>JALPQD010000119.1:5085847-5805838 GCA_023101885.1 Typhlomys cinereus | reverse complement strand
TTGAGTTTGCAACTGAGAAAGCAATTATTCAGAATATGTGAGAGACAGCTCTTGGACGTCACCTTGGGTGGATCTGCAACTTTAAAAGGGAGGATGAAGCTCTAGAAAGAATATATAAATCATGTCTTGAATTGCTCCTTGTGCGGTGCATTTTGGAAGTTTTACTTGGAAGAGTTACAAGTTAGACTCCGTCAAGGCCCCGTGCATGAGGATCAGTTTGACCCCAGGCTACGTAGGACGTTCCCATTTTTCATATATAGTAAATGCAAAGAACAGCGAGGTTAGGTCCCCTGTCACATTGCTAGTATGTGGCTGAACCAAGATTCGATCCAGCTCAGACCATTCCAGGGTCCTCCTTGTCCCCATATCAAGTTCTCTGCTGAGGTAAACGGGGGAGACATTTTCCTTGTCCTCGTTTATTTTTAATTTTTCTTAATTGTCTGCTTATAATTTTATGGATCAGGTCTTTTACAGCTTTTGAATTCTCTGTTTAGATGGAGAGACCTTTGCTAACACATTTTCCTTTAGAATTCAAGTCCCAGTTGAGTATCCTTTATCTGAACTGCTTGAGACAAGATGTGTTACAATTTGCACCTTTAATGTCTCAAAGATGGCTTGAGTACTGGGGGCTGAGAGAACTTTGAGGAGTTGGAAGGAAGTTACACCATTATAGGCACTTGAGGGATGTCTTGTAACCCCAGCCCTCTGAAGCCAAGAACAAAAATAAATATGTAAATCTTTCTTCTTTTAAGTTATGCACCTTAGGGATTTTGGAGACCGTTGAGACTGCTAAGTCTTCAGCCTTTAGAATACTGTGTGTAGACAGGGCACAAACAACCTAAGGGAAGAAGACTTGTCTCATGGCCCATCGTGGCTGCAGAAGTTCAAGGTGGTTGGTCATACTGTATCCATAACCAGAAAGCACAGAGTGGAGAATGCTGTGCTTAAATTGCTGTCTCCTCTTTATGCAGCCCAGCACCCCAGCCATGCAATGTTGGTGCCCACATTTTGACTTGGTCTTCCCACCTCAGTTATCCAAATCCAGATAATCCCTCGTGGCATGCCCAAGACTTGTCCTCCTGGGATGGTCCAGATTCCATCAAGTTGACAGTCAGTACTAATCATTACAGATACCTTGGGGATAAGACCCAAATCCAAACACAAATCTCTCCTTGTGAGTCCTACACATCTGATTCACACAGCCTGCAGGTAATTCACACAATGATCTTTAACGCACCTACATTTTGACTTGACAACAATCCATCACACGTGGTCAAGTGTGGCGGTTTTCCCTCAAGCTGTCAGCGTTGGCATTCAAAGTATTTCCAGTTCTTCTGAAGCATCTCAGACTCTGGACCTTTAAATCCAGAATACTGAACATGTTCACCGTAGGGAGGTCTTAAGTGGTATATATAATCAATGAGTTTTCCAGTTACTCTTAGGTGCTGTGATAAACACTCTGACCCACACAACTGAAAAGAGAGAAAGGGTTTATTACTTGGCTAAGAGTCACAGGGGAGAGAAAGTCCATTATGTCAGGATACACTTAACAGCACAAGAAGCAAGAGTTTGCACAAAGCAGAGAGGGGAGCTGGAGAGGTGGTTCAGGGGTTAAGCCTCTGCCTTGCAGGCGGAAGGTCTTGAGTTCGGATCCTAGACCCCACCTATAGACGCCAGCGGAAGCAGGGGTGGCCTGTGTTTCTGGTCCTGGTGGGCAGAGCCTGTGAATCCTGGGGCAGAGTAAACAAGGAGGAGGTGGAGGTGGTCCATGGTGGTTCCCGAATTCGTCAGTGGTTCTACACACACACATACACACAGGTGCACACGCGTACATGCACAATTGAATAAATAATAAAATAAAAATTAAAAAAAAAAGCAGAGAAGGCAAGAGGCAACCAGAAGCTTGGCTGAAGTATCAAACCTCAAGGTCCTTCCCACCCCCACCCCGCACATACTTCCGGCAAGGCTCCACCTCCTACAGATTTCCCACCAACTGGGGACCAAGTATTCAAACCTTAGCAGCCTGTGGGGACCCACGCACATTCAAACCATGACAATTAGTGCTTTCCCTCCTGGCGCTTTTATCATTTCAGAGCAGGGAAAGTTTGACATTTCCTGAACTGAATCTTGTCTTTGTAATCTGAATATCATCTATTTGAATCTAGAGTTATTGGTTTTTGCGTGATGTTAGATGTGAATCCAATATTTTTACTGCAGTTAATTCAGTCCAGCTCTACTGTGACCAATCTTTCCTTTTACGCTCTGTTGAGTAGCCTGTTTTCTGCAAGACTAGACTAGAGTTTCTGGATTCTCAGATCTGGGTTACAGATCTCTATGTTTTATCTTGAATATCATGGGTTTTTTATCATCACACACTCTGGAATGTTATGTGGATAGATCAACTCCCTTTGCTAAAAGACAGATTCAAATGTAAACCCAATTTTAAGAGAAAAGAAAATCAAACTGGCAAAATGTCATCTTGTGGATAACACGGCATATAAGAAAGTAGGAACAAGAACTTTTATTGCAGGTGGAATAAATTAAAGACCTCAGACCTAGCTAACATTTCCTAAGGAAAAGTCACACCTATTCTTGTCCATTCCATTATTCTAAATAACATTTTTGCAAAAGAAGTAATAATTACTTTGACATGGTTTTTAATTAAATTTGAAGGTCAGAGGAAATATAAAAGCTCCATGTTCATTTCCAACATTAATTCATTGAACTCAACAAACATTGGGAGGGAAACCACCGCATGCTAAGACCTACGCTGGACAAGGGGATACGGCGGAAATCAAGACAGAAAGCTTGTCCTGATGCTCATCCCTAACAAGGAAGGGGAGTCAGCCACTGAGGGAGGTAGAGAAGTGCCCACTCCCGGAAGTGCCTCTCACACTGAAGGTTCTGGAGAAAATATTCTTACTGAGGACAGCAGAAAAGGCAAGGCGTGTGTGAAGATGCCAGAATCTGGACTGGGGAGATGGCCTTTGCCTCATGAGCTCAGATCTAAGAGCCCATGTAAAAATGCCAGGTAGATATGGCGGTGGCCTGTAAATTCTGGTCCTGGAAACCCCACTGCAAAGCAATAGGAGGTAGAGCAATCCAGGATGATTACCAATGTCATCCTTGGGCCTCCACAGATACACACACTCAAGTTCCCTCGTGTTCACACACACACACACACACACACATACACACACACACACACACACACACACACACGTATAACCCACCCACATGCAAAATGAATATACATGTACATGCAAAAAGAGACTAGGAACTTCTCTCGGTTCCTCAAGGATTCAGAATTGTCATATCAGGCACCGTAAGGCGCGGCATTTTGTGCAGGAATCCCAGCTCCACAGTGAAACCCTTGCCAGGTTCTCTGCATCTCTCACCACCAACCGTGTTGGTTGAGGTGGATTTCAGTGGGTCTTGTTCTCAAGACCTGCATTAGAACCTGGTCAGATACCTGGGGGTGGGGAAACAACTTGAGGGAAGAAGAGTCTGTTTTGGCCCCCACTTTGAGGAGAGGCCGTGCAGCCCCACGCAAGGAATGAGGACCAGGCGCATCGTATCTGCAGTCGGGCATCAAAGGACAACAGACGGTGCTTTCTTTCCCTTTCTCTCCTTTCATATTCAGCCTGGGATTTCTGCCCATGGGACTGCGCCCCCCCCCCCCGCATCTTCAGGGAGGGTCAATCCCAGACTAGGGTTCCCCAGAGCTAGCTGCCTGAGAGGTACAGCCAGTCCCAGCTCCCTCGAGTGCTGCCCACGTCTCCAAGCTTGCTCGTCCCTCTGCCCCCATTGCTTCTCCACACAAGGTCACGATTCCACCCCACAGAAGCATGAGGAGAAATAAAACAACGAGCCAGTCACCCAGTATGTGCTGAGAGCACCTGACTCCTCCCCAGCCCCTTCCGGTGGACGAGCTGCTGCATTTATCTTATGCCATCAAGCTACACCTAAGACCCCTTCATTCCAAATGAGGAGATGAGGCGGAAGACCTGCTCCAGGCAGCGGTAGACGTGAGACGCTATGTCCAGCGGCTGGAGCCTTTAGCCTAACGTCTGCCTCCGCACCTCAGCTTGGAGATGATCCAGGAACTAGATAAAGTGCAGACAGGATCTCTCTATAAGTGACCCCTTAAGGGAAACAGAGGCAGGAGACACCCCCCCAACAAGAATGTGGAGATCTCTATAGAGTGAAATTGAGCAGTTGAGGAATCTCGGCCTTGAGCTCATGCTGATTATGGGTTATAAGACAACCCTGTCCCCTGACTTTGTGACTGTGGACAAGTTACATGACCCTCCTGGGCCTCCGTCCCTCTCCTTAGGTTGGAGCTGACCGTCCTTCCCCTGCGTCTGTTGTGAAGCCTAAATGAGGATGAGAAAATCTTTGTGAGCAGATTTTGTTTGTAAAGTTCATCCCCTATGTGATGCAGCTAGACACACACACACACACACACACACACACACACACACACACAAAATCATAGGATTTGTTCATTCAATGCTAGGGAATAAACCATGCAAGATGCCTCCATGTTAGTCAGAGAGGTTGGCTCAGGTAGGAAAAAGATGTGCACCTAGCAGCCCTTCTGGTCCCCCCATAGCCCGCCATAGCACAGCCAGATGTCCCCTAGGGCTGCACCCCCCAGTGCCTAATGGGGTAACCTCTGTGTTGGGTTTCCAGGCGAGCGGCACCCTCGGCAGAATTTTCCGTGGACAGGACCCGCCACTTGATGTCCTTCCTGACCATGATGGGCCCCAGCCCCGACTGGAACGTGGGTCTGTCCGCAGAGGATCTGTGCACCAAGGAGTGCGGCTGGGTCCAGAAGCTGGTGCAAGACCTGATCCCCTGGGATGCTGGCACCGACAGCGGGGTGACCTACGAGGTAGGCTCGGACCCTGGATGAGGCCAGGCTTCCTGGCGCCCAGCCCTCCTCTGGTATCCTGGACTAGGCGGTGGGTCTGACCCAGGGTGACCTCACAGAACCTAGTCTTGGAAGCGTGGCTGGCACGTTGAATGTACCAACTGCATCCACGTCTGGGTCTATGGGGAAATGAGTGGAGAGGACGGCGGAGACGGAGACGCTCCATCAGCAAAGCGTTCTCCCTACAAACGTGACCCCGGAACCTGCGTTAATAAGTCTGTCACGGGGCTGGGGAGAGGGCTCAGGGCTGAAAACTTTGCCTCACAAGCAAGAACACCTGAGTTTGGGCCCAGATCCCACATAAAAATGCTGGGGGATATGGCAGCGGCCTGTAATTCCAGCTGTCAGGGATGGAGCCTGGAATCCCAGAGCAAAAGCAATAAGATGGAAGAAGCAGCAGGAGGATCCCTGATGTCACTCTTAGGCTTCTAGGCACACACATTCAAGTACACACACACACACACACACACACACACACACACACACACACACACACGAGGAAATAAAGTCAGAGAAACAGAGACAAGCGGATACGTGGACTCACTGACCAGCCGACCTAACCCTACACAACAAGTTGCCGGCCAGCGAGAAACTGTCTCAAAAAGATAAGGAAGATGATGTTCGTAAAGGATGAAGTTGACGTGTGATTTCCACACATGCCAACACCCAAGGCTAGCCTTTGACCCAACACATAGGCACAACACACACATGGGGGGGGGGGGAGAGACAGAGAGAGGAAAGAAAAGCAGGTGCGAACAGACTGCTGACATCCTGTAATTTTCAAAACAGATTCTTCCTACAGAGTGATTGTAAATGTGTTTTTACCTGCTTGCTCTTTTTGTTCGATGGTTGTTTGGGGTTTTGTGGCAGGGGGGATGGAATCCAGGGCCTTGCCCATGCTAGGCAAATTGCTCTACCACAAAGCTGCATTCTCAGCCCCTTCCTTTTTCAGAGGGACATGTTCTTGCTAGGTGGCCCACACTGGCTTCAGCGTCACCATCTTCCTGGGCTTTCAGGTGTGCGCCTCGATGCCCTCAGGTGTGTGCACAGTGCCTCAGGTGTGCGCCTCGATGCCCTCAGGTGTGTGCACAGTGCCTCAGGTGTGTGCACAGTGCCTCAGGTGTGTGCCTCGATGCCCTCAGGTGTGTGCACAGTGCCTCAGGTGTGTGCTCAGTGCCCTCAGGTGTGTGCACAGTGCCTCAGGTGTGTGCTCAGTGCCCTGAGGTGTGCACAGTGCCCTCAGGTATGCGCACAATGCCCTCAGGTGTGTGCACAATGCCCTCAGGTGTGCACAGTGCCCTTAGGTGTGCACAATGCCTTCGTAAATAGCTCTGGAAGCTAGCTGCTCTCGTTCAATGACACAGAGTAATTCGGGACTGCGTTCCCTTGTGGCAGGCACAATGCCTAGAGTGTCTCCATCTGACCGCTGCAGAGAAGTGTCTGCCACCTGGTCCAGGAGGAGAAGGTCTGGATTCAGGCCCAGCTGGCTCAGCCATTTCCGAGCCGAGCTGACCTCTTTAAAACTTGGCTCCTACATCTGGGCACATCCCTGTGGTGTGTGAGGAAGAATTCAGGTCTACAGATTTCCAAGCGCAGCATCTGGCATGGATAGAATTCTATAAATATAAAATTCCTATCACAGCAAGGCCTGAGGTCTCCGTCCCTGGCATTGAAAAAAAAAAAATGGGTCAAGATTCCCATGGAATCGTTTCTGTTCTTATCCATAATAATGGTTCACACTGGTTTTTCTCACTTTATCCACTCTGTGTGTTTCCCGCAGTCACCGAACAAGCCTACAATACCCCAGGAAAAGATCCGGCCCCTGACCAGCCTAGACCATCCCCAGAGCCCCTTCTATGATCCGGAAGGTGGCTCCATCACTCAAGTAGCCAGAGTTGTCATCGAGAGAATAGCCCGGAAGGTATTGGATTCAAGGAGGTCGTACGTTCCCTTTCTGCTCTATGATTGTGGGCGCTGCAGAGGGGAAAGAAAACTCAGGGTATGGGATTCCTGATCCTTTCAGGGTTTTACATGTACAGATTATCTCATAAGATATAAATAAGTGAAGCCCGGCTCTCAAACAAATGATTTGATCCAGACAGATGAGGTCCATCATGAGCTCTGCAGTTGATTACTAATGTCTGCATGATCATAAGTTTCACAGTTGATTACTAATGCCTGTGGTGGTCAGGCGCTTAGCCAATCATGTTGTCCAGGTTATAAGTTGTCCCACAACTCTGCCGGGGCATTGGATTTGTACAGAAGGCACCTTGGACTTATGTCCCCCTTCCCCTGCATCCCTTCTTCCTCTGGAGTGAGCACGATCTCTTTTCCAGGGAGAACAGTGCAACATCGTTCCCGACAACATCGATGATATCGTAGCTGACCTGGCCCCAGAGGAGAAAGATGAAGGTACGTTGCCCTCCTGCACTGCAGGGGCCACATAAACGCATGTGATCTTTGGGGGAAGACAGAGTCTACCCAAGGATGCCAATTACCCAGTTCCCTCCATCTTACCCGCCTGCCCAGGACAGGCCCACCCACCATGAGCGGGGCCTTCCCCACCAATCAGACAACATCCTGCGGCTTTAACTCAACTACCAATTCTCTACACATGTGCCCAGAACGCAAACCCTCAGCTGCCAGGTTGACACCTGTATCTAACCGGAACAAGGACTGTCACGTGACCACGAAGGTGACATGTGATAGGTGTCGGAGCACTCAGACCACTGCTGCGATTCTCACCCAGCCTGTGAGGCGGGCACAGGTGTGCCCACTTCAACAAGGAGAGACCTCCGGCTCCTAGTCCAGAGGGAGAGGCGGAGCCATGGTCGGCCCGTAAGTTTCCTCAGGGAGCCAGGCCCTCCTTTGCCTTTCGACCCCTCTCCTGTCAACGGTAAGATGGTCCATCACAGAACCCGGGAGGGCGAGGATGACGGAGTCACGCAGGTTCTTGAGGCAATGTGCACACACGTAGGAGCCGCATGGACGTCAGCCATCCTGACCTGCATCATGGACCTGTGGGTGGGGCCGCTGGAAACGACAACACTGCAAAAAGGTTGTGTGTGGTCTACCATTACCTACAAATGCTACATGAGTGTAGAACAAGATCCGCCAAGACAGGGTCTGGTCATGAGACGCACACGTGCTGAGAGGGAAGGGGGCTAAGGATACGCCATGGTTTTTTGGGTGGGGGGAGTAATGTGTGTGCATGTGTGCATGCGTGTACACAAGAGGCACTTGAGTGTGTGTACCTGTGCAGGCCCAGGGCGACTTCGGGAGTCATCCTGGATTGTTCTACCTCCACATCGCCTTGTTCTGGGGTCTTCTAGGCTCCGCCTACCATGGCCAAAGGTGCAGGCCACCACCATTTCTGCCTGATGTTTTTATGTGGGATCTGGGATTGGAACTCAGGTCCTACTGCTTGTGAGGCAAAGACTTAATCCCTGAACCATCTCTCCAGCCCCAGGAATCGCCCCCTATTCTCTAGATAAGATCTTTATCTATTTGACATCTTGCTAAAGATGAATATTTTTGTAGGTGTGCAGGCGTATGTTCATTTGTACGTGGAGGTCAGAGGTCAACCCTAAGTGGCATTTTCTGTGGCTGTCTGTCCAGCAAGCCCCACAATCTGACTGTCACCATCACATCTCAATCCACCAGCACTGGATTGCCTGCACATGCCCCGTGGACGCTGGGGACTGAGAGCCGGTCTGTGTTTGAACAGCCAGCGCTCTACTGACCGAGTTACTTCCCAGGCCCCTGCAGCAGAACGCTAAAGGAAGCGCATCGGCTGCTTCCAAGCCTGGACACAGGGGTTCACAGAGGCCGCTCCAGCAATAGGCTTTTTTCTTGCTCCAGATGAGCCTGTCTGCAGAGAGTGAAGCCTCCACAGGCTCCCGGGGGACACATGTCAAACACTCTTTGCAGACACATGTCAAACACTCTTTGCAGATGACACCCCTGAAACCTGCATCTACTCCAACTGGTCCCCCTGGTCGGCCTGCAGCTCCTCTACCTGTGAGAAGGGCAAGCGCATGCGGCAGCGCATGCTGAAGGCCCAGCTGGACCTGAGCGTCCCCTGCCCAGACACCCAGGACTTCCAGCCCTGCATGGGTCCCGGCTGCAGTGACGAAGGTAAGGTCGCCTGGGACCGCGGCGGGACCTCAGGAAGGGAGCCCTGCCTGGCGCCGGGGAAGGACTGATTGCTGAGCCGGCATAGTGCCCAGTCCACAGCTGTTTGCTCCCATGCATCTCAGTAGAACATCACGGCACGGCGGGGGGGTATCCAAGCAAGCCCCTCACCTTGGTGGACAGAAAGCAGAGAGGCAGGAAGGGGCATGGACTAGCAGTGCCCTTTGGGGGAGATGCCTTCAGTGAATCACTTTCTCCAGCTAGACGCTTCCTGGTAAAGTGTCCACAACCCCCCAAGGTACCACCACCAGCTGGGGCCAAACATTCAACGCATGAACCTATGAAGGACGCTTCATACTCAACCATACAGCCCAGCCCCAGCCAGGAAATAGAACTGTAACGCACGTGACTGCAGAGCCAACACACATGGGTGTGTGTGACTAGTTACAATCCTGCCCTAACTCCAATGGCCTTTAGTGTCTTTCTTTCTTTCGCTCTTTCCTTCCTCTCTTCCTTATTTCTTTCCCTTTTGTCGGCTGTCCTGAGATGAAGTCTGGCTGTGTCGCCCAGACCAGCTTGGAGCTCATCCTGTAGCCTCACACTCACCGAGTACTGAGCGGATGGATCCCCCTACTCCGCCTCCCAAGGGCTGCAATGACAAGCCCTGCCATTGGGCTGGGCTTCCATCTGCTCTTAAGTAACCGTCCTTTGCGCCCCTTGCAGCGCTCTGCCTCCGAGGTGGAGCATGTGCCCACCCCCCACCCCCGTCAGGATCTTCAGGCTGCCTGCGTACCTTCCCTGAAACTGCTAGAGCCTTGATCTAGGAACCCGCAGTACTGTGTCACCAAGACACACACAGCCTCTGAGACTGTCCGGCAAAGGTCAGCCGTCGCCTTCCCAGCACGTGACCCTTTTCCTCCCGAATGGGTCTACACTGCTGCTCGGCTACACGGAGCCCAGGCAGGGAGGACTGAGGTGCCCAGCAGGAAGAAAAGTGTTTCCAAGTGGAGAACGACTGAAGCAGTTCCCCACCTCTGCAGGTCACCCGCTCCCCAGCTTTTCCTGGCCACAGGCTGACCTGTCTCTGTGGGCTGCAAAGTTTATTCTAGGAAAGCCTCTGAACCCACAGGGACATGGTGACAGGCTGGTCGGCGCTGAAGGCTCTTTCTCGGCACTGCAGCTGGGCAGCTGGCTGGATAAAGCTTGGGGTGGAGTCGGGGTCTCTAAGCTCCCCGGGGAAGAAGCCAGCATCACACGCATCAGGAGGGACTCCCAGATGTGCCTGATCTGAGGCACACTGGGCTGGGCCGGTTGTTTGTCCCTGGGGTGCATGCTGATCCCTGAAAGCTGCTTGTCCCAGAACAAGGAAAGAGCCCTCTACACCACAGTGGTGTCTTCTGCACTGAATTGTGTTCGGAATAGACAAGAAGCAGAGCCCCCTTCGGATAGTTCATCAAGGGCAAGCACTCGTTTGTCTTTGCAGCCACCCTACGTTAGGTTCCTCCTAACTAAGGAACCGGGGCTCCAAGCTCTTTATCACAGAACTTAACATCTTTCTCAATTCCTGTCCGTCTTCCAAGGCACCACTGGGAAAGATGGGCCGACTGGATCACGCGAGTCCTCAGCTGAGAAACCTGGGGTTCCCCCATTGCTCACGTGCAAACACCTCCGTTTAATTTACTGGGGAAAGGCGTGTACGGCTGACATACATCTGCAGCACTAGAAGACACGGGGCAGGAAAGGCACCTGGGAGCTCCCCTAGAGGGTCTTAAAGCAAATCTTGAGACAGAGCATTCATCTCAGAAGTGACACCCAGGATGCCAATGACTGTATCCAGTCTACTCAGTAGTGCCTTGCCCGGCCCTAGGAAGCCTGGGTTATGGCTTGTCAAGTAGCGGAGCCCCCAATCACATCACGAAACAAGGTTCTCTTCTTTGGTTCAAGCCCCTGCCCTCTGTTGGCTTGGTCCCTGGCTCTGACGTGGGGATCCCAGCTGTCACTTGGCCATTGTCTGGCCATACTGTCCGTTGATTAAGTAGCAATGGTAACACACCACACACATCCGGGTAGACACAACTGTGGCAATGCAGAGCCTGGTTATGCATGCACGTGGACTTGGCCTCCCGACGTCACTCTCACGCAAACACTCCAGACAAGGCGTTCGCCCATCTGGTCCCGTTAGCTTAGAAGCAGATACGCTTTTCCCAGCCCACAAGCACCCAGATGTCTCCTGAGACGTGAGATTTCCTGGGGGCCGCCCGGCTCTCCACACTCTCTCTCCTGCCCCATTTCGATCTCTAGAGTCACTGTCAGCTCGTGTGTCCCCCCACCCCCGGGTAGGGAGAGATCTGGGTCGTACTGAGCTTTGTAACCTCGCAATGGACTCCTGAGCATACATGCTCATGAATGAATCTGCATGGATAGTTGGCAGGTGGACGGATGGCGACTCCAATTTCCCTCTGTTCTCTTTTTGCCAACTAAGAGGCAAATGCACATGCTGTGTTTCCACCTGGAACAGAGCTCACCAGCCCCTTGGGAAAACAACCATCAAATGGGAAGGTCACTGTTCTGTCCATCTATATGCCCTATGTGGTCACTGCCTTAGCTAACACCCACAGATGCGAGCGAAGTGGTGTATGGTGTAAGATATCCCCACCAGCAGCTTATGTAGCCCTCCCCTTCCTTTCTCTGTCCCTCCCACTCCCCCATCAGTCTCTGCTTCTACCGCAACTAGGGTGCCGCTTTCCTTGTGTCTTTCTTCAGAGACACGCAAAGATGTCTGTGGTTCAGGCATCATTCTGATGTCTTGGCATCAAAAATATAATTTTCATCTTCTAGACTGGAGAAACCTGCAGGTTTAGACCGTATCTGAAGCCTCAGCTTCCTTAAGCGAAGCTCATACCACATCGAATGTGTCCCAAAAGGTCTCTACAGTTATGCAAATGGTCTGGGTCCACACGGCCCTCGACCTCGAGGCGCATACGAAAACAAGGGGGCTAGCAACTGAAGAAGTTAGTGTTTAGATGTTTGATGCATTTAAGACCCTACAAATGAATTAAGACTTATCATAGAGTTTTATGTATATTATATATGTGTGTGTATGTGTGTATATGTGCACAAACATGCAGGAAATAACCTCTCGCCCACTTCAGTATCTTGGGTTTTGTTTTGAGACAAAGTCTCACACTGTAGCCTGAGATTAATCCTTAGCACATATACAGCCCAGGCTTGCCTTGAGCTTCAGGTAATTTTCCTTCTAAGATCACAAGAGTGAGCCAACTCAGGTACCACTGAAATATGTCTTCATGAAATGAGGTAATTCTGAGTACCCCAGGAATTTATGAAAAGGGCATTTCCTTGAGAAAACGATTCCTGGTTTAAAGTTATAGACTTTCTGTTTTCCAATCTGCCCTCAGCTACCTAGCTCGTTGAAGTACCAATCGGCTTCTTTCTCAAGTCCTAGCCATGGGGCACTCCCGCGGGGGGCCTGGTGGGCGCTCCTCTTCCGCTCCCCCCATGCACACTAGGTCTGGGCTGCCAGGCCCCGCTGAGCATGCTGGGTGTGTTGCAGATGGCTCCACTTGCACCATGTCCGAGTGGATCACCTGGTCGCCCTGCAGCATCTCCTGCGGCACGGGCATGCGGTCCCGGGAGAGGTACGTGAAGCAGTTTCCCGAGGACGGCTCGGTGTGCACGCTGCCCACCGAGGAGACGGAGAAAGTGCACGGTCAACGAGGAGTGCTGTGAGTGGGGGTGAGGGGTGCCCGCGTGGGAGCCGGGCGGGTCCCGGGACCACCCGCCCCGCCTGACTCCAGCCCACGCGGTCCGCAGCTCCCAGCAGCTGCTTGATGACCGAGTGGGGCGAGTGGGACCAGTGCAGCGCCACCTGCGGGGTGGGCGCCAAGAAGCGGCACCGCATGGTCAAGATGAGCCCCGCCGACGGCTCCATGTGCAAGGCGGAGACCTCGCAGACCGAGAAGTGCATGATGCCCGAGTGCCGTGAGTGGGCGCCTGGGAGGCGTGGCTGGGATCCCGGCCGGCCGTGGGCAACCTCAGCGCCGCCCACCACCACCATCAGAAGGGCGGGGGGGGGGGGGGGGGGGGGGGGAAGGACGGCGGGGTCTTGAAGGGCACTGCCACACCCAAGAATGAGTGACCCAGGCCTGCAGCCTCTCGCAGCCCACTGGGCCACTTTTCTGGGTGTTTTAAGCAAAGCGAGGCTGGCAAAGGGAAGTCCTCCACGTAGAATTCACCTGCAGCTGTATTCCAGCATTTTCCTGGGTGGGTAGGAAGGGGCTGGATTAAGACATGTGCTCACCAGGGCCATCCAGAACATTCCTATTAGCCAGTGGCCTCATAAAGCATGACCACTCCCACCCACAAGTACATGTAGCCCCACACACCAACACGCAGACGTGTGCACACATACATGCACCCCAGGGATTTCAGAATCACATGCAGACATGCAACATGGGACTAGTCCTTTGGGGGCCCTTTGGGGGTCCTTGGGCAGCGATGGATGTTGGACTGTGAGGAGGCCCTACTCGGGGTTTTGTGATATCTCAAGTGCCAAAGGACAGGCTTGCAAGGTGACAGAAACCATAGGCTGAGGTCACTTCCAGCTCCGGGCTGCTCTTAGTGAACTCATGAGCCAGTTGGATTGCCAGAGCCAGTGGAGTGCTGGGGGCCAGGATCGAAGACGACAGGAAAGCCTGTCTGCAGCGTGACCCCGGCTCTCCCCCTAGACACCATCCCGTGCTTGTTGTCCCCATGGTCTGAGTGGAGCGACTGCAGCGTGACCTGTGGGAAGGGCATGCGGACGCGCCAGCGGATGCTCAAGTCTCTGGCTGAACTGGGGGACTGCAACGAGGAACTGGAGCAGGCCGAGAAGTGTATGCTGCCCGAGTGCCGTAAGTCAGGGTCGGGGAAGCCCACCCAGCTGTTCCAACGTTCCCGGGAGACCCCAGATGGCACTGCGACAGGGTAGTGCTGCTAGATCCTGCAGCGAGAGCATTTGCTGGGGAGGAAGGAGGCCGATCTGGGTTCAGCCACTCCAAGGTTGCCAGATCTCGTTCTGTGACAAGCCACAAATTTTTCAGCCTTCTCATCAGTGTCTGAGAAACACACAGACCGCAAGTGGCCGAGAAGTCCAGTGGAAACCAGCAGAGGACCAGTCACCCTCAGGCCTCTGCCTCCCACACCCCGAATTAGGGGCTTGTTTGACCCATGGACTTTCTGAACCTCGTAATTCTATTCCTGTCTCGTGTGATCTTTACCCTCATCTGTAGGCTAGCACTAAACCAGAGGCTCTTAGCCTGGTGAGAAGGCATTGAGAGAGCTCACCCCATCTCCCTCTGAAATCTGTGGTCAGCAGTTTGGATGACAGGAGAATTAACCTCCGAGCAGAGCCAATCTTCCAAGAGAGCTGCTCTTGTAGGTGGCAAAAGGGCAGCGCGCTGCTTGATTGCTGACTTGTCTCATGGGCCCCTCTAGAAAGGCGATGCCGGCTTTCACCCTCTCCCCCCTTTTGTGAATTCAGACTCACACTGCCTGCCTGGATCAGACCCAGCTCCCCATTTTCTTGACTGCATAACCTTCAACAGATCACTTTCCCAAGTTTCCACGAGACAGCAAGAAAACACTTCCCAGATTGCTTGGAGGACTAGACCCAGTAGTGGGCACCACGTGTGAGCACCAGATGTGGCAGGTACAGGCACATCTGATGGAGTCTACATCCTGAGCTGCTACACTGTCACCTGTAGACACCTGTGCCATTGAATAGATGGAGCCTGGGACTTTTCATGGCCACCGTTGGCTCGTAGTTCAAGCCAGCACACCAGTAAGACCCAGAGCTTTCCAATAACGACAGTCACCAATTGAGCCAAATCTTTATATTATGCCATGAGTGGTTCAGTGGGTAGATACTACACAAGCCTGACTACGTAAAGGCAGAAGGCAGACTTCATAAAGTGGCCCTCTGGTCTCCACACACATGCTGCACCATGTGCATGTCCACACAATCATGCACACGCACATGACAGATAATTTGCACAGAGTCCAATGAAGGGACAAGGAAACGAACATTTGCAAGGCCCTTCCAGGGCTGGGAGCGCTGGCTCGGTTTGTCCTCACAGCTGGCGACAAAAGTCCATTTGGTAGACAAGTACATCAGAAGCAGGAGAGCTGGTCCAGGCTTTGCAAAGCCAAAGGCTCATCACTCGCTTCCTGGACAGAGCAGAGCAGATGGATGTGTGATTTCCCCTCACACGTGTCAGGTGTCCGCTTTGGAAATGGGGAGGGTCTTGCACCACGAGATGCCATAGTATCTTTGACCCTCTTCTGTATGGGGTTTCCCACTTCTGGCTCCTATGTTTGGTGTAGACCACCACCTAGGGCACATACGATGATGTCCAGGAGAGGAAAAGCTGCGTGGATGTGACAGCCATGTGTCCTTGATAATGGCCCTTGTGGGCCAGCGTGTAGACTCATTCTCTGCAGAGGCCAGGCAGCAAGCAGCTTGGTGACTTCTCTGAAAGGAGCCAGAGACCTAAGGTTTCCTGGGAGGTGGGGGGAATCTGGGTCCCTGGGACCATTGGAGGCTATGCCCTTTGGGGCTGATATGACAATATCCTGGGAATTCACAGGGCGGGGCAGGAGGCTCTGAACATATCTGCAAAGTCTGTCACCTTCTTGAGCTAAGAAGTCAGGGAATGCAGTGTAGGTCATGGCAAGGGACCAACTCAGTCCCTGCTGAACAGTCTGGATGATGCCTCTCTGAACCTTGGAAGGTGTGTGTGCGTGTGTGCGTGTGCGTGTGTGCGTGTGTGCGTGTCTCCAAGAAGACTCTAGGGTATGCTCATGGAGGCACAAGGGTATCACTGGAAATCACCCTGGATCGCTCTACCTCCTCATTGCTTTGCTCTGGGGTTTCCCAGGCTCTGCCTTCCAGGGTCAGAATTAGACCCCCGGCCACTTCCACCCAGCATTTTTATGTACGATCTGGGGGTTCTGATCTCAGGTCCTTTTGCTTACAGGCAAATGCTCTACCTCCTGGGCCCTCTTCCTCTCCCCGGAATTGTCTTCTATTAAGATACAGTCCATAGACGGGTTGGGCTGTTCAAAGGGGTGTGGCCATGTCCCGTTTCAGACATGAGATACACTCGTCCTGTCTGTCTTGCCAGCCATTGACTGTGAGCTCACTGAGTGGTCCCAGTGGTCCGAATGCAACAAGTCGTGTGGGAAAGGCCACATGATTCGAACCCGGATGATCCAAATGGAGCCTCAGTTTGGAGGTGCGCCCTGCCCGGAGACGGTGCAGCGCAAGAAGTGCCGGGTCCGGAAGTGTCTTCGGAATCCGTCCGTTCAGAAGCTGCGCTGGAGGGAGGCCCGAGAGAGCCGGCGGAGCGAGCAGCCACGGGAGGAGCTGGACGGGGAGCAGTTCCCAGGTATGGGGTCGGGGTTCGGCGGGTCTCAGGCAAGTAGGGTCCTTCTGGAACATTCCAGATCACATTTTGACTCATTTTAAGAAGAGGACTTCTAAAGTGTGTATCTATATAAAGATAGCGTGCAAGCTGCTGCACAGGAGTGATGGTCTCAGAACAAGCTTGAGTTATTGGTTCCACCACAGGACTTCCAGGACAGAAGGCAGGCTTGAATGACAGCTTTACCCACTGAGCTAGCCCCCATTGGTTCTTTAGACACACAAGTTTTCTTTTTCTTCTCCTATATACTGAGAAGGGTGTGATTTATAAAAGAGAGACTGAGGAAGTGTTGGATTACTCTCTGCTGCTGTGAGACATTCATCCAACTAGCTTAAGGGAAAAATGAAGATTTCTTTGGTCACGCCCATCATGGAGGCAGAGAGAACAAGCGACAAGTGCAAAAGCAGAAACAGGGAGGGGCTACCCAGCCTCAAGCCCCGCCCCCTGTGCCACGCCTTCTTCTGGCAAGGCTCCACCTCCTAAGTTGAGCCGATCTTTCCAAACATTAACATCAGCTAAGGATGCAAACATACAAGGGGGGGGAGCTCATGTGACAGGGGGCGTCTCTATCATGGACACATCAGATACGTAACTGCTTGTCAGGGAGAATTTTCAAGCGGAATCTGGAGAACTTCAACCTTTGACTCCCTTCACTCTTTCAAAGGAGGACAACAGGGACCTGTGTCAGACCTCGGGGTTCAATGAACCATTCAGGATTCTCAGAGCAATCCATCCTTTCAAAAGGTGTGGCTCAGACAAGACCGCCCAATTTAATGCTAATCCCAGACTTTTTTAAAATTTTTTTATTTATTATTTATTTAATTGTGCGTGTATGCATGTGTATGTATGTGTGTGTATGTATGTATGTAATGTATGTGTGTGTGTGTGTAGAACCACAGACGAATTAGGGAACCACCATGGACGCCTCCACCTTCTCCTTGTTTACTCTGCCGCGGGATTCACAGGCTCCGCCCTACCAGGACTCCGCCCTACCAGGACCGGAAACGCAGGCCGCCCCCGCTTCCGCCCGGCGTCTATACGTGGGGTCTAGGATCCGAACTCAGGACCTTCCACCTGCAAGGCAGAGGCTTAACCCCTGAGCTATCTCTCCAGCCCCCTAACCCCAGACTTTTTAACCCTTAAATTTTATTTCTTCAAATAATACAGATGCAGGATGTCAGATAAGTGACAAATGGGTCAGGAAAAAAAAAGTGATAAGTCTAAAAGGCCAAGTGCTAAGGGAGCCGTGGAGCAAGTACAAGCTCACCACTGACTGGCTCTCAGGACACGCCACTGACCATTGAGACACGTGATCCAGCCAGGGGATACCAGCTGTGGACCATAGGCGCCAGCAGTCCACGGTTGAGGACTGGATTCTGTGGGTGAAGCGTTCAAGAGTGACTTGAACTGACCTTATTCAGAGGAGGCAAAGGCTAATGTTAGGTTTTGTTTGTAGCCCAGGGGAAAGATGATGTGCTCCCCTTCCTCAGCCTAACTTGAAAAGTTCTAGGACATGTCTGAGGCTGGGTCAAAGCAAGGGTGCAGACGCAGACCACGTCAGACCCACAAGGGACCTCGAGCTATTGTCTGTGAAACTTTGCTAGGTGTGACCAATAGGGATCTCATACATATTCATGAGCATCCTCAAAGGAGGATGTCACAGTACTACAGAAGCAAGCAAAGCTCTAGCTCAGGGGCCAGAGAAAGTTTGAAAAGCAAGTTCCTGCAGAGTGGGGGGAAGCAATATTCTTTTGTCTTATTTCGTGTTGGGGAGCTAGTTATATGGACAGTGAGGCTTATAAGTGGTCTGGTGTGACTTGGATGGTCTGCGATTTCAGGCCACCATGATCCTGAAGGGGAAATGACAAGCTGGCTTGGCCAGTCCTCTGAGGGCTAGCCTGGGCTCATTCTCATTCATGCAATCACAACCCGAGTTGAAGGGCTCACCTGCTTTCCTGGGGACCATCTAACAAGGTATCTTGTTCAACAATCATGGAATAGTCCCTAGCAATTTTTTAGGTGTGTTTTTGCTCACACCCACTGGTCAAAGCAAATCACCTAGCCAAGCCAAGCTTCCAGAGATGGACTTTGGGGCTGGATAAATGGCTCAGGGGTTAAGACTGTCTCACAGGCAGAAGTCCTGAGTTCAGATCGCAGGTCCCACGTGAAAACGCCAGGCAGAAATGGCACTTCTGGCCCTGATGGGCAGAGCTTGGGAAATCCCAGAAGGAAGCAAAAAGGAGATAGAAGCAATCCAGGATGATTCCCGAAGTCATCCTTGGTCCTCCACAGGGACATATAATCTCTCTCTCTCTCTTTCTTTTCTTTCTCTCTCTCTCTCACCACTAAATAAATAAAATGTACGAGAAGGACTTTGGCAGAAAGAGCCACAGTGCATGGTAACACAGGTGGTTTTTGTGGTCTTTCATCTCTGAGCTGTCAGTCCCTAATAGCAACATCAGTCACTTCAGCTGGTCATTACCTACGGCAGCAGAGACTACCCTGCGGGAACCCCACCCTCCCATCCTGCTGGCCTTGAGGGGCCACCCTACGGGAACCCCACGCTCCTGTCCTCTGGTCTCACGGGCACCCTCCTGCTTCCAGGCTGTCGGATGCGCCCGTGGACGGCCTGGTCGGAATGCACCAAGCTCTGTGGAGGCGGGATTCAGGAGCGCTACATGACTGTGAAGAGGAGGTTCAAAAGCTCCCAGTTCACCAGCTGCAAAGACAAGAAAGAGATCAGAGCCTGCAACGTGCACCCCTGTTAGCAGGGCCGCGGCGCCCCGGGCTGCGTTCCGATTCCCGCCACCCTTGGTCGGGTGACTCCTTTGCTTGTTTAAGATGATTTAAATCGTGTCCACTAGTTTTCATTTTTACAGTGTGGTTTGCCCCATAGTTTTCTGGATACCAGGGACATCCTGGGTACTTTTTGGTGGGGATAGGCCAAGAGGACTCCTTGTCCTCAGCCAGCTGTCTTCCTGCACGGAAGTGTGGAGTCAGTCATCTGGAACCTAACGGGGGCCCCTGTGAGCACCCCTCTGACCAAGCAGGATAGGCATCTTGGTCACCACCACAAAGAGGCCACCATGGGCCAGGGTGCAGCAGGCAGGAAACACCACCAGAGATCCAGCACAAAGCTCCCTCTTCTCGCCTTTAGACTGTTCACGCGGCAGAAACTTCAGTCTGTCCACCACGTTTCATTTAGCCGAACCCGACTCTTGCCAAGGCTCTTCAGTTGCCCTCGGCTCTTGAGTTCAGCAGTGCACTTGAAGAGGAGCAGGGTGCTGGGTGGCTTCTATATCTTACACTGAGCAATTCTGAGTATGTTTATCTCACCTCCAAATACTGGCTCCTGCCACCATCTGGGAGAAAATAACAGCTGCTGTCTGCAAATGTAAGGTGAAGTTCTTGCAGCAGCGATAAAGGAAAGGATAAAGTGTAAGACATTAGCTTCCCTTGAGTTTCTCACTTCTGGTTTTTGGCGCCACGATTCTCCTATGATGCAAGGTCACGGATGCTTATTAGACCTGGGCAGCAAATTGGCCTACTACTTCCATGCCTGCCTTTTGAAATCTTTCTATACACATCCAGACCTTTCACATTTTCAAATGTTTCTAACGAGAAAACATTTTAGCTATGCAAACTGTTTACTGTCTGCCCAGAGGCATCTGAATCAATTCCTTAACAAAAAGCATCATCTCTGTGCTTACAGTTATTTTTAGTTGTAACATTTTGGACACACAACATATGTCAATGATTAAGACAAAATATAGGAGAAAGGCCTATGGAACCAAGCCTGTGCAACCGTCCATGCCAAGGCTCTGGCCCTTGTGGGTATCCACCATGGGCTTCCACTCCTTCCAAGCCATCAGCAACACACCAAATTCAGGGAGACTAACTGCCAACAATTAGAACAGGCTGATTCTCTCAGTGGCCGGCCCGTGGGCAGTTTCTACTCGTGCATTTATTATCACAACTTTTGTTTCATTTCTTTTGCAGGTCTTTTTTTTTTTTTTTTTAATGACTGCTTAGTCCAGATACATGCTATGAGTAAGGTGCGCACATCCAATGCTTCGGATAAGCTTCTGGAAGAATTCACATTACGCATGAGGTTTTGCTAAACACACCTACGCTATAACCCTGAACACAAAGGACCTGCCCAATAAAAAAAAAAATTCACCGGGTCTGTCTTTTGTGTTTTTAAGCCAATTAAGTGCACTGATCGTTGGGTCTTTTTACAGTAGTTATCCACCTCAACCATTTCCAGAAGGAAAAAAAATGGCTTTTGCACCCTCATTTGGAGGGACTGTTAGTACCACATTCCCCTGCTCCCCCCATCTGGAGCTTAGAATTTTTTCCAACAGCGTTTTCTAACTTCTCCAATGAACTGCATTCTCCTTCTATGGTACACAATAAAAAATCAAAGGAACACAGTATAAATCAAAGGAACACAATATAAATAAAAGTCTTACATTTCTATTTGGGACCCAAGGAAAATTCTGATCACAGAATCTGCTCTGTCCACGTCTGCAAGCTCCGCCAAGTTGTGCTAATGCAAACTGATTCTTGACCTTTGAAAGTCAAACTTCCTTGAGTGGTAACGAGTTTTGCTAGTGTCCCATGCACCTCTCTGGTCCTGTTAGAATCTACTTTCCATCCTGCCTTGGGACACATAAAGTCAGGTAACTGGCCAGATGTGAGAGAATGAGTAACAAGCTCCTTATCAGTGAGTTTTATTTTTTGTTTGCAGTGGGGAATTTGTGTCAAACCTTTCTTACCAAAGTCTTGTGTTAGGCGGTTTATAGATTTTTCTGGCTAACCAATCATTTTGGAAATAAAGACTTTTTACTATAAAAATGAAGTATGTTTGGACTTCCGCTTGAGATAGCAGAGAGATGTAAAACTGCTGTATGGAGAACAGCTCTCATTGTATATATTTTTTTTATCAGTGCCAAACCAGCTGTAATCGACCTTACACCCATCCCCACGTTCAGATGCCAGGAAGAAGTGCAGCCGCCGGCTGGCTTGCTTGCCGGTTGCTTGCCAGGGCATTTGATTTGAAGGAAATCTGCTGTAGCAAATGAAATAAAATCTGGGCTTCTCCAGACCCAAAACTGAAGAAATCAAAGCCAGCTTGTGCCGTCTGTTGTCGCGCGGTGTCTTCAAGCACATTCAAGGTGCTTGATGGACCACACATTCCCGTACACCTGGGTCCACCGAGGTTCAAGGCTCATCAAGATATAAAAACTCCCTGTGTCCAATCACCTCCATGCCCTCTCTTAGCTGACCTGACAATAAGGAATAAACATAAATTTAATGTTTAATCCCAGTAGCAAAGAGAGGCAGAAGCAGGAAAATTGAGAAGTCCACGACAGCAAGCACTTGTTTCATAAATGAGTAATAAACATGTATTAAAATGCACAGATTTGAAATAAAATGTATACTCCACAAGGCGCTCCCAACATCTCGTGACAGCCTCTAGCCTGCAGTGAGAGAGCCCAGTTTTGGAAATGAAAAGAGAACCCAGCTGCAAAGGAGTTAAATATTTACAACCCAAAGAAATGGATATTATTATCAAAAAAGACAAAAATGTAACAGTTTAATTCCTAATTACAGTTCAGACTCAAGAACACGGGCCATGCCCACTATCCTGCTGTTTGGTGCTATTAACTTTAATAGAATGATTTTTCTCGTTCTTCATATTGCCAAAGTAGGCGGAATGAATGAAAATAAATCCCTTCTAAAATGACTGAGACGCAGTGCCCAAGTATAAATAGCAGCTGAATGTTAATTAGCACGAATTAAATTCTGCAATCCTTTGAAACTGAAAGCAAAAAGATCCCCCCTAAAATGTCACATTTAAATACTGGCTCCCAGCTCAGGGGTCTATGGGCTCAGAGGCGTTCTCTGCATCTTTGACAGGAAGGACGCGCACAGGTGGACATGCTAAGCCTAGGGAGTCTGGGTTCAGCCCACCATATTGGTGAGCAGCTGACAGTGGGGACCGGCCGGGTGGAATCACTTCACCTTACCTGAGTTTTTCTCACCTTCGCCATCCAGCCACTTCTCACCTGGAGGCAGGTCCCCTGGGATCTTCTTAGACCCCCAGCTCAATCCATCTGTCCTTCACTTCACGGACCAGCAAGTGCTCACTCTTGCGCTAAGTATGACTAGAATTCATTTTGATCATTTACCACCAAAAAATGCCATAAGGGATAAAGCATGCATGTAGAATTTTCAAAGTTATGGCCAGAGCAAAATGCAATTTCAGACCTCCACTTAACACGCACAGTCCTTCACGTAAGAGACCATTCACTACCATTTTCTCACAGCTCTTTCTTTAGCATGCTGACTAGCAATGGTCTCATGGTTGAAGCAGTTACACGTTTAGACAATCTTCCATTACCTCAAATACTTAAGTGTTCACAAAAAAGAAAAAGCAAGCAAACATCTTATCCAAGACCAGACTTCTTTACAGCACTTGTGAGTTTGTAAAAGTACGTCCTTATTTTCTAGTGTTGAGATGCAAATTCCTCCTCGGTGTTCCTAACCTGGAATTATCAGCCTACCTGCGAGGTCAAAAGAGCACACCTTGTTCCTCTCTGTACTAAGCTAGCGCTATTCAAAGCAAGACTCTCAGTTTAGTCACATACACAAAGGAGATGCAGAAATGAACACTGCCTACCAAACATTGATAGAAACTTGACATTACCACCATACCCAAGAGAATGGTTGTTAGTTTCTAGATACCAGTGAGTTCACTTTCTATTACACCTCGCAAAAGTATGAGTCCACGACACTAGAAATTAAGGGTTTTTTAATTGGACACGAACAACAGAGTCTGCAAAGCACCGTACACCCCGTTCTCGGTTAGCCAGCCTGAGAAGAGCAGGTTTCCCCCCCTTCTCTTCCAGCCCCGAGTCTGGCCTTTAAGTTGTGATCTCAGGATTGTCCTGACTCAGAGTCCTGCGCATGGCCACACTATTGGGCCAAATCCTAGCTCTCCAGTCCCCTCAGATGCCATGAATCTCGGCGGAATGCGCGGTTCCAAGTTTGCACACCTACACACGACGAGGTCACTGGCCGCAGTCAAGCGAGGTGTCTGCCATCTCCCTGCTTTGCCAAGGCTTATCGCACACTTACCTCCCTCAGTCACAGCACAACTCCTGTCTGGCTTCTGCAACCACACAGCTGAGACACATCCCAGGAACCAGACCACCGCTGCCTCTCCATCTGCCACGCAGCAGCCAGAGCGTCTCACGGCCTCTGCTCTACCTCCTTGTCTCATCGGTTTGCTGGCTCTTAATCGTCCACCGCCCAAAGTTTGTTCTCCCCACGAATTTTACCCCTCACTCTCTGGTGAGCATCAGTCACTTCTGTCTCTCCAGTCACTAGCTGAAAAGACATAAAGTTACAAACCTGTCCTGTGACTCAGGGCCCTTTTGAGTTCCCTGTTCCCAAAGGCTTGACCAGCCTATGCCAAGGTCATATTTCATCACCAAAGTTCCCTGCACTCCTTTTAGCTTGTAGCACCTGTGCCATTGTGGACATTTGCTTTGGCATCTCAAGCATTTCTGAGACACCTCTAATGCTCAGTCATGCCATGCAGACCTTTGTCACTGGACTCATTCCCTCAGCAAATGGCTATCCTGCACATGCCAGGCGGCCTGGGTCACACAGGACCCCTTGTTCTTGTGGAGTTCCCAACGCAAATGGACAGATTTCACAACTAAACCTCCCTCCTCACACCTGCACTTCTCTGCACTCACATGGCCAAGCGCGGGGTTAGATCCTAACACTTCTGGGTCAGATCCATCCCATCGTTATCTGTTAGGCGTCAGCAGGACTTGACACTTTGGGCCTCGAGACACACTTGCAGGATTGTAGAAGGGTTGGAAGGTTTTATGCAGAACATGAATGTAAGAAGACATACACTGGAGCTCAGGGAAGCTTGAAGCAGCTTCAAGCTCCTACAGAAAGTTCTGGAAGATTTGAAAATGGGGAGTCTGCCTGGGGAGATGAAGGGCTACAAGGGTAAAAGAAGAGGGGATAGGATTGGGGACTATATTCATGTATACACCATTAAAAAATAAAATTTAATAAAATAAAAAAGAAAGAAAAAGAAAGAGGTACATAGGAAAAAAAAAAGCTCCAAAAATATGCACGGGGTCAAAGCATCTTTGTAAAGTCTTGATACACACGTACAGGGTCAGACGCTGGAGACTGGTCATGGGACAAAGATGGCCCTCGAGCCAAGAGTGGAATGGTGACTTCCTCAGAGCTACGGGGCTGGGGACGCAGAGTCCTCATTGATCAGTCGGGACAACCAGTAGCGGTCACGCTTTAGCAGTGGAGCTACGTGATCCTGGAATAACCAACTTCAAGTTGCACAACAGGAAGACCCAAAAGCACCACACTGAACTGCAAGTAAATTAACTGATGAAGAAGATGCTCGGGAGCCAGCTTCCATCACTCAAGAAAAAGATGTGTGAACAGAAGGAAAACGTGACACTAACTTTTGGAGGGAAATAAAAATCCGATTAGAAACAAAGTCAAAACCTAAGAGCTGGAGGGCTCAAAGGCACTGCTAGAACCATATTCAAACAGTCAATCCAGTCCCTCTCTTGGCTGCTGTGAGACAACACTCAATCGCAGCCTAAGAGGAGAAAAGGGAGGTTTATTTGGCTGATGTTTCCAGAGGGGAGATACGGTCCATTACGGCGGGAAGGGCATGGCTGGCTGTAGAAGCTGCCTCTGGCGCAGCAGCCCAGGCAGCAAGCTGCAGATTGACAGAGAGACCACTAGAGGAAGCAGGGCGGAGCTAACCAACCTCAAGGCCCGCCCCCGTGACCTGCCTCCCTCCAGAAAGGCTCCACCTCCCACAGTTGCCCCGATCTGAACACCAGCCAAGAGTGAAACACAGGAGTCCATGGGGGGCGCTCACCCTGCCCATGAGGGGCAATCCACACGCTAATCACGATGCCTGGTGACCTGAGGTCAATCCCGGCAGCCCCCACGGTGGAAGCGGAGAACAAACTTCTGAAAGTTGTGCACTGAAGCACACGCGTGCCCGTTCTTGCTTTCTCTCCAAATTAATTACTCGTTTTATTTGAAAAAAGTCGAAGCGGGTTCTAAGCAAGCTATTCAACAATGGAAGCCATCTGGGAGCCTCATCTTCTCAAGTCCCCCAAGGACGACAGCACACAGCTACCGTTCGGGATGGGATGCCTGGGCGAGGAGTTAGGTTGTAAAATATGGCGCTTGGGCGACCCGCTGGGAACCCAGAGCTGGATACAGAAATGGGACATAGTGAGGACTGAAACAGGGGGACAGAAGCATGGCGTGTTGGTGCACCCCTGAAGCCCCAGCGCTCAAGGCAGAGGCGGGAGAATCGCTGCAAATCCAAAGCCAGCCTAGTGCACGTAGTGCATTCTAACCCAGCGAGACTGCATGGTGAGACTCTGACTCACATAAAAGGAAGAATCAAGAAGCAAATAGAACCAGGAAGGTGAGGCCCTTTGTAACCCCAGCCTCCAGGAGCCTGGGGAAGAAGGATCAGCACGGGCTACTTAGTGAGACCCTGATAGATCCGGAACCAGACCTCAAAACCAGCGACCCCCACAGACCCCCACCAAGAATATTAATAGGATCTGATAAGGAAAATAGACAACTAAACAGACTCCTAGTTATTCTGGGACTGAACCAACCGGTCAAACTGAAATCCCTCCCCCTGCACTCCAGCTGCTAATGTTTGCACTTCAACTCCAAGTCAGTTGTCACTCACGGGAGCCGGCGGCTCCCTTGCTCGAGTACTGAAGGAGCCTCCCTCGTAAACTTCAGTCTTCGTGGATGAAGCTGTGGTTCCTGTTCTAGATCCCTCCCCACCTCTTCTCTCTTCTTTTTCTAACAGACCCTATCTTCAGAAAATACACAAAACCAAACACACACATGCACACACATGTACACCCCCCACATGCACCCACACACATGCATGCACACACACACATGCATGCACATACACATGCATGCACACACACACCCCACATGCACACACACACATGCATGCACACACACACACACACACCCCACATGCACACCCCGTCTGAACTAAAGCCCACTGCAGTAAAGGTCAGGCAACTTGAGGACGTAACTACAAATCAGAGATGAAGCAAAGAGCAAAGCCAAGAAAACGAGCCTGCGTGTTTCCCACTGCGTGCAGAGTTACACGCAGACTCTTCCAGCCTGAAATTTCAAGGGACAAGTAAAGAAGCCCCCTGCCCCCAAGACTGTGATGGCGCTGGAAGAACCGAGCCACAGGACCAATCAGCTTCCGGAGCAGCTGCTTAAGACTGAAAGACAACGCCATGTTAGCGCAGTGATTAAAGGACAATGTAAAGCATGGTTACCTCAGTATTCACATACATGAGGGATGTGCACATACAGCCACGGTCCTCTCCCCTCCACAGGTGGGGGGTCCTCTCCCCTCCACAGGTGGGGGGTCCTCTCCCCTCCACAGGTGGGTCTCTGTTAGACGCATTTCAGAGAAAACACTTAAAAAACAACTCACCTCAAGAAACATTCAAGAGACCACAAACATTCAAAGAACACCCAAATGTTCCACACCAGGTTCCCCCACTGCGCCCCCACAGACGCTACAGAGCAAAGGCCGCGGCTGCGAGAGCAGGATCCTTGTGAAACCACCGAGTGAGAAATGAGAACACAAGGGTCATGGTGATAACAGATCAACTTTAATTCTAGCACCTGAAGCTGTACAAGGGTCCGCTTTATAAACTTCGTGGGACTGCTGTTCACAGTCGATAAAGTGACCGCTGTGCAATGCCACCGAGTGTCTCACAACCAGAACACACTTTGAATTGTTTAAACACAATCCACAGAGTTACAACAGAGTCAGAAGCCACCCACAGTTACACTAATTTCAATGAGAAGTTTCACACACAACACTGAATAGAGCCGTCAGTATGGAGAGGGACTGACCGTGAGGGCAGTGTTTGCCCTTCGGTGCGTATTGGGAAGTCTCGAGTGCTGCCCAGGAGTGGACAGCACTAGACCACTCGCAGGCCAAAGCTCCGCCAGGGGCTGTAGCTCCATTTTTCCTCTTGTCAGTGAAAGGTGAACAGCGAGAATTAAATACTCATCTTTACATATACACAAGCTATGCTGCAAAAGCATAACTGCTTACAAACATATAAAAATACTTGTTAACTAGTTTGATAAGAAAATAACGTATAAAAGTACATAGCAAAAACATTAATCATCTGACTCTGGAAAGATCAATTTCTGTATTTTATATTACATCGGACAAAAACATCTTTAGTTTTGTTTCTTTCATCCCTTAGCCAGAAACACTTGAAAAGAAAAACACAGAGGAATTATTCACGCTCATCCTGGGCATGGCTCCGAAAGGGGTTAAATTAAAAAAAAAAAAAAACCAGGTTCAATGAAATACCGAAGTCCAGAAGGAGGCCAAACACCTGGCCGCGGAGAACAGGGCCTCTTCAGGGCGGGAGAACGTGGGCTTGCCAAGCAGTTTTCAATCCATAAATACAATAGGCATTTTGGTGCTTTGGCCACTGGGAAACAAAAGCTGTATCTCAGGAAAGGCTCTCACTTTTGTACATTTCATTCAGTGTATTTAAGGTTAATTAAAGTTGAACATTGAAAGTTTTAAAGATAGGCAAAAATTCACATTTTTTTAAAAAAAAAAAAACCTTCCTACATTTCTATTTAGAGTAACAATAGGCAATATGATTCCAGAAGTAAAAATCACTTCACAATCTATGACTTCAGCTTAGCCGACAGCTTAGGTTCCCAAACTGGTCCATCCCTAGTAAAATGTGAGCCCTTAAAAAAAGACACGTGTCTGTGTACGGAGGCTGTGCACCAGCCTCACTGCTTCCTTTAGCCCGGTCTGGAAAGAACCACTGCCTTAGCTTCGCGAAGATTAGCCCGCTTCTTGGTGTAAGGCTAACACGGTGATCACTAAGGCTAGACAGGTGCTAACATGATGTAAACCACAGCGAGGACGGCGCTCTCCTGGCGGCTGTTAGCGACAGGCGGGATCCCTAGAAAATGACGCAATGACAGCCTTTCTTGTCCTTTTCTTTCCGAGTTGGCTCTGGTGAAGGAGGACACTCTTGCTCTTGAAACTTCCTGTAAGACAGAAAAATCTCAATATAATCATCCGTTTGTAAATCTGCTCTTACAAACGCGGGCTGTTTTTGGACGAGCTGCACATAAGCACACCTGCTTCTCAATGTTCCGCAGGGATCAAAGCAGATCTTTGAAAAACAAAACTCGATTGCACTGGGCAGAGCCCAGGAGCAAGAGACCTCGGACTCTGTGCTCAGCCACGCCAGACAGGAGAGGGGTGCGCGACTGTTCCGTCAAGCAGCAGCTGTCGCTGTGCTCACGGCTGAGCCCTGGGGTGTGAGCTCAGCCCACTGAGCCTTAGGTGCTGAGCGCTGTCCACTCCATCCGCCTGTAGCAGAAACATCTCTTGCATATGACACAAACTACCTCTGTAGGACTCAAACTCAGTTCTCATTCCCACCTGCCACTGCTTGAAGTCACCGACTTCCTAGAGACTTAAGTTTTCAGAAAGGAATAGTAAAAACCTACCTTCTGCTGTTTGTCTCATGATATTTAAATATGCCTGGCACTTGGAAAAGAAAAGATCCTCTACTTCCCTTTCTTATACCTGGATTGACGGATCAGTGAGATGGACTTGAGGGTCAAAAGGAAGAACAAGGCATTTCAAAAGGCTTTAATCACCATTTTAAGAAGGAGTAAGTTCACCGGTTGTTTAACACTGAAATGCAACTGGGATGAGAAAGATAAAAACGAGGTTTCACCAAGTCTAGGGTCCTGCAGTATTGGCTACATTCAATGTGATGGACATATACGCTGAGTAGCCCTCGCCACCGTCGGCTGCTAAAACGTCCCGTAAAGCTGAAACTCTGAGCTAAGCAACAGAACTAGGATTTTTAACGAACTAGCTGTGATGGTCAGCTCCCATCCCCCAGGCCCTAGGAGGCAGGCCTCCGGGCCCACCTGGAGGGATTCTCCAGATTCAGGTTGGCCCCTGGAGACCCCCGTGAAGGGCTGTGTTGACCGCAGCCATCGCTGTGGTACCGGGCAGGGCATGTGAGGAGGAGGAGAACGGAATGCACGTGTGCGTGACTCCTGCTCTCCTCTCTGGAGGAGCAGCGACCCCACCAGCTCACGAGGCAACTGCTCAGTAACTCCCAGGCCACAGTGGATCTGGATCGCGAGCCACTAACTTCACGCTCTGCGTGGCTGGGATCGGGCGTGGCGCTGCAGCATTGCATAACGAAATCCAAACTCCACTCGCGAACTGAAGCCTGCAGCTTCCCTGTCTCCTCCACGGAAGGAGCCGTAGCACCGGGGTCAAGTCTCCTGAGACATACAGGAAACGAAAGCCCACTCTGCTCACCGTCCGACCAGAAGAGAATGCCAAGAAACAGCCAGCGAGGAGAGCGCTCAAGCGATGGGGGTCAAAATAAGACTCTGAAGCAGCGACTCCTCCCCAGGCACGTACAGCAGCTCCGGCCTCCCGGCACCTTGGGGCTCTTGGAGCCCTTGATTTTCGCCAAGTCTCCTGGTTCATCCACTAAAACGATTCTCTGTAGACTCGTGTCAAGCTCGTGTCATTGGGACGCCATGCACCCCAGGATTATGAAACCTACTGCCTGGCTTGCTCTTGGCTCCGAGCACAGACTCTGGATGACCTGGACGCAAGCCAGCACTGCTGCCCGGTCGGTAGCATCTGATCGCTAACAAGCTCACACACACTACTTAACCTCTCTGTGCTCCATCTCCTTGTCTGAGAGCAAAGCAAAGAAGCATTTCACTCTGGGTCGTACTGAGGAGTAAATACAAGGCACTGAAAGAATCTAGCGGAGCATCTACTTCACTAGCTGCTGTCATTACCACCTTCAAACCATCTGCCCCTCAGAACCCTGCATTTACTTTCTGCTTCAACTTAATTGAGATTTTCAGATTCAAATTCAAAGGGCCTAGAATATAAGCTGTGTACTTCAACCCTAACCACATGTGCACTGACCCCTAGAAAGAAATCACTCCTGTAGACGACTCCATCGTTCTCACAAACGACATTTCATGTAATGTATTAATGTGCCCTGTTACCTTAGGACACGGCAGTGTATAACACCCGTGCCCGCCGTGCCCTGCTCAACTTAGGACATGGCAGTGTATTAACACCCGTGCCCACCTGTGCCCTGCTCACCTTAGGACACAGCAGTGTATTAACACCCATGCCCGCCGTGCCCTGCTCACCTTAGGACACGGCAGTGTATTAACACCCGTGCCCACCCGTGCCCGCCCATGCCCAGGAGCGCCCTGCTCACCTTATGACCCGGACAAGCTCGTGGAAGGCCTGGTCCACGTTCATCCTGACCTTCGCCGACGCCTCCATGTACGTGACCTTCAGCTGCCGCGCCAGCTGCTGGCCCTCCTCCTGCGTCACCTGAAACGCAGCAGGTGGGTTTGAGGTGCAACACTGGTGAATGGACAGACCGGCTGCGCCCAGGCCCGGCTACCCCAGAGACCAGTGAGCCACAGTCCTCACAGCGCCCACAAAAGGAAGCCCAGCTGTGTGGGGCGAATCAGAAGAACACGCTGTGATGGAGACGGTGTCCGCCATCAACACCCCACAGGGGCAGGCGGATGACCCCGGGCACTCACGAAACCCTAAGTGTGTTTTGGTGTAAACTGTACAGAACTTACACGGGTGTTTTATCTGGTCATTACTCCCTAAATAATACAGTACAACAACTGCTTATGCAGCACCTATCTCTTAATAACAGAGATTCAAAGTCCACGGGACAGTACGTGAAAATTATGTTACGTAGAAGGACTCAAAGCAGGGAAGGCGCGGGCATCCATTCTGGGAAGGGGACAGAGCAAGCGCTCAGAAGCACCGTGGGGGTTCAGGGGATGCTGCGCCCAAGGAACAGCCTGGAGCTGACAAAGGAAATGGTAAGAGCAGCTGGGGGGGGCGCAAAGGGCAGACAGCACTCAAGCCAGGTCCTGCAGAAGCCCTGCAGACTGGAGGTGGCCGGCAAGGAGCTGGGGAGTGGGGGTGGGGGCTCCCGCAGTGTCCAGTGCTCAGGAGCCTCAACCGAGGACTGCACGGCAGCGATGCAGGCGGCGCCCGGCAGGCAGGAGCGGGAGGCGCTGCTCCAACCGCAGCAGTGGGAAGTTAGAGAAGTCGGACGGCCAGAAGGGAGGAGCCGAGGACGGCGCCAGCAGCCCCTCATCAGTGTCATCGCGAGGCTGTTTCGGTCTCAGGAAAACAGTTGAAAGTTATCTACACATTTTTTTTTCCAATTCCAGGCGTTTCCACTAGCGTGTCTCTTCCTTGGCGGCGCCCGGCCCGCGCTGCCCGGGCCTCCGAGCCAGGCCGCTGTGGGGAGCGCTCCTGACCGTCTCTGATCCCAGAACAAGGCATTCCACCTCCACGCTCAACGTGCCACCGGGATTTTGTGGGAGATGCTCCTTATGCGATTAACCAATTCCCCACCCTTCTGTTTGCAAAGGGGGTGTATCGGTGGAAGGCTCCCAGGCCCCCATTCCCAATAAACCATGCCACGGAGTGGACACTAGGGTGGCGTATGGGGATAACCTGCCTGGCTGTTCTCTAGAGGGAGGAGAAACAGCGCCATGGAAAGAAAGTTGAGGTTTTACAGTCCTCAAGTTGTAGTGCGTGAGGGACAAAGGGGTGGGGTTGTTTCCACTGTTCAAAATTTTAGATCCTGGCTGCACCAAAAAGTAGTGACCACAGACCACACGGTGGGTTTTAAGTCCTTTCTGCCATCAGGGAGCCTCACGAGAGCCAGATGTCTGCAAGACAAGTAACGTACCTCAAAGGTCAGCTAGTCGGTTTCCAGAAGTGACGGCATTGGGAAGGGGAAATCTACCAATCAGGAATGAATGTCAGGTAATACCAAACATTTCTTTCTCTCCACCTACTGGATGAACAGGTTGAATTTTGCTGACTCATTTCCAAGCATACGCCAGCACTGCTTGTTCTACTTACTAGCATTTCATTAAGAATTCCGCTCCCATAAACACTGGGCAGTGTCACAGCTCAGCAGGTAAAGTGTCTATGCGTCCAGAGACCTTCCATCCCCACTGGCCCGGCAGTGGAGAAGAGAACCAATGTCTCAAAGTTGTTCTCTGACCTCCACACAACCTGAGTTGAGACTCTGTTGCAAAAAAACATTTAGTGTAGGGCTTTTTTTTTTTTTTTTTTTTTCCCTACTGCCTATGAAAATAAAACCTTTCTTGGTGTAAAGCCTGAAAGCAAGAAATATGAGGGCTTTCTTCCTTTTAATGTTTCTTTATTTATCAATTTACAAGAGAGTATGTACAGGCAGAATGTGTATGGAAGACGACTTGCAAAAGCCATTTTCTCCTTCTGCCATTGAGGTTCCAGGAATGAAAGTCGGGTCACCGGGTTGAACTTGGAGACCTTGACTTTTGCTCCTACTGACTGAAATTCAAGTCAGTCAAGTGGTCTCATTCACGTCTAAGGTATTATTCCCGCTAATATTTTCAGCTAGTGCTAGCAATGTATATTTCATTCCCAAAATCCCATAATTTGAACAAAACAGATTTTGTCCAAAAGTGTCACAAAGTGTGGGGAGGGGAGCAGGTTCCATCCATCTTGTGGCCGTCCCACCAAGCAATGGCACACCAAAGCTTAAGAGCTTTTTAAATTTACCTGCCCTCCCTTCAACATGGCATGCGCATCACGGGGGGTACAATAAGGTGGGAAGCCAAGGAAGAAGAACCTTCACAGAGCCGCTAATTTAGGAAGAACAATTACTATTTTGAGAAAACCAGACATGGCAAATTCCGTTCTATAAAAACAGCCCCATCTGGTCACAAATGCTGTTCTCTCCTCCTGGGATGCCGACCTTCCCTCAACCCTGCGCTCTTTGTATGTATGTATTGCATGTGAGCCTAGACACACATGTACGCATGTGCAGAGGCCAGAGGTCAAGGATGGGCAGGCATCCCGTACCCCATCACTCTCCACCTCATTTTTAACAGTCTCGCGCTGGCGTGGGCCACGGTTTCAATGAGGATGGCCGGCACGTTAAGTCCACGGGGTCCGTCTGTCTCTGCGCCCTCTAGGGTCACAGACCCTCAGGGCCATGCCCAGGTTTTCCAGGGGTGGCGGGTATAACCCCAGGTCCCACATTGTACAGCGAGGACCTATGCCCTGAGCCGATTCCCAGCCCCTCAGCCCTTATCTCCCTCTGCTCGCCGCTGCTTTGAAAGAAGCATCGCAAAGCTCTTGCACCTTCGAAGGTGGCTAACGACCAAACCCAACATGTCACGCCACGGTCTTTGGTCTGTCTTTTTGTTCTCCTACCAGTTCGTGATAAACTCTGAGGTCAGGAAGTAAGGTGCAGCTGCCTACGTAAGCACAAGCTTAGAAGAATCGCTCAGTCAGAAACGGGCTCCTCAACCAGACAAGTGCATCCTGAAGCGAAAGGAGACACAAGAAGAGCAGGAGCCAGTCACGGCGCCCACAGCTGGAGTGCACACTGAGGGGAGCCGCCATCAAGTCAACTCGAGCCCCGGCCGCAAAAACAACGAAAACAACAACCAAAACATAAACACATGCACGCTGGAAAGTGTGCGTACATCACTGGTTGTTAACGTGGCTTGCTTTGTGGAAGGAAATAAACATCCCGAAGATGGAGCTCAGGGCCAGTGTGCTGGCAGCCCTGCCACACAGACCTGGGCCCATCCCCAGAGCCACATGGCGCAAGGAGAAAAACCACTTTGGACACCGTCCTCTGACCCCCATTCCTGCACCACGGCACAAGCGTGCCAGCCAGTCCCCTACCCCTCTTCTCTCGCAGATACATTCAAAAATAACAACTGATGTCAGCAGGTGTGACCGGCCCGCGCCTGTGACATCTCAGGTGACTGACTTGAGTCTGTGACACCAGCGCTCGGAACACCGATGCAGGAGAGTCTCAGGTCTGCGGTCAGCCCAGGCTGCACAACAAGGCCTCGTCTCAAAGACAAGTAAGGAAGGGTTTATAGCCAGACTGGATGTGACTGAGCTGAAGCAGGCGGGCAAGTGACTTCTCTGTCTGCAGGAAGAGGGACGACCTCGCTACGGGCAGGGACAAGGCTGGCCGCTGGTCTCCGCTTACTTATCTTCAAAGCTGGCGTCACAGTGTCATGTGACACCAAGAATCAAGGTCAGCAGACTCGGCACACACGCTCGCAAGAGATCCCCCGCCACATACAAAGCCACGGTAGGCTCCCTGGCATGGTCGGGTAGGCTCACCAGGGTAGCTGGGTGGGCTTACTGGAGTAGCACGCATTAGATAAAGTGCACAGCATTGCTGCCACCAGAGCCAACGAGAGGACAGAGCATGGCAGTCTGATGACAAAGACAAGGTCTCTTGGAGCTCATCAAGTTCAGGACTTCAGAGACCCCCAACTCCGTTTCCATAGGAGTTCCAGTGGCTTCTCTAGCTGAGCTGGAAGAGCAGCTAAAGATGGAGACATTTAAAAAATAAGCTTTAAATCTGAAAGATGTTTTGTTAAAAAAAAAAAAAAAAAAGATAAAAGTTTGAGTCCAGCAATTTCAAGTGCAGTTGCATCAAGTGCCCTGAGCATGAGAGAGATGCGCACGCCTGGGAGCGGATGAAGAGAAGCCCATCCGGGACAGGGGAGGCGCGGGAAAGGCTGACAGCCCAGAGCTAAGCAAGCCAAGTGCTTCAAGAAGAGAGGGAGCGAGGAGAGAGCCAGTCAGCACACTATCTGCCTCACAAGCAGAAGGACATGAGTTCACTCCCGGAACCCACATTAAAGAAGAGAGAGAGAGCGCCGAGCCAAGCCTGGTGGCTCCTGCGTGCAAGGGACCCAATAAAGAAGGGGAGAGAAGTCTGTCTCTGTGTCTACCAATTAGAGGACTGTCCACATGAAAGACGACAGCACGCAGTCACCTCTGCCGCTAGCCTGCTCCCACAGACAGAATTATGTCCACGTGTCAGGACACTCAGACAAAGTCACTACAGGCTGAGAACGCTTATCTTCAAGGTGACAGAACAGCACTTCCGTCCCACAGTGCTTCTCGCACTCTTGCTTTTTATTTACTGAGGAGCCACCACATGCTGTACTGACGTGAACCATCTATGATCCCGTGATACACAAGCAGGGTCAGGCCCACAATACCTGCAGACAGACTCTGCAACCGTGGAGAGACCTGCACCCCGCAGAGACGCGCCCCCGCAGAGACGCGCCCCTGCAGAAACGCGCCCCCGCAGAGATGCGCCCCTGCAGAAACGCGCCCCCGCAGAGAGAGGGAACCGCCCTCTTAGACGACAGATGAGTTGCTCATACGGCTCCACCGAGCTGATGATGGGTCTGCTGCTTCTAGGACCCTCAGCTGCTTCTGCCTGTCCTAGAGACCTCTACCCTCCCTGAGCCCCCCTTCTTCTTTGTGGAGCCCCCACCCCACCATGACAAGCAAGGAAGTCGGCTTTTCCCTCGTTCCCAGAACCACTGGCATATGAAGAGCTTTGAACACGAGAAAGGACTAGAAGAGCCACAGAGAGGTGCTATGGGGCGACGTGTAATAAGCCTAAGTTTAGAAACCCTCGGAAATGGAACACATGTATTGACTTCATGTCGATCACACTTTGTTGCTGCAGCTTTACAATTTGGACTTGGAGGAAGCCAAGCAGAATCATTTACTCTGTGCTAAGCGCCATCAAGACACCTGTCTGCGTCTTAGTGTTAGACCAGACACATCCAGCCTGCTCTCCACGAACTGCATGCAGCCCAGGACAACTGCAAATATGGCCTCACATGTTTGGGCTGGACACCTTGGGAGACACTGTCCTTCCCTGGAGTAAACGTTTTATACCTGACACGCTCCTAAAACCTTTGTACGAGCACAACACAAATCAGAGGTCATGCTTTCAACAGCTACAAGATGGAAGACCAGCGATATTTATCAACCAGTTCTTCCTAATTGTTTCCACCTCGCCAACAAAAATTTTGATGTTTGTTAATACAGGGCACATAAAAACCAAACAGTATTAAATATCAGCAAAACAAACACTTTAAATAATAATATTCCAGATGTGAATCAGAGACAGAGACCTAAAAGAAAAAGATACCAAAAAACCCCCCACTTAAATCATGTAAAGTCACATTAATTCACAGTTCACTGTCCTCGCTCCAAAAAGATGGATAGACAACACACGCTAAAACTTTTGTGAAATGATAAAACTAGCAATGAAGGAGCTTGAAAGAGAAGTGCGATAAGCTGGCTCTGGAGTACATTAAACAAGAAATACTCTCCCGCATCCAAGTGCCCAGGCCTCTAGTCACTGGATTTCAGGAAAATCCAGAGCAAGTGCCACGTGCACGCCCATGATCCTGGCACTCAGGAGACTACAGGAAGTTCGCCCTCTGGCTCCAGTTTTGGCCACACACTGTGCCCCGTGCCAATGTGAGCTACCAGCTGTGCCCCGTACCAATGTGAGCTACCAGCTGTGCCCCATGCCAGTGTGAGCTACCAGCTGTGCCCCGTGCCAGTGTGAGCTACCAGCTGTGCCCCGTGCCAGTGTGAGCTTCCTGACAAGACAAGAGAAACATCCAGACACTGCAGCTTATCACAGCCGTTCTTTAAACCAAGTTAATTTTGGATTAGCAGTGAATAGATTAAGCATTTGGGGGTAACTTCACAACTATGCAATGAGAACTAAGCACAGGCCGAGCAAAGAATCCCACGCCTGAAGCCCACATGCATCTCAAAATGGAGAAACGGAGAGGGAAGAGAGAAGAACATTTGTCTCATTAAGCTACAGGGTTTCGATGTTACATGAGACATGACCAGGACATGGAACCAGCACACACACTGGTGCACAACTGCATGGACAGAGCTTCTCCACCTCTCCTTCCCGAGTCCAGCCTTCCATGGCGTCCGCAACATGCAGTGTCCCAGACTCCGCTATACACTGAAGTGAGTATTCGTTAAATAAACCACGCCACGCGCTAGCAAGACAGCTTAGTGGCTAAAAAGCCCGTGTGCCCCTGGCAAACTGAGTTTGGTCCTTAGAGACAGCATGTGGAGGGAGAGAAGTGACACAAACTGTCCCGACCTCCATCTAGGCACTGTGGCTCTAGTGCACACACCTTGCCCCTCCTCTTCCACGTGACACACCTGCTCGCCCCTCCTCTTCCACGTGACACACCCGCTCGCCCCTCCTCTTCCACGTGACACACCCGCTCGCCCCTCCTCTTCCACGTGACACACCCGCTCGCCCCTCCTCTTCCACGTGACACACCCGCTCGCCCCTCCTCTTCCACGTGACACACCTGCTCGCCCCTCCTCTTCCACGTGACACACCCTGCTCGCCCCTCCTCTTCCACGTGACACACCTGCTCGCCCCTCCTCTTCCACGTGACACACCTGCTCGCCCCTCCTCTTCCACGTGACACACCTGCTCGCCCCTCCTCTTCCACGTGACACACCTGCTCGCCCCTCCTCTTCCACGTGACACACCTGCTCGCCCCTCCTCTTCCACGCTCTCCTTCCTCACAGACAGATGATGGATGACAGGCAGACGGACAGAGAGACAGTTCCTATATGCCACTACATTTCACATTGTGTCCAACCACAAGATCCCGTCTCACCTGTCTCTGATGGTCCAGGTCTGCTTTATTACCAATTAAAATCATTGGAAACTCGTCACGATCCTTCACTCTGAGAATCTGCCTTTGAAACTTATAGATTTCTTCAAAACTAAAAAAAAAAAAAAAAAGATAATATATTTATCCAAGATCTGAATTCAGAAAACTATGTGCCTCATTTATTACTTTATTGTCTTTCTTTTTCCCATTTAAGAAAAAAAAAAACTCAAATTCTGTAAGACAGAAATCTACACAGAACCAGCTGCCTGGATTTTTTTTTTCTCGTTTCTTATTAGCGTTTTGATTCTTACTGGAATATATTAATTACACATCATAATGGATTTCGACAGTGTTTCTATCCATGTCTGTGCGCTGGTCACGTGGTACCAACCTGCCTCTGTCGGTGACGGAGAAGACCAGCAGGAAGCCCTCGCCCGTCCTCATGTACTGCTCTCTCATGGCGCCAAACTCTTCCTGCCCAGCTGTGTCCAGAACTAGAGAAAAACCAACAAAGGCCACTGTGTGTTTCACCTGGTAAGACCCCCCACCCCTCCCAAGGGCAGGCCGTCCCATGAGGCTGTCTAAGGTGACGCCTGCTGACCGAGAAGAAATGGTTTTCCTCTCTAGTACTTCATGCTCAGCGGCGGAGACAAGCAGGAGCTAATGGCACAGTTTCAGAGTTTATCGTCATCGGCACAGATTGATTCTGTGGTTGGAATACATTAGCATACCAAGTCCAAGGTTAAAAATACCCAACGCATCCAGGCAGATGGAGTCAAAGCAACTCTGAACTCATTTGGATATTTATTTCCTGTGCACAAAGAGCTTGAAAACGTATCTGTACGTTCAAGAAAGAAACTGAAACTGTGGTGTTCTCTGTTTCTCTTGCTCCTCCCTCCCCAGCCACACTCGCCCCCGCCCCACGCGAGCAGGGGGCTGATACAGTTCCTGGTGTGTGACCAGGAAAGGACAGGTTCTCTCGTGGAGGGCGCCTGCTGCTGGAGTCTCCAGTTGCTAAGAAATATGTGAACAATGAAAACAAATGCCTGGAGACGGTGGTCGTGACCGAGACCCTGTCTAGCGTGTGCAGGAGTCACGTGGTCATGCGCAAGGATCTGGGCTTGATCTCAGAATGCCGAGAAAAGAAAAAGGGATCTCACAGAAGAATTGGGCTTTTATTCAAAATCATCTAATACTTCAGCTCAATAATGCTTTAGTGTTTCACTTATTTAGCTGGGGGGCGGGGGACTGCAGGAGCACACGCGCCATGACGGGTGTGGTCAAAAGAGCTTCTGAAAGCCGTTCTCTCCTTTCACCACATGGATTCCGAGACTTGAACTTGGGCTGCCGAGTTTGGGTAGCGGCGTCTTTACCTGCTGAACCACTTCTCAACGACCCTACCACACCTACATCCCACGTAACGGTCCAAAGCCAGAACGCCTGTTATAAATAAGACAGGAGCTACCAAACGTCACTTACTGTCCAGCCGGGCTGCTCGGTCATCTATCACACACTGCTTTGTGTAGGAATCTTCGATGGTTGGATCATAGTCTGTTACAAAGTAGGACTACGAAACAAACAGAAAAAAGCCTCATTTTACAACTTACATTACGTGCCATCCATGCCGACATTAGCCCCACTTACACAGAAATACCATTTTGTGCACATTTTGCACAAAAATATGTTTTGCACATTTTTATTAGCTTTGAGTTCTGCCAATTCCCGATGGTCTCCCCCAGCACCGCCCAAGACAAGATTCTGACACAGCAACATTTCCCATCCAGGTCACACTGCGAGTGTGCAAAGCATCTACTGGGATTAGTGTCGCAAGGCTGAAAACGGAGTCTCGAGAACGCGCGCTGCAGAACAAAAATGAGAAGCAGTGATTCCGACCTACACAGATTTGATCAGAATCACTGCCAAGAACCAAAGCCGATGAAGACGGACAGCAGAGTGCGGGGCGTCCCCCCTTTGATCGCGTGTTACAGCAGGACGCCCAGGATAGTCCTGCAGGACCCCAGACTTCACTCACTAGCCCCCCTGGCCTGTTCGCCCAGCTGTCTGCCAACCCTCCGCAGAAAGAAAAGGTAAGTACCGCAGCGTCTGCTAAGGTTGACCAGGAAGGCATCGCGGGCCCCTTCCGGCGGGCAGAACTGGCTGTGATGTCATCCTGCTCTGAGGCGCTCTGGCCCACTCTCCCCCAACTGTCACACCATGGGAAGGAATGACCGGGAGAAAGCTCCTCTGGGGAGAACTCAGCGGCACCGCTGGGGACCCCGGATATGCTCACCGTGAAGAAAGCTACGGTGCGGGAAGAGGCCGAGGGCTGGTCTGCCTGCTACCGTGGGCCCTACTTCCTTGGTTTATTATGGCAGGAATGGTTCACATTTTATTTATTCACATATCAGGAAGGATCTTCAATACAGAACTCACTGGTCCAGAATTCTGTTTTCTTCCTGATGGCTTCATTTAGATTTCGTGAGTCATTAAACAAGTTAGAAAATGAGCCCCACACCCTGGCACGCAGCAGCTTCACCACCTATCACCCCGAAAACAATCCTGGACAGCTCTGCGGGCCGCACACCTCTGCTGGGGCCGGTGAGACAGCCCAGCACACAAGTTCCCAAACCTGGCCCCAGCTCGATTCCCAGAAGTCTGTATGTTGAAATGAGAGAATTGACTTGCAAAAACTGTCCACGGCCTCCCCCCTGCGCCGCAGCATGCGTGTGTGGGAGCGCCTCCATTCTCTCACACAAATAAAAAAATTAAATATTCAAAAAGAAATAGAAGCAACTGGTCATCTTTCTTGTGTGCTCTACTCACCACAACATGCAACTTTCACTACATGAGCAGACGAATACGGCCTGTTGCTCATCTTTCAAGATTCGCAGCTAAAGAGATGGCCCAGGAATTAAGTCTTGGCCTCGCAAGCAAAAGAACCTGAATTTGGATGCCAGATCCCAAGCAAAAACCCCAGATAGAAATGGCAGTGGCCTGCACTTCCAGTTCCAGAAACCTCCAAGGAGAGCGACGAGGAAGTAGCAATCCAGGATTTTTCCGGTGTCATCCTCAGGCCTCCACAGACACACTCTTTTTTATTATTATTTATTATTTATTCAATTGTGCGTGTATGCGTGTGTGTGCATGCGTGTTATGTGTGTGTATGTATGTGTGTGTGTGTAGAACCACGGATGAATTCGGGAACCACCATGGACGCCTCCACCTCTTCCTTGTTTACTCTGCCCCAGGATTCACAGGCTCTGTCCTACCAGGACCAGAAACGCAGGCTGTCCCCGCTTCTGCCCGGCGTCTATACGTGGGGTCTAGGATCCAAACTCAGGACCTTCCGCCTGCAAGGCAAAGGCTTAACCCCTGAGCCACCTCTGCAGCTCCACCACAGACACACTCTTAAGAGTTCACTTGTACACACACCAGCAACCGCCCACAACAAAAAGATTGGGTTTTTAGGGGTTTGTGAGGCTTGGTTTGGGGGTCTGTTTTGGTTCCTTGGTTTGTTTTGCTTTTTAGAGACAAGGTTTGACACAGGCCAGCCTGGCCCTAGCGGCCGTGACGGAGGACAATCCCGAATCCTCGATCCTGTACACCACACGGCCCCACGCGGCTAGCTCGGGATTAGTCTCTAGAGACGTGTTACTTCGTGCAAAGCTTTCCTCCACCCAGTGCACACGAGGGTCTCATGGCCAGGGTCTCACGGCTGGGGTCTCACGGCCAGGGCTCTGCGGCTGAACAAGGTGCCCAGACCTGGCTGCTCCCACTTCACACCTGAAAATGCTACACCGCCCCTACTCCTCTAGCCAAAACAAGACAAAAGGAATGTAAAATTCAGCCAGTGGAGAGGATGACTATTAAATATGTCTTTACAAATGACTAAGTTGTGCATAATAGCTAGAATTCTTCAACTATAGCTTACACTGTCAGGTTAAATGATGCCATTAGCATGTCTTTGAAGCCCGTTGTAATTGTTTGTTTTTCCTTTCTGTGCCTGTGAAAGTCTCCAGTTTCCTTTGCAGGCTGATTTTTAAAGCACGGTCTTGGTATTTTGAGGCAGCTGTTCTAACTCCAACACGCATCTACTCTGCATAAAATTACAGTGATTTTTGAAGACAAATTAATCAGTGGAGTTTCTAGACATAAAGATCCACAACTTTTGCTAGATCCTGTTTTCATAATTTGCCTGGAGAAGTCATTATCTTCTTGCTACAAGTAAATCACAAAGACTCTTCAGCGAGAGGGTCTTCTAGTGCCAGAACATCATTTAAGTCTGACGGTGAAAGATGAGAACACGTCCCACGGCTGGTGCTACAGCCCAGCCGAGTAAGGAAGGCTCCGGGGACCAACTCCCAGAGGCACAGCAGTGTGACAGTATTTTTTTTTTGGGGGGGGGGTCCTTTTTTTTTTTTAGTAGTTAGTAGATCAGACTCTACCTAAAGTGAGTAATGAGTATTGACCATGTGCAGGTAACAAATACAAACATCACTTCTGATCACAAAGATGAAACATCATTTTCTCAAGGGCTGGGCATGTAGAACAGTTGGAATAATCCTTGACTCGGACACACGAAGCCCAGGGCTCAATTCCTAGCACCCCAGGTGTGGTAATACTGTCTGTAACCCCAGCATGTGGGAGGTAGAGGCAGGAGAATCAGAGATTCAAGGACATCCTTGACCACATAGCTGATTGAGGCCAGCCTGGGACCCCTGGGACCCTGCCTCGGGGTGCAGGTGGCTCTGGAGGGGCAATCCTAAATGTAATCCTGACCTCCAGCTCTGGCTGTGGGATCTGGGGCCAGTCAGTCTGCCACTCTGACCTTTAGCACCTGTAGAGTAAGAACGGTAACAAAAGCTTGGAGCAGGGAAAAAGCAGTGTGCAAAGTACGCGGCACGCCGGTGGCTGATGCATTCGTCCGTAAGTGCAGCAGATGCTCAACTAGTGTGCTGTTTCGATATTTACTTACTGTACATGTTGTGAGGGGAGAGACTTGTCACATGATGCACATGGAGGCCAGAGACCCCTTGCAGGAGAAGTCAGCTAACTCGGATCATGCCTCCTCTTCCCGCCCCCATGCCATCTCAGTGATGCTGAACCAGTCTTCCTCAAGTATAAAAGCATGCTGGGGGCTGGAGAGGTGGCTCAGGGGTTAAGCCTCTGCCTTGCAGGTGGAGAGTCCTGGGTTCGGATCCTAGACCCCACATATAGACACCAGACGGAAGTGGGGACGGCCTGTGTTTCTGGTCCTGGTAGGACGGAGCCTGTGAATCCCCAGGGCAGAGTAAACAAGGAACTTGCCCGTGGTTCTACACACACACATACATACGTACACGTGTACACACGCACAATTGAATAAATAATGATGATAAAAAAAATGCTGATCCAGCTTAATGATTCCACTCCGTTACCTTAGACCCACCAGGGACATTTGAACTCAGAGTCTAGGAATTGTGAATAAAGATCTACTGGTGTAGATCTGAACGGGAACTACATAGATAAATCCCTAAGTATAAATCTGCTAAGCTACACGGTCAGGATCTGCGTGCCTCGTGTGTGTGCCGGGCTCACAGCTCTAAGGTACGCGTTACGTGACGACCGTTCCCTACGGCTCCTTAGACTCTGGACTCGTCTTGCTTCTGTTCTTGGCGCTGGAGACTGACCCAAAGGTCCTGCTCTCACGGGCCAAGTGCTCCAACCCCAGGGCACATCGCAGTGTTCTTGTCACTTATTTTAAGACAGGCCTCCCTCACTAAGTTACCAGGTTCGACTTAAATCCTCTCTGTAGCCCAGGCAGGTCTTGAACTGCTTCAGGCTCCTGGAGAGCTAGCCAGGTGCAGTCAGCGTTCATTTGCTTCACAAAGCCTTTCAGTCCTTGGGGGCGATTTCCCACTTGAAACCCACCTGTCAGACTTTCCTGCCCTTGTAGTTGTCCAAAGCTGTAATTGCAGCACAGACAGATGCAGCACCCACCGCAGCACCCACCGCAGCACCCACGGAGCACCCACCGCAGCACCCACGGAGCACCTACTGTATCGGAGGAGCTACTGCCTTTTTGTACAACGTCCATTAACCAGGCTGCAGCCAGAGCAAGCGGATGAGGGAGTGGCCAGCTGTACGGATGGGGCCGAGTGGTACCATCAATGAGGATGAGGATGATGAGATGATGCAGACAGGCCAAAAAGCAGATCAGCATGAAATGCCAACACCATGCTTGCTCAGAAGGCAGCAAAATGTCAGGGGCTCGCGCTACGGTTATGCATGTGTTTTGCTTTAGCACAGAGCCCAGTAACTGACCAGCAGAGAACAAAACCTGACTGACCTAAAGTTGAAAGTGCTACCAGAGGTAAACAACATGGGGGGGGGGGACTGAGCTAGATAGAGGGGGTTGTGGGGAGGAAGGTGGACAACGAGCTTCCGAAGAAGGCAGGTGGGGGGCTCCCTGAGGACAGAGGTGTAAGGACCTGCGGAAGGTGCAGCCAGAAGAGAGAGAAGACCCCGCGTAGGGGAGACCACTCTGCACCTGGCGCCTGGCGAGCTCTGGTCTGGAAGGCTGTGGAGGTCGGCAACCCCCCAGGGCTCCAGATATGGGCAGGCTGTGGCTGGGCCTCGCGCACAGCAGGCAAAGCTCAGCCTCCAGAAGGACTGGGAGGGAGGAGGAGGAAGAGTGAGTGGGCCTTCCTCATTCCACTGCAGCGGTGACAGCACTTTCCCCAGGCGGCCAGTGTGTCTACGCGCAGTTCCCAAGCACGGCCACAGGGCGGCGCCTGCTCTGCACACGGGGATCCCCCCACACCCCCAGGGTCTGTGAAGACAGCAGGGGCTCAGCTAAATTTTACCGACCCTCCCCCCAGCACAGAGAAAGGAATGGAGGCCGAACCGCAGACGCTGTGAGCATTTTGAGCAAATGCCAATCTCAGGAAAGTCTTGGGGGGCTTTTACAGGATGAGTGTGGAGTTGACGAACAAGCACAGAAAAACCTCGGCAACGATCAAAGCGGGCAGTGCATGGGTGGACTTCACACTAGAAAAGGTCACGCTAACTCTCTGGTCTTGTAAACTGTGAGAACTACACAGTTGAGAAGAGGAAGGGACCCGCAAGAGCGGGAGGGACTGAGAGAGGAAGATGGGGGTGAATGATCAAAACATATGTACAAAAAGGTCACAATGAGACCGTTACTATGGATGAGTGACACGTGCTAATAAAAACATTAAAAAAAAAAAACACCTTACAGAGTCCAGACAAAGAGGCTGCGACAGTCACTGACCTCACTGCCCCTCTAACTCCGACCAAGGGAGCTAAAACCCTGCTTCCTGCTCAAAATATTTCCTAGGCTCGCGCTCCTCTCTTCCCCTCTTTCTTTACTAACCACATACTTGAATCCTATATTGATGTTGTTTCCAGTGTGTGTGTGTGTGTGTGTGTGTGTGTGTGTGTAGACCAGAGGCTGGTGCTGGGAATTATCCTCAAATCCCTCTTCCACTTCCTTCACTCAAACCCAGAGCTGGCATGGCTGGCATCACAGTCAGCTGGCTCTGGGGGTCCGGCTCCCTTTTGGAAGCTATCCCACCCACCAAGCGCACCTGTGGGTTTGAGGACTCACCCTCCCGACTCCCACCTCCCACCCCCGCTTGCCCGATAAGCGCTTTAACTGCTGTGCCCTTTCTCACCCCAAAAAAAAAAGCACTTTCCTCGTCCATTTCCTCCCCCAACCAGAGGTTGGCTGGGTGGTACAGTCTGCCAGATGTGAGGGCACCAAGCTAGACTTCGGGGTCTAATCACTGGCGGCTCCAGCTCTGAAATGGAGGTTTCCAGGCACCTCCATCTAGCCTCTTACCCCCTCTAGACCCTCCTTCCTGCTCCCATAACCTTGAACACCCTCAGTCACAGATAAACAGGCCCTGGGGACCAGCCCTTGAGGCAGGGCAGCCACACCTTCATCAGCCTATTTCCTCATTTAACGCACATGGCGACACACAGCCAACAGCGTCTCTCTTACAAACATTTTAAAACAAAGGAATACATCACTTCTTCAAGGCCACCAATAAACAGAAAGACTGCCATTTGAATTCAGATCTGATGCTAAGATCATGTTCTAAGAATTCTTGCTACTTAATAAAATGTCAGACTCTTAGTGGGTCTATGAAATAAGTAGAAATTCCATGAAAAAAAGTAAGAAAAGCTGGGCTTAGTCGTCTTCCTCCTGACTCCTGCCCAGCTCCAGCTCCCTCCTGCGCCGAGACGGGCCCAAAGCATCCTGCAACTCTCGCCCCCTTGATGCTGGGTCAGCACTCCGCGCTGTGCAGGCTGAGACGTGATGACCCGAACTATGCGAACTATACGTACGACCCTCAGGTGGGAGCACCATGGAGCCTCACTGCACGCAGCGTGATGGTGAGGCTCCAGAGACAGCTGACATTCCACCCAGAAGCCACAGAGGATCTTGAGTCCTGGGGTGAATTCACAATCTCTCTGGGGAAAACCACCGAAGAGGACTGGCTCACAGGGCCGCAGTCCAACACCCACTCCAGACATGAGGAGGAGGAGACAGGTGCACAGGGAGATTCCCAGAGAACAGATGTGGAGATCCACTTCCTGCAGTCCCGAGAAGCCCACCTGGCTAACCCGATGGCCAGGGAGTGCCGGGCCCAGGCCTCCCTCCTTCCCAGGCCAGTGTGCACTGCCCCAGTCTCCAGAGTGTGGTCCATCAAGGAGTGGAAAGGGACGGAGGTGGGCGTGCGTGTCCTCATTGCTTTGGCTCAGGGAAACAAGAGACTCTCACGCTCCTCAATGGAATGCAAAAAACAGCACACGACTCAGTCCATTATTTAACATCAAGTCACATTCGAGAACACGAGGACTTAGCTATTCAAGATGTCCACTTTGGTGTCTGATGTGGGGCTAACTGAGCGCCTCCTACTTCAGTCTCTATCTTTGGACTGAACAAGATTCAAACTCGAGCTACTGCTAGGATCGTTCACACGACAGATCTGTATGACGTATCCACACGTAGTTCGCGCTTTCGAAGCTGAGTCCGAAGCTGAGTCGCATGCCACGAAAGTATCAGCGGCGGGGAAACCAAGTCAGCCAAGACGGCGTGGGGAGACGGGAGCCGTTTCCCTGAGCACAGCGAGGACCCTCGAGGCGTCAGCAGCCCCTATTTTCTACAACCAGGACAAGAAAGTCCTCTGGCAACACCAAATCTCGGGCAGCTGGGCCGGCGCGGCTCGTCCCGCGTGGCTTCTCCCGCCCTCCCTACCCTGTGCCGAATGGCCCAGAATTACTGATATTCCTGCCTGACTAGACGCAGCATCCCATGGACGTGTGTAATTACAGGCAACTCCACGATGTTCACCCAGGACTCAAATGCAGAATCATCCAAAGCTACGCTAAGCCCAGAGGTCCTGTATTTTCTTTCCTTAGCCACAACTTAACGAGGACTTCAGTGGACGGCCTGGGCCTCTCAGCTGGACTTCACAGCCCCTCGGTGGGCACAGGTGAGAGGGCCCCTTAGCCACCAGCAAAGCTTACGGACGGGCACGACTGTAAAGCCTGTCAATCGTTTGCCCCATCTCATGATAACATCCCCTGGATGCGGCTTCCCCGGGCCGCCCGCGGGCTGGTGCTGGGACGGGTCCATGAGCCCCCAGGGCTCTAAGCGCTTCGGCGACCGCCCGACCCCAGAAGAAAGCAGAACGCTTTGCTTTTCCGGAATATGGGACCGGCTTATTCTGGATGTAGCTTAAGACTTCACAGGAGGAAGATTGGCCTTTGGGGGGCCTCTGGCCCACCCGTCCCACCACCTGCCCTCCTTCCCACTGCCACAAGCCCCCCCCTTTTAGTTCCCGGTGGAATATTCCAGTCAGCTCACCCCGATCTTTGAGTGATTTCACTTCACAGAAGGCAAACCCCTGGGCTGGGGGGCGGCTAGTGGAACACACTAACCCAGCATGCACGGGGCCCGGGGTTCGACCCTCAGTGCCCTTCCAAAATAAAACTCTGAATGAACACGAATCTTGAGTCAAAAAAGAAAAAGAAGAGCTCGTTTTCGAGAAGGAAAATTACTCAGGGTGCCGGCTCCTGAAAGGCACTTCTTGCTCCACCACTGTCACTCTCCCAAGCCCGGGCTTCAGAGGGCTGCAGAAAAGGAAAGGAAGGTGGGCGCTCCTCCTGTTCTCCTGCCTCCCCACCACCCCACAACCTTGCTGCAAACTGACCTGTGGACCAGAGCACACAATGTTCACAGCCACGGATGTTCAGAGCACACGGATGTTCACAGCGACATGTGAAACAGTGACCGGAAGGAAGGGGTCTCTGGCTGCAGCCCCTCCCTGCTCATGTGCACCCATCATCTGAGGATGGGGCGGGCTCAACGAAGAAGCCCCTGGTCAGCGTGCATCCTCCTCCTGGGCTGGTGCACCTGGGGCCACCAGGCCAGTGGCCAGTGTGACGTGACTCAAGAGGTTTTCTGTCTGCACAATGCTTGTTGCTCCTACCACACCTACCCCGGCCGCTGCGCTGTTATTTCAACGGACTACACACCCCGATGCGCTGAAGAGCAAGCACCAATGTGTGTTAACAACACATGGTGGTGCATGTTTGCAATCACAGCAATCAGGAGTGCGGAGGCAGGAGAATCATGAGTTTGAGGCCGTCTGGACTACATAGTAAGACTCAGCCACAAAAACAAAACAAACAAGAAAAACAACAAAAAACACCTTTCGAATCTCCAAATTGCAGGTAAAATGCTAGGAGAGTGTAATTCAGCCTCAGAAGATGAACCTAGGAATCCCCAGAACAAGTTCCCAGCCAGGCTAGCCCTGGGGAGAGCTCTGGACTTGATCAGAGACCCTGCCTCAAAAGAATGCGGTGGAAGAGAGATCGAGGATGATTCCAAACATCTCCCATGAGGACCTCCACATGCATGCACACACACATTCATGTATATATCACACACACACACACACACACACTCCTACATGCAAATATATACACACATAACCCATACATAATAAATTCACATAAAAATGTAAAAAAAAAAGAATTTAAAAGAATTAGCAACTTCTAGGTGGTGCAGACAGAAAACTTAGATCCGCAACACGGAAGCCGGCTGTGCCCTGCTGTGTATGGTGTGGACGCCTCACCCCACTCCCCTGGAGGACGACTAAACCCTGTCACGCTGCCTCTTTTCAACTAATTACGTCCTTTGAGAGACTCTCATTCTGGCCCTGGTGGAGTTCTAGACTAGTACTTCGACCCTTCCGTCCCAGAGCAGCTGCCTCCTCGCATGTGGACCTCGGCTGTCTGCAAAGCCGCCAGGCTTACTCTGGCCCCGCGAGAAGACCCTCCTCACCGCCCTGCAGGCCTCGGGGCCAGATCCAGATTCAGTGCTGATCCCTTTGCTGAGCGAGCCATGATTGCATCACTGTGAGCATCTGCGCGCAGGGATCACGTGCTGCACAAAGCGTGCAGATGCGCACGTTCCGTGGCGTGGTTGGAGGGCAAAGGACAACTTTCAGCAGCTGCTTCTCTCCACCCACCTCTCTCCTGCGGCTCCCGCCGGCTTCCAGCTGAGGAGCGCTAGGACTGCAGATGCAGCTGGCCGTCATCACGTGAACGGCAAGCGCCTGCAGCGGCCGAGGCCTGGACCTCTCGGGGCTTTGCCAGCCAACTCGTGCCCTGAGGTAACGTGAGCACCTATCACTGGACTCTCTTCCCTGGAGTCTTGCTCACGCACACGCGTGTACACGCGTGTGGGGCACTCACCCTGCGCACACGCAGGTGGAACCAGAGGACGACTAGGTGGACTCCCCTATTTCTCCACCTAATGTTTAAAGACAGAGGCTCTCAGTGAAGCCGGGGCCTGTGTTTCACCAGAGCTGGCCCGCGAGCTCGGGGAGCTTCCTGAATCCCCAGGCTCCCCAGGTTGGGTTACACATGTGACGCCTTTACGTGAGTGTGCCAAGCACTTTAGCCCACTAAGCCATCTCCCCAGACCCCGAAAGCTCTAGTGATAACCTAGTCACAATCTAGGCCCCTCCTCCAAGCAGGTCTCATTTTTTTTCATTTTTTAAAATATTTCATTTTACATGTGTGTGTGTGTGTGTGTGTGTATGTGTGTGTGTATGTGTGAGAGAGAGAGAGGGCACTGTGTGTCCCTGTGGAGGACCAAGAGTGACTTCGGGATTGCTTCTACCTCCTTCTTGCTTCGCTCTGGGATTTCCCAGGCTCCGCCCACCAGGGTCAGAAGTGCAGGCGGCCACCATGTCCACCTGGCTTTTTTTTTTAAATGTAGGACCTGGGATCTTTCTGCTTTCAAGTCAGAGTCTTAACCCCTGAGCCATCTCTCCAGCCCTTTTTCATGTTTTTAAAAGCATTACTGGAATGTAGCTTGCACACAACGAAACTCACTCATGTGATATATATTATGCAAAAGTTTTTAGTCATCCGCAAGGTTGTGTAACATCACCATCTAATTCTAGAACATTCCATCTCTACACGGAACCACATACACAGTAGCAGCCTTGCCCGGTCCCCACCCCTCAACCCCAGGAGCCACTATGCCAGCGATCCACTTTCCATCTCTCCAGACACTGCTAAACATGCACTGTGCTGCGCATGCACTGTACTGCACATGGTCTTTCCCATCTTGAGGTCGCTTACATTCACAGCCTGAACCAACACTTCACTTCTCATTTCTTCTCGTCTTATGCCACTGTACGAGTCGATGCGGCTGGGATGCTTCTACACTGGCTGCTATGAACAAGGCTACTATGAATGCTCGTGCACTCTTCCGTGAGAGCGTGCACTTTCATTTGAGCAGGTTAGTGGAGGGAGAATCCCTAGATCATAAAGTCACGCTGAGGGATGGTCCCTGCCTGTCTCCATGGCTGCACACGCCTTTGCTCCCTCAGTATCTCAGGGCCTGATTAAGTGTCTATCTTTCTGATTACAGTCATCTAGCAGGCATAAGAGCATCTTGCTGAAGTTTAGTGTACTTTCCTGATGGGATAATGACACTGCTCTGGGTACCTTCAGGATATAAGTACATCTAGTTTGCAGAAATGTCTTTTCCAATGATTGTCCACTTTTAAATGGAATTAAGAGTATGTACACATTCTGGCTACAGGTCGATCCCCTATCAAATATGACCGGTGCTTTGTAAGCAAAGTCTCCCTCTCACAAGTTAGGAAATGGTTTCCTAATCTCAACCCTCAGGCCCAAAGTCCATTTAGTCCATAGTAAGTCTCCAAATTCCACTGGGTAATACCTACTCCTGTGTGCACCCAAGCCACTGTGCTATCCTCCCACCGGGTGGTGGCTCCAGGGGGCTGTCTGCTGGCTGAGAATGAAGCTTCCTTCCACTGCCCCCACCCTCGGCCTCCTCCCCACCTTTGCCAGCCTCCACCTTCCCTATCCTCTGACCTTCCTCTGCCCAAGGCCGTAGCACAGTTCACTTGCTGCAGACCAAGAATCACTGTAACACTTCAAGAAAACTTCTAGGCAGATCCGTGGGGTGCCTCTCCTTGTAAGATACCCCAATGCCAGCCAGGAGAGCTAAAGTGTGTACAGGTGCAAATGTCTTAGAGCTGATGGTGAGGTCAGTAATTCTGGACAGCAGCGCCATGGGGCTGGTATTATCTCCATTTCACAGATGAGAACATTGAGGCTCCACAGTTAGATAATCACCAAAGGTCACAAAGTCAATAATTTGGTACTTATTTGTGTGTGTGTGATTGTTTCTACCTCCTGTTTGCTTTGCTCTGGGATTTCTCAGGATCTGCCCACCAGGGCTGGAAGTGCAGGCCACCACCATTTCTACCTGGCATTTTTACATGGGACCTGGGATTCGAACTCAGGACCTTCTGCTTGGGAGATAGGGTCTTAACCCCAGAGCCATCTCTTCAGCCCCAGACCTGAACTTCTCAAAAAAATACTCTGTGGCACTGTCTAACCTGTGATGTTGACACCGAAGTCTGCAGCCTGGACAGTTGTTTTAATCCTGCTGCCCAGAAATGAGTGCGTTAATTTACTCACAGGTGGCGTGATTCATCACAGGTTCACCTTCTCTGTCAGCACCACTAGACAGAGAGTCACCTGAGACTCACCTGTGGAGGGTTTCCAGAGAGACTTCAGAAGGAGGGAAGACTCCCCGCCTCCTGTCGGGCCCTCTGAACCAGGCCACGGCTCCGGCCCACGTAGAAGAGAATCAAGCGCCAGTCCAGCCTCTCTCCGTTTCCCGACTGCAGGTGCAGTGTGGTCCAGCGCCTCACGCCCCCAGCGATGCCACCCCCCACACACTCAGTTCCTTCTCACACCAGGTTCTTCTTGCCATGAACTTTGTCACGAAGAAGAAGAGTAGTAATGCAAATGGCAGCTAACGAAGACAAAAGACACACAAAATCAGTTTGCTCAACGTCATACTCAAAGTCAAATGCTCTGCTCAGCTTCCACGTTCAGAATGAAGGCCTAAGTATGTGGTGGGGGGGGCAAGGGCTGAGGGTATAGCTCAGCAGCGGAACACTTGCCTATCATGTAAGCTGGGTTTGGCTCTAGCATAAAAAATAAAATAAAAATAAATACCCACGAGAACACTAAGCCTTTGATCTACAGATTTCACTTCTAGAAATTCATCCTACGGATATGTCTGTGCATGTGAAAAATAGCATGTGCAAGACATATTTAATGTAAAAGTCTGGAAACATCTTAAAAAGTCCTTTAGCCAGTGTCTGGATCAAATGAGTCAACAATTTATTCACTATGAAAACTATGAAAAAGAAGAGGAGTGGAGAAAGAAGAGGAAGTAGAGGAAGAGGAAGAAGTGGAGGAAGAGGAAGGAGAGAAGGAAGAGGAAGGAAAGAGGAGGAAGGAGAGGAGGAAAAGGAAGGAAAGAGGAGGAAGAGGAAGGAAAGAGGAGGAAGAGGAAGGAAAGGAGGAAGAGGAAGGAGAGAAGGAAGAGGAAGGAAAGAGGAAAGAATTCCTCAGGAGCTGGGTATGTGCTGAGCCTAGAATGGCCTTCGTGCACTTACAGGATAATCTACAGGAGACAGTTAAATAAGCGTACACAGTTCTGATATTTGCTTTATGTGTATAAAGTATTTCTGAAAATAAACACAAGAAACCAGTTAAAGTCCACAACACATGGAAAAAAGAAATGGGTTGCTAGGCATGGTAGAAGAAAAGTTTTTATGCTTTTGATTTTGAAACATGAATGAAAAAGGGAACGGAACACATAGATTCTGAAAGGCCCCAACAGACAGAATGTTAAGTCCTTCAGAAACAACAGCTAGAGTCGGCCCAGCTGGATGTAAGAAAATCTCGGCTTCTAGCTATAAATGTAATTCTACTGTGACATCTTTAGTTTACACCGTGTGTCAAATGTCATCTGCAGGTTCTAAAGAATTCCTGATGCACAGAAAGAATATCGGCCTTGGGCCGGTGAGATGGTTCAGCAGGCGTTTGCACCTCCGAAATAAAACACTCGACCCAAGCACCTTAGGGAGAAAGGGTTCGTTGACCTCGAGTCCAGGTCACCCCGAGTCCAGGTCACACGCAGCTCAAGAGGTCACGGCAGGAGCTGAAGCAACTGATCACATCCCAGCCACAGCAGAGCAGGGAGCAGTGGGTCAGGATCTCGAGCCCTCTCTCTGCACCCCGGACTCCAAGAGCCCTGGGAGAGGTGCTGCCTGCTATGGGCTGGCTCCTCAAAAATGATGCAATGAAGGCGCAGGCCTGCCGAGTCACCCCCGCTCCTGAGCATGTCTTGGGCCTGCCTGACGCCAACCCTGAGCAGCCCTCGGGTGCCCTGGCCTGGCTCCTGCGCATCAAGTCCACGACTTACACGTCACGGCAGGTACCGCTGTTCTGCAAACCTGAGTTTTCCCCTGGGGTCCCTTAGGAGAAGAAGCTGAGTGACTCCAGAAAGTTGTCCTCTAACCCTTGTACAGATGCCTGGCCTCAAACATGCGCAACAATAATAAGTAAATATGCAAATTAGATTTTAACACGGGGCGAACATTAGATATGACTTTGGGCAAAAGCCATCAGTCCGCTGCTTTCCAGCTGTGCAGCCTGCAGTGAATCAAGCCTTCGCTACCACCACCGTGGTTTCTAGATGTAGAGTTCAAGAGACAGCTATTTGCAAAAGCTTGGATGAAAATAAAACAAGAGAAACACATCAATTCACTGTTCATACAATTTTAAAAATAAAGTTAGTGAGAAAGTAAAATAAGAGAAAATTCTATAAACTTCCAACACCGTGTGAAATGTACACAATCAGACAAGTGCAGGAAGGAGATGAACTCTGCAGCAGGGCTCCCCCAAATCCCCCACATCACCCCACATCCTCTGTAGTTGCTTCATGGCCTCCAGAGCGTTACTGGGCCTCCTCAGTCTCAATGTCCTACCTAATACCACACACACGGTGGTTCTATTTAATGACCTAATTCTATCTAATTATTTCTACTTAGTCTAACTTAAAGGTCAGATGCTGTTATGGCTCAAAATGGGGTGTCCAAAACTTGGCGGTCTTCCTTCCCGCCTTGGGAGGGGAAGGCAGCGAGGGACAGGTGCCTCAAGTATGGGCTGTTACTGCTTCTCCACCCCTTCCGCCCACCCCCACCCCACCATCCGAATCCCTGATTTCTCTCTTCCAGACACAAGAAGGTCTCTGACTGCAACGGGCCGTACCAGTGTCCTCCAGTCACTCTCCTCGCCATCCCTCCACGAACACCCCACACCCACGGCGTTGCTCTCGGAGGGCTGCGGTCACCCAAGAGACTCATGGATCGGGGCGTGAACACTGGAGCTAGGTGAGGGAGGCGCACAGCAGCACGAATGTGCCCCTCGGACACGGCCAGGCATCCGAGGAGGGAGCTGGCATCCATCCAGAGGGGAAGCCACTGCTCAGGGCTGAGCAGTCCAGAGGGAACACACTTGAAGAATGGCAGGGACCACAGCGGGCCCCTAAACTATCGAGGAGGCAGCTCATCTCTGCAGCAGACAGTCGGCACTCAGGAGTCCATTCCCAGTGACAACCCAGCGTGGGCCGAGAGGGGCAAAGCGAGGCTCCTCCTATCAAGCATCGCTGGCTGCTGGGGAAGGTGGGGGGGTGCTACTAAGCAGGCTCTTAAATGGCCGCCTCTAGATCAGAAGTGAGAGGAGGTCAGACGCGGAAGGACGCCCAGCAAACTGGCGAGCTGCATGTGCACTGAGTCTGTCGGAAGGACTTTCCTGATACAAGGACTCTCTCTGCTTGATTAACTGAAAGATGGCAGTGCCATCTGCAAAGACAGAACGGGCTAGTGGGGGGAGGGGAGACAAGAAGGAAGAGGGAGAAGAAGGGAGACAGAAGGGTCTGGGGGGACCAAGAATGAACCTGTCCACATCCTGTCACCGCCCTTGCTGCACACCTAGCAGAGATACACGCCCACGCATCACTGGGAAGAGGACGCTGGAAACACCTTGGCAGTGGGCGGAGGAAAGAAAGAGGGCAGCGGTCTTAAAATCAGAGAGAAGGACAGGGCGGGTCTGTCCAGCAGGGCAGGGAGGAAACTGAGCAAACACACTAGGAGAAGAAAACGGTAGCCAGGAGGCAAAGAAGAAAGGATTTCACCAAGCTGGAAACACGAACAGGTTTTACTGGTCTGCTGGACCGCAGCGTAACAGCGACACCCGACCTGGCATCTGAGGTGTGCCAGGCGCTGTCTATCCACTGCATGTGGGGGAGGAAGCCAGGCGAGGGATTAAATGGGGCTGTGTCTCACACGGCCGGAGCGAGGTGCCAAGGCGGCAGGCACCATCGACGGTCACTCAGGTGAGCTCTGTCCCAAGAGAGGAAAGGAATTCTTGGTGCTTCTCCCAGGCTGCCACCTGCCTCTGGCCCCGTGCGCCTCGGCAGAAGGGGGTCACACGAGGGGGGGGGGTAATTACAACCAAGACTCGATCAAACAGCCTCTACCTGTACACTGCTTCCGGCACTTTTCCCCGAGAGTTTGTACAAAAGGGCGTCATTCATTTTAAAACGTTTTAAATGTATTTAGGAAAATGTAAGTCAATGATACCTGAGAATTATTTCTGTAATGGATTTTTAAATGTGTCGTTTCACAGAAACACTGCCAGGAATGTAGGAAATCAACACTGTGCACAACACAAAATACACAAGATAAACAAGACGTATCCAGGCAGCCTTGTTAGGAATAGTGGTCCTTGGCATGCCCTGCCCTCACCCACTGTCTGGCTAATAGCTTGCATGTCGCTACATGTCCCTAACAAGTGACCAGCTAAACGAACGGCAACATATTCACCAGGGACCAGCAAACAGCAGGACACAGCAGGAAAGGAGATCCAAGGGCTCCATGGGAGTTGGGGTGCAGCTCCTGGAAAGACAAGCTAGCAAGGCTCTGACACTTCCTGCACTTATGTTTTAGCGGAGACATAAAAAAACGGAATAGAGATGTTGTTGGAAACATGCGCCCAACACCAAACAGGTTCTGCGCAGGGCACGCCAGGGAGAGGCTGCTGCTTTGCGAATTAAACTGCCAGATGCTTCAACGCAGCGGAACCTTCAACTTCACAAAGCCTGTGCCACTGTTTTATTTTTCTAATGAGAAGATTCACCTCTCACGGTCTTCGCCTCAAAGCAGAGACAGAGGCAAGAACGTCCACTCACACCACAGCCTGGAGGGTGGGCCAGACAGTGGGTGAGGGCAGGGCATGCCAAGGACCACTATTCCTACTTCTGACTCTACCCTCACACGCTCTCTGGGTAAGTCAGAGTTGTATTTATTTAAAAAAAAAAAAAACTTTTTTGAGGGCACAAAATTTAATTCAGACTAGATCATTGGACACATTCAAAACCTTTTAAGTGGAGTCAAACATGACTAATGTTAAAAGAAACCACAGACACACTCATTTACAAAAATAACTAGGAACGTAGTTTGAAACAGTCATGAGCAGATCCTCGTAAGATGTAAGCCCTTGCTCACACCATTTAAAGTCACAAATTGCAGTTTGTGCATGTGTTCCGCCTAATTTCAGAGTACAAGAACGCCACATCAATTGTTAACCACATGAAGAGAAAGCAAACATGCAACTTAACTCTGAATCACACTGACATGAGTGCGTACAGGTCAGATTCTAGAGCCATTATTACATTTATAAAAGTACTTTCACATGCTTCTTAGCAAACGCAAGGGTTACTCCCTGAAGCGGGCAGAGTCATGGCGCTCAAGAACTGAGACCCAATGACCTTATTTGGAAATAGGGCCATAGATGCAATTAAGAAGCTCAAGGTGAGATCACCCCAGCCGCAGAGCTAAGGACCGCTATGCTTTTTCTTTTTTTGAGGGGGGAGGAGGGCGGGGGGTGGAAAAGGAGGTGATCTGAAGCACAATGAAGAGATGAAGAAAGACACTGGAGACAAGAAACCAAAAGCGAGCCAAGAACCTGCACTCACACAGCCAGGAGCCGGAACAAGCAGACAAGAGCATCTCCCTGTCCACAGGTGGATTCTGGGTCTAAAGCTAAGAGAATAAACTTCCTGTAAGCATCAAGCTTATGACCATGTTGTAGCAACCCCTAAGAAGCTAATGTGCACCCATAAAATCTGACCATCCTAATTTTTGCAAATCATTTTAAAAACCCAAGAAGAATGCATGACAAAAAATAATTTCTCTTTACAAGTTATTAGAACGTATCTGCAGAGCCATCTCCGGTAGCCAACATCCAACTTGCTACAAATACACAGAAAACCAGTCTACAAAAACATAAAAAGTGAAATGTAAACAAAAGTGAGAGATTCTCAAGTGCCAGCCATTTCAGTTCAATCATCAAAATAACTATTTGTTTCATAAGAAATGTATTTTTTTAGGAACGCAGCTCACTGGCAAAGTACTTTTCTAGCACGAACAAGATCGTGGGCTAAATCTCTAGCAACATGAACAGGAACAGACACACACACATACACATGCACACGCACACATGTACACACATGCACACATATATACATACACGTACACACACGCATACACACACATGCATACACATGCACATGCACACACATACATACATGTACACACATACGCACATGCACACATGTACACACATGCACACATATATACATACACGTACACACACGCATACACACACATGCATACACATGCACATGCACACACATATACACACATGCACACATATATACGTACATGTACACACACATACACACATGCACACATGTACACACATGCACACATATACACACATGCATACATATATACATACATGTACACACGCATACACACATATGCACATGCACACATGTACACACATATACATACATGTACACACACGCACATGCACACATGTACCACATGCACACATATACACACATGCACACATATATACGTACACGTACACACACGCATACACATGCACACACGCACACATGTACACATATATACATACATGTACACACACATGTACACACCTGCACCTATATACATGTACACACATGTACACACATGTACACACATGCACACATATATACATACGTGTACACACACACATGCACACACACCGTGTGTGTGACTGCCACTGCTCTCAAGGAGACGACGAAGGCCTGAAAGCTCACAACTGCTCAGGAACTTATGACCAGCCTGAGCAACACAGCAATACTTAAGAAAAAAAAAAAGAAGTTAATTCTATAACACTCTTCATTTTTTTCTTTAAAATAATACATCATTACTATAGAAAAATTGGAAAATCTAAAGAAAAAACAACTAGCTCACCTTTAGACCCAAAGCCCTCTTAACACTTCTCAGTCCTTCCACACTGCAAGTGGACGCACAGGCTCCCGTTGAAGGCTCCTGTTTACCCTCAGGTTTCTCTTGCAGTTACACAACTAAGAGGTTTGAGAGTTTAAGGTGGAAATTCTGATCTAATTATAACATAAGCCTTGTAATTGAAAGAGACACACAGGAGCTGCGAGGAGGGCGTATTGTCATGGGGGTTTCCGACCAGGTGCTTTCCCTTGATCATGTCGGGTCCTGAGCTGTTCTGGTCTATAATCATAATTTACATATCAACTAAGTCCTTAATTTAGAAGTAAGGTGTGCAAAAGTAAGTGCAGAGAGCAATCAAGATCAAAATATTAGCAAATCTGATTCAAGAACTTTGACTAATGATATTCCATGCTTCCCTTTCATGAGTTTAAATGCGTAGATCATTTAAGCCGCATAAGAAGTGACTCTTAATTAAACGCCTGGGTCAACTAGAGGACACAAGTGACCTGAACCGCCGCCACGCAACGAGAATGAAAAGCTCGAAAATTCTGCCAAAATCTCTGAATGCATTTAAGGTTGATTTAAATAATCACATTTCTTAAAAGCAAAAGTTTCACTAACTTCACATAAACTTTTACAACACAGTTCTAAGTAATGTCCGTTCAAATCACAAGGCCAGGCAAGATGCACACCTGTAACCGAGGAACCGAGGCAGGAGGATTGCTGACCCTGAGGCCGGCCTGTCTCAAAACAACGTACACAACATCCCTGCATGTGAATAATGTCTACAGATGGCGACTTTCTCCCGGAGAAAACAACGGGGGCTGTGGACAGCCCCCAGAGACTCTGCCCAGCACTGGCCCCGCCCCCAGCCAGGCCCCCAGAGACTCTGCCCAGCACTGGCCCCGCCCCCAGCCAGGCCCCCAGAGACTCTGCCCAGCACTGGCCCCGCCCCCAGCCAGGCCCCCAGAGACTGCCCAGCACTGTCCCAAGTAGGCCACCAGACCGGCCCCCCACATCCACAGGCATGGGTACAGGCACACGCACCCTGGCATTCATGGGGCACATGGACAGACAGGCTGCATCCCGGGCTGGGTGTAATGAAATGGTGCTCTACCTCTGGGGTCGCGGAGGCTGGTCATGTCCAGTAGAGGCTGCGCTACAAAATACTCCGCCAGGGATCACCAAGGCAAGGAAACCTGCCCTGGGCACCAAGGACACGCACATCTCCATGGGACCCTCCATCAGAAAAGAACGTTAGATTAAAAACTACAGAAATCCAGCCTGGAGAGACACCATGGTGGGCAAAGCCTCTGACTCTCAAGCCAGAGGACCTGAGTTCGGATCCCAGGTGGAAATGGTAGTGGCCTGTAATTCTGGCCATGGAAGACAGTCTGGGAAACCGCAGAGCAAGAGGCAATGAGGAGGTGGAGCAATCCCACCCTTGGGCCGCCACAGCACACCCACTCACGTGCACACCCACACACTGCAGCAATCTGAATGAAGCTCACTTCAGCTAATGACAACGTATCACGCTGGCTGACAGGAGACAGGAAGACAAGTGGAGAAACAACCTGTCAGACAGGAGGAACATTCTCGACTTCCTCTCGGGTCTTCTGCAAATCTAAAGCTCTTCTTAGAATAATAACATCCCTCAGCACTTGCAAGTCTGAGGCAGGACGACGGGAATTCGAGGCCAGGCAGGACCACGTGAAGGGATCCGAGGCCTAGGACTGCTCAACAGAAGCCTGCCGGCAAGCACCGTGCTTTGCTTTGCTTCGTTACTATGTGACAGTCGTTTCTACACAAATGCTCATTACACTCAAGGCTTTTCTAGTCATCCACACATTGCAATTCATTTCAGAAATCTAAACCCACTATGTAGCTTCTTTCAGCACTAAGATTAAATCTAGACTTTGGAGTGCATATGGGGATTGATAAAAGGAGACTTGACCTAACCCATCTTTAAAAAAAAAAAAATTACTGTAATATGGGTGTGAAAACCCAAGCCCACACAATCTCACGGTAATTTAAAAATAAGATAGGTAATTTCAAACTGCAGAGAGAGAGAGATTCTAAGGAAGGCTTTTCAAATACAGAGAATAATTCACAATACTGCGTCAGAGGCGTATGCAGGGGATGTGGTCCTGAGATCCTCTGCCCACCACCTGGGATTGGGCTTTCTGTGCCCCCACACGACACTCCTGTCTCCTCATTTACACCCCAGACGGTGACATCAAAGGATGCTCAGAACCTAACAGCAGATCAGGAGACACTTGTCAGAAGACCGTCGTGACAGCCACCAGCCCCTCGCTGGCCAGCGCCTGCGCAGCTGGCCTCACATGTCCCAGGGAAGAAGCTGTTGGGGTGAAGCTATGAAGCTACCATTTTACTCAACTGTCAGGAGATGGACCCTAAAAGGCTGGATCAGAAACAGTTCTAAATGCAGATCAGGCCCTGAGGATACAAATGGAAACATCCACTCAAGTCAAGCAGAAGGTTAAGACTGGGTTAAACTGCTCTCTCGTTTGCTGTCTTCAGGTAACAGTATGCCGTGGAAGGGAAGTGCCCTCAAATTTCTGAGTGTTGGAACAGTGAGGTTGGCCTAAAACTCTTGGTCTGCGTGAATGAGCTACACTGAGCATCGCTGCCCAGCAGGTATTCAGGAGAGGGGATGCCAGGGTCTCGACAAAATGTGCAAATCCAAGCCAGGCACAGCAAGAGACTCGAGGCCGGCCTTGGCTACAGAGGACGCGAGGGCCGGCCTTGGCTACAGAGGACGCGAGGGCCGGCCTTGGCTACAGAGGACGCGAGGGCCGGCCTTGGCTACAGAGGACGCGAGGGCCGGCCTTGGCTACAGAGGACGCGAGGGCCGGCCTTGGCTACAGAGGACGCGAGGGCCGGCCCGTCTCAGCAAACATAAGCAACAGCAGCGAACCAGTTACTTTTCTGTTGCTGCAGCCAACGCTGAGCCTCAGCGAACCTAAGGGAGATTATTCAGCTCACACTCCGGAGGCGAGCTGTAGGGCACTGTGGCAGAAAGGGCGCACCGGCCGGCAGAAGCCGGAGCAGCCTGCATCACTGCACACAACATGGAGAGCTGCTGCTGCAAGCTCAAGAGCAGACCCGACCTCCTGGCCCACCCTCACGACCGCCTTCCTCCAGCAAGGCTGCGCCTCCACCTCCTGAAGGTGCCATGACCTTCCAAAGAGTCAAACACAGGATTCTGTGAGGGGCAACACACATTTCAAACAATGAGAACCAGAAGCAGATTTACCTGAGATTACCTGTAAGGATACAAATATCTTTACTAATGAAAATAAGAAAACTTAAGCAAGGAAACTTCACAAAATTATTTGGGAAATAAAACTGACAGGTAGATTTTTCCCCCTAAGGTGAGAGAAGTCAGTTTTTCCTTTAGCTTGTCCTCTACAAAAGACTTCAGGAGTAGAGGACAACAGGAGGCCGCACTTCTGAAGGAGAAGCGAGTCGCTTCCAAAGCAGCAGAGGAACCTCCTTTCTCTTCCCCCTTCTCTTCTGAAAGGAAGGGGAGCGCCTCCGCCTCGACAAGCCTGGAGAAAGTCTTCATGAATGATACAACTGCTCTTCCCCACAGATCACGTCCCGCAAGGATGCTACTTTCACTTAGGCTGCTCAAGAGCACGTAATGGAAGGTGTGGCCTGGAAATCCCAACACCTGGGGGCAGTGGCAGAAGGATGGCGTTCCAAGCCAGTCTCCTCCACAGCAGGTTCGAGGCCAGCCTGGGCTATGAGAGACCCTGTCTCAAAAAAAAAGGGGGGGGGGGATTTTTTTAAATATCAACCAGACTTCAAAAAAGATCAGATTTCACGTTCCAAGCTCCCGAAAAGGACTCTGCACCCTAGTGCACACCGACCAGAAGACCGGATGCTTCTAGAGTTACTGGAGCCGGGCCCTGGGGGCTTCCTGCACATTAACTCCCCACAGTGCATGAAACAGGCTCTCCCGCTTCTGTCTCCACCTTGCGAGAGAGAAGGAGCCGGAAAAGGTCAAGGAACCTGCCAGGAGCGGTGGCCAGCAGCTGCCGGCTGCGACCAGAACTGGCCGGAGGTGCTGTGGCTTAGTGGGTCCCAAACCACGTCAGACTGGCAGCTGCTTTCAGGTTAGTGGGTGCACGTAATCATCCCAGGGGGACAGTCAGGGCCAGCCTGAGCTGCAGAGTGAAAAGTCTCAGAAAAAGAAAGGGAGGGAGAAGTAGAGGCCAGAGAGAGGGAGGAAGGAAAATGCCTCCACGTCCTGCTTTCTCCAGCGTGACGGGAAATGCTGGTCCTTAATCTTCCCCCCTGTCGCAGGCAAGAAGGACGTCGTCCCAGGTCTTCAACACAGGAGAATGACAGCTTTCCCCAGGACGCTGTCTCCTGGGACCAACCGCACGTCATGAAGGATTGCTTCTCCTTCCCCTCTGAAGTATCTCACTCCCAATCCTCCACTGATCCAAGGCCAGGAGCCTCCTCAAAAGACTTGGAGAAAAATCTGAACAGTGTAATTTTAAAAAAGCTACACACAAAAAAAGATTCGTCCCAGAGCCCCCAGCGACCAAGCACAAGCTCCGGCTCGGGGCCTGACAAGGCGCTGTCCACCGTGGACACGCGCCACGGGACAGTCAGTCTGGCTGTGGGATCAGCAGCAGCGAAGCGGTTAAAGAATAATGTCGCCCAGAAAGTCACAGTGCGAAAGGGTTTTCTTCCTGCACTGCTCAGTTTGTTTACCTAGTTGTAGCCTGCCCTCCCCACCCCACACCCCACACGCACTGGAGGTCACTTGGCCTCCTGCCATTTCTGCTGCAGCCGCAGTGATGCACGCGGGGGTCACATTCATTGAACAGAAAGCAACTGAGTGAAGCACACAGCGACCCAGACCTGCGGCGCCCCGGGAAACCACAGAGAGCAAGGTCTATTCCCCGCGTTCTGAAGGCGCTTTTGAAAGGTGTTTTCTTAAGCAGCAACATACCTAGAACGACTCCGTGCTCCTCTCGCGTCATGGGTTTGGCACCAACAGCTGGAGGTCAACTGGCCCTGACTATTAATTAATCAAGACAAAGATTTGAAACAGGCTTCTTCATGTAAGCCTGCTCTCATTTGCCTACTCTGTCACTGGGCTAATTTCAACCTGTAAACAAAAAGCAAGCAGGAGACACGTTTGCCCTACAGAAGGGCACGATCGACCTTCAGAACTGAGCTGCAGATGGGCCCACTGAATCTCCCGTCAGCTGCTCTTTGCTTTTGAAAAAGTTGCACAACATATTAGCTAAAGGTGATGTGAAATAAAAGCATGGCAAAGGAATCTTTTTGAAAGACATGAAACATATTGCCAGTTTATTTTAAATAGTGCAATTGGCTTAAAAAAAAGATACAATAAATTGATTTAAAAATTCATTTTTCAAGGTATTGGCAGCCACCGATAGAGTCATGAAAAGAAACATAAAGTAAAACATAGGGAAACCAGGAGTTAACCTTCTGCAGTAGCTCAGACACCACAGACATAAACAAGAAAGACCGTAAGCAAGGAAACTTACAGACCTCTGGGGGACAGGCCCGGGTGCTGCCCACTAATACGACGACGGCATTGCTAGAAGTTCCCAACAGAATTCCCTGGCCAAGCGATGGCACAAAGGCCCCTTCCTGTCACGTGACGCCTGGGCTGCGCACAGCTCAGCTGGCGGGGCGCTGGCCTCCCACGCCTCGTGAACCCCTGCACTTATCCCAGCTCTGCACACCATGCCGGTGCCCAATCCCGCTAGTCCCAGAGTTTGAAGCAGAAAGTCAGCTCAACAGGATGCTTATTTAAAAAAATACCTGACCCCATCATCGGCACCATTGAACACAACACGAGTACAACCAGCAGTAAATCTAATAGAACCTGTACCGCTGCGGAAAGAAACCACACGTGAGCAGGGAACGCAGGAAATGACCGTCACTTTCTTGAAAATGTTTACGTGCAGGATACTTCTTCCTACAGTCAGTCATCTGGGCCTGAAACATTTACCGCCTAGTTTGAGTGTGGACTCGGGAGGGGTGAACAGCTTGTGATGATTCTTTTCTGCAGAGTCAGGCCTAGTAGCTGCACAGTAAGCAGCTGACACTGGATTCCAGAGACAGACATGCGCTTCAGCTCATCTCAACCACCCAACCTTAGAGCCTGCTCCCAGCGACACTTGGGCACGGGCGCTGCTGAGTCAGAAGCCCTGCAAGCCCTGGCCAGACGTGGTCTGCACCCGACGCCCCCACAGGATGCTCATTCAGGAGGCAGGACAGGCTGCAGGACAAGAATACGGCAAGGCAACGTTCAGGAAAGATCAGTTTTGATTAGAGATGAAAGTCTGGACCACAAGCGCTTTCTAGCTTCCCGCATGAAGCGTCCCTCTAACAGAACAAAACGGTGATGGGTGGGCTCCAGAGGTCTTCACAGGCAGACGTCTCTACTCTCGACTGCTCCTGGCGACCTAATAAAACACGAACCCGGCGGAAACAGCAAGCACCAGTTATAGACTCTACCCCTTCCTCCCTGTACTGGGAAGCCTACCCCACGATTAACTCTTCTGTGATTCTGTGATTCGAGGGGAAGGGGAGTAAGTCCAGGCCTAACGTGTTCACACCAAGACCTACATCAAGACTAACTGCATGGTAACATGGCGACGACTGGGGCTCTTTGGTTTGATCCTTTTCATGTGTTTCTATTTCACAATGGCATTTGTTGATTAACTTTCAAAGACTGGCACCTTCAAACCCAATGCGACACATTCTCCTTTCACTCAAGTCTTCTGCATGACCTAGAGAGGTTTGGATTTCCTAACGACTTCTACATCTGTGGAAATAGTGCTCCTTTAGTTCTTCTTGGTTTGGTTTTCGTCTTGAGACAGTAATCTTGTATGCCCCAGGCTGGCCCAGAGCTCCCTATGTAGAAAAGAATGACCTAGAACTTGTGATCCTCCCACTTCTACATCCCAAATGCCAGGGTTACAGACTGTGTGCCTGTATCACACACACACATATAGACTGTGTGCATGCATCACACACACACATATAGACTGTGTGCATGCACCACACACACACATATAGACTGTGTGCATGCACCACACACACACATATAGACTGTGTGCATGCATCACACACACACATATAGACTGCAACGCACCACACAACACACACACACCACATATAGACTGTGTGCATGCACCACGCACACACACAGACTGCGTGCATGCACCACACACACATATAGACTGTGTGCACGCACCACACACACACACACATATAGACTGTGTGCACGTACCACACACAGACTGTGTGCATGCACCACACACACACACACGACTGCGTGCATGCACCACACACACACATATAGACTGTGTGCATGCACCACACACACATATAGACTGTGTGCACGCACCACACACACCACACACACACACACATATAGACTGTGTGCACGCACCACACACACACACACAGACTGTGTGCATGCACCACACACACACACAGACTGCGTGCATGCACCACACACACACATATAGACTGTGTGCATGCACCACACACACACATAGACTGTGTGCACGCACCACACACACACACACACACATATAGACTGTGTGCATGCACCACACACACACACACATAGACTGTGTGCATGCACCACACACACACATATAGACTGTGTGCATGCACCACACACACACATATAGACTGCGTGCATGCACCACACACACACATATAGACTGTGTGCATGCACCACACACACACATATAGACTGTGTGCATGCATCACACACACACATATAGACTGCACGCACCACACACACACACACACACATATAGACTGTGTGCATGCACCACACACACACACAGACTGCGTGCATGCACCACACACACATATAGACTGTGTGCACGCACCACACACACACACATATAGACTGTGTGCACGTACCACACACACAGACTGTGTGCATGCACCACACACACACACACAGACTGCGTGCATGCACCACACACACACATATAGACTGTGTGCATGCACCACACACACATATAGACTGTGTGCACGCACCACACACACACACACACACACACACACACACATATAGACTGTGTGCACGCACCACACACACACACACAGACTGTGTGCATGCACCACACACACACACACAGACTGCGTGCATGCACCACACACACACATATAGACTGTGTGCATGCACCACACACACACACATAGACTGTGTGCACGCACCACACACACACACACACACACATATAGACTGTGTGCATGCACCACACACACACACATATAGACTGTGTGCATGCACCACACACACACATATAGACTGTGTGCATGCACCACACACACACACATAGACTGTGTGCACGCACCACACACACACACACACACACACATATAGACTGTGTGCATGCACCACACACACACACATATAGACTGTGTGCATGCACCACACACACACATATAGACTGTGTGCATGCATCACACACACACATATAGACTGCACGCACCACACACACACACACACATATAGACTGTGTGCATGCACCACACACACACACAGACTGCGTGCATGCACACACACATATAGACTGTGTGCACGCACCACACACCACACACATATAGACTGTGTGCACGTACCACACACACAGACTGTGTGCATGCACCACACACACACACACAGACTGCGTGCATGCACCACCACACACACACATATAGACTGTGTGCATGCACCACACACACACATAGACTGTGTGCACGCACCACACACACACACACACACACATATAGACTGTGTGCACGTACCACACACAACACACAGACTGTGTGCATGCACCACCACACACCACACAGACTGCGTGCATGCACCACACACACACACAGACTGTGTGCATGCACCACACACACACATATAGACTGTGTGCACGCACCACACACACACACATAGACTGTGTGCACGCACCACACACACACACACACACACACATATAGACTGTGTGCACGCACCACACACACACACACACACACATATAGACTGTGTGCATGCACCACACACACACATATAGACTGTGTGCATGCACCACACACACACATATAGACTGTGTGCATGCACCACACACACACACACACACACACACACACACAAGAAATGGAAGGGAAAAAAGAGAGAGAGCGAGAGAGAAATACCAACAATCTGAAGATCTAAGGACAGAAACCAATGCTGGAAATGACAGCTTAACCTAAGGAGTAAGCACGCTGTCACATCGCCACGGAAATGCCACTATAATTGTGTGACTCTAGTGGGAGGTGAGGGAGCCCAGAGCTCACACTAGGTACAGGTCTACCACAGGCTACCCCTCCCCACCCCCAGCACTTTGTTTCTGAAAATAAGTTATCCCATCAGCTTAAACTTAGCTGTACAAAGTACGGCGCTAAAGCATCTCAAGATGCGGGTTCTGTTCAATGCTGATGATGGTTCAAAACACTACGCATATTATCGTAAAACTTCATCGGCCTGTGTCAATTCTGAAACTGGCTCAGTAAGTGAAAGAATGGCTTCAAGACAGGAAAGAATTCTTTTAAGGGGGAAAATTCTACTTGATTTCTGCTAATCTGGCGACATCAGAAGCTCTACTAAAGGCAGGTGACTCAGCAGGTAAGTAAAGTGCCAGCTTGCGACCTGGCGACCCGAGTTCAATCCCCACAAGCCCCTGGTGCATGTGCGCACGTGTGTACCTTCTCTGTCTCTCTTACTACGTGCACACATATATACAGAACGTTAGAAAAAGAAGTTCCACTTAAAGTAGGACAAGGTTCCACTGAAAGCCAAGTGGGAGAAGAGTCCTGAAGTTCATGCCCCACCACTTCAACCATCTCAATAAGCTAAACATCAGACTTCTCCACTATGACTTTGCTCTATCTGCCTGTAGAAAACCAAATACTCACTTGTTTAAAAACATTCAGGTGAAACAAACAGCATAAGCCAGTTAAACCAAATTAAGTCAAAATGACAGTGACGCCACTACACAGAATACACACGCATGTGTGTGCACTTCATCACAGAAGATGTTACAGATCACATACCACAGATACACTCAAAGCAGCAGATAAAAATAAACAGAGCTGCCCAGAGGGGGCAGATCGCAAAACCGCACAACCCAAAAAAGCAAAATATAGGAAGCTGACTAGAGTCCAGAGGGTAGAGTCTCGCCACCGCTATGCTGCGAGGGGAGGGGCCGGTCTGCGTTTCCTTTGCATGGCTGTCTGTGCAGAAGCGTTTTTATCAGTGTCCACAAATCACCTTTCAATTGCCAATGGACTCTGAAAATTAGCTCCCCTTGCCTGAGCACGCACTTGTTCTTTCTCCCCTCTTCCTCTCCCCTCTCCATCTCTCTGCTCCCCACCCATCCCATAAAAGGTTAAAAGTCCATTCCACAATGAATGATAAGTGGGTACCATATTAACTCTGGCTTGATTTTGTTTGAAAATCAAATCATCTGTAAAACTACTACCAAACAACAAAAATCGATGCAAGGCAACACAACGTTAAGTTCCCCTACTTAACCAAGCTCCAAATGCTTTACCAGAAAAACACCTGCAATGTATAATTTTAATCGGCTCCAACTACGTCTTCAGGGAGACACACATACCGACTTGTCACAGAAAAGTGTTGCAGGCAGATCAGAAGTCCCAACTGCCACCCCATGCTGCAGGTACTCAGGTGGACGCTGCCCCCTCTACCCCACCCCAACCCCCCACTGCTGCAAAGTAAGATCTAAAACAGATCAAACTTGGCAGGGCCAGGAGGGAAAGCCAGAGGCAGCTAACTGGAGACCCAATGTGTCTGAGATAGTCAAGTGGCTCCCCAGAAAGAGACCCGAGAGCTCTTCAGAAGTAAAACCTAACGCTCCAGCTAAAGATGAGAGGGTGATAAAAACACATCAAATTAAGTCAGCAGGAAAACAAACAGAAAGTATCCGTGATAAGTGTGGGTGGAGTCGGGGTGCTGCGGGCTTCCAATCTCAGCTTAGATGGAAGCAAAGATCAGGCATTCAAGATGGGCCAGAACACACAGCCCAGTCCACGGCCAGCACGGACCACCTGAGACCCAGGCGCAAGCAAACACGTCAAGAGCCTCCGATAAAATTACATTGTGACTAACATTAGAGACACTACCAGAGAGTCACATAACCCTTTCCCCAAGAAAATTCTTTCTGAGGTATTGTGTATGATGAAAAAAAATAAGAAGCAGCAAAACAGCAGCCTCTAATTCTACTTCTGACTTCACTGTTTTCACAGTTCTGAGCAGGAAGCTCAGAGAGGGCAGTCTGCCTCCCTAGGCTTAATCCCCCGAGGGAGAGCAAGGCCTTAGACAGGAGGCACTGTGGTCCCCCCCCCCAGCAGTGCTGCCATCCCAGCGCCGTGAGGTTCAGCTCACAGCCTCAGCTTCAGCCCAGTTCAAGACCAGCCTGGGCTACTTGAGACCCTGTTAAGGCAAAGGGGGTGGGGGATGGAGAGATGGCTCAGGAGGTAAGAGAACCACATGCAAACCTGCCCACCTGGCTCAATTCCAGGAGCCCGCATGGCGGAGAGAACTTCTGAATTTGACCTCTGACCTCATGCACCACATGGCCCCCCCCCTTGACATTCATTCATAAACAAGCACATAAGAAACAGCCTAAATGGTCCATCCACACAGACCAGGAAATCGGGTTTCCAACAAACATAAACAAACTACCAAAGTCACCGATATCATGGGTGAACAGGGAAACTACCATGCCAAGCCCAGCACGTCACCCAGGACAGAGAAGGGCCCCAGCAGATCTGAACCGCCAGGCGGCAGGGCAGTGAGGCCAGGCGGCTGGTGACAGCTCTGGAAGCTGCTGATGGGGCGGCGCGGGCAGTCTTGAGCCCCAGCCCGCCACGTCCTGCTGGGGTACAGCACTGCACGTGGAGTGGGCGTGGCACAACCAGCATGCCACTGGTGGCGGCTTCTGTGTAGCACTCTACCTACTGCGCACATCGTAGCATGCAGTTCAGTAAAATAAAACTTCATCTTTCTAAAGCCATTCCATTAGTGTGCGCACACACGCGCGCGAACACACACACACCAGGGGGCACGAGCAAAAAGCAAGCAGTGGACACTTGAGATGCAGCAAGGGGCTGAAGAGCGGAACTGGGTAGCACAAAACTGAAAGGTGCCTGGCACAGACTGCAGGGTAGAAACACACAGCACATGCGCACAGCACACGCATGCGTATACATGCATGCATGCCATACACATGCACACGCACACACGCACGTGAACACACCACACGCATACCACACACACTTAACTGAGAGGTACTTGATGCAGACTTCAGGACAGACACAAACACACAGCACATGCACACAGTGTGCTCACACCCACATACATGCACATGTGTATGCACACACACCACAAAATATGACAAGAAAATAAAAACTAGAAAATAAATGAATTGTTCATCTAATCTCATGAAGTGACAACTTGCCTTTTTCTGAGCTTTACCTTTATCTTGTTTGCAATCTAATTTGTTTTCCCCACGCAACAGGGAACAAGATACGTCAGAGGATTTTCCAGGTCAGCGACTACTGGACAAATGGACAAAAACAAAGCAGACAAGCAGCAGCCCAGCAGAACAGCAAGACATCTCTGACGCTGCAGAAGTTCCCAGACACGGCACAGAGCCCTTAGGATCCCTCTATACGATGAGGATTCACTTACAATTATACGTTTACATGTGAAGTAATAACTACTGCAGAATCTTTATGCATGTGTAAGAAAAGCAGCTGCTTCTGGTCCTCAGACCCTGGCTGTGCCCTAGTTTCCTTGCTTTCTATTTCTGGGACTTTTGAATCTGGCTAGGAAAATAAAACTATCAAAAAGTCTTCAAGGGGCTGGAGAGGTGGCAGAGGCTTGCAGGCGGGAAAAGGTCCTGAGTTCAGATCCTAGACCCCACATGTAGACGCCGGGCGGAATCGGGGGCGGCCTGCGTTTCCGGTCCTGGTAGGGCGGAGCCTGTGAATCCTGGGGCAGAGTAAACAAGGAGGAGGTGGAGCCGTCCGTGGTGGTTTCCGAATTCGCCCGTGGTTCTACACGCGCGCGCACACACGCACGCACAATTGAATAAATAATAATTTTTAAAAAGTCTTCAAAATACTATCAGGAGATAAAAATGAAACCCCAAATTATACACGTAACCTTAACGAGGTGTCCTTCGGGGACTCGACCACACAAGGTTAGTGCTTAGCAAACCGCCTTCCAGTTACCTGCTCTTGGTGGCCTGGCCTACTGCTTTTCTAGCAGCCTGTCATTAAAAAAAAAAAAGACTTCAATTCTGCCCACCCACTCGTGCTTGGCTGTCACGGTCTCGAGCAGATGAGTGGAATGACTTCATTTATATATAAAGGAACCTCCACCAAAAGCATGAGAGAAAGCACACTTTATATTTTGTCATGTATATCAAAACAGAAGCAACTCCTGGATCCTGTATAGCTCCAAGATAACATACAAAAGCTGCAAGTCACGGAGAATTAACTATGCTAGCCGCTGGCCTGGGAGACAGTGCTAACAGGACCTGTGTTCCTTGGCAACTTGACAGAAACTGGACTCACCGCAGAGACTGGCCTCTGGCACATCCGTGGTGGTCTCTAGGCAGCTTAGACTCTGGCTTGCCTGGGAGGGACGATCTTGCAGGCCCACTGGGGTGGGAAGGCCTGCCCACTGCGGTGGGCGGCACCTGGGTGGGGTACTGACCGGCATGAAAAGAGAGAAGCTAGAGGTGGACCGGCAGCCTTCACAGCTCCGGACTGTGGAGGTCACGTGGGGGCTGTACTCGCAAAGTGTGGCCAAAGCAGGTAGCTTTGTCAGGGTACTTTATCGCTGAGATGCGAAAAGAAACTAAGACAGTCACTGTTATAAATCACATGGGGGGGCTGGAGAGGTGGCTCAGGGGTTAAGCCTCCGCCTTGCAGGCGGAAGGTCCCGAGTTCGGATCCCAGATCCCACGTATAGACGCCAGACGGAAGCGGGGGCGGCCTGCGCTTCTGGTCCTGGTAGGGCGGAGCCTGTGAATCCCGGGGCGGAGGCGTCCATGGTGGTTCGCGAATTCGTCCGTGGTTCTACACACACATACACACACACACAGACACGCGCGCGCACATACACACAGTTGAATAAATAATAATAAAAAAAAAAATTAAAAAAAAATAAAAAAATAAAAAAAAAAATAAATCACATGGGGCCAGAGAGACGGCTCAGCAGGAAAAGGCATGTGAGCACACACCTGGTGACGGGAGTTCAGCCCCCAGAATACATGTGGTAGGCGAGAACTGACTCCCCCTCTCTCCCCCCCTCAACAATAAATAAAGTGTCTGTTGGAGGTGACATGTGGCTCGGTGGCCCAGCAGGTCTTGCGCTTCAACCAAACCACAGAAAGCCAGATGCAGCACACAGATCTGTAATCCTGCACTCTCTCTACAATAAAGGGCCAAGTTTTAAATATACATAAACCAAACCATCATTCTGGCTGCCTGTGTATATAGGGTGGTCTGCTCTGGCTCCAGCCAGGAGCTTGCCAGATCCCCCATCTCCCAAGTGCTGAGATTTGGGGGCATCTCACCCCCAGCTCTGACTTCCACCGTGAGCCATGCTGGTCTCCGTCACATAGGTGACCTTCGTCACACAAAGGTCAGCAAGTTTCTGTCCCTTCACACTCCCGCAGTCTCTGCCCAGGCGCTAGTTGGGCTTCTCTTCTGATGCTAGCAGCAGGACCCAGGCGTTCTTCAAAGCATCAGCTCAGCTCACCCACGAGCTCCCCGCAGCTACACTGTGACATGGTGACCTGCCATTGGAAACGGGAGGTGCTGACTCCTTATGTGAGCAAGAAGCCAACCAAAGCTTTGGAGGAAACAGTAACTAAGCAGTTACTTAACAAACAAAAGGCTGTGGAGGGTTTCCTTAGGAAGAGGAGCTCACAGCTTTCCCTGGGGTTGGCCATAACCAGGCCAGTTTGGTAAAATCTCACCCTGGCTGCAATGCGGCAGTTCCTGGAATTGGCCAGGGGCTGCCCTAACCCCCACGGTGAACCCCACTCTGCTGACAGAGAAGCTGTCCGCTGCCTCCAGTCTTCCTCTCCACACCTATGCCCAGCAACCCTTAGCACCACTGGAGACTACGGGCGCTGCGACCTTCTATGCCCAGGCTCTCTGCAGCTCCTCCCACCACGCTGCCCTGTCTCTAAGTTCCCTCTTCCTCCACTGCTGTCCCGCATTAAGACTCTTTCTGACCCCCCGGCCATCGGGCCCTGAGCACTAAAGTCACGATGCTGGGGTGCCTCATGCTTCTCTGTACTGTGGACGCCACACCTAAGACGCGCACTCGGCACCTTACACGCGGACGCCGCACCGCGCACGCTGTCCTGCGGCTGCTCTGCATTCATTCTTTCCCCCACTGACTCTTCTAAAATAAAAACCAAAATCTTGATAAAAGCACAGTTGAGAAAGTTAAGGGCTGAGAACATGGCTCAGAGGGCAAAAGTGCTTGCCACAGGAGCATGAGGTCAGAGGTCAAATCCCCAGCAGCCACAGAAACGCCCCTGGACATGTGGTCAGAGCTGAATCGGTGAGCGCCAGGCTCCAGGGAGCCCTTGCCTCAGCTGTCAGTGGAGATAAAGATGCTCAGTGTAGGCTCTTGCCTCCACATGCATGTGCACCCACGTGTGAAACTACACACACACCAATACATGCATGTGCACCCACATGTGAAACTACACACACACCAATACATGCATGTGCACCCACGTGTGAAACCACACACACACCAATACATGCATGTGCACCCACGTGTGAAACTACACACACCAATACATGCATGTGCGCCCACATGTGAAACTACACACACTCCACCAATACATGCATGTGCATCCATGTATGAAACTACATACACACACACCACCAATACATGCATGTGCACCCATGTATGAAACTACATACACACACACCACCAATACATGCATGTGCACCCATGTATGAAACTACATACACACACACCAATACATGTGTACCCAAGTATAAAACTACACACACGCATCCCACCAATACATGCATGTGCACCCACGTATGAAGCTACATACACACACACCCCACCAATATATGACATACACAAATAAATGAATGAATAAATAAACAGAAAGCAAATACTCTGAAAGCTGGAAGCAAGGTAGACTATGGAACCCGAGGAAGCTTAGTGGTGGTGGCTTCCTGGCTTGCCTCCTTCTCTCATCTGTTCCCAAACTTGGAACTAAAAAGGCTATGACCCATAAACGCCAAAAACTAAATATAAAGAAAGAATCCCATCAAAAATCCACTCTCCTTTCAGTACCTAGGACCGAGACAGTTCAGCAAGATAGAAAACGTCAGACAATAAGCATTCTACTCTACCAAGCACCACCCCAGAAAAACCACACACCCCCACTGACCCCACACCTCTCCACTGACCCCACATCTCCATCCACCCCACACCACATCCACCTCACCAGCCCGAGCGAAAACTCGATTCCCATGGTAGTGCCCCCCCACAATAATGTCAGAGCAGCCATCGTGCCCCTCAGCACCCGCCGAAGCAGCAAGTCAGAAAAATAAAAAGCACGTTAAAACGCTGAAGAAGATTCAGAAGCTCGGGACAAATCATGGAAATGAGCATCTTCAACAAAAATCCAAAACCCAAGAAAAGCCAACTAACGACAAAAAACAACAGAAGCAGCGACACCATGGGGAGGTGTTGTAATTACGGTTACCTCAAAGCCATGAAAGCAATCTTGTTTTTTGTTTTTTGTTTTTTTTTAAAAGGCACAACAGGTCCAAAGGAACTAATTTAAAAAAGGAAGACAGCAAAGAATGAGCACAAAGTCCCACGGGAGAACTTAAAACTACGAAGAGGAGCAATGGATGGGAAGATAAACCACGCTGGAAGTAGGGCAGGAGGGGGCTGCAACAACACGGTAACTGTCATCAGGACACACGAGGAGGACAAAGGACCAGAGCTGAGAAGCGCAGGAAGAAATCCCGCCTCGAATGCTCCCACTTTGGTGAGACAGGAACTCAACAGGACAAGCCCAACGCAGTCCAATCCAGGACATAAGGTAATTAAATTTGAAAAAAAACGAGACCAAAAAAAAAAAAAAAAAAAAACCTCAGAAAACCACCAGGTTGCATGTAAGGCACACATCAGCGCGTTCCTAGTTAGAAGCTACCGACATCCGAGTGGAGTGTGGTCAGATGCGAAGCAGAATTCTATGTCCCGTTTAAAAAAATCCTTAGGGAATGGAGGAGAAGCTAAGAAGAGAATCCAGGTTCCTGTGCGCGTCAGTCAGGCTGACCGGGATGTGCATATAATGCGAATGTGACAAGCAGACAGATTGGGGGGGGACCAGATCAACCCCATTTCACCATGAGAGACTGTAGACCAGAGAGACTCAAGGCTGAGCTCATGAGGCCCCAATTTTTTTCTCCTCATTAAAGCAGGTTCTTGAGGCTTAAGGAGTCCACGGGGTTTAAAACTTAAAAAAAAAAAAAAAAAATGGGAGGAAACAGTCTACTAATGTCTATCAGACAAAATAGGTCATGGCTTGGGCCCAAGGCTCCGCACTGTGCCGCTCGCCCTGAAAGTCACATCGCCAAGATGCAGCTGTTTCCCTGACCTCCCAAGAAGTCAAAGGAGCGAGAACCAGCAGATTCTCCAACAGGCCAGTTTTAACCTGCACAGTCCGTTCCAGGGAAGCGACTGAGGGTCTAGGCAGACGACAAAGCCGGTCCCAGCTCCACTGTGAGGAACGAGTCAGAAGTGAAAGCTGAAGCAGACATGTGTTGAGACCCCCTGAGACCCCCGCACCCAAGCAACAGCTGCGTGTGGCAGGGGCTGGAGAGGGGCGACGAGACAGGCAGATCCTGAGGCCTACTGGCCAACAATTTGGACGAACCAGTGAAGGATGATGCCAGTATCAACCTCTGGACACACGCACGTGTACACACACACACACACCTGTGCGCACATGCCTCACACACACACACACACCTGTGCGCACATGCCTCACACACACACCTGTGCACACATGCCTCACACACACACACACACACCTGTGCGCACATGCCTCACACACACACACACACACACCTGTGCACACATGCCTCACACACACACACACACACACACCTGTGCACACATGCCTCACACACACACACACACACACACCTGTGCACACATGCCTCACACACACACACACACACCTGTGCACACATGCCTCACACACACACACACACCTGTGCGCACATGCCTCACACACACACACACCTGTGCACACATGCCTCACACACACACACACACACCTGTGCACACATGCCTCACACACACACACACACCTGTGCGCACATGCCTCACACACACACCTGTGCACACATGCCTCACACACACACACCTGTGCGCACATGCCTCACACACACACACACACCTGTGCACACATGCCTCACCACACACACCTGTGCACACATGCCTCACACACACACACACAACCTGTGCGACATGCCTCACACACACACACACACACACACCTGTGCGCACATGCCTCACACACACACAACCTGTGCGCACATGCCTCACACACCACACACAACCTGTGCACACATGCCTCACACACACACACACACCTGTGCACACATGCCTCACACACACACACACAACCTGTGCACACATGCCTCACACACGCACACACAAACCTGTGCGCACATGCCTCACCACCACACACACAACCTGTGCACACATGCCTCACACACCACACACACCTGTGCGCACATGCCTCACACACACACCTGTGCACACATGCCTCACACACACACACCTGTGCGCACATGCCTCACACACACACACACCTGTGCACACATGCCTCACACACACACACCTGTGCACACATGCCTCACACACACACACACACAACCTGTGCGCACATGCCTCACACACACACCACACACAACCTGTGCGCACATGCCTCACACACACACACAACCTGTGCGCACATGCCTCACACACACACACACAACCTGTGCACACATGCCTCACACACGCACACACACAACCTGTGCGCACATGCCTCACACACACACACACAACCTGTGCACACATGCCTCACACACGCACACACACAACCTGTGCGCACATGCCTCACACACACACACACAACCTGTGCGCACATGCCTCACACACACACACACAACCTGTGCGCACATGCCTCACACACGCACACACACACCTGTGCGCACATGCCTCACACACACACACACACAACCTGTGCACACATGCCTCACACACACACAACCTGTGCACACATGCCTCACACACACACAACCTGTGCACACATGCCTCACACACACACACACACACAACCTGTGCACACATGCCTCACACACAGACGGGCACATGTAGCCCAAACACAACTGTGCCCACATAAACTCGTACATACACCATTATGCACACAAATTTAAAAAAATAAAATCGCTAAAAGCCGACTTGGCCTTCAAACTAAAGTTCAAGTGGTTTCGCTCAGCATCTGCATCAACAGAACTGTAGAAGCAATAAAAGAAACCCGGTGGGGCACGGTGATGCCAGGGACTGCCACCTTCACCTTCACACCAGCCCCACCAAGGAATTGTTTTTGGTACTGTAGAGTCTATATTTAACTACTTCCTTTTATAACCACATATCTTAATTCTCTGCAGTTCAAAACACTCTGCTGAACTGGAGCTACGGTGCAGTGGTAGAGTGTTTGCCAAGCATGAACAAAGAGAAGAAAGAGACAGAGAGAGACAGAGAGAGACAGAGAGAGAGGGGAAGGAAGGGAGGGAGGGAAGGAGGGAGGAAGGAAGGAAGGAAGGAAGGAAGGAAGGAAGGAAGGAAGGAAGGAAGGAGGAAGGAAGGAGGAGGGAAGGAGGAAGGAGGAAGGAGGGAGGGAAGGAGGGAGGGAAGGAGGGAGGGAAGGGAAGGCGGAGGAAGGAGGAGGGAAGGAGGAGGGAAGGAGGGAAGGAAGGAGGGAGGGAAGGAGGGAGGGAAGGAGGGAGGAAGGAGGGAAGGAAGGAGGGAAGGAAGGAGGGAAGGAAGGAGGGAAGGAAGGAGGGAAGGAAGGAGGGAAGGAAGGAGGGAAGGAAGGAGGGAAGGAAGGAGGGAAGGAAGAAAATGTTTTTAATTTACAGAAATCTCAAATCCAAAATTTCCATCATCTGCGCACTCAGAAAGTTCTGAATTTTGGTGCATTTCTAATTTTAAGTTGTGAGAGTAAGGCTGCTTAACAAGAACGGAATGCTCACACATCTGAAGTGGTGGTAGCCAAAACATAGATGGTGCCAATAATGTGGGGTCAGGGTGCTGAAACTGCCAGAGTTTCATATTCTTGTTGGAAAAAAAAAACACAGAATTCCTTTTCTCCCTCCCATCCCACCTTTTCGAAAAGCAACTTGCCAAATGAAGGCAAATCCTGCAGAAATGGTAATAAAAGAATTCTGTAACTGAATTACAAGGCCCTAAGCAGTGGTAACATATTCACTAACTGAATAAAGAAAACGTCCTACACGCCCGAAGTCTTGTCAACTTCTGATGAGAATGTTCTCTATCAAGATAGCCTGCCTTTTGTGTGCGTGCGTGTGTGTGTGTGTGTGTGTGTGTGTGTGTGTGTGTCAGAGGCACTGTGTGTGCCTATGGCGACCCAAAGGTGACTTCAGGAGTCATCCTGGATTGCTCTACCTCTTTTTGCTTCGCTCTGGGGTTTCCCAGGCTCTGGTTTTCGGGGTTGGAAGTGAAGGCCGATGCCATGTCTGCCCGGTATTTTTATGTGGAAACTGCGATTTGAATTCAGGTTCTTCTGCTTGAGAGATACAGTCTTAACTCCTGAGCCATCTCTCCAGCCCATAGTCTGCCTGCTTTTAAACAGGATCTCACCGTGTAGCTGAGGCTGGCCTGTACTTCACTATGCAGGTGGCATCACTATGCAACTGTGACTGGTCCAGGACTTGCAGAGTCTCCTCCTTCTCTGCTTCCTGAGTGCTGGGGTTACAGATGTGGCCAGCTGAGCCTGTCACCCAGTTCATGAATGAGTGATTTCATGGGCACATCACAGAACGCAGGCTCGGTGCATATCATGAAATGCAGGCTCAGTGCACCACAGAACGCAGGCTCAGTATGAATCATGAAATGCAGGCTCAGTGCACATCAGCGACCACAAGGTCAGTACACATCGAATGGAGGTTCAGTGCACATCACACCACGCAGGCTCAGTACGAGTCAGAACGCAGGCTCAGGGCACACATGCGGGTTTTCTCCAGTTTTACCCACACCTCCGTTACTCGAGCATTGGTCTGTGCACTTAGAAGCAGTGCTGAGAATTCTGTGCTGGGAAAAGCTGCAGACATCATCTCTTCACACAGGAAATCTAGAGCAGAATTAATCATCAGTTCCTGGAACCACTGAGACAAAATCAGATACGGAGCTTTGGAGAAATCTCCAGAAACCATGTGCAGTAATTTTAAAAGTAAATCACAACACATGCGCTCCTGAACACACACTCACAGACACGTGCTTACCCACAATGCAAACATGAACTCTTTACTGTAAAAACAATTTTAACCAAGCTTTACTTATCTGAGTAGACAGGGAGGGGAAATCATTTCCCACCCTGAAGGAAACCCCCAAAAGAGCACACTTCTGTCTTGTCGCCCAAGTCACAACACCTTCGCTTCAGATGAAGAGCTAACTTTCCTTTTCACTACCTTGTTAATTCCGAGAACATTCCCTGCCTTAATGAGCTACACAATAGCTCAAAAGACACTATGAAGAAAAACGCGGGACACAGCCCCACTCCCCTACCCTCCGCTAACTACTGAAGATTCTGCTGCCCCCGTGAACACACACCCCACCCCGTCTGGTGTGACCTTGCACATCCGCAAGGCACTGCAGGCCGGAGGGGCCACAGGCTACATCATTGTGAATGTGCTACGCACGCCTGGTCTTCTTCAGCTTTCTCGGCAGCTTCATCAGCAAGAGAAGAAGCGCGTGCACCCCCAAGAGTCTCTAAAGAAGCTTTCTTTCCCTCCGTGCTTCTCCCTGCAGAGGGTGGAGTGGTCACCAGCAAACATGGTCATCTGACAAGACGCAGCGGGAAACCGATTCCACCCTTCTCCTGCCACGACTGACTGTCGGAAATCCTAGTGGGTTGGTAGCAAGAGTGCCACAGTTGGACCGTGGGCACGGCTCAAGCCACTGAGCCCTGGCCTGGCTTCAAGCTCTGGGTCCCATGGGCCAGACACAGACAGAACTAGACGTAGGTGCCAGAAATACTAGCTACTAAGAATCCCCAAGAAGGGTCTGGAAAGATGCTGGGTCAGTAAAGCGCTTGTCACGAAGCACGGAGACTTGCGCTCCGTCCCCACTAACAACAGTAAAAAGCTGGGTGTGACGGCGCCTGCACTGCATCCCAGCTGGGGAGGGGATCCCTGGGGCTTACGCTGGCCAGCCCGGGCACCGGCGAACCCCAGGTCCCAGTGAGAAAAAACCAAGGTGGGCAGCCCTGAGGAACGACACCCGAGGCTGACCTCTCTGGTCTCCAGAATGTGCCATGATCCACACATGTTCACACACACACCATGTACGTACACAACAATAAATACATGAAGTCTAGAGAAAGAAGATGTGGACTGAAGTTAGCACAGTTTTACTACTGCGTAAAGAGCGAGACACTGATCCACATGCACAGAGATCAGACGGACAGGCGGACACAACCATCTAGTGCCGCCAGCTCATGCAGGCGTCCTCAGGGCACTTCAGGGACGAATGATGTCAGGACCGGGACAGGCGTGACCGCTGCCTGGATAAGAAAAACACAGGCCGCTGTAGCAGCTCAGAGAGAATGGAGACCAGGGCAAACATGGAGACGGCCCCCTCTGAAGGCGGATGTAGTCACAGAAACATCGAAGAGATGATAAATATCATGGCACAAAATGCAAACCAGAAGCAGCAAATATAGGCGAGACAGAGACAGAAAGAGAAAAGAAGGGAGGGAGAGAAGAAAGGAAAGAAGGAAGGAGAGAAGGAAGGAGAGAGGGAGAAAGAGAAAGGGAGGAGGGAGGAGAGAAAGAGGGAGGGAAGAGGGAGGGAGGGAGAGAGGCAGGGAGGGAGGGAGAAGAGGGAGAGAAGAAGGGAGGGAGAGAAGGTGGGAGAGAAGGAAGGGGGAGGAAAGGAGGGAGGGAGGAAAGAAGGGAGGGAGGGAGGGAGGGAGGGAGGGAGGAGGGAGGAGGAGGGAGGGAGGGAAGAGAGGGAAGGGAGGAGGAGGGAGGGAGGGAAGAGAGGGAAGGGAGGAGGAGGGAGGGAGGGAAGGGAGGAGGAAGGAGGGAGGGAAGGGAAGGAGGAAGGAGGGAGGGAGGGAGGGGCAGAGCCAAGGAACGGGAAGGATGCATCATCAGGCTAAAATAAAGTCACTATTGCACTGTCCTGCACAGCTCCAGTCACATTGTTATTTACTAATTACAAAGGAAGCAGTAAATTTTTTGTGGTTAGTGAAGAACAAGGTGTGTAATCACCAGTAATGGGACAGAGAACACAAGCCTCTTCAATACAATGTACTGAAGGGGGGGAAAAAGAAGATATTTCAGTGATATACTGAAGGGAGAAAAAAAAAAGATATTTCAGTGATAGTTTTGCCAAAACAATGAACAAGAGACGATAACCAATACATATCAAACAGCCAAAATGCCGGGTATTCTGCAAGACCTGAGGGACTAAAAATACATGACCGAAAAATGCGCCCACAGCCTGGCCGAGTCCTGGCCCAGGGCCCCGGTCTGCTGGAAGGGACCCCAGATCCCACTACTGCAGTTTACACGACCTCACTGAGCTCCGAGAACCCCCAAGGACACGCCCCCGTAACCTAACGCCGAGGGCGGGGCTCGCTGAGCACAGCGACAGCCTGGCCCCCTTTGCAGGCAAAGCTCCGGGCCGCTCTGGCACCGCCAAAGCAGCAGCAGTGAAAGAAGCCTGGAAAGGCAGCCACAGGCGGGGCGGCCTGCGGACACAAAACCTGAGCCAATCAGAAAAAACCAACTCACAACAGAAATCTTGGTGAAGAACCCAGCTTCCAGAGCCTTGGGCCACTCCACTGAGTGGGCCTGTTTCTCCAACAAGTGTTTAAATGTGTGGCAGGGGCGATGGCTCAGGAGTTCAGATGCCAGACCCCACAGAGAACACGCAATGACCAGGACCTGGAACTCCAGCCCTGAAAGGGAGCCTGGGAAACCCCAGGGCAAGGCAATAAGCTGGAAAAGTAATCCACGATGATTCACGGGCACACACACTCAAGTGCCCTTTTCTACACACACACAGAGGGAGACGGGGAGGGAGGGAGGGAAGAAGGGAGGGAGAGAGAGACAGAAAGACAGAGAGAGAGAACTGTAAAAAAAGAAAGAGAAGAGAGAGTTTAAATATACCGGGAGGAGGAGGACAAGGAGCAGGTGAGTCTGAAGCAGGCCTGGGGCTGTGGGGGGCGGCAGTGGTGGGTGAGGCTCCTGCAGAAGGGACCACCAGAGACAGCGAAGGCATCCTGGGGGCTGAGCTGCACTCCAATGGATCCCCGCTCTCCTGAGGAAGCCTCGAGGGTCTGTAAAAGCCAAGCTTACACACACCCCACAAGAAGGAAACCTGCAAAAGAAAACCCATGTGGAAAGGGCGGTGCTAGCCAGTCCATGAGGTTTTGAAACGAGAAGGGGAATTCAAGCCAAATCTTGTTGCCATGTGCGGCATGGAAGATTAGCAACTGGAGTCTCAGCTTCTGTGTCTGCGAAACACACACGCTAAGCAACTGAGATGGCGGAAGGCGGGGTTCGTACTGCTGTCAGGATGGAGCCTGGGACAGAAAACGTCCCACATGCATCAGTCACAACTCAAAGTACTACCCACAAGCTCCTAGTCCTAACTAAGAAACTAAGGGTTCATGGTTCCAAAGGAAACCAGAGGTTCATGGGTTCCAGACACGCCCCACACACCCAGCGTTCTCTAAGTTACAGCCTTCAATTCAACAGACACAAACTCAGGCCGAGAAGCAGCTGCAAGATGCCAATTTCAGCACTCAGCTACTTGTTTGGGGGGCCCCCAAAGCAAGTTGCCTTCCTCAGCGCCCATCACCTAACTTGTCTCACATCAGCATTTCCCGGCTGCAACAGGGACTCCGCACTGAAGCACCAAGTGCACACGCGTAAACCTGCTCCAGCCCACGCGGCGCCCATCCCAGTGAGCAGACACCAGTGGAAGCAGAGCGAAGGAAAGCCAGGCAGGCGGTGACCGCAGGACCCACTTTGAGTAAGACATGGCGTATCCGAGAGGCCAGGAGAAAGGAATGCAGGGTATTCTGCTGGCAAGAAGGACAGCTGGAACGACAGCTGTGCCCGCGGACTGTCCACCCAAAACCACAAACTCAAGTAACCCGCGTAGGACATTTGACTAATCAGCCGGCCCGCAGCTTCTTCCTGAAACCCTCTGTCCTCTTCAGAGAAACCTACGCTAGATTCACAATTCACAGCGTTAGGAAGCAGGGGGACGTCTGGATCTCTAAGACAAAGATTAAAGCTGAGACCCCCAGCACCTGTGTCTACAGTGCCGGCCATCAGGAGGCTGCAGCAAGAGGGACCCCAAAGCAGTCTGGGCAACACAAGACTCGTCTCAAAGCTCGATGGTTTAATAGATTAATTAGTGATCACGGCATCTTCCAGCCTTCACAACAGCAAGCCAAGATCCCACCACTAACGAGCGCTGAATCCCTCCCGCTCCCATTTCAACTCTGTCCTCACCGCGGGAGTAAACAAATGACAGGAAGTGCTTTGCCATACGTGGTCACCATACGTGCGTGGTCATAAGGAACTTCTGACATTAAACTACTCCATAATTAACAGGTAGCTCACAAAACCATTTTTTGGCATGAAAATTCCATGCCAGCATACCATCTGGAATGTAGCCCAGGGATTCACTATCCTAACAGCTATTTAAACATCAATACTCATTCAATTATCAGCTCTGTTTTACATTTAGTAAATGTAAAACCCACAAACCCTGGAGCAGCTTTGAGGCAGCATCTCGCTCTGCAGCCCAGGGGCTTCTCCTGCTGCAAGCCTTTCTTGCGGGGATCACGGCTTGTGCCACTGCACCCTAACTTGAAAGTCCCTCCCTTCTCAGTTGAGTGCCTGTGCACACAGGAAGGCCGGTCCCAGCCTCAGCCTTTGTAGCTGGGATCACCAATTCAAGTCTCCTCTACTGTTTCTGGAACGTTGATGCTCTTATCTACCGCGAATCTCCCTTTGCAGTGAGGTCTAGTTGCTTGTAATTTTGTTCCTTTCAGTGAGCAAACTGCTAACTGTTGTAATACCATCAGTTCACCATCATTTCAACCAAGAACAAGGCTTTTGGAGGAAATTTCAAAAACTCAGATTTCAAAAATGCATGTGCCACATCTGATCGACTCGCTGCAGAGAAACTCTGAAGTCCCGAGTGAAGGCTAGCTGGCTAACAGACATCCAGGGCTCCCTCCATGACCCCTCAGAGCCCCTGACATAGCATGGCATAGAAGCCACACTGGCCTGAGCCCTGAACAGTGTAGCCACCTTGAATTTCTGCTCATCCAATCGTCCTGCCTCCCACGTGTGGGATTCTAGTCATGGGCCAGCCCCATGCCCAGATTATAAAATCTCCTTTATTTCCTATCATGTCTAAAGTGTTATTAAAGACCTAAAAATAGCAACTAACAAAGGCAGCAATTATTTCTCAATGTGCTCAACTCTACACTAACCAAGTATTTTATCCCTGGCCTGGGGCTCCGAGATCCACACATGAAGCATGGACGCCGCAGGAATTCCAGTGTGAAAACAGCGTGGGAAAGAGTCATGGCCCTGAGCGGCCGAGGCCCTGAGGCTTGAGCAGCCGCTGTGCACAGGCCAGGAAGCAGGGAGGTGACTTGAACACAAGAGCTGCTGTCTACAGAACCCCTACTTCAGAAATGAACAGAGGCTTGGAAGAGAAGTGACTTGTCCGCCGCTGTGAAGAGCATCCAACTCTGACTCGCGATGCTTGCCCCGGTCCAGCAGAAACACACTATCGGGCCTGAGCTCCACTAGGCACTCAGGACTTGGGACTATTACAGTGCAAGTCACCAGGAAAGAGTCCTCCAGAAACAACCTCAACGCACACTGCCTGACGCAAGGGGAATAAGGTGAGGCATGGCCAGCTTCAAGCTGGACCCCCGCGAGACCCAATCTGCAAACAGTGAAGGCGATGAACTAACTGATTGCGGTGGGCCTGAGCTTGACCGCTGAGGCGGTGGCGGAGAAGAGTGAGCTGACGCCACAGCTGTCCTCTGACCTCATACATCATGTGCATCACACACACAAACACACCATGTGCATCACACACACACATCATGTGCATCACACACACACAGACACATCATGTACATCACACACACACAGACACATCATGTACATCACACACACGTGCATCACACACACAATCACGTGCATCACACACACACATCATGTGTATCATACACACAGATGCATCATGTGCATCACACACACGCATCATATGCCTCACACACACACATCATGTGCCTCACACACACACTCACATCCTATGCATCCACACTCACAGACACATCATAAGCATAACACACACACATATATCAAATGCATAACACAGAGACACACTCACACATATCATATGCATAACAAAGACAGACACACATACACATATCATATGCATGACACAGACACACACATATCATATGCATAAGAGACACAGACACACACATATCATATGCATAACACGGAGACACAGACACACACATCATATGCATAACACAGACACACACACATATCATATGTATAACATACAGACACACACACACGCATATCATATGCATAACAGACAGACACACACACATATACACATAACACAGAGACACAGACACACACGCATATCATATGCATAACAGACACACACACATCATATGCATAACACAGAGACACAGACACACACACATCATATGCATAACAGAGACACAGATACACACACATATCATATCCATATCACACAGAGACACAGACACACACATATATGTATCACACACCATATGTATCACACACACACATATGCATCACACACAGAGACAGACATAGACACACAGACACACAAACCAGTGTTGCCAACATCTTTCCATTTGTTCCAGTGGAGAAAGGTGAACCATAAAGGATTTAAAAACTTGAAAACTGAGCTGGCAATATGGCTGCGGTAGAGAACTTGCCTAGCTGGGCAAAGCTTCCCCCTGCAGACCTCTCGGCTAACACAGAGGATTCAATACACTTTGCATTGGTGAAAAGACAAGTTACCCTTCAAAATAAATGGACATCTCAAGATCAAGGCCACTCTGAAGAATGGCCACTTCTTTACCTTCAAAATCAAGAAGAGTAGAGAACAATTCCTCATGTAAAAAATTGTAAATGGAAACCAGTAAGCGCAGTGGGTAAGGTCCCCGCACGCGAACGCATCGGACCCAGAGCCCGATGGTGTGGGAAAGAACCAGCTTCCAAAGTTGTCCTCTGACTCTACGTTCACACTGCAGCACATTTGCCTCCCAGTACTCATAAATTATTAAATAAATCTTTTACATACCCAAGAAAAAGAGGTTTCATTAAATAGCATCAAGATCTACAAAAATACCAGTTCTGTGGCCTTAAGATAAAAAAAAAAAAACCCCGACCACTGGCAGCCTGAGCTGCAGGCGCACTGAGCAGGTCACAATGGACACCCCGTGATGCAGAGGGCAAATGTGACGAACAGGCTAGAACAGAGTCTGATCCTTTCACAATTAACTAAAAACAGTGACATAACATCACATAGATCCAACGCACCGTAGCCATTTAGACGGTATCTAAGAAAAATGAGCAAGGAAATGGAGGAGAAACCTTCCCAGACCCAAGAGAGTCTCGGCGCTTCCTGAGCAAATCACTGAACAAAGAAAAATTTGTGGGGACAGCTAATAAATGAAACAGGCCCCTTTACAGGCTGAGTCATCTTGCTGGCCCCCAGGGAGTAGGAATGTTGCATGTCAGGCAGTTCACAGAGCTGTCTTGCTGGTTTTCTTGAGTGGTAACTGATGCATTATAATAACAAAATAATATGCAAAATACAAAAGTGTTTTTAAAACACTGTACTCTCACCCATTTACTTGTTTTAAATAAAGACACTGCATGTAAACAGATAGGTGGAAATTAGCAGGGAAAAAAATAAAAAAAAAAAAAACTCTACTAAATTCCCCCATTTTTCCATAACTAGGAATAAAATACTACCATTTCTACTCTCTAATTAATATATATAAATAATTTCAAGGTAAGTCCCAATAAATTAAAACTCTATACCAAAAAATATATTAGGTACAGTTTGATTTCAAGGCCCATGCTAAACTCACCCACCTCTCCGTCCTACAACATCCAACTCTAAATTAGAAGAGATGTCTTTAAACAGAGCCCACTGATTCCCTTCACCCCCGCCTGTATGCTGGACATAGTTCATCCCATGCCCGGCTAGCGTTTACGTAGATTTCATCAGCATAACCAGGCTGAATGGCATCTCCAAAAGGTGGCACTGCACATCAACACCACAGGTCCTGCCACCACTGGGCAAAACCACCCAGTGGCGCACCTCTCGGGAGTGACTCACTGTCGAGTCAGAAGCCGTTAAAATTGCCTGCTGCTTGTCTTACCTAAAGCAACATTTTAAATGCTGACTTTGGGACAGGAGAGATGGCTGAAGGGTTAAGACTTGGCCTGGAAAGCAGAAAGATCTGAGTTCAGATCCCAGATTCCAAGTAGAAATGACAGGCGGAATGGCAGCAGACTGTATCTCCAGCCCCGGAAGGTGGGGCCTGGGAAATCCCAGAGCAAAGTGAAAAAGTAGAAGTAATTCAGAATGATTCCCAAAGCCACGCTTGGGCCTCTACACGCCTCTCTCTCTCTCTCTCTCTCTCTCTCTCTCTCTCTCACACACACACACACACACACACACACACACACACACACACACCATGCTAACTCGGCTGGGAGTGTGGCTGTCACATGCACCTGCTAGGAGGTGCAGCTTCCAGGAGAGCAGCCAGCTCCGCCCCCTTCTAATGAATCAAGCGAGGTCAGCCAGACCTCTCCTGTTACAGAAACACACATGGAAACTATGTTACTACCCAGCTACTCTCAAACTTTCACCTACTGCTTTTTGGCTTTTCTTTTCTCTCTTTTCTTTACTTGGAAACAAAGTCTCGGTACACCCACGTGGGCCTAGAACTTGCAAGTCTGCTGGCGCCCACCCACTGGGCGAGTGGACAAGCCCCGCCACGCCCAGTTCTCTCCAGCTGGTTTTAACACTCCCTCATGAGTCTTACATGATCACCAGAGGGTTAGTGTAACTGCACTGCTTCCTGTGTGTTCATCCATTAGTCAGAATTCTACTTAATCATCCATTTATCATCATGGATCCGTAGAGCACAGGTCTGTTTGATTTTGCTTTAAGGGGTCTTGGGAAATAGCCCACCTGTCCTCCCTCCTCACCTGACCCTAGTGCTGGGATATCACAGCACAAATCCACACGTTCTCAGCCTCCCGCAGAGTCAAAGATAATAATTTGTTTCGACCCCCCCCCCACCGAGTTCTTCCCACCAATTTGTTTTGCAAGCACCCTCCTTCCACTCTGCTCATTTTGTGCTCTTTCCTGCCTGGAAGCAGTTATTCTCATGGGCTCCCCTAAAGGAACGTGGTCCTCTGCTTGCTAATGGGGTGTGTTGCTGTGGCCTCTCCGTGAAGCTGGAAAGGGGTCCAATCAGGCAGTGAACGTGGATCGCAAATATCGACAGCCCTTCTGGATCTACACGCCTCTTAATGGTACACTGAGGGCCATATCTGAAGTGTCAATCACACACCAGAGCTCATTCCAACCTCGGCCCATACCAGTTTTATAGCTCTCTTTTTCCCAGCAGTTGAGACACTGTATTCCATCTTCCAAAACCACTTAGATAGTTGATAACCCAGCATTGAAAAACTAACTGCACAGAGCTGGTGAAATGGTCCAGCAGGTAAAGGCGACAGGCACACGAACCAGATGAACCGAGTTCAATCCTTACCGTCCACATGATACGTGGACAGGACCAAATTTCAAAAGTTATTCTCTCTCTCTCTCTTTCTCTCTCTCTCTCTCTCTCTCTCTCTCACACACACACACACACACACACATACACACACACTAACAAAATGCTTTTTAAAATGCCACATATTGAAAAATGACACCTGTATGATAAAGGAAGAAAGGAGAGAGAAGAAAAGAACTTTCTACCCAGAATTTAGTATTTGCTTTAGTGGTTTTTGCCTTTATCCTAAGGACATGACCCAAGCACTGAGTTCGAAAGTTACCTAAAGTATTTTTCCCTCCCACTTTCAATGTGCTTTGTTCTTAGAGTGAGGTTCCCAGTTCACTGCCTGTCTCTACCATTTGTTGTTTCTTGAGACAGGGTGTCAGGTACCCAGGCTGACCCTCCTGCCTCCACCTCCCTCTGTGGGGATGACAGGAGGGTACCACCACACACCCACCTTCTCCTTCACGCCTGGATCTTCCTGTTGTCTTCTACTTACATGGGGACTGGAGAGATGGCTCAGGGGTTAAGACTCTGCCTCCCAAATAGAGTGTGCTGAGTTCAGATCCCAGGTTCCGCATAAAAACACCAAGTAGAACCGGTGGTCGCCTGCACTTCCCACCCTGGTGAGCGGAGCCTGGGAAATCCCAAAGCGAAGTAAAAAGGAGGTAGAAGCAATGCAGGGATTCCTGAAGTCACCCTTGATCCTCCACAGGGACACACAGTGCCCTCTGATACACATACACACACACACACACACACACACACACACACACACACACACAGTGTATAAATAAATAAAACATTTTAAAAAAATAGACCTGGTTCTGAAGTCAGAAAATGGATGCTCAGAAGGGGTCACCCTTCCCACCCCCCCTCACCCCTCCACTTCACCTCACTGCTGTGCACCCACTCTGGAAAGCAGATCCCCAATCCCTCAGGCTTCCCTGTTTCGTCTCCAGGCACAAAGCACATGTCTTTTCCCCCTCCGCTCCTGCGCGCGGCGCAGCAGAAGGTGCTTGTGACCTCTGCAATGCCACTGACCGTGTACCTCGAGAGGCGTCAAGGGTCCCTGCCACCTTCCTGGTCTTTTCAGTGCACTGTCCCCCCCCCCCCCCGGTAGACGCCTGCATGATGCCCAACGCTCCTACTACATAGAGAGTTGGAAACAAACCACGTCACAACTCTGTGCCTGTGTCTTCTCCTATTGCTGAAAATCTGTATCATTAGAATAAATTCATAGATTTGGGGGTCACCACGTCAAAAGGTGAACATGTGACTAGTCAGAACAACATCCAGGAAGCCCTAACATAACAAGCTAAGAACACATTCCCAGCACTTGGGGGCGGAGACAGAGACCAGATGCTCAAGGCCACCCTGCGCTGCAGCACCACGTTTGGGGCCAGCCTGGGCTACATAACACCGTGTCAAATCAAGCGTCAATCCATGAACAAAAAGAAAACCACACCGTCCTAAGTGAGAATTTCCTCCTACTAGCTGGGAGGAGGGAGAAGCTGAGGGAGAGGGAGAAGCTGGGGGAGGGAGAAGCTGGGGGAGAGGGAGAAGCTGGGGGAGGGAGAAGCTGGGGGAGGGAGAAGCTGGGGGAGGGAGAAGTTGGGGGAGGGAGAAGTTGGGGGAGGGAGAAGTTGGGGGAGGGAGAAGTTGGGGGAGGGAGAAGTTGGGGGAGAGAGAAGTTGGGGGAGGGAGAAGTTGGGGGAGGGAGAAGTTGGGGGAGGGAGAAGTTGGGGGAGGGAGAAGTTGAGGGAGGGAGAAGTTGGGGGGGAGAAGCTCGGAGTTTGCTGTCTTCGGTAAGGAGCCATTCTCCTGCCTAAGGTCTAGAATTTGCTTTACAGCGGGCCCTTCTAGGCTACTTCAAGTGGTTAAAAAAAAAATTCTAATCTGATTTTTCAATGGTAACAATTCATTTGCAAACCACTCTGGAAATTGGACAAAAGTAATCTGCACCAGGGGTTCGATTTTATAGCTGCATGTTAACAGCTGGCGATAAATGTGGGCAACGGACAGCCCTGGCTTCAATAGGAGGCCCCGAGACACACAACACAAGGGCACCAAATGCAGAGTCGAGGAACTGAACACAAAGAAGTCCAAAACCTCTCTGGATCTACGTCCCAGGAAGAGCATTTGGCAAAAAAACAAACTCTAGGTAGAAAATGACGCTTGAGTCAGGTGCAAATAACAGGTTTTAAGACTGACTGAGATTCAAGCAAGAGAGATGGAAGCCAAGCGCCTGCCTGCGCCCCAGCACTGTCAAGGCTGAGGCGAGAGGATTTCAAATTGCGAACAAGTTGAGAGGACACAGCAAGCTTGACCCCTGTCTCAAAAGACATAAAATCAAAATTATATATATATATGTAAAATCAGTTCAACAATCTGACAAGCCATTACATAAAACTAAAAGAACAGAGACTGAATGTTCTTTTTTTAATCTGTAAAGAATGTATAGCTCCCCCAGAATTGCCAGATAAAGCATTCACCCCAAAACTCAATGACAACTTTGCTTCAGGCACTGGGGCCTGCATACAGGACCTGGCGCGCACCAAGCACATGCACTGAAGGATCGTGAAAGAAAGAAGATGTTTTAAAGACATACACTGTGCACGAGATCAAACTACTGAGACAATCGACCCCCAAGAATCAAAATTTCCCAGGGTGCTGGGGCTGGAGGAAGGGAAGCGTTGAAGCCCCAGCACACGAGGGAGCGGGACACTTGTCTCCCAGGAGATTTCTGCAGTTCTGACAACTTCTCCCACCACCTTGCAAGAGAGACAGAACTAAACCAGGGACATGGGCGGGGCCAGGCCTGCTTAGCTAAACATTCCTGTCTGTCTATGCAAACCCAAGACTTACGGTCAGGACCCCAAAGAAGACACTGGGGGGATCGCTGTGCCTCTTCCCAATCTGGCCTCACTGAATAAACCTGCTTTACTGTTTCCACTAATACAGGCCTCTTTAAACACCATCTCCTCATTTCTTAAAACCAACTCCAAGTTGATAAAACACTAATGAATTCAAAATTCACCACCTAAATACCACGCAGTGCGAGAAGGAGGATGAGGCGGAGAAAAGGTTAAGATCAAAAATAATAGGCTACGTCTTGAGTTGAGAGAAATTACAAATCTGGGTTGGAAGAACATGGAAGAGGTAAGAGCAGCGGACTGTCGCCGGGTGGTAGACCCACTGGGCAGAGGGCCACGCTGAGGGGCATGCATGTATTTAATGTGCTCAAACAACATATGTGGCTCTTCTCCCAAGATACCCAAGACACACAGTTAGAATTCTAGCACTTCAAAGTGCAACCAAACTCAGTAATGCCTGAAGAAACGGTAGCCATAAAGAAAAGACGGAAGATTAAGAGTCCCCCAAGGTCCCCAGATACCCCACTCCCTCCATTCCACTCTCTGCTTTACTCATCCTGTACTTCCATTCACCACCAACCCAACTTAATACTTTCCAAAAAGGTCTGAGCTGCCAAGCCCGGCGGTGCAGACCAGAATTCCTGGCTATTTGGGAGGCTGAGGATGGAGAATGAAGGCCAGGAGCTCAAGGAGCTCAAGGCCAGTCTGAGTCACTTAGTGAGACCCACCCCAAAAAGATCAGATAATAAATCCTGTTAAGGGTCGGGGTGTGCTTGGTGACACCGCGGTTGTCCACATGCACAAGATCCTGGGCTTGATTCCTCACACCCCAGGAAAGAGAGCAACAGAAGACACGGGAGGCCATGTGTGCACCTTTCTGTAAGCTAATGGTTGACATTTTATCATGGACACTATGATTTCTATTTTCAGTGCAGTTAGTGTAACCTATGTTATTATGATTTGTCTTCAGAGTTAAAATGGAAAAAGTGATTACTTTGTGTGTGTGTGTGTGTGTGTGTGTGTGTGTGTGTGTGTGTGTGTGTATCAGAGGGCACTGTATGTCCCTGTGGAGAACCAAAGGAGACTTCAGGAATCATCCTGGATTGCTTCTATCTCCTTTTTGCTTTGCTCTGGGATTTCCCGGCTCCGCCCACCAAGGCCAGAAGTGCAGGCAGCTGCTATTTCCCCATGGGACATGGGATCCAAACTCAGGACTTTCTACTTCCGAGACAGTCTTAACCCCTGAACCATCTCTCCAGCCCTTGATTACTTTCTTAACTTTGCAGTTCCACCTATGTGTAGTAGCTAAACTTTAGGTCAAGAAGTCTGAAGGTAAAGGTTGTTTTAATTTAAAAGCTCCACTCCAAAACTTGTGTGGCTGTCTCTTCCGTCACTGGACATACTAACAGAAAATGTACGTTGAAGCCAGCAAGATGGCACAGCAGGCAAAGACGCCTGATCACAAACCTGAGTCCCTCCGGGACCCGCATAACAGAAGAGAATGACTGACTCCCAGCAGTTGTCTCCTGACCTCCACGACTGCACCACGACCCGCGACCCGCGCTCACACCTGCCCTCCCTCATCCCACTCAAATAAATACACATACTTTTTTAATGTAGTAGATTGTACATCAGGAGACTTCAAGGGGAAAAAGGAGTGGAGAATTTGTGCCATCCTGATTGTGATAGTTAATCCTGGGTGTCAACTTGACCACACCTGCCATTAACTAAGATCAGCTGTCAGACCACCTGAAGAGAGAGGCTGTGCTAGAAAACTCTCTTCCCTCCTGAGGCCCAGCAGCCTTCTTCCACCCTCCAGCCCTCCAACTCTCCAAAGCCTTCCGCGTGACTAAAGACTCTCCAGGAATCCTCCAGCCTCCAGCCGCCACCCACTGGCCAACTGGACTGAGCAGCTACTGGCAGCCATTGCTGGACCACCTCAGCCATATCATAAGCCAATTCAATAAATTCCCTTTATATATATATATTCATTCTGTTGATTCTATGGCTCTAGAGAACCCTAATACACTGATCTACAAAGAAAATTAACTTGCTTGCAGAAAGACCCCTCCTCCCATCTCTACGGCTGAACAACCATGATACAATGAATTCTGAGCTCCCACAAGTCAGACAATAAATAGCAGCTCAAGTGCGTGTAGATGACAGTGGTTTTCTGTTTTGTTTTTCAGTTTTAGAGGTCAAACCCAAGACTTTACCACTCAACTGCAGCCCTAGTCCTGAGCACAACCAATTTGAGTTCCATCATGTAAGATTAACAGTAATGTGCATAGACTTTCTATGAACTATACAATTACGGTGCTATGCTCTTGTGACACATTAACGCATACGTTCATGTAACTGTCTTCCCCAGTTTACAGGTAGCACAGGGAGATGAAGGAACCAGTCCAAAATCACGGCAGGAGCACGTGTGTGTCTCCTGCCTCTAGCAGGTCAACCTGTGAGCTTGAGGCTTCTACAGCTCTGAGGCGCCTATGCCTCCCCCACTTTCCCCCACCCTTCCTCGCCTCCTCTTTCCAAGTCAGCATGTGACTCCCCCAAACTCAATTATAACATTTTCATTTATACACACACACACAAATCAAAACTACATCATGTTTTTTTAAAGGTCCTGGGAATCAAACCAGGGTTTTGCCACATAGCAAACTACTCTATTACTGAGCTACAATCCTTTCCACACTGGTTTATCCAAATCTGAATTCCATTTACATTTAAACATATGGCAGAACCACATATACACACTTATGAAAATGGCAGCCATGAACGGAGAACACACTACAAATCAAGATCTTCCTCGAGTCGTCAAAGTTGTTAAAGTTTGGTAAGCAGAACTACTTGACAAATGGGAAAAAAAGGAGCTCTAAGGGGCTATTTCAGGGAAAATCACACACTCGAGTCTAAATGACTCTTCATCTGCACAGACACATCTTTGTCCTAAGTTTCTGGATTTACTTGTCAGGATGGGAGCATCTAGATAATATGCTATTCATGAACAACTGAACTCTACAAAAATCAAGCAGACAACAGTTAGAGATATTCTACAGGTTTCTAATACTATTTCCCCAAAAAAACAAAGGTTCCCATACCTTACCAGATGGATATAATCACATTCAGATAGTCCTGCCCTCAAAACCTAAAATTCTTGTGATTCAAATCTCTTAGGTCAAGACTACAGAGAGCTCAGGGTTACTTTCCTATCCTCTGACTCCCTCCTTTCCACCCCACCCCCTGACATCGATCATCAGAGTAGTTGCCAAAGAAAGAATTGGCTACAATTTGTTCTGCTTTGCTCTCGGTTACTTAAACGTCTGTCTTGGCCCCTGGGAAACCAATAACACGACTAAGCAGAACGCCTGACTCAGGTCTGTTAAACTTAAGCTAACATCGCCTCCTCTTCCCCACTAATGAGCCTACTGTACAGCTATGATATACACATAGCCTCTCTTCCTGGATACGAAGGTTTCTGGCAGCGCTTTTAATCCACGGACTATTATAGGAGCAATTAGTGTTCATCTACTCAATGCGTAATACATTTACATTAAGGTACTGTGTATCTTGAACGACACTTGCACGGCACAGTTTATATCGAAATGAAATGGACTATTCAACTATCCCAACCCACCACAAATGAGCAAAACCGAAAAACTACGTCGCCACCAGGACTCCTGGACACAGGAAAAATACCTTTGTTACCGGGGTACCTGCGTTCTCTCCCAACATATGCCACACCTTTTGGGGGTGACAAAAGCGAAAGGCTATCTGGGTTTTCTTTAAAAAAAAAAAAAGAAATCAAAAAGGAAAATCACTCCAACTTCTTGAAGAAGAATTCTACCTCCCTTTTCATAACGCCTTCCCCCCTCCAGCGACTCGAGAGGAGTGGGGGGTTGGGGAGAGGGCGCGAGGACTCGGTGGCCTCTTCCCAAACTTCACCTAAGCGCCGGGCAGGAAGGCACCAGGAATTCCGAGGAAACGGTCTCGCCCCCATCAAAGCACATTGACTTCCCCAAAGCCACTATTTGCCTGGGGCGTGATCAAACGCTCCCACCCGGACATACTACCTAAGAGACTACTTGGAAGAGCAGCGCAAACACACACAAAGAACACCACCCGGCCGCGAGCGGGCAGCTGGGCTCGGCGGGCGCGCAGCAAGCCCCAGGGGCCGGCGCCGGGCCGCGGCGGGGCGGCCTCGGGCGATCGCGCCCACGGAGCCCACGAGCCGGGGCGGCTCGAGGTCCCGCCGCGGCCCCGCGCGCGAGCGCCCGGGGGGCCTCGGAGCAGGAAGCCCGGCGCGGCGGCGGCGCGACAGCACCTACGGGGCTCCGGCCTCGGCCCGAGCGATAAGGTGGAACTGGAACCGCGCTCCCCACCCGCCGGCTCCGCCCTCCCGACCACATTCCTGAGAAGCGCGGCTCCCGGGACGCCGCGCCGGGCGCCGGGCGCCGGGCGGCCAGGAGCGCAGAGCCCGCCCCGCGCCCGCAAGCCGCGCGCCCCGGCCCCGCGGCGCCTCGGGACCGGGCGGCCGCCGCCCCGGGCCGGCCACAGGTAGCGCGAGTCTCCCTCGCCCCAGATCCCGGCCAGCGCCCCGCCGCCGCAGGCCCCGCTCCCCGCACCTGGATGAACTGGATGGTGAGCGCCGACTTGCCCACGCCGCCGCCGCCGACCACCACCAGCCGGTACTTCTCCTGGCCGGAGCCGTCCCGCCAGCCGGCCGCGGCCATGGGGACACCGCCGAGCCCGGGCCGGCCGCGCCGAGCCGCCGCCGCGCCGCGCGCCCTAGGCCCGGCTCCGGGGGACGTGTGCGGCCGGCGAGGGCTGCGAGGCGGCCGGGCGAGCGGCCGCGCGGGGGTCCCCGGCTCCGGGCGCCGCCCGGAGGGTGGGCGCGCGCGGGTCCCCGGGGGGCCGGCTGGGGGCCGCCCGAGGCGCCGAGGGGTCGCGGGGGAGCGCCGGAGCGGGGGGCGGCGGCGGCCGGGGCGCGCTCCTCGCGCTTCTCCGCAGCCCTGCCGATCGCAGCCGCGAGCGCCGCTACAAATGGCCGTCTGGGGGCCGGGCCGCCGCGCGGGGCTGCTGCATATGCATGAGGGGGCGGGGCCGGCCGCGCCCGCGGGGGCCGAGACTGGCGAGTCCCGGGCGCCGGCGACCCGCGGCCTGCGGTGCCGGCCGGCGAGTGCGCTAGTGGCCTAACCGGCCGTAGGTGTCGGGCCGCAGAAAAAGAAGCCGGGAAGACGGACGGCGTGCGACCGCCATGGAATTCCGTCAGGGAACGCGGATGAAAAGATACAGCCCAGCAAGCCGTGGGTGGAAATTGGACCGTTGTCAGATCAACGCAACTCGTAGGGAACTAAGTCCCGTTTGTGGGGTGCAGGGGGTGGTGCGCGAGGGTTCAGGAATAGTGACGGTGACAGCGTGTCTGGACCAGCGTGATGTTGACAGATGTGTGTGACAAGCGCGTGGTGGTCGCCTAGGAGGATTGTGAGAAATTAGTGTGTTTCCAGCGACAGGCTTCCTGCCGGGCACGTGCTCCGTGCCGGGGATGCTTCCACGCACATGATTGCCTCCTTGCAATCCTGGGAGCAGAAACAGGGATGTCGCCAACAACAGACAATCCGCAGGACCCATGATAAAGCCACAATTGCACAAGCGCAATGAGAGCAATGAGACCCGGAGGCGCGTGTGGCCTGTGTAAGCGCTCCCTGGAGCTGGTAGTCAGGGAAAGCTTCCTGAAAGGCCCCAAGGATAATCCTTGTAAAAAGATGAGCGACCGGAAGAAATGTGACCCAGGGAAAGGAAAGGAAAGTCAGAGCGTTGTGTCCTGATGCTGCATGCGCTCCGGGCCTATGCGGGTCAGTGGTTAGAAGCAGAAGTTGACTGACTGCATATATGTCAACTTAGCCATCTGTTTGCAGGAATCCAGGCTCTGTGGAGAGGGAGTGCAGGGTAAAGGCCGGCGGCTCTGGAGCTGGACTAAACCCCACTTCTTTCCCTAACTGCACGGTGATGGGAACTTAACCTTTGTGCCTCGATTTCCTCTTATGAAAATAAGGGCAGTAAAACTACCTCGTAGAGATCGTGCTTAGCATTCTTGTGTAGGTGTGGGCACACTCGTGTGTCTGTATGATCGTGTTTGTGTACATGTGGAGGGAGTGCACCGCGTGTGTGCTTGCATTGTTTGCACGTGTGCGTGCATGTGGAGTCCCAAGGTTTTTATCAGGAACCATCCTCAACTGCCCTTCCACCTTATTCTCGTTGCATGCATGACAGCCATCTTATTCTGGGGATTCCCAGTCTCTGCCTTCCAAGACTAGATTTACAGGCAGGTCACCACACCCACATGGCATTTTATATGAGTTCTAAAAAATCCAAACTCTGGTGTTTCTTCTATCACAGCCAGCTTTTTAGCCACTGCGCGATCCTCCCAACCCTCCTGGGGATTTCAGCAAGGAACAATAATCACAAAGCAGAAACAGCAACGCTGGCATGTAGCACACAGTCCTCTGACACATGAATGGCACGCATGCCACCAGCAAAGTGCAACAGAAGAGACGCTGCCTGGCTTCCAAGGCTCGGCCAGGAGCGCCCACACAGCTTCCACCGGTCTCTTGGGATTCTTGATCTGGGGGAAACAAAGTGGAAATTTGATTACCATACCACTGTCATGTTAGAGTAGAAAGGCTACACACAGGCCTGCCAATCAAAAGTCCCTCTGGAATCTGGAAAGCAAGGAACCAGCCAGAGATCATAGGAGGTGTGGAGGAGGGCAGTATGATCAATTTTATGTGGGATCATTTCAACATATAAATATAACCCAAAACTCACCGGCTCTAAATGTCTTTATTGAACTTGTTTTATCACCCCCCACACACACTTTTCTTGAGTAACTTACATTAACCGGAATAGTTTTGTCTAATGTCATATTCCATTTTGTTAATTCACTGAATGATGCCCTTTGAAGATAATCCACGTCCAGTACAGGATCCAGTCCCGGATCAGGATCTGCACTTAATGGTCGGATCTCTCCTCGAGTTTTAAGCAGCTTTTTGTGCCGGGGCTAGAACCCAGGGCCTCTTGCAAGCTAGACAGGTGTTCTGATGCTGAGCCACATCCCCCAGCCCACGCAGCTTACAAGTTAATGGGGTCTTGCTATGTGGCGCGCAGGCAGGATTATAATTGTGCAGGACAAGGCAGAAGCAGCATTTTTTTAACATTAGTTACATAGCAGTTATGGTTAGAAAAGTCCTCCGTAGCAGATTTGTTATCGATGTGAAAAGAGTAAGAAGAAAAGAAAGGAATCCAGGCTGGAGGAGTGCTGAGAAAGAGTTGCTGCGATTCCCAGCGTGCACCTAACCCTTCCGCTTTCCCTGTGTGTCACTCAGATCCAACATGGAGCTGAGGGAGCAAGCCCATCCAGTGGACAGCTTTCCAGATGGCCAGTTCTTCCCCCCTCAAATAGTACAGTCAGCCCCTTATTGCAGGGGACAGCTTCCAAGAACCCCACTGGATGCCTGAAGCCTCAAGAAGCTGACCCTGCACATCCATGTAGGGCTGTTTCATGTATAAGTTAGGTACGATAAGAGATGAATAATGATAACTAATGCCAAACACTATACTCTAACAAAACTGGCAGAATCACTAATCTTAAATTGGTGTCATTAAGTAAAAGAGGGCTACTTGAACACAAAGAGTTCAATGCCAGAGCAGTTGATCTGACAACTAAACTTGATGCTAACAGTAGCAGGGAGCATATAACGCATGGATACAGCATGCACAGCAAGATGCACCAGGGAGCATGCACAGCAGGGACGCAGCAGGCAATATATACAGCAAAACAGGGAAGATTCATTTCCTGGGTAAGGCAGAGCAGGGCAGTGTGAAATTTTATCACTCAAAAAGACATGTAACTTCAAACTTATGTAAACTATTTCTTTCTGGAATTTTCCACGCAATGTTTCCCACAGTAAATGACCACGTGTAACTGAAACCAGGGAGAAGAAAGCACTACTGTCTCCAAGTTCCACCTCTGCAGTCTGACAGCAACTTATTCCTGTTCCAGTTCCCAGCGTTAAACTGAATTCATTTAAAATTGCCGACTTCCACGATGGGGGGGGGGTGGTTTTTGTTTTTTGAGACAGGATTTTATTTTGTAGCCTAGGCTGGCTTCAAACTCACAGCAAACTTTCTGTCTCAACCTCCCAAGTCCTGGGATTATCACCATTCCCAACTTGACCATAATAATTAAAGGATGGTCAGATGACAAAAGTCAGACCAATCAGAGATGGATTCAATTGCAAACCATACTATAGGAAGGCCAGCTGTGATGGGGGCTCGCCTGTGATCCCAACTTCAGGAGGTGGAGGCAGAAAGATCAGTAGTTGAAGGTTATTTTTAGGAATGTAAGGAGTCAGAGGGTGCTCTGGGCTCTGTGAGACTCTCAAAACAAAAGACTGCTTGTGGTTTTCACTGAGATAACACTCACTGAGATAACTATCTGTAAGATAACTGTAATCAGAAAGATAGAGAAGTCCTGTTGCGTTGGCTCTGTGGTTACGACTCTGCCTCACAAGCAGAAGGTCCTGAGTTCAGATCCCAGGTCCCACACAAAAACACCAGATAGAAAAGGCTGTGGCCTGCCCTTAGGGCCCTGAGGGGCAGAGCCTGGGAAATCTCAGAGTGACACAAAAAGGAGGTAGAAGGAATCCAGGATGAGTCCTGAAGTCACCCTTGGTCCTCCACAGGGACACAGAGTTCTCTCTCTCTCTTTCTTTCTCTCTCTCTCTCATTTAAAAAAAGACAAAAACAAATGTAGGTAAGAATCTAGAGCAACTAGAATTCTCACACATCTCTAATGTGAATATAAAATCATGCCACTGCTTTGGAAAGCAACCTACAGATTCCTCAAAAGAGTGAACATGGAGTTACCATGCAGCACGACAGTTTGTTCCCTCAGAGAAATGGAAACAGATGTCCTCACAAAAACTTCTACATGGATACTCAAAATAGGATCACTTATAATGACCACAGCAACAGAAGCGGCCTATGTAGTTAGTTTGTTCCATTTGCTGCAACAAAAGACCTGATACAATACAAACTTAGAGGAAGAAGGAGTTCTGAGTTTATTCCAGGCTCCCAATTCCAGATCCTAATCCATCATGACAGGGGAGTCACATACAATAGAACGATAATAAGGGGTGGAGTCTCACTATATTTTGCAGTGACTGAACTTTGAAAACATTATACAAAGCGAAAGAAGACAGACACAAAAGACCGCCGTATGTTATACATTACACCTAAATGAAAAGCCTGGAATAGAAAAGTTTGGAGGCAGTCAACTGTGATTTCCAGAGCAGCAGCAACTGATAAAGGAAGGGATTTCTTTTTCAGAAGACAAAACATCTGAAATTACACAGCGGTGTTGATTGCGCAACTTCCCAAATACCTAGAAAACCACTGACCTCGTGTGTCAGTCAGCTTAACAGCATGGTGACAAGAAAGCCTGACAAAGATAATGTCAAAGAGGAAAGGTCTGTTTTAGCTCCTGGCTCCCAAAGGGAGACAGAACTTCAGGCCGGGGGCTGCTGAGCCTACAGTAACAGGACACACTAAGGACGCACAGGACACGGTACACAGGACGCCAAGGGTCCCTAAGGCTTCATCCTGTGACCTAATCCCCCCAGCGGACTCCGAAAGTTTCTGTCACCTCCTAGTAATGTCACCACATTACGATTCTATCAGGAGATTCATCCCTTGATTACATCACGGACCTCGTGATCTCACCGATCGACAGCTGGAGACCACTCTTCATTCAGCACACGAGTCTTTGGAGGGGACGGATCATATCCAAACAATAATATTGTTTTAAAACACTTTAGGGGTTTGGACATTGTGATGATTAATGTTAACTGTCATCTGGATAGCCGGATGCAAGTCTCGCCTGATTGTCTTGGTTACATTCATTGATGTGGGAAGGCACGGGGGGGGGGGGGGGGACCATTCCCTAGGGAGATGGTCTGGGGCCACGTTAAGATAGAGAGGATAGCTAAGCATGCCTGCATTCATCCTTGCTCTCTCTTCCTGACTGCAGATGGGGTACAACCAGTTACATCGCCCCAAATGACTCGCTGAGCCAGTTAACCCCTTCTCCCATAAGTTGCTTATGTTGGCTATTTCCTGTCAAGCCACTGGATAGGAAACTAAAACAGGGGTCTAGCTCAGCTGTGGGGCCCACGCTTTGAAGGTGCAAAGTCCTGGGTTCAATCCACAGTTCCGAAAATAAAAGCAACTTCAGTGTGTGAGGCTGGTTGCGTGAGGACTGACGAGGAGGTGTTGGCATACCTCGGGAGCCCAGGGCGTGGGAGGTAGGGGCAGGAGGATGGGAGTCAAGGCCAGCTCAGCCTGGGCTATTGGAGACTATCTCAAAGACAAAAAAGAAAATAAAGGACGTGTTTGTTTTCTTCAGAATGTGCCCAATGTTCCCTGTAGCAATTGTATTTCTATACCTCATTGTTTGTTGTTTCCTTTTTTAAGCCGGGGTCACAGACAGCCCAGGCTGTCTGTCCTCCACCTCTCTATGAAGCTCAAACACCTTGAATTCCTGATCCTTCTATTTCTACGTCCCAAGCCCTGAGTTGTCAGGCGAGCATCCACACGCCTGGTTCATGAGGTGCCGGGGATTGAACCCAAGTCTTTATGTGTGCTAGGCAAGCGTTCTACCAACAGAGCTACATCCTCAGTCCTCCCATTCTCTCAAAATAGGCATAAGGCAAATAAGTTCTATGTCACCCAGACATTTTATTCCAAATTCTTTATTTCCCATGGAAATAAAATACTCAAAAAGCCCGTGATAGAAAGACCTGTCCTCACAAACCAAAAGACGTACTCACAGCCGAATAGAAGCAAGAATAACCACTTGTCTCTGAGTCATTCAAAAGTGTCCTTCTCACGTGGCTGGAGAGAATAGAGAAATACAGGAGTCTTCGCAAGAATGGCCTGGAACTTAGAAAAGAATAAAGGTCATAAATAACCCCATACCCCACAGAATGAAACCCTGTGTCAACAGAAGGAATTTCTTCCTGATCTCACCTCAAACGTTGAGACACAGGTCTTCCAATCCCCTCTCAGTTCTTCACCCCATGCCAAGCTGGGCGCTACCCAGAACTGCAGAGAGTGCGCAATACAGTGAGGCCGTTGTTCTTGTGTCAGCTACTGAATGTATAGCACTACCCAGACTTAAATTGAGTGACTATTGGGCTCATACATTGCTCAAGAGATCTCAGATACTCTTTGGCCCCTGATCTTTGGTTGTCATGGTTTCAATGTGAGGTCCCCCCCATACACACACACACAGGTTCGTGTGTTTGCATCCTTAGGCGACGTTAATATTTGGGAAACTTGTGGCATCTTTGAGAGGTGGAGCTCTGCTGAAGGAAGGCGTGGCTCAGGGAGCCGCCTCGAGGTTTGGTGGCCTAGCTCTGCAGCTTCTCAGCTTGCATTTGCTCTCTCTGCCTCCATGACGGCTGTAGTGTACTGAACCATCCTGCTCCAGCCTCCAGCCACGCCTTCTGCTACTCGATTCCTGCCATGACAGACTAGCTGCCCTCTGAAAGCGTAAACCAAATAAACCTCCCTTTCCCCCTTCAGTTGTGGATGAGTGTTGGTGTTGGCTCACAGCCACAAGAGAAGAGCCACTGCGACATTGGTGAACTTTTGTGCTCTTCTTACAGGGCTGGGGAGCGAACCCACGGCTTCCTGCATGTTAATCCTGCCACCATTACTTAGCTGCATGCTGAATCCTGTTTAAGTTGTTAAAAAAAAAAAAGGAAAGCAAGAAAAGAAAAAGAAAGAAGGCAACTTATTTCATAAACAAATCTGCATTTCTAACTCTTCTTGAAAAAAATAGCATGGTATAGCTAACAATACTGGTATTATCTGGCAATGGCTGGATCATCGTGTTGACTACCCTTTAGGACAGTTACAGAGGTTGCTCGTCTTCTCCAGCATTTTTCTGTCACATACTATCCATTTTATGTGCTCTCCTCAGTAGTCTTTAAGAATTTGCAACTCCAAAGATGGGGTTATAGCTCAGTAGAGCATAGGATTTGCACACATAAAGCCCTGGGTTCAAGTCTCAGCATAAATACAGAAGAAGCTGCATTTCCAATCCTACCACCATGGACCAATGTTCCTTGCCTAGAATGCCTCTCTGAATCCCCTTTAGTGTTTTTTTTTTTTCAACATGAAGAATCTAGGTTCTCCCTTCAAAGTTGCCCATTGAGAATCTCAGAAGTTGGGGACCCAAAAATCTGAATTCATTTAAATACCCGAAGTGACTCTGAGAAACTGTCCACAGGTGGGGACGCTTGCCCCCCAGTCTGATCCTTATTCCAGGCCAAGCAATGACCTTCTCATCTGGAATTTGAATTACTCATCACCTCGAAGTCATCCATGGACCACATAGCTTCCCTGACCCGTCCCAGAGAAATAATCTATGGGTAAAGCCGGGAGGGAGGAGCTGGAAGCCAGATTCCCCTGATCTCATCTCCACTGAGTCAGACAGAGCCTCCTGGCCAGAGAGGGAAAAACCCTGACCCCCTTCGGGAAACCTGCCCCCTGCAGTCTTCATCCTGGGGGACACAGGAGCAGCCTGCTCTCATCTCCTTAATGGGCAGTTAGTTGCCTCTAATGCGAATGACCGGCTGAGCAGGGAGCCATGCAGCACGTCCTGCAGGCATCCGAGATGAGACAGAAGCACACATCTAGTCCTTATTTAAAGATCACCCGCCAAGAATAGAAACCAAAGCTAACACACGCTTGAAGCTCTGAGCAAGGCTGCGCTCAGGCTGAGGCAGCTGAGCTGTGATTACCGGAGGCTGGTCTGAGCAGGAATGGCGTCTGGGGACCCTTCCTTCCAGAACAATTCCGTTACAGACTGGAGAAGCAAAGTCCAGAGAGGACCAGCCCCTGAGCGTGGCATGATGGAAGTCAGACCTCTGGCTTCAAGGCTACCTCCATAATGGCCACGGAGGGTCAAGGAGAAGGATTCGCTTTTGCTCTTCCTCTTCCTCCTTGTCTTGGGGCTCAAGCCTATGCCGGCTGAACACTGAGCCGCATCCACAGCCACACTGAGATTTCATAATTATGAAAAAACTGCAAGCCACCTAGATGTCCAATAACAAGAACTTGGCCAAAGCCAACATAGCAGCGCATACCTGTGATCACATTGTTAAAGAAAAAATGAGAGTTGCATTAATAAAGGAAGCTATTCCAAGGTGGAGCCTTAAAAATATGGGCTTCAGGCTGGAGAGATGACTCAGGGTTAAGACTGTGCCTGGCAAACACAAGGTCCTGAGTCCTGATCCCAGGTCCCACATAAAAAACGCCAGGCAGAAATGGAGGTGGCCTGCACTTCCAGCCCTTGTGTGCGGAGCCTGGACACCCTAGAGTAAAGCAAAAGGAAGGTAGAAGCAATCCAAGATGATTCCTGAAGTCACCCTTGGTTCTCCACAGGGACACACATAATACCCCTGATATGTATACATACACGTATACGCAAAATTAAATAAAGTTTAAGTAAAAGATATAAAATGTGATAAATTAATTTAAAAATGGGCTTCATTAGGGTAGAGCCTGTGGGCGGGAGAGCATTAGGAGAGATGGCGTACCGCGGACGGCATGGCATGGGTGGATCAGAAGCCTTTAGAGAAGTTTCTACAAAGCCTAAGAATCCTCAGAGCCCCCCAGAAACAAGGGGGAGCTTCTAACATTCATAGACTTTCCAGAGTGCAGTGGAAAGTTTCACGTCACATGACACTGCTTGACCTGGTTGGTGACAGGACTCAGGAAGGTAGTGATAAAGGCTGGGTCACCGAGCGTCGAGCGTCGCCTTGGTCCTGGGCAGTAGGCAGGGGCTGAGCGGGCTTACAGCTGCCGTGCAGGAGGCAGGGACAGGCCAGGGGCAAGACAGGCAACTGGAGGCACAAGGGCTTCTGGGAGGGACGGCCCTAGGGCCTGAGAGCCGATACCAGCACTGCAGAGACAGGCAGGACGAGAACCCTGGATCTGAGGTCAGTCTGGAAAGGAAAGAAGGAAGAAAGGAAGGAGGGAGGAAAGGGGAGGGGAGGGGAGAGGGAAGGGAGAGAGGAAGGGAGAGGGAAGGAAGAAAGTGGAAAGGAGGGGAGGAAAAGCGAAGAAAGGGAAAGAAGGAGAAGAAAGGAGGATTGAGGGAAGGAGAGTGGAAGAAGAGATAATAAGGAAGGAGGAGGAAGAGGAAAGGATGAGGAAAGGAAGGAGGAAGTGAAAGGCGAGAAACGAAGGAGGCGGAAGAGGAGGATGACGCCGGACCTAGCGAAGAAAGAAAAACTAAAGACAATCGAGAAAGAAAGATAACGCACGCCCTCCGCCCTACATCACTCCAGAAAGACCTGAAAGCCGACATCAAGCTCCAGCACAACGACAACTGACGAAGGGAAGGTGGCACGTGGTTAAATAAATGAACCTATAGCCGTCACATGGAATGCTATATAGTCACTAAAAGTAGTTTTTACCTGCTGGTGGCACATTCCTATAGCCCCAGCTACTTAAGAAGTTGGTGGAGGCCTGCTTGAGTTCAGGAGTTCAAATCCAGTCTGGGCAACATAGCAAGACTTTGTTCCAAAAAGGACAAGAAACAGAATCATACATATGTCACTGATAGAGAAAAGTGAACGGAAATTTTTGCATCCTCCCCAAATTCACACGGCCAATCTAATCTCCCAGAGGCGTGTCTGCTTCCGGACTCTGACGTCCACTGCTTGCTTACCCCTCTGTCGAGAGCATGGGAGAGAATTCGTAGCCTTTCTCATCTCATCCCAGCAGTGCTGTGATTTATTGAGAAGATGAAAAGCCAAAGCCCGTGGACTTAGCTCAGCGATACCATCAGCGCTGGGAGAGTCATCTTCTCCCGGGAGATCGTTCATCCTGCTCTGCCGACAGATGGGGCCTCCTGGATACTTTCTAAACATTTAGGTCTAGGTTAGAGGTCTTTTGGGGTTTACCAAGATGACTGGGGTCTGCCTGGTGAATAGGGTTAGTGTTATCCTTATGAAAGGGACTCCGGAGGGGCTGGGGACATGGCTCGTTGTCACACAGCAACCTGAGTGGGATCCCTAGAACCCACCTAAAAATATCGGGATGTCACGTGTTTGTAATCCCAGAGGTGGGAAAGCAGAGACAAGGAGGATTCCCTAGGGTTCAGTCAATTCCAGGCTAATGACATGGCTTGTCTCAAAAATTAAGGTCACCTAAGGTTGACCTCTGGTCAACACACACACACACACACACACACACACACACACACACACACACACACACACACGGGAGAGGTGGGGGGGAGGTGGAGGGAGGGAACTCAAGGAGTCCTGTCATCTGTGGAGAGACAGAGGGGCCATTCATGAAGTCCAGCTCTCCCTGGAGCATTGAGTTTGGACCTCCCACTCTCCAGACATGTGAAAACAAATTTTCTTTTATTCATAAATTCTTCAATCTGAAGTGGCTTGTTACAGCAGCTGGAATGGACAGAGTAAGATACAAACAGTAGAAACAGTAATTGACCAAGATAGATGTAGGCTCGGGCCGGTGGTACACACAGAGTAAGACACACCTGCAGTCTCAGTACTGAGAAGGCTGAGACCACAGGAACGTGAGTCCAGGTCGGGCTGGGACCTCAGGGCCCGGCCCCGAGCCAACTTGTGAAACAGCATCTGAACCCACTTGGCTTCGTGGTGCATGGCTACAATCGCTGCCTGCTCGGGAAGTCAGAGTTTAAAGTCCTCCTCCATCACACGAGGAGTTCAAGGCCAGCCAGGGACACATGAGACCCTGTCTTAAAAACCCACCCCCTGACAAACGTACACATGAAAGGAAACCTTTCTTCTGATTTAATCTGCAGATCAACTCTCTACTGTGAGTTCTCTTACAAAAAAAAAAAAAAAAAAAAGATAGTGAACTGATGCCCTAGATAGCATGTTTACTGTCTTTACAGCTCTTGCACTTAAGATGGACCCTGTTTCTAAAAAGAGAGACTGGCAGCATGTAAATATCAACATCACATGGGTGTGTTTTACTTCTTGTGACTTGTTTGCTCTTCTCTTGATTTCCTTTTACTTCCTTGCTTTTTATTTTCAAAATAAAAGTCCTCATCCTCTACCACCTTCGGCCCTGATAATCTCTATTTTTGCTTGTTTATCTATCCTTTTGTGAGACTGAGTTTTGCTATGTACCCAGGATAACCTCAAACACAACATCTCACCTTTCAGTTGCTGGAATTAAGGGCAGGCACCCATGCTATCCCCTGCCGGCCCCCCACATACAGTTTTCCTCTGTTTTGTGTGTCTATGAATTCCTCCATTCTAGACATTTCATGTAAGTAGAGTCATGCAATATCTTCCTTTTGGCGTCTGATTTATTTGGCTTAATATAATGTTTCAAGATTAACCCATGAAGTTGTACATGTTCAGCCTACATCGCCCCCGCTACCAGTGCCCACCCCTCTTTCTCTTGAGACAGGGTCTTTCCACCCTGTCTAAACTAGCCCTGAACTCATGAGCTGTCTTTCACAGCCCCATGTGCTGAGATTACAAGCATATGCCTCAACACCCAATTTTTCATTTGCCTTTTTACGTGTGTACGGGGGTGCACATGTATATAAGCATGTTTACATGTATGTGGACAAGTGTGTGTGTGTGTGTATGTGTAAGGACATCTGAGACTGAACTGAGAATCATCTTTGATTGTTCTTCCATCCTATTTTTTTTTTTTTTTGAGACAGGGTCTCTAATCAAACCCAGAGCTCATCCATAGGGCTAGTGTAGCTAGACAGCTTGCTCTGGATTTTTGAGTCTCCAAGTTTTATAGATGGGTCAACACACTCTCCCAGCATTCTGCAAGAAATCTAAGGATCAGAGCTACAGCCCCTTTATTTGTGGGGCAGCGCCTTGACCTCTGAGCCATCTCTGCAGCCACACCCAGTTTCTGTCAAGGATCTGCTTGTTTCTGGTTGCGTTGAGTTGTTCTCTGTACGTCTCAGATATACCCGCATCATGTACTCCACTTTGCCCCTCGTCCTTCCACCCTCTCTAGCTGTGTTCTTTGAGGCTAGTGAGATCGCCTAGCTGGTAAGGTACAGCGTGTAAACCTGGTGGTCTGAGTTTGATCCCCAGAGCCCACGTGGGAGAGGGATAGAGGTGACTCCGCCCACCGGCTGCCTCCCACTTCCAACTAAATGAATGGACGAGTGAATAGATAAAACATTTCAAAACGGTGCTCATTGATCCACGTTTTTAACTTTAATGAAATCCATCACCCCCCCCCCTTTCTGCAGCAGGGTCTTGTTACGTACCTGAGGCCGATCTCTCTCTAACTTGGGTTCCTCCTGCCACAGCCTCTCAAGTGCTGGGATTACAGACATGTGTCACCATGATCAGCCATAAAATTTTACAAAACTTGCCAGGTGTGGTGACATCTGTCTGTAACCCTGGGACATAGGAGGCTGAGGCGGGTAGATCACTGAAAGTTTGAAGCCAGCCAAGATCCCTGTCTGTCTGTCTGTCTATCTGTCTATCTGTCTGTCTGTCTGTCTGTCTGTCTCTCTTTCCCCGCCCTGCCTGAGTACCTCCACCCTGAGAAAAGCATGGCTTTCAGGCGGTGCCTGCAGCAAGTGACTCCACTTTACAAGCAGCATTTGTCTCCAGACACAAAGGCAAGAGGACTGCGCCTTGTCATTTGAGGACGTAGACGTCACCAGTCGTCCGGCATGAATCCCGAGGCACCGTCTAATAAGTAACTCACTCATACAAGTGAAAGCAGCACCCGTGTACTTACCGAGTGCACCGGAACGGGTGGTCACAAGGGCGTATTCAGAGCTTAGCAGCGACAGGCTCATGAGCTCGCTGAATACATCAGAGCAATGCAGGATGCAGCAAACTCACGAAAGGTGGGAATCCTGCGCTGCTATGACCACGAGAGGTGGGCTGACAGGGCCACCGGCCGTCTGATATACGTACATTGAGGGGTCCTGGCTTAGAGAGCTCCTGATTGTCCCCCAGGGCACCCTACGCCTCCATCAGGACCTGGTCCTGCCCCGCGTCTTGAATTAACCTCCATCATCCTTCCAACAGGATCATTGATATCTAAGCACCTGCAACGGCTGTTTCAGCATCGAGGCTTCTTGGAACTCCGTTGTCTCGTTAACCCTTTCCTGGCTCTGCTGTAGCCTACCTAGACACGTGCCATCCGAGCGTTAAAATGAAGAGTCGAGACTGGAATACAGGAACTTGCGATTGCCAAGGGCTGAGCTGTTCCGGGAAGATCGGTGTTACTTTGTAAAGCTCGTAATTGTATGGTAAGCAACCCATCCCAACATCGTCGAAAGACACAAACGTGTTTCTGACATCATGTACTTGTAATTGTGCTTATGGGCCACATTGAAGGACACAGACAAGACGACCATACTGCACGTCCATCAAGAGGCGCATAGAAACAAAGAGTAGTGAGAGGCTCTAGAAAGGAGAGGCCGCTGTGCCAGGAAGGCAGAGAACGAGGGGCAAGATGAGGGGAATCCTCTTGCTCCTCCTCCATCGTTCTTGTTGGGCTGCAGTGGGCACTTTGTTCCTCTCCTGGATTTCAAAGGAGAGGCGTGTCTGAGGTCTAGGAAAGCAGACCTGAAAACTGAGCCCCTGTAACATCTAGACCTGCTTCCTTTAAAAAAAAAAAAAAAACTTTATTTATTTAGTGTGTGTGTGTGTGTGTGTGTGGTGTGTCTGTGGTATGTGGTGTGTGCATGTGCACATGTATATATCAGAGAGCACTGTGTGTCCCTGTGGAAGACCAAGGGTGACTTCAGGAATCATCCTGGCTTGCTTCTACCTTCTTTTCGCTTCCCTCTGGGATTTCCCAGGCTCCACCCACCAGGGTCAGCCGTGCAGGCTGCCACCGATTCCACTTGGCGTTTTTACGTAGGACCAGGGATCAGAACTCAGGACTTTCTGTTTGCGAGGCAGAGTCTTAGCCCCTGAGCCATCGCTCCTGCTTTCAAAACTCTAATGGGACCCTCCTGACTTTATTCGAAGTTTACCTGTACCCCTCACCTGGACGGTGGTTATGGCTGCTTTAAAGATGTGCAAACAAAGAAAAGAGAAAAAGGTGGAAGGGAGAAGGAGTGAGTCATCTCTTCAACGGCAGACTGGCATCCGTAGCCTCTCGAATGCAGGAGAACTTGGGGCGCAGTCGTATTGGGTTAGGAGAGGATAAGGTGGGGTACACGGTGCTTTAAAACGCACTGGATTCTGGGTCTCTGTTGCTGCTCCCACAGAAACGTACTGCGTCAGGACAGAAGAGAGAGGAAGTGCTTTGTGATCACAATCATTCCTCCGCGTGCCCACGGGGCCGGGGGCAGTCAGCCTGCTGCAGGTACCGCAGCCATGGCGCACAAACGAGGCTTTCTCCCTGGCAGAGTGAGATGAGAGTGAGATGCGGCCCTGCTAGAAGCAGCTGGGCTCCGGAGGCACCACCCGAAAGATCACTATGACACACCAGAAGACGCCACCCCCCAATATAGTACCGTGCTGGCATGCTCCGAGCTGGTTATTCTGAGAAGCTGCAGGCAAGGAGAGTGGCTTTCAAAAGCTGTTCGTAGGAGCAATTTACATCTAGAAAAGAAATCTACACTAGGGAAGGACGCGTATCAGGAGCGCTCCTCTTGGGGGGAGGTACTTGTATCTGTGGGATTGTTGGCATACCAAGAAGCCTCTATCCTGTCTCCTCTGCCCAGAATAGGAGAGGCCTCCCCTTTGCTCCCCAAGCCCCTGTTCCCATCTGTGTCTCAGACACAATGGTCCAACCCTTCGTGTTTTGCAAGACTTAGTTTCATAAATGGACAGGTAGATGAAGCTCTTTCTTCCTTTCTTTTCCCTCCCTTTCCCCTCCCCCTCCCCTCCATCCCTCTCCTCCCCTCCCCATTCTCCCTCCACTCCACTCCCCTCCTTTCCCTTCCCCTCCCCTCCTTTCCCTTCCCCTCTTCCCTTCTCTTCCTTTCCCTTCCTTTCCTTTTTCCCTTTCCCTTCCTTTCCTTCTTTGGGACAGGTCTCACACTGACCAGACTGTCCTTGAAGTCCCTATCCTATCGCCTCTACCTCCAAAGCACTGGTATCGCTGGGATGGCTGGGATGGCAGGCGGGAACGCCTCGCCCGGCTACACCTGGATTTGTCTCCTGTTAATACATCTGTATCCATCAGTTCTTCTCTCAACCAAGCACCCAGCCAAGTGGAGGGCAGCCATTTTTCCTTCCCCTGCAGATGTTAGAGAAGGAGGGGCTTCAGACCTGAGGCCGCCGAGAACTGGGATATACAAAGTCAGCCGATGGGGATCTGAATGTCAGCTTTGTTGCCGACAAGATTGAGGACAGCGTGGACGCCTGTGGCCAAGGGACTTGGCAGCGCGAACTAAGCGCCTAGTTACAGGTAGGTCCTTCCAGAGGGATCTGCCTCGGTAAAATCTGTGGCTCACAGACAGTTGGGGTAACTGCCCTTTTGGGGGGAGGGGTCCCCACAGAGAACAAAGAAAGGAATTAAAGTGAGTATGCCTCGTTTATTCTGTAACCATCCTGGCAAGAGAGAAGATACTCCATAGAGACACTGTCACCATGTTACTGAAACTCTGACCTCCTCGAAGAATTAAGATTTGTCCCAGGAAATTCATGCTGCAAGAAGGAAAAGGCTGTACCCCCGTCTTCCTACACCATGCAGTGCTGTCCTCTGTGTGGCACTAGTCTGAGTGACACGGCTCCACTCACATGTTTTCCCCTAAGCCAGTGCCTGTCATGGAGTCAGATCACCCGGGGGAGGAGGGTAAAAATCTGGGTTTTACCCCTAGAGTTTCAGATTCGGTAGGGTAACCCTTGAAAACTGACATTTCTATCAAAATCCCAGATGGCCTGAGGCTAGGTTTTGAGCAGAATTATTCTAGGCTGTTTCTAGAAGAACGGGAGAGCCTCTCTCTCAAATATTCTTTCTCCCACAAAAAAACCAACCCGAACAAAACCACACATACAAACCCCTAAGACTGGAGTAGGGCTGCACCGGCTCCCATTTGCCGGGTTTCAGTGGCTTCGTCTGAGAACCCGCTTAGCCTGAGTCACCGGCTTCCAGTAAATAGTCCCAAACCACCTGCAGGCACAAGTGGGGTTTACCCCGCATGAGCCATCTGGATTGAAAGCAGGTGAGAGACAGACCCAGGAAGGTGGAATGAAGAAGTGATGTGGTGGTGGTAAGGGTGTGGGGGAGCCCCAGAAAATAGGAGCCCTCTTTGGTTTTCTTAGAAAGAAGAAGGTGACTGCCTGTTGTATTCCATTTTTTGAATAGAGATAAATATAGATCGTTGTGTGTATGTGAGAGAGAGAGAGAGAGAGAGAGAGAGGAGAGAGAGAGAGAAAGAAAAAAAGAAAGAAAGAGAAAGAGAGAAGAGAGAGAAAGAAAAAGAAAGAAAGAAAGAAAGAAAGAAAGAAAGAAAGAAAGAAAGAAAGAAAGAAAGAAAGAAAGAAAGAAAGAAAGAAAGAAAGAAAGAGAAAGAGAAAGAGAAGAGAGAGAGAGATGTGGGGGTCAAAGAGCAGCTCGTCAGAATTTGGTTCTCTTTTCCACCACATGGCTCCAGGGATCAATTCAGGTCCCCGGGTTTCTGCACAAGTCCCTTCCCCCCTGAGCCGTCTCGCCTGGCCTCCTATCCGTTATTTCTGAACAGCCATCTTGTTATGTTGCTTCGGCTGGCCTCGAACTCCTAAGCCCAGACTATCCTCATGCCTTCACGCCTGCAGAGCAGTTAGGAGTATATAGGGTACTTTCTGTGTGCCGCACCTAACCTGGCTAATAAAGGGTTTGGCAAAAGATGGCTTGGCTGGGACTGGTAATGCAGGTCTGTAATTATGGCTGCTCAGGAGGCTGAAGCAGGAGGGTCATGAGTTTTCCTGGGCAGCTTAGTGAGGCAAAAAAAAAAAAGACAGCTTGGCACAGTAGGAAAAAATATGGGGGTTCATTTCTCCCTGTCTTCTTTCTCGTCCTCCTCCAGAGCCCCGTGATGCTGGCAAGCGCTCCACCACGGAGCAAACTTTAGCTTCAAGCTCAGCATCTTGAGGCAAGAGGAAGAACTGTAAGACTGGAACTAGGTGGGTCCAGGATTGTAATCCCAGAACTACCCCTACACGGCTGGGCAGTCACGACCGTCCGATAAGGATAATAGCACTCCCGAGACCACTGTGAGAATTGCATGAGCTCATTACATTGAGCATCTGGTCCAGAAGTTTATGCATAGCAGATGTTCAGTGTACGTCTCTCCACTTCTCGAACACCACGACACCAACAGTGCCAACTGTCACTAGGAGTAGAATGGGTGCTGCTTGGAGCACCTAGGACGTTTGACAGGGCGTGCAGAAGAAGACCAGCAGAGGAGGTGATGTGCTACGGAAGAAATGACTTAGGGGTCGCCTGAGCTATCTGGACTGTGCAGACTTCAGGTGAATTTGAGCCTCCTCCCTCTAGACAGGTCCGAAGGGAGACATCGGACAAGGGAGTCACGGGCAGGACTGAGGCAAGAGCTTGTCTCTTTTGTGTCTGAGATAGCTCAGCCCTCACAGACCTGGGGAGATGGCTAAAGGGTTAAAGCCTTTGTCTCACAAGCAAGAGGACCTGAATTCAGATCCCCAGATCCTATGTTAAAAAAAAAATCCCAGGCAGATATGGCAGTGGTTTTGCAATTCAGACCCTGGGAAACCCCCTAGCAAAACAATAAGGAGGTAGAGCAATTCAGGATGATTCCCAATGTCACCCTTGGACCTCCACAGGCACACGCACTCAAGTGCCCTCTGATACACACACCCATGCAAACACACACACAACACACACACACACACACACAGCTCAGACCCAAAGATACCTGCCAAGCAACCTGGAGCTGGGTTTCAGGTCCCTGGGGACATTCTAAGATTGACAAGATGGGACCTAGAGGGAGGAGAGATGCTGGGGGCCTCTCTACTCTCTGCCCTGGCTCCTGGTGCTTCCATTTGTTACTTTTCTTGGTTTCTATCTCAGTTGTCTAAGCTTCTTTGTTCTTTTCGCTCCTATTCCTCTTAATAACAAACCCAGGACTCTCTGGCTCCCCCACCCCCCAGTAAAACCCAAAACAAAGCAAGACCAAAGACCAAAGGAGAACGCATGCAGAAGCCTGGCTTATCACAGATGCATATGCATCTCAGAGTCAGTGCAATAACTCAGATTCATACGCTTATGCTGAACTCAAAAATAGATCTCAGACAGACTAAAGAGTTCACTATATAAAAAGCCAAATCACAGAAAAACTGGCAGGAAATTGAACTCGCTGTTGGATCTGTGGAGGAATAGTAAGTTCTGAAGTGCTGGGACGAAAGAATCCAACAAAGGGAAAGATGAACAGATTTCATGGCATAAAAAGACAAAGTGTGCACATGCACAAAGAAAAATAGCGAGATAAAAAGGAAAATAGATTAGGAGGATGCTTGCTGCAGGCATTCAAAGAATGGGTACCTAAATTATGTAAAGCTCCTACCAAAAGAAGAGAAATGAAAGTGTGAATAAGCATCTATCTGCTTTGAGTAAAAATGGCCCCAAGTCAGCACAATGGAGAGCATGTTTTTTTAATATCAAATGTGCAAAATTAAAAGATTAATAGTAACCCTCCCCCTTGCCATGTAACCAGCAAAAAACTGGGATAAGACCCAGAGCTGTGGTTAGGTAAATTTACACAATACTCTCGGAATGCTATTTGGCAATGATTATCAAGAAACTTTAAACTGTTTGAACCTTTGCCCCTTAATTCCATTCCAAGGGGTTTATCCTAAGGCAGCAGGTTTGAAAATATGAGTTTTGCAATCCAAAAAATGTGGCGGGGTGTCCCGGGACAGCTAGGGAGGGTGGACAGGAACTAGGTCGAGGGCAGCCAGGTTGTCCTTGACCTTCCGAAGTCAGAAGGAAGCGTCTGGAAAGAGAGTCCCTAAGCCAAACTCCGAGGCCGAAGGAATCCACCAGAAGCTTTGGCATTTGAGAACATGCAGTTAAGGAGGACAGTCCAGGGGCCAGGAAGTTCTAGAACAAGCACGGTCAGGTATGTGGAATTCTGACGCAGGTGCCCTCTGCCCTGTTCCAGGCTTGGCATTCAAAGCCAAGCAAGGGGGGTTTCACTGACAGCATCCAAATCTCATGCTTCGGGTGTCCCAAGGTGCAGGGGTGCCGTCGAAGAATCTTAGGCTTTGCTTTCTAATGGGACAGGGGACCCCACATGTCATATCTGCACACATTCGAGGAGTCCCCCCCAGTGGAGCCTTGGACACTAATTGTAAGAGGATGGGGATGCTGGACAGCTGAAAGGAAGGAGACATCTCTATTCAAGGATCCTCAGGAACGCCAGACACACGACACTCGGGAGATGGCTCAGGGCTTAGAGGCTCTGGCCTCGGAAACATGAAGAGCTGAGTTCGGATCCCCAGATCCCACCTAAAAATGCCGAGCAGATGGTGGCAGCTGCCATCCAGGGTGATTCTGGATGTTACCCTTGGGCCTCCACAGGCACACACAGTCAAGTACACACACACACACACACACACACACACACACATCAAAAGATATTGGCATCTATCTATCTATCTATCTATCTATCTATCTATCTATCTATCTATCTATCATTTCTCCCTCTTTCGTCAGTGCTGGGATTGGGTAGAACTCACGTACGCTAGTAAAGCACTCTGTCACTAAGCTACAACCCTGCCCTCCTCTTATTTCGAACTAGGGAATCATTAAATGACCCAGACAGGCCTTGAACTCATTCTGTAACCCAGACAGGCCTTGACATGACAGTCGTCAGTGCCTCAGCCTCCTGCGGAGCTGGATCGCAGGTCTTAAGCTCAATTCTCCATTCTCAATTCACCCAGAGAATTCCACGTCCATGAGGGATTCAAATAGAGGCTCCGGCAAAATGAGGCTCCTACATCTCCACCGTGTGAAAAGCCCTCTGCTTACTCATGCTAAGCGCTGCTCTGTCGCTGGGCTGCACCCCCAGCCCGGGAAGACTGGCTTAGCACACAGGACCCTCCCTCTTTTCCTCGCTCGCCTCCAAAGAAAGACACTGGAGATATTTTTGCTTTCCTAGCGACAACCATACAACACAATTCTAATGAAGCAAATGAAACCTGCAGAGGGAAGCAATCCAAAGTGATTCCAGAAGTCACCCTTGGGCCTCCACAGGGACACAGAGTGCCCTCTGATATACACACACACATATAAATAAGTGAATCAAATACTAAAAACATCCTTTAAAAACTGCTTTTAAAAAAGTACAAAATCATTTAGAGAAGTTGTCTGTTCCTTGAAGTTAAATTTTGTGTGTGTGTGTGTGTGTATGTGTGTGGCTGTGTGTGTCTGGGTGTGTGTGTGTGTGTGTGTGTGTGTCTGTATGGGTGTGTGTGTTTTGTTCATTACAGACTTTTCTAAACTGGGTTAAAAATGAACTAAATCTGAATATCTGAATATTTAACTGTAGAAAATTTCTAAAATTAATTATAATCTATGCTCCAGATGAACTACTGTGCACAATTAAGATGGATAATTATAAAATCGGTTTTTTAAAAAGTATTTTATTTATGCGTGAGCAAGAAAGAGAGAACATGTAGGCACGCATTCATGCACGTGGAGGTCAGAGAATAACTTTTAAGAGTCAGTTTTTAGAGCTGAAGAGATAGGCTCAGGGGTTAAAGTCTTTATCTCTCAGGCAAAAGGAGCTGAGTTCAGATTCCCAGATCCCATGTGACAATGTCAAGTGGATATGGCAGCGGCCTGTAATTCCAGCCCTGGACAGAAGATCCTGGGACACCCCAGAGCAAAGCAACAAGCAAACGGAGTAATCCAGGATGATTCCTGATGTCACAGCAACAGCCTCACAACACAATGTTGTGCTTCCACAGGCACACGCATTTAAGCTCCTCTTACACACACACACACACACACACACACACACACACACATTTAGTATTCATGTAAACAGTCTAACCAAAAACAATCTTTTTTTTTAAATTTTTTTAAAATTTATTCAATTGTGCGTGTATGCATGTGTGCTCCTGTATGTATGTGTGTGTGTGTGTGTGTGTGTGTGTAGAACCACGGACGAATTCAGGAACCACCATGGACGCCTCCACCTCCTTCTGCCCCGGGATTCACAGGTTCCGCCCTACCAGGACCAGAAACGCAGGCCGCCCCCGCTTCTGCCTGGCGTCTATACGTGGGGTCTAGGATCCGAACTCAGGATCTTCTGCCTGCAAGGCAGAGGCTTAACCCCTGAGCTACCTCTCCAGCCCCCAAAAACAATTTCTTAGGGAAAAAGATGTCACTCCTTCAAAGCGTTTGGTGCATGTTTCCCCCAAGGTATTATTTTTCCAGAGAACCTCTGTCCTCGTTCCACGAGCCCCCACGGGGTCTGTCCTGGAACATCCACGCCCACACGAAGCCCGGATGGCACTGCACGGCCAGCTCCCTTTGCAAACACCACGTGCAAGATGGAGGAGCAGAAGGGCTCAGGCTGCCACATTGCAGTGAAGTCCCGCGAGAGCTGGCTGACGGCCGGACCAGGCCCTCGGCTCCCTCAACCTACTCTATCTTCTGGGCGGCTCCCTGTTTCCATCCTGGTGGACCCTCGCTCACACGCTGTACCCCCAGAGATCTCACCAACACGCGGTGTCCGTTGTGCTAGGCATAAGTTGAACTACTTGGCCGGGTCCCTCCCTACCTTGCACGTGGATTTCTGTCCTGGCCTCTTCTGATTAGCAGCTCCAGGGAGAAGCAGCAGGATTTCCAAAGAGGTGGGTGCAGGACAGTGCGTATAGAGACGGGCTTTACAGGGGGTAGAGCGACCCTGAGAAATTTGCACAGGACAGAGAAACAGTCAGAGGAGGGAAAAGATCTTCGGGGCTGGAACTGCTAGCAGGCTATTGCTGGCGGTGGGCGGGGGTAGTTGGGCTCTGAAAGAAGGCAACCTGCCGGGGTGCTAGCTCAGGATCCCCCCCAACTGAGGCTGAGGCAGCCAGAGAAAGGGAAGCCAGCTTAGTTTTTAAATTACTAGTTACATATGAATTGTGCAAAATAATGGGTTTTGCTTTGACGTTTTCATACATGCACACACTATATTTTTATCACATTCATCCTCTCCATTACTCTCTTGTGTCCTGATTCCTTAGTTTGCTTCCTGTTCCCTGATATTCCTCCTACTGCTTTCATGTTTCCTCCTTCTCTTTCTCCCTCCTTCCTTCCTTCCCTCCCTTCCTTCCTTCTTTCCCTCCTTCCTTCCTTCTTTCCTTCCTTCCTTCCTTCCTTCCTTCCTTCCTTCCTTCCTCTCTTTCTCCCTTCCTTCCTCCCTCTCTCTCAGTAACACGTATAAAAGAAGGCATGCACTACTGACTTCGGGGGAAATGGTTTATTCTCACTTAACATGATGATCTGCAGTTCCAGTCTAATTTCCTGCAAACAGCATGCTTTCAGACTTCCTTACAGCGGGTAACACTTCATTGTGTATGAACACCACATTTCTTTTTTCTGTCCATCCACTGACGGGCATCTAGACTAATTTAGCTATTCTGAGCAGTGCTGGAATAAACATGGATACTCAGGAATCTCTACAGCGTGTTGGCTTTGATGTTTTAAAGTATATACACAGGAGGACATAGCCGGAAATGCGATTGTTCTTTATTTCTTTTGTTCACGGCACCTCCATACTAATTTCCACAGCGGCGACAGTAATTTACATTCCCACCAATAGTGTTTAAGGATTCTTTTAAGGACGGCATTGCAAGTGGGCTCCCCGGGGGATCCCCTTTGTAGTGTGTCCACCTGCAGAGATTCCTGCTTGCAATGTGTCCTAAGGGGTATTAGAATTGGGCCACACGGGTCCCAGGGAAAGTTATGGCAGTCAAAGAACCTCAAGGTAACATAACTCGAAATCCAGACAGATACCCCGCCAGACGCGGACGATCCTCCCCCGCCCAGAATCAGGCTGGGCACTGAGAGTCTAGGAATCGCGCTGCCAGCTCAAGGGAGCTCGGGTTTTCACTCTGGCTTGATGTTGGGCACGTCACCCGCCCCCTGTGTTTTCCCGGCCACATTATTTTCCTAATGTCGTCCCCGCTGCATGGATTAGGAAATTTAGGTTCTGAGGTCAGGCAGACTTGGTCGCCAGCCCAGTTCTCCCAAAGGAACGCAGAGTTCAGTGCAGGACACGGACACATAAACAGGGTTTACAAAGCACTGGCACAGCGCGGGGATCTGTCTCAGCTCTGACACAGACAGGCTGGGCACCCGGAAGGCCGCTGCAGAACTCCTCCAGCAGAGACTGACGATAATTAGAGGGTCAGTCGTGTGACAGGTGTCGAGAAGGAAAAGCAGAGGCTGTTGTTGTGTTACTCAAAACCTGACCCCACAGGTCAGGCAGAGACCTTGGCTCGCTTTCAGAGAGTTCACAGGAAACCATCAAAGTGACAAGGGGGATGGGGAGCCAACGAAGACCAGGCTGAAGGATGAAGCAGCTCATGTGATCCCCGCTGGGGGAGGTGGAGGTATGAGGGGAATCAGGATGGGGAGAAGCTTTGAGTGACAGGAGCAGAACCCCTGCTTTGGATCCAGGTGTGGCAACTGTAATCCCAATGCTGGGGAGGCCGAGAAAGGGGGTTGTTTGTGAGTTTAAGGACAGCTTGGACCCCATAGAAAGTTCCAGGCCAGTCTGGGCCGTGAGACTCTTGCTGAAAGGGGAACAAAAGAAGCAGAGAGCCGTGGTGGACATCTCCTGTGTGGCTGGGGGAACATGGCGCCGTTCGCTGGACCTTCAGAGAACGTTCAGGGCGGCTGAGGGCCCTGAGGTTTAGGTGTTGCTGTGACAACCGAGAGCTGAGCCTCAGGAGCCCCCGGGAAGAATGAGTGGGCCGAGGCAGCCCCGTGGGCGAGGCTTCGGGGAGCGTCTAGTCCACGGTGGGGCACACATGAATCGAGAGGAAGCTGGTTGGCGATGGGCAGACTGGCAAGCTGGAAGGGGTTCACTGGTCCTCACCCCTCTAACTTCTCCTGCAGACACGGTGCCGTCAGTTCACAGCGCCAGCTGCCGTTCAAACTCCGGGACCCCTCCACACAGAGGACACAGCCCGAAGCTGTGAGTGTGAGTGAAACCCCCTTGCGCCCTTAAATTGGTTAATGTATTCCTTCCGGCCACAAAGGACAGGGTTTTTATTGCTGCTGCTGCTGCTGCTGCTGCTGCTGCTGCTGTTGAGTCGTCCTGTTTTGGTTGGGGTTGACCTGAGCAGGCTGACTTTGTTTCTGAAGCTGAGAAAGCAGTTGGGGGCAGGGAGGTTGGTCAAAGAGAGGGCTGGCCTTTGGGGGCTACCAAAGTCCAGGGGAGAGTGGGGGCACAGAGTGTCCGCTCCCACCACTACCCATGTGACATCAGGCTTGTGATCAAAGTCCCCATCTGTGAGATGAAAATGATGTTTCCCACCCGCTGAAGGGCCCTGAGAATCACCCTGTGCTACGGTCGACACTCGCCGGCCACGTGGAAGGTTCTGTCCCAGAAGCGCTTCACAGGGCCGCACATAGCTCGCGGGACGTTGCTGAGACCCGAGTATTTGCGCCCCTAGAATCCATCTGCCAAAATCCTGACTCCAGGGTGCTGCTTCCCACAGGGCTTCGAGTCGTGGCATCTTTGAGAGGATTAGGTGATGAGGGCAGAGTTCTTCGAATTGGGACCAGCACCCTTAGGAGAGGTTGGAAGGCGCAGGGTTCAAGTCTCAGCAGCACAACCAGACCAACCTGGGCTACATGTTGCCTCAAGGAAAGAAAAGACCCTGGAGAGAGGGCTCAGCCTCCCCCCCCCCATTTGCAGCTTCCAGAAGCTGCCTCTGAGAAAGCAGGCGGGCCCTTGGCTGGCCCTGCCTCCTGACACTCTGTCCTCCTTCCTGCGGCAACTTGGACAGACTGAGACAGAAGGCCGTATACGTTCGTTTGGTCACAGTAACGCATCCACTCAGTCACTGCAGATGCACTGTGTCGGCTTATGCAGATGTTTTGAGGGGAGACAACTTCCCTGCTTGTTATCTCCCAGCTGCATGGCTGCTGGCAATTATCGACAGAGTCTCCATCCCAGAAGGCGGAATCCGCGCCATGGGATTGCAGCTCAGATGAAAGCAGACAGTGAAGTAAAGTACCTGGTACTCGCTGGACTTAAATAATAACTGCTGAACGACGGTTGTTAGATACATACCGTCGTGTCTGGCATGCAGTAGTTAATGGTCGTCACGTGTTCACTCCCCTACCTCCTCACTCCTCCTCTGGCCTACCTGGACCCTCTGTCTGTGTTTTAGGCACCAGCACCTCTAGGCCAGCTCTCTGCGCAGTGCCCTCTGCCTTCATTCTACAAGCACCGCCGAGAATACGATGTGTTCCCAAGCACCAGCCCCTTTCTGTTAGAAGCTCGGGGCCATATGCTCACAGCATCAGCTGGTTTCCATGACAACCAGCCCAGCAGAACTAGATGTTTCCACAGAGGGGGAGCCGTGACTCTCCCCTCTCCACAGTGCTGCCGACGAGCTATTATTATCTTTCTTGCCCTGGCCTAAGCCTAACACGGGTTGGCTGGGCTGGGGGGGGCAGGGAAGGTAGTGACAGCATCAGGAAGAGGTTGAATGTGAAGATGCGCTTGGCTGCTCACCGCAACAGAAACTGCGTCATCTATCATTTAAGAGAAACTTAAAAAAAAAAAAAAAACAATAACAATTCAGTTCTGAAGGTCTGAGTGGAGGACGGAGCTTCTTGTCATGGGCGCAGCATGAGGAGTCTGACTTGATGCTTCCTGAGAGAAACCCACCGAAGCCTCCTGAACGCAGACCGTCCTTGACTTGGGATGTTCCTGCTCTTTCTCAGCTCCACATGGTGTGAAAGCAGCAGTCACACTTTGCACATTGATCTCTTCCCTGCCTGCGAGTCATCCCGTGAGATGCTTTTTCGAGGTGCCAGTCAGGGAAGCGGGCAAGCCTCGGAAGCAGGGGGCATCGAGAAGCCATGATACGTGCGCGGAGGGGCTGGGCAACGGATTGGGGAATTGGTTCTCCATGCGGCTTCCAGGGATTGAACTTACATCTCCTGATTTGCACACAGGCGCCTTTACAGTTGAGTCATCAGAAGTCCAGGAGCATCTATAATTAGGGCGCCTATGACGTCGTGGGCCACAAAATATAGCGGAAAGCCATCCCAGGGTGGATAATCTATCAGCTACAGGATGTCAGCAAGACCCAAGCATTTTCCACCGTTGCATCCACATCTATCATATAGGCAATGCGTCCTCTTAAAGAAGGCCAAATTGGAGCCTGAGGAAATGATTCAGGGGGAAACGTGTCTGCCATGCAAACATGAGGACTTGGGTTTGAGAGGCTCCCTAGTCACCCACATAAAAGCCGGGCGTGATGGTGTATATTGAAATCCCAACATTGGGGAGGCGGAGCTGGGCAGACCCCTGGAGCTGACTGGACAGTCTATGGAGGCCCATCAGTGGGCTTCAGATTCAGCAAGGGTGCGGTCTCAAAAGAAAAGTGGGAAGAGTTGGAAGACACCCCATAAGAGTTGGAAGATACCCCATAAGAGTTGGAAGACACCCCATGTCGATGGGAGGCGTGCACACGTGCACAGGGCACATGAAAGCTCACCAAACGCGACATGTACACACAGCTTTCAGACACCAGCATTTCCTCTCCAAAGATGAGCCCGTGGTCCGTACGACCCTGTTTAGCAAGGAGAAGAGCGTCTCCCAGCCTTGGCCTACAGATTCCCCATCAGGTCACACCACCGCTGTGAAAGCCCAGAGCTCTGTTCAGCTTCATCACGTGTTCAAGAATATTAATCGCATCCAGAGGGAAACAGAGAACCATTAAGGATTTTCAGCCAAATGGAAATAGATTTTGCAGGTGGTTCTACTTTTGAGACAGGGTCTTTTATCCCAGACTGGCTTGACCTGCTCTGGAGCAGAAGAGGACTTGAACTTACGATCCCCTGACTCCACTTCTGTGTGCTGAATTATAGTTGGAACCACCTTGCCCAGTTGGACATGATGCTGGGTATTGAACCCAGGGCTACAGACTCGCTAAGCACCAGCTCTAAAGACTGAACTACATCCCCGCCTAGATTTCTATTCCCAATGGATCATTTAGAGAGTAAAGGTGAATGGGAGGGGCGGGAGGAGATAAGAATTGGGGGAACCTGCCAGCCACTTCCGCAAACCCACTAAAGCAGTGATGAAGAGTCAAGGGATGAGAATGAGGGAAGACGTGAACTAGACCAACTGGGGGGCTAGAAGTCTACGCACATTTCTTAGGGTTCATGTCTGAATAAAAAGTGTCTGTCACCAACTGAACCAAAGACGGTCACAGAAAGAAGTCTGAAGAAGGCGATGAATAGCTCAATTGGACAAATCCCGGGGACCGTGGCATAGCAGGCAGCTGGGACCTCAGGGATGCGGAGCTGGCAGTTGTCAGTATGTGAGAAATGGTTTGAGACCAAAGGACTGAATGAGATTCACCCCCAGCAGGAAGGGTGGGTCACCAAGGAAAGGATGTAAGTTCATGGAAAGATGGCTTTGAAAAAGTCACAGGGACACAGGGAAGTCAAGGGAACACTTCCAAGGAGAGGAGACCAGTGCGTTACACACCATGGCAGAACCAAGGTGACGAGGACCAGCTGTGGTCGGACAGACACTGAGATCACCAATGTGGCGAGACCCCGCGCAGCAAGTGAGTGCAGGTGACTTTTGAAGTCCCTCCCCCCTTCAAAGAGGAGCGGAAAGATCAAGAAACAACAGAGGCAGGCGAGGGAGAATTTGGCGAGCATGGAATGATGCTTGAGCATGTTTGTCAACTGAAGTGAGAGAGCAAGAATCAGGACACGTGACACTTACACCATCTGACTCGCGTTCAGGCCAGTGCTGGAGCCAAACTCTGAAACCTGGAATCCTCTGTTGCCCTGGGATTATTGGGGAGGGGTCCCTTAGGCCTGGCCTTTCGATGGGGGACTGCCAGACATCACTCTGTTCTCCCCACCCCCCCATTCATCCCCATGTCATTATTGTCCTTAGAAGGTAAACAGGGACGCGTCCTGGTCTCAATACTGGCTTCTTGGGAATTATGCAAAATACCGGCTGTCTCTAGGATCGGCTCATTAGTGTGACTGGGTGGTAATTTCATGGAAATGACTCATGCCTTAGAGCTGAGCTAGTAAGCAGAGAGTCCTTTATATCTCAGGCGGCCCCCTCCGTCTTCCACTGGGGCAGATCCAACTGCCCCAAGGCCAGGCTTGCAGGCCCCTCCTCCGAGCTGTTCACACCTAGAACGCCCTTCTCTCGGGAGGGCCTCACACTGTGCGACGCTTGTGGCAGGATTATAACCAGGAGCAGAGGAAGGTCTCTGTCACAGTGAGGATGAACATTCGAGCTCTGGGCACATTTGTGGAGAACCAGTAGTTGAGTTAAGCCCAGAGCGAGCCTGCAGGAGATTGTCTAACTGATGGGGAAGGCCCAGCCCATGGTGGGTGGAGTTAGACCCTGAACAGATGAATAAAATATAGAAGTCTAGTTGAGGAAGTTGGCATCCTTGTGTACACTTGGCCAGATGTGCTAGTCATGCAATTAAGGATTCTCTCTCTCTCTCTCTCTCTCTCTCTCTCTCTCTCTCAGCCATTATGAGCTCTCCTGTCAACCCGGACTAAGAACTATAACTGGACTACCATAAGAGATAAACACCTCCTTCCCTTAATCTGTTTGGTGGTAACTTATCAGCCACCATGCAAGTGAACTGCAACAGTCTCCTGTGAAGACCTGGGGTGTGTGATGTGAAGGAGACTCAAAAGAATGAGTCAGAACCAAGAGGGTCCCACCAGAGTCTGAGGCTGCAGCCTTCACTCACAGGCCCAGGGGGACACACGCGAGATGCAAGTGTCTACACAGATGTCCTTTTTTTAGACACGGTTTGTTGACTGGCAAAAGCAACAACCTTAAGTTAAAGGTTAGGAAAAGATCTTCCCAGCAAATACCTGAAAATAGGCAGGAGTGGTTATATCTGGCAAAACATGCTTTGAGCCAAAGTGAGAAGAGGCAGACCCCAAAAGTAAATGGACCACAATACCCAACTCTCACCAATACAGAGGTCACCCAAGCAAAGAATAGCAAATATGCATCAGATTTAAATGGCATTATAGATCAAATGGACTTGAGAGACATCGAAAGAACATTCTGCCTGACGATCACAGAATGTATTCTTCTCAGCAGCCCATGGAACTTTCTCCAAAATAGATTTTAGGATGTAAATCAAGTCTTAACAAATATGAAGAAATTGAAATCAGTCATATCCTATCAGATTACAATAAAAGAAAACTACCTATCATAAGCAAAAGAAACGAAGGAAAATACACACCCATGGGAACTGAATACTGAGCTTTCTGTTTATTTATTTTTTTGTCTTTTGATTTTTGAGGAAGAGTCTTGCCGTGTGGTCTTCGGCCTGGTGTTCATTGTAGAGTCCAGCAGTTCTTGAACTCACAGCAGTCCCGTGCCTCAGCCTCCCAAATGTTGGGATTACCCGTGTGCGCCACCATGTCTGACTTAAACACTTTTATCCCCCCCCCCCTTATTTTGAGGTGTTACACAGCTCAGGCTGTCCTCAGCCCCCCAAAGATGACCTGGAGCTAGTGACCCTCTTGTGCCCGCCTCCTGCAAGCTGGCTGGGATTGAGATGTGGGCCGCTGCATGTGGGTGCAGGCTTGGCCCATCCTAGGCGAGCACTTTGCTTTCCGGGCTCTCAGCCCCAGGGCTTGCACGGCAAGCTTTTGATCAATGGGTCCCTGATAAAAATCAGAGAGGAAGTTGAAAACTCTGTAGGATTAAGACAGCGAGACGGTCCAGTGGGTAGAGGTGCTCGCTGTTAATGACCTGAGTTCAATTCCCAGCCCCACATGGTGAAAGGACAGAACTGACTTCCACAAGCTGACTAGTTGTCCTCTTACTTCCATACCAGTGTAATGCTGCATGCATGCATGTGTACACACACACACACACACACACACACACACACACACACACACACACACGCGCGCGCGCGCGCGATAAGAAATTAAAAATAAACATAGAATTAAATGAGAATGAAAAACACTATACCGAAACCAACACTGAAAGTGCATCTAAGAGCGATATTTACAGCTATTAATGCTGACATTAAAAAGTCAGTGTGGGGGGGGGCTCAGCAGGTTAAGGCACATGACCCAAACCTATTAACTCGAGTTGGATGCCTGGAGCCCATGATACAGAAGAAGAGAACTGACCTCCCAAAGTTGTCCCCTGACCTCCATACTGCTCCCTGGGGCACACATGGTTTCTCTAAATAATAAATAAACAAACAAATATTTTTTAAAAAAACAAGAGAGATGGGGCTGGAGAGTGGCTCAGGGGTTAAGCCTCTGCCTTGCAGGCGGAAGGTCCTGAGTTCAGATCCTAGACCCACGTATAGACACCGGGTGGAAGCGGGGGCGGCCTGCGTTTCTGGTCCTGGTAGGGCGGAGCCTGTGAATCCCGGGGCAGAGTAAACAAGGAGGTGGAGGCGTCCATGGTGGTTCCCGAATTCGCCCGTGGTTCTACACACACACACACACACACACACACACACACACACACACACACATTCATACACACATGCACACATGCACAATTGAATAAAAAAAAATAAGAGCGATCTGAAATAATAAATACACAAGTAAGTTGCACGGTTAGTAGAAGGAAAGACACACTAAAGATCAGATGTGAGTTAGCAAAGCATAAACTAAATGAATACAAAGGATCAATGAGACAAAGTGGGAGCTCTGAACGTGACTGACCAATCCTTAGTCAAGCAAACTCTGAGAGGATGAACCCTTAACTTTATATAATTAAGAAAAACCTGGTGCTATTACAACAAACACCCCTAAACTCCAAGGATCATTAAGAAACATTTTGAAAATTTGCAGTCTAATAAATTATAAAATACAGAAAATAAACAAGTTTCTAGACACATATAACCAAATAAAACTGAAGCAAGGGGCTGGAAAGATGGCTCAGGGGTTAAGACTGTGCCTCACAAGCAGAAGTTCCTGAGTTCAGAGCCCAGGTCCCACATAAAAACACCAGAAAAGGTGGGGGCCTGCACTTCTGGCCCTGGTGGGCAGAGCCTGGGAAATCCCAGAGGGAAGCAAGAAGGAGGTAGAAGAAACCCAGGATGATTCCAAAGTCACCACTGGTCCTCCACAAGGATACACAGTGCCCCCCCCACACAGACATGCACACACATGCACTAAATAAAAAAAAAAACTGAAGCAAATATATTAATCTAAACAGATTAATAACAAGCAATGAGACTAAAACGATAATTTTTAAAAAGCCTTCCTTGAAAAGAAAATTCCAGGACCAGATGGATTCACTGATAAATTCCATCATACCTTCTAAAAAGAAATTATCCCAAAGGTCCTAAAACTATCCCACAAAACACAAAGGTAAGGAACATTTCCAAATACATTCGACAAAGCCATTATTACCTTGATCCTAACAGTGGATAAGGATGTAGCAACCAAAGAGAACTCTAAGACGATTTCCTTGCTGAATAGTCCGGTCCCTCTACAATTGCCGATAGAATACTGCACTCAAGCAACTTAAGGGGCGAAGGGGCTTATTTGTCTTACAGTTCCAAGGGGGGATGGAGCCCATCATGTTGGGGAGCACCCCAACTGGAAGGCATGGTGGCAGAAGCAGGAGGCTGACTCATGTTAACGTCAGGCAGCAGCAGGACTAGCGAGTAGGTCTGGTTATCAAATCTCAAGGCCCACCTCCAGTGACATATTTCCTCAACAAGACCCACCTCCTGAAGTTTCCGTAACATTCTCAAATAGTGCCACCAGCTAGGGACCGAGCATTCAAGTACGCCAAGCTGTTGGGGACAATTTACATGCAAACCAGGATAGTGCACATAGACACAAAAGTCTTCAATAAAATCTTCATGAATTGAATTCAACACGAATTCATAGCATAAGACATGAGCAAGGAGTGTAAAGATGGCTCCACACATATGAATGATACATGAATTCAGCAACTAAACGCACTTGTGGCCCAAAATCACATGACTGTGTCAATAGTAGCACAGAAACCAACATCCAACATCCCTTTGTAATAAAAACTTGGACGAAATTAGGAATAGAAAAATCATACTCAAACAAAATAAAGGCTGTACATGACAGATCGATAGCTAAGAATATACTGAATGATTTTAAAAAAAAAAGAAAGCATTTCTTCTGATATCAAGAACAAGATAAGGTTGTCTAGTATCTATAGTCTTAATCAAATTGATACTTGCAATCTTTGCCAGAGCAATAAAATAAGAGAAAGAAAGGGGGTGGAAATAGAAAATGAACAACTCAAGCTGAAGAGATAGCTCAGGGGTTAAGACTCTGCCTTGAAAACAGAAGGTCCTGAGTTCGGATCAGGAAAAAAAGCCTGTAGAAAAAAGATGGCGGCAACTATACTTTTGGTCCTGGTGGGCGGAGCCTGGAAAATCCCAGAGTAAAGCAAAAAGTAGGTAGAAGCAATCTAGGATGATTCCCGAAGTCACCCTTGATCTTCCACAGGAACACACACACACACACACAAACTAAAGTTAAAAAAAAAAAAGAAGAAAGAAAGAAAACGAGCAACTCAAATTATCCTATGATCTTATACTTAAAAATTCTGACCAGACTCCACAGAAGACTCCTAGATGGGATACGTGCCAGAACACAAAATCATCTTACAAAAATCAACATGTTTTTCCTATATCCCAGAATGGACTTGCTGAGCCCGATATGGGGGTACGGCACCCCACAATCTCAGCCCCTCAGGAGATGGGGCAGAGGATAGCACAACCTTCCCATCTTAACACCTGCTAAGGATGCAAACGCATGAGCCTGTAGAGGGCCATCTTCAAAAAGGGGGCGCTCACCACGTACGTACAACCCTGCTGCGCCCTCCACTGTCTGAACTACCCGAAACTCTTAACATCCATGAGACTTCTCATCCATGAGTCTGAGAGAAATGTCAAGCATTCAGAAAGGAAAGTGCCCTTCTCTGGGTGTTGGATGAAAATCTAACATATTGGAGGAAACACGTATGTCAATGTTCTATGGTTAGATTTAGAACTAAATATGCCGGGTGTAGCGGTACGTGGTTGTAATCCCAGCACCGCTCAGAGGCTGAGGAGGAGAATAGACAGTCCAAGCCAGCCTGGGTTACACAGTGGTCAGGTTTAACCTAATCTACAGAGTCCCTGCCCCCCCAAAAAATTAAATTAAATTAAATTAGAACCTCTAAGAAAAAGGTGTTGAACACATAGAGGAATGCTTTGGAAGTTCGACAGAGTAGCCTGGGAAGAGGTGCAGTTGCAAAACACCTGCTCATTCATCAGGAAGAGAATGAGATGCTTACCGTGGAAGCCTGGCAGGCACTGCTCTAATCAAATGATGCAAGTGAGTGTAATTAGTCTCGGGGCAAATGAAGGCGCAGCCCACCTGCCAGGACAAACGAGCATACAGCCGTGTTCCTGGAATGCAGAGCCTGGATCCAATTAGGAGAGAGCAGGAGACAAACTCCAAGGGAAAAATATGCTACTGAATCACGGAACTGCAATCAGCCAGGTGTGCTGAGGCCAACCACATCAAGGTCAGATTCAAGGAGACGAAGCAACATGATTTCCTGAATGTGCCCAGCGCCCCTCCCTGGGGGGCGAGCTGGCTCTTTGCAGGGTAAGTGGCAAAACTAGCATGTTGGCCACGTGTTGGGTCAATTTCCTGATTATGACGCACGTTGGTCATGTGTTGCATCAAGCTTGATGGTTTTACTTTGGATGTACAGGGAGTGTCCTTGCGTTTAGGAAATAAATACTGTCCAGAAGCCAGCAAGATGGCTCAGTAAGTAAAGACACTGGCATGCAAACATGGCGACCTGAGTTCAATCCCAGACGTCACATGATAGCAGGAGAGAACTGATTTCTCTCTATCAAATAAATTTTTTAAAAAGTGCACAATACCTTAGTCTCAAATGAGGGGTGTATGGGGTTTTATCTATTACTTTTTTTTTTGAGTGAGGGTTTCATGTAGCCCAGGTTTGCCTTGAATTTTCTCTGTAGCTAAGGATGACCCCCCCCTAAATTCCTGATCTTCCTACCTCCACTTCCCAAGTGCTGGGATCACAGGCCTGCTGGCTTCTTTCTGTTGTTTTTGTGACTTTCATTTCTTTAAGGTTCGAGATTGTTTCTAACATTTAACCTTCTAGAAGAAGAAGAATGTAAGACACCAAAATACCGACAGCAAAATGCGTGAGGCCAGACTTGCTGGATGACAGGGTTTTGCTTGCTGAGGGAGAGAGCGGCCCCTCCCACCACGGCGCATGCTCCAGCCAGGGTTCTGGGCTCTTCGATTCCTGAGCCCGCTTAGCGCACTGCCACAGTTCACTTGCTCCTTAATCAGCGTCTCCTTCTGACAACCGCCTCCAAGAGAATTCTGGATTCACCTGAAAGTGAAGTGTGAATCAAAAGCCTTGGAAAAGGGCAGATGAGATGGCTCACAGGCAAAGGGACTTGTCTACCTAGTCTGACGACTTGAGTGCAAGCCCCAGAACCCGTGTAAGGAGAGACCCGGGTCCTGTGAATTGTCCTCTGAGCACTATGCACAATGAATGAATGAAGGAAGGAAGGAGTGAATGAATGAAGGAATGAATGAAGGAGTGAATGAATGAAGGAGTGAATGGAGGGTGAATGAATGAATGCTTGTGGTCCCCGCTGTTCAGAAGGCTGAATGAAGCACAAGGATGGCTTGAGTCCAGGAGTTTGGGGCAAACCTGGACTCCATGACAGACTCCTTGACTTAGCGGGAGAGACTGACTTAGTTGCTCTCCATTTGCTTTGATAACCGCATGACCCAAACCATTGAGGGGAACCAAGGACTTTTTCATGCTACATTACAGTCCACTACCAAGCAAGGGTCGCCAGCAGGTGCAGGGGGAGTGTGGAGGGGGAGCCGGATACACCGTAACCGCAGGGAGAGCTGAGAGAGGAGCAGGTTCTAACTGTCCACTCTGCTGAACTCCAGCCAATCTCTCTCCATCTTGCCCACCTGTCCTGGGAATGGTGTCATCCACTCCGGGAGTCTTCCCAGCCGCTTAGATCATATGCAGGCTTGCTCAGAGACTTGCTTAACTAAAGAATTCTTCATAGCTCCAGGTGCCTAAAGACTCAGCTCTTATTTGTTAAGGTCACACTTCAAACTGACCAACTCAGACAGCTCAGAGGAAGAGCATGTTCCAGGCAGGCGAGGGGCGTCCCCTCCCTCCAGCACCAAATATTTAAGCCAAATGGTCCTTCCAAAGCATGGCACGGTGGGATCTTTATCTGCAATTTCTGTGACCCTTTCAGTGGAGATTGCCCTGAACAGCATTTATTTACACACACTTGATGTGTTTCCCCTTTGCCCACGAGCCAGGCAGCTTAATAATGTCAAGAAGTTCCGAGATAATAGGAAACGCATGAGCCCCTTATCTGAGATGCAATGCTGTAGGGTGTGTGTACGAGCTGTGGCTAGAGTTGGAAGTGCACAGAGGAAATAGACAAGGCTGGACCTTCTCCAGAGACCATTTCTTCACTTGCTTTAGTCTACATGGAACGGGCTGATTCTGCATAAGAAGAGGAAGAAGGGCTCAAGAGATGGCTCAGGGGTTAAGACTCTGCCTCAAAAACAGAAGGTCCTGAGTTCAGATCCCAGGTCCTGCACTTCCGGCCCTGGTGGGCAGAGCCTGGGAAATTCCAGAGCAAATCAAGAAGGAGGTGGAAGCAATCCAGGTTGATTCCTGAAGTCACCCTCGGTCCTCCACAGGGACACACAGTGCCCTCTGATACACACACACACACACACACACACACCAAATAAATAAAATATTAAAAAAAGGAAGAAGAGCTTAGCTTTGCTATGATGTTATGAGATCTTAGCTGTGTCATCATGGATGACTAATTAAATACAGCGCTTGCTTAATGCGTCTCAGAGACTTGATTGCGTTGTTGTGAAAGGTCCCAAACTCTGTTTCTAGCCTTGCTGCTTTCCTCTTCTCTTTGGCACTGCTGGTTAGCAGGGCGGGACCCTCTGAGGCCACCATAGGTTGGACTCCTTCAATACAGGAAGGACCGTCAATCCAGGTTCATGATTTTCACAGACCCTTGGTAATCTTGTTATTTGCTGGCCCAACATTGAAAGCCTAAAGCTAGCCATCCAATAGGATATGCAAGACTAAGCCAAGGAGCGCCACTCAGAAGTGAGTAAAAACTACCTTCTTGGGCTACAAAGATGGCACAGGGGTTAAAGTCTTGCCTTCCAAACCAAAAAAATCCTGAGTGCAGATCCCCAGATCCCATGTAAAAATGCCAAGTGGATTTATTTGGTGGCAGCCTGCAAAATCCTGGATGATCGCTGATGTCACCATTGAGTCTCCACACGCACACACAGTGCCCCTTCTAAACCACACACACACACACACACACACACACACACACACACACACTCACTCACTCGCCCACACAACTACCTTCTTACAAGATGCACAGTTAAAATTTAAAAGCCCAGTTAAGATAAAGATGAAGAAAGGAACATGGGACTCCCAGACAAGTGTGGTGGAGGGGAGGTGGATGGCTGACAAAATCCCACTTCTGTCCCCCCAGAAGCTAGAGGTGACGCAGACTGTGGGCGGTGGGTGCGCAGGGCTTGTAGCTCCTCACAGCTCAGAGCTGCTGGCCAGGGGTCGCCAGGGAGCTTTGCCAGAGACCTGGGATCCTTCTTACCCTCTATTCCCATACTGTTCCCTTAGGCGCCCCTCCTCTTCCTCTCTTGCGCTCCCTTCCCTGGGAGTTCTAGCGGCAGCTTCTCGGGTGTGGCTGTGTTTTACTGTGAGTTGTTTGTTATTCGTCACTAAAGACACTGGCTGTTCTTAATCAACCTCCCTCGTAAGAATTTCTGATGAATGTCTTCTTGAATCGCAAGTCTGTGTCCGCGGACACTGAACAAGGGCCATTGTACAAGCCATAATCACTCTCCCTGCCCAAGGATTTGGAGCATACATGATGCTCCGTAGTGACCTCACCCAGGTTCCTGGCTCCTGGCACTGCGTGTTCCTCCTTTCTGTAAGTCTGACTAGTATCTGGGGGGTGTCGTTTCTTTATGTAATGAGCTGACGCTGAGAACGACTGGGTCATGGCATTTGGGACGTTCATGAGAAGAGAACCAAATGAAACTTGCCTTAGTCTAGCATATTCTCCTGGCTCAAAAACTGATACTGCAGATCATGTATCTTTTTTTTTAAGTACTTTATTATTTAGGAAAGGGGCGTGGGGGAAGAAACACATCAGTGTTGTGGACAGGTGGAAGACAGGACAATTTTAGAATGTCATTTCTCTCCTTCCACCGTGTGGACTTCCGGAATAGAAGTCAGGTCGCCAGGTTTGCATCTGCTGAGCTATCCTGCTGGCTCCAGCTCACGTATCTTACTGTATTTTTTATTTTTTGAGACAGGGTCTCTCACATAGTCCAAGCCAGGCTCTAATGTTCTGTGTGGATGACATCGAACATCTGATCTTCTTGACCTTTCCTCCCAAGAACTAGGTTTTCAGGCGAGCCCACCATGCCTGGTCTATGTGGTTCAGGAAATGGGCCCAGCGTTTCACCGATGCTAAGAAGCCCCCCTCCCCCATCAACTGAGCCTCGTCCCAGCTTCCTCAACTTGGCTTTTAATTTGTTATCCAAATGCTGACTGGCCAGATGTCAGAAATATGCGTCACTTTTGAGGACCATTAGACTAAACTGTATCCTTGAAGTCACGAGCGCCTTCCTCCTCTTTTCCTCCTCCTGCGCCCTGCTGTTCCACGTGCTCTTCCACCTCCTTCTCCTTCCTTCCCTTCATTTGTTTTTGCTTTCTTTCTTTATTTTTTTCAGCCAGGCTCTCATGCGGCCTGACTGGCCTCGTTCGTGCTGTGCAGCTAGGATGACCTTCAGTGTCAGCACTTCATGAAGGGCGGGCAGAGCCCACCGGTTCATTATCCCAGAGACAGTTGGTCCCAAAGCACTAAAGAAGGCCTCTGGAGCCCCACACTCCTGGGGTAGGAGAGGCTGTCACTCTGGGGATGCTGAGCTTGGACGTGGGAGCACCCCGAGGTGGTGACCGGCTCCTGCTAGTGTGGCCAGACCCAGCTGGACTGTTAGATCAGGAGGAGGCTGCTGCGTTCAAGCAGCCCTTGAAGATGTCATCCGGAGTGATTCTCCCTTTTCTGCTTCAACGTTTTTATTTATATTATTGCGAGTGCACTTGTGAATTTTCGTGAATTCTGGGAATTGAACTCAGGGCCCCAGGCTTGTGCGGCAAGCGCCTTTACCTGCTGAGTCCTCCCGCGGGGCTCCCCTTTCCTCTCTTTCTCTGTGAGTTGCCAGTCACTTCTCCACGCACCGGCTGATCTCTGCTGGGACAGGGGAGACAACGTCTCCCACTGAAGCCGCAGAACCCAGAGGCCAGCTGGGCTCCTACTGGGGACCAAAGAGTGTCAGCGACAGCTGCCCACAGAGGACAGCCAGGCGGGGGGGAGGGGTAGAGGGGGGGTCTGAGGGGTCATGAAGCAACCACACAAGTGGAGGCACGTGGTCAGGAGGCTTCCTTCCTTGCTTCCTTCCTTCCTTCCTTCTTCCTTCCTTCCTTCCTTCCTTCCTTCTTCCTTCCTTCTTCCTTCCTTCCTTCCTTCCTATCTTCCTTTCTTCCTTCCCTCCCTCCCTCCTTCCTTCCTTCCTTCCTTCCTTCCTTTCTTTTCTTTCCTTCCTTTTCTTTCTTTCTTTCTTTCTTTCTTTCTTTCTTTCTTTCTTTCTTTCTTTCTTTCTTTCTTTCTTTCTTCCCTTCTTTCTATCTTCCCATCTTCCCTCCCTTCCTTTCCTTCCTTCCTTCCTGTCTTCCTTCTTTCATTCTTCCATCATTCTATTTATTTGCTTATTTATCCCCATGGAACAGGATGTAAATCCAGGATAAGTATCTGGCCACTGAGCTACTCTAGACACTTACCCTGGATTTACCTCCCGGACCTTGGGAATAGAGCTACACCCTAAGACCTCCTTCCTTCTTTTAAAGTAGATAATATATTCACCCAGTTTTAAATAAAGAACAAAGCAGGGGTTGCAGAGATAACCCAATGGCTAACTGTTCTGGAGTTTGGCTTCCGGCACCCACAGATCCAGCCAGTTGTCCCGCAGAGGCATGTGTCATGGCTGGAGGGTGAGCCGACTGCCTCAGGGTCATTTGCAACCTTTGCTGCTGGGAATGTTTGGGAAGGTCGAGGCACCCTTAGAAGTGGAGCCTTGCTGGAGGAAGACATGCCACAGGGGGTGGGTCTTAAAGTTCAGTAGCCCCACCCTGCTTGCTCTGACCTGAACTTCCACCAGCGACTGCCCCGGGCCCCGCCTCTTCCGCCACAGTGCACTCTATGGAGCCAGACGCCAAATACATCTCCCTTCTTCCTTCACTCGTGAGTGTGACCTCCCAGCAGCGGCAAGAAGATAACTCAACAGTCTCCACCTCCAGCTCCAAGCGAGAGGAAGGGGGGGGGGAGAGCGAGCATGACTGGATGTGTGAGCTCAGAGGACAACTCCAAGTTAACCAATGTGGGCTCTGGGGAATCAAGGACTCAGGTCGCAGGTTTGTGCACAGACATCTTTACCCGATGAGACCCTATCTTAGTAATGAAAATGATCAAAGAAGACACCCGAAGTCAACCTCACGCCCCCACACCTATGGGCACATATGTGTGCATGCAAATACATGCACCCATGCAACACACACACACACATACGTACACACACACACATATGTACACACACACACGCATGCACACACACAGAAATGAAAATCATGTGCCCAGAACCTCTACTGAATGTCTTCTGAGATAAACAATGGATGGGCCAGGGACCGTTCCTGCCCTTGCAGATGGAGACTTTGCTTCCGGACATTCATCTGAAAGCAGAAGGTGCCTGGGAAGGGAGCAGGTGTTTCATCGGAAGCAGGATGGGTGGTGTCAGAGAAAACTAGACTCAAAATGCAAGTATGAAATACAAGATACGGCACGACTGGGTGGGAAACTCCATCATTCGCTTCTGGCTGGCTGTCCGCAAAGAGGCCATCCTCAGTGAGGAGGGGGGCTGCTGCCCCTTGCTCCATCAGGTCCTCTGGTAGATCCTTCCTTCCCCTGCATGGCAATTCGCTGAGCGAGGGCAGGAAGTCTCCCGCTGGCCAGAGCTTGTGCATTCTTCGGCACTAGGTAGCTCAGGTCAGCTCGTCCTGCCTCAGATCTCTCTAGAGAGATGCTGGACAAGATGGCGGCCTTCCCGTCAAGATATCACCAGGAATAGCAATTGGCAGAATGCAGGGGGCTGGACACGAGATCTAGCCATAGCCCCGTGACTTCTGGGATGTTACAACTCACTTTCTTTTGGGTTCTCCTCTGTCGGAAGACTCAACAGGAGCGGAGGAAGCGCAGATAACCCCAAGAACTCCTTTTCCTCTCATGTTTGACATGGTTGGTCATCATGATGTGGTTCTCAGTCCGGCCACTTGGGAACTCATTACAAATGTGTACCATGAGCTGGTGAAATGCTTCCACAGACACAGGCCCGTACCGTGCAGTGTCGACAACTTGAGTTCAATCCCCAGAATCCAGGTATAGTGGGAAAAGAGAACAGATTCCCAAAATGTTTGTCCTGTGACCTCTGCATGAGCTTTGTAGCATGAGCATGGACATGCATACACACACACACACACACACACACACATTGCACACACACAATAATAATAAAACCTTTTAAAATGTGTATTTCAATGCTCGACTTCCCTTGATCACAGGGGAATGCAAACTAAAAATACCCTGAAATACCATCTTACCCCAGTCAGACTGGCTAACATCAAAAACACAAACAACAACGTATGCTGGAGAGGATGTGGAGAAAAGGGAACACTTATTCATTGCTAGTGTGAGTGCAGACTGGTACAGACACTTTGGAAATCAGTATGGAGGTTCCTCAGAAAGCTAAAAATGAAACTACATATGATCCAGCCATACCACTTCTGGGAATATTACCCAAGTACTCTGTATCTTACTATAAAGATACTTGTTCTTCCATGTTCATTGCAGTCTGTTTACAATAGCAAGAAAATGAAACCAGCCAACATGCCCATCAACAGAGGAAAGGGAAGTGAAACTGGTACGTATATGCAGTGGAATACTATTCAGCTATTAAGAAGACTGAATGAGATTGCAGAATTTACTGGTAAATGGATAGAATTAGAAAAATGCAATATTAAATGAGGTATCACAGACACAAAAAGACAAATGCTCTCTCATATGCAAATGCTAGCATTAAACTCTTGAATGAAGTATTTGTCTTGGAATTCCAATATGACTATGGGGCTTGCTAAACATACTCAATTTATTATAACTACTTTTAGGCCTGAACTGCTTGAGTCAACTGACAAAGTCTATAGGGCAAAATTCAGAAATAAGGTTGGGCATAAAGATTTAGCAGAAGGAGATATTACGCAGAGCTAATAGAAACATACCATATAGTAATATGGTCCTCATAACTAAGAACTGACTTTTGGTTAAGTTTTTGGATGGTGTACAGTTCCTTTATACTTCTTTGTATGCTATAAGACACTCTTTCATATTACATTTCTCTTTATACTTTAGGAATTTTATTTCCTACACAACTTTTTGTATCCCTAGCTTAAATCTTTTGAAGCAATAAAGTTTTGAAAATATAAAGCGTGTCTCTTTAGAACCCACTCCAGACCTGCTGAATCAAGAACTGTAGGGAAGACCCAACAGTGTGCAAACTCCTCCCCCTCAGCACTTCCCGAGCCTGTGCCCTGCCCAAGGGACAGTGCCCCAGCCTGCCAGGCTGTCGCTGAAGACAATGCCTACCACGCTTGCACATCTCCACAGATGTGCATCCTTTGCCATGCAGGTTAGATTTGAAGAAGCACATCTGGCAGACGGTAGGAAACACGTGAGCTGGGGAGATAACTCGGCTGATAGTGCTGATGGCACCAATATGAAGACTTGAGTTTGATCCCCCCAAACCATTAAAAGAGACTGGCATGGTGGCATGTGCTTATACTGCAAGTGCTGGGAAGCAGGGGCCGGCGGGGCCCCAGGGCTCATCGCCCAACTAGCCAGGCCTCCTTGGCCATCCCAGGAAGTGAGAGAGACCCCGCCTTTAAAGAGAAAGAAACGTGACTAAGGAAGGACACCCAAGGGTGTCTCTGGTCCAGTCTTTACACTATGAGAACACATGCACATGCGCATGTGCTTGACTTGTGGGCCTCTGTGTGCGCACACACATGCCTAAGAAGAAGGAAAAGGAGAAAAAGAGGAGGAGGGAAGAGAAGGGGGCAAGGGGAGGGGAAGGGGGAGGAGTGGGGCAGCCTGAGCTCAGCCCATACGGCTGCTGCTGCTGCTTGGCCTCATAGAGCCAGTAAGTTTCCTCGCACCGGCTCGGAGGAACCCGTTTTGGTCCTACAGTGCAGAACTAGAATGACCCTTAGAAACTTCCTCATTCCACCTCTTAACACATGAGGAAACTGAGGCCCTGAGAGCGCTTGCCCCTTGCTCGCCACTTGCTCGGTCAACACCGAGAACCAGGGCACAGCCGGGCTGGGACCCCCGTTCTTCATCACAGCAGCGGCCGGGCATCCATAGGGCTCCCCAGTTCCCGCGGATCCCTCTCTGTGGCCCTGGCGAGGCGCAGCTGGCGCTTGGCAAGCAGCCTGGACGCCAACCTGCGACCATCTCCCAGCCTCTGCCCCCAAGGGCTGGCATGTCAGGTGTGTCAGCCCCAAACCAGCGCTGGCAGGGCTGGACTGGCCAGAGCACCCCCCACTCCTAAGTCGGTCACATCTCTACGTCGGTCACTACGGGCCAAAACCCAACCTGTGAAACTCTCCTGCGTTGTGCAGCAGGCCTGCTCGCCAGGGGCTCCCCGTTTCTGTGCAACCCTAGCGTGGGAGGCGCCGACCTTCCCTTCATTGCTCAAGTGTCTCTAAATTGGGGAAGAGGGAAGAAGAGTCTGAGGGAGTGGGGGAGACGTGATTTTGGGTTGTCCAACAAGTGACCTCGGTCACCCGGGCGCTCTGGTCTGTAAAGAGCCGGTGCAGGTGGGACGCGCCTGTAGAACCAATGCAGCGCGCTGCCCGCTCAGACCACCCTGGTGTGCAGGACGAGGTCCAGGCAGCCAATAGCAAGAACTACAGCGAGATCCTGTAGAGAAAGAAAATTACAGGGCTGGCGAGACAGCGCAGTGGGTGTGACACGTGCTCCCAAATCTGGTGACCGGAGTTCGATCCCTGGAAACCCACATGGTGGAATTCCAGACAGAATGACTCCCAAAAGTTGTCTTCTGGCCTCTATTTGTGCACTGTGACATACATGTGTATTTCTCTCTCTCTCTGGCTTGCTCGCTCATAAATTAAATAAAAAGAATTACAGACCCAGCTCCCACACACCCCAAGTCCAAAGCTCCACAGGATGTCCACAGCAGCACAGAGAGATAGCTGTAGTGAATGAACCAAAAACATCGACTGACTGTTAGACCCACGGTCCCTCCTAAGGAAAAGCACTCTGCTCGCCGTCCCTGCCAAGTCCCAGCGTGACAACGTCGTAGGCTGTGGAGTGTCATAGAAGGAAGCGTGGGAAGGGGAAACTACCTTTTTCCACTTAAAAACTAAAAAAAAGAGAAACACAAGTGCATGAAGCCTTTAGTAGCCTTAGTAGCGTCACACCCTAGGGGTGTGACGTGAGAGGTGTGATGTGAGTGAGAGAGCAATAATGAAGAGCTGTGGACAAGCCCAAGGGGAAACAGAAATTGCAGGAAGCCCGAGCCCTGAAGGGAGCTGGGTTTGAGACCACCGAGCCCACGTGCGGATGTGTGGAGAACATTGAGCCCCACATACAGATGTGTGGAATAAACACCGAGTCTCATTCCCAGCCCCGTGCAGGGAGGGGTCACAGATGTCTCCTGAGCGCGACCCTTCAGACCCATGGCCGGCTCACACTAGAGGAAACGTCCTCTTCTTTGGCTCTGTCTCTGTTGTTCGTTACTTGACCTAAATCTTCTCTCCTTGACAACCAAAAGCACCAAGCGAGGACTTATCTCAGATTAAGAACTACGATTTGGTAGTTATGACCATGTTGAAACAGGAACAGAAAAATCATTTATCATGATCCCTATTCAGTAAAATAATAACGATAATTAATAATAACAATAGCTTTAGACACCAATCATCTTTCTGCACCTGTAAGTTATAGGTTGAAAAACTTGTTTGTCCTGGGTATAGATCATCCTAACGATATGAGATGATAACTGCACACACAGCACTTGCATCGTGTTAGGTGAGTGCCGGAAAGAAGATGTCAGTGCACAAGAGGATCATGCGCAGATACTCAGCCCTCTTGTGTAAGGGACTTAAGTAAGTATCTCTGGGTCTTGGGCTTCAGGGGTATTCTAGAAGCAATCTCCCAAAGGTATTAAAGGAACACATATTTCTGTATACATTATACATTGGTATGCAATTATGATGACATAGCACAGACATTGTAGTCTGGGCTTCTATTGGTGCATTGGTCCAAGTGATATTTGGAAGGGGTATGTTTCATGACAGATCCTTTGTCTGCCATACTGAGTGGAACTGGTCAGTTCCTGGCATTAGGTATGCGCACACAGAATTGTTCAGAAGGATGGGAAGAAAGGATTCCAAGAGGATGTGTCTGATCTGCAGACGGTATAGAGTCTTCGTGCTGTCCTAGCTTGTGAACATTCTCTCAATTCAATAGGGTGAGATTTCAGTTCCTCAGTGACCAGCCACATTTCCATCGCTCGATACCTCTGTGTGGCCCACGGCAGCCCACGGCTGCCATGTCGGGTAGCCCAGAGACCACGGAGACCATCTCAGAAGTTCCACTGGGCTTGTCTGGGAGAAAGGTTCCTCCTTTTTCTCTTTTCTTTTTCCTTTAAGTTTATTTATTTATTTGTTTGTTTGTTTGTTTGTTTATTGTGTGTGTGTGTGCATGCATGCATGTGCGTGTTTCTCACAGGGCACTGTGTGTCCCTGTGGAGGACCGAGGGTAACTTCAGGAATCAGCCTGGATTGCTTCTACCTCTTTTTTGCCCTGAGATTTCCCAAACCCACCAGATCCAGAAGTGCAGGCCGCTGCCATTTCTGCTTGGTGTTTTTATGTGGGACGTGGGATCTGAACTCAGGATGTCCTGCAGTCTTAAGCCCTGAGCCATCTTTCCAGACCTTCATTTTCATTTCTGATAGAACCAGTCAGGCTTGCGCTGCCAACACAGAGCCTCCAGCTTGCTGCTCTAGCACAAAGGCAAACAGAGACGACACATCCGCCAATGTGCATGGTCCTGTTTCGCTGAAACTTTACAAATGACAAAAGAGGCAGCAGGCTGGCGTGGAGCCTCTCACCCGCTGAGGACGGTGGCTTGCACCTGGGGAACAGGAGGAGCATTGTGTCCTGTCTTTACTGTTTGTCCCCCCCCCCTCCACAGTGGACATAAGCTCCGTGACGGCAGAGCCATGAATTTCCTCCATTCCGAGGAACCAGCCCAGCAGGGACAGACGGGCACTGTGGGCTTGGTGTGTGTCGCCGTATGGTGATTTACAGGACCAGGAGGTGCGGGAGATAGGAATGACTTTTGACTGAAGAAAAGGGTCCCCACAGTGCCCACCAGGGATATTTTCCAGAAGCCAGTCAGAGCAGCTGCTGCTGTTCAGAACCCTCCTTATCAGTTCGGACTCTTCTAACTAAGCTTCTTTTCCTGTTTGGCTGGGGCTCTGCTGAATGAGAAAAAGTGACCTGTGACCCAAGGATTTACTTAATTCAGAAGTCTCCGGATTTCAATCGTGTTTGCATCCCTTCGTGGGGCTGTGGCCGCTGCGCTCTGATACCTTCGAGCCTTTACAGCACCTTCTCCTCTTCCTTAAACGGGGAGTGGGTGGGGCTGGGTGGTACACAGCCTGCCTAATGCAGGCAAGGCCTTGGGCGTGGAGGATGGGGGGCGCCCTCTTTAAAATCTCTGAATGGGCTGGGCTGGGGAGTGACTCAGGGGTTAAAACCTTTGACTCCCAAGCAAAGGGACCTGAGTTCAGATCCCATGTAAAAACGCCAAGTGGAAGTGATTGCATCCTGTACTTCTAACCCTGGAAGGCAGAGCCGGGGAAACCCCAGAGCAAAGCAACAAGGAGGTCCAGCAATCCAGGAGGGCTGCGAATGTCATTCTTGGGCCTGCACAGGCACACACACAAGTGTCCTCTGGTACACACACACACACACACACACACACACACACACACACACACGTGTCCTCTGGTACATACACACACACATACACACACGTGTCCTCTGGTACACACACACACACACACACACGTGTCCTCTGGTACACACACACACACACGTGTCCTCTGGTACACACACACACACACACACACACATCCTCTGGTACACACACACACACACACACACACACACACAAATAGAGTAAAATAAAATCTTTAAATGCTTTCAATTAGCTTGGTCCCTCATTGCTTAAATCACGCCACTGATTTCCCATCTCTGAGTGAATTGCAGCTCTTTCCACGCGGTCTCACTTCCGGCTCCTTCTCTGACCTCTTCTGCTGCTCCTTGAATCTGTTCCAGTCACACCACCCCGGCTATTCTTCGAGCGTTCCTAGCAAGCGGCCGCCTCAGAGCTTGGCCCGACCTCTCTGGCTCGCTTGACCTGCTGGGATGCTTTGCTGCTTACATGCCAGTCCTCAGGAAGGACTTTCCTGGGGCTAGGACGATGGCTCAGGGGTTACAACCTTTGCCTCTCAAGCAAAAGACCTGAGAGGGATTCCCAGATCCCAGGTGAAAGTACTAGCTGGGATGCAGGGCCTCACTGTAATTCTAGACCTGGGAGGCAGAGCCCGGAAATCCCCAGAGCCAGCAGCCTAGCCAGCCCCGTGACCCCTCATGGCTGCTCTGGGTTTAATTAATGACCCAGGCTTCTAAGACGGAAAAGCGATCAATGATGATTCTCAACGTCACCTTTGGACTTGCACAGAGAAGAGCAAGCACTCAAGTGTAGTTGGCACACACACTGCTGCAGTTTGCCTGCATGGCTGCAGATAAGTCACCATCAAATGGCATAAGGGAACAAGGGGTTTATTTTCTCTTATGATTCCTGGTTACAGGTGTTTGTCCGTCTTAGCAGGAGAGCTCACACCAGCACCAGGGCCGAGGGAACTGGCCACACCATCGCTACATAACAGCTGAAAGAGGGACGATCCTTACTCGCCAGACCAGCATGTATGGCCAAGTGTACACAAGGATGCCAACGCTCTCAACCAGCTCTCTGTATTTTATTCCAGGGCCCAATCCCACCCACCATGGGCTGGGCCTTCCCCATCAGCTAGACAATCTCCTGCAGGTTTGCTCTGGGACTAACTACCACTAATTCTCTACAAATGTGCCCAGAGCTCAAAAACCCTCAACTGTCCGGTTGACACCTGTGCCTAATTACACACACACACACACACACACACACACACACACACACACACACAAGTCCCCCATACACACATGTAACCGAAACCCAAAAATAAGAAGAAAGGACTTTTCCAGATACCCCATGCAGAATAGCAACTTCTGCTCTTCCAAATAGATTTCATCATCTAGAAAATGTTAGCATACATCTCCTGTGGGAATACTGATTGGGGCTGCATTGTGTTTCAGAATTTTGGAGAAATATATAATATGGAATTATACTACATATGCTTAGCTAGACCAGGTGCCATAGGCTACACAACCCAGCATCTGAGAGTCCAAAGCTAGCTAGCATGGCCTACATACTGAATTTTGGGCTAGCCTAGATTGCACCGTAAAAACCTGTCTCAAATGAAACAAAACTCATAAATGCATACATATTTCCCCCTCCCTTTCATTTCCATCCTCACACCCCTATCTTTCTTTTATTATTATTTTATTATTATTATTTCCGCTCATACAAACTTAACAGGTACACCGGTCCCCTCCCTCCCTCTACCTCTCCCACCCCCCTGCTCCCCCCTCCCCTCTCCCCTCTGTCCTCATCCCCCAGTGCCTCCCCACCCCCCAATCTCCGGAGCATCCCTTACTGTGCATGCCAAACTCTTCTCTGGGTCCTCCTCTCTGATGAGGTGCAAGGACCCAGGGGCATTTCCCAGAACCCTTTCCTGTGTTCCCCTTAAGCTTAGGAACACTACTGTGATTGTCAGTCCCTAGCCTCCAAGGATCCTAGTGCCTTTAGTCCATGCTAGACTTTGTGGGGTCAATAATGTGTTGGACATAGTGCAGGTCATGCAAAGTCCTATTATGATTGCTTCAGCCCTAACTTGTGTGGAGAATCTTGCATATCATTGCTCCTCCCATCCTTGTGCTCTTACACTCTTACCGCCCCCTCTTCCGCAAATTTCCCTGAGTTTCAGGATGGGGAGAGATTAGGCTGGCCCAGTTCCAACACCCCCATCTTTCTAAGTAACCCACAGTGGCCTCCCACTTGCAAAGCTCCCTTCTCCAGCTGCCAGTGTTGGGATTCACTGGTTGTACCCCCACACTGGGTTGACACTTTTGTAATACCAAGTCTTCCTCGGATTCATGCTATCTCTCTTCATTTGTGTAGGATTCAATTTTATGTTTCTCATTAAAATGTTACTATGTTCTTGATAAAGATGGAGCATCTGTCTTTTATTAGATTTCTTTCCAGATATATAATCTTGTACTGTCGTGAACTGTATCTTTTTTTAAAAAAAAAATTACATTACAGGATAAAATGTTTATGGCCTTATTTTTATTTCTAATGTTATTTATTTGCGCGCTCTCTTTCTCTCTCTCTGATGAGTTTTACAGATACCAGGAGAGTCCTGAATACCTGATAGTGCTGAGTAGATATATTATTTTTTTGTATAATCAAAAGTATCCTAAAGGGCTGAAAAGGAGTAATAAACTCTGTTTAGCCTGGTGTTTGCGTGGAAACCTTGTATCACTTTTACATCCCACCGTGTAATGACTGTTGATCTGTAAAACGCTGAATTGTTACATTTTGCCTGACTTCAGGACTATCAGATCTGGCTCTCCCCTTGCCTGTGTTTAGCTTGGGAGGTGACAGACAGAAGAGTGGAGTTAGGAATCGGGGTAACAGGTGCCCCCCACAAAGGTGGAGGATCTTCCCGCCCCAAACCCCAGCTGCCTATGGGGTCCCCAGGGTAAACCCAGAGCAGGGGGAGCTGCTGTTCTCCACCCTGGATGAGGCCTGGGGTGTGAAGCAGGAAATGGGGGCTTCTTAGAACGGCCCGAGGGTTCCTGGAAGCCGGATTGCGCTGTGCCTCTTCCTGGCAGGTGGGACCTGCAGCCCAGAGCCCCCTCTGGGGACATCAGCAGGTGGCTGACGCTGGGCTGCAGGAGGAGGAAACCTTTAGCTCGGGGTCCTCGTGGGCTCCTCGGCCAGAGGCGCCCTGGGAAGTGCGAACATTTCCAGGAGCCCCCTTGCCTGAGAAACCCTTGAACTTCACCAAGTGGGCGGAAGCCACAGCCGGCTGGTGGGCAGATCCTACCTGGGGTTACCCCACCTGGGGGGCGGGGAACCACAGCTGCTCTGAGTCATCGCAGAGACTGAACTAGTAACACCTCCCGTCTGCCCTGCGAGAAGCAGGCGGAGGCCAGCTGAGCGCTGGACTAGGTTGCATCTGCTTCTGCCGTATTTCTGGGGTAGATGCTCTCGGCTGGGGAAAGCGGAGGAACAAGCATGCAATGTTATCCCCACTTTTAATTTTCTTTGAGTGTGTGGGTATGTGCAGTGTAGTACAACATGCATTTCACGTGCTATTAATTATGGAACTGCTACTCATTGTAACAGATACATCTCCAAATGGGCGAAGCTTTAGCATAATTGGATTTTCTCACATTCAGATCAAGTTGTTTGGCAGTTTTCTTTTCTTTTCTTTCTTTCTTTCTTTCTTTCTTTCTTTCTTTCTTCTTTCTTCTTTATTTTTTTTTTTTTCTTTCTTTGGTTTTTCTGTCATGTCTTACTGTCCCCCGCCCTCCACTCCCATCCTAAACGACTCCTTCCCGCCCCTTCCCTTCCCTCCCTCCCTTCTTCCCTCCTCCCTCCTTCCCTCCTATTTCTACTACATTCCTTCCCTCCCTCCTTCCCTCCATTCCTCCCTCCTTCCCTCCCTTCCTTCTTCCTTCCATCCTTCCTTTTTTCCCCCCTCCTCAGTGATTCAGAGACTCAAAGTCCTTTCATCCCATGGTCCTGCCGTCTCCCCCGGGACTTCAACAAGCTGGAGGAAAAAGGGGGTGCGCAGAGATTACGCTCCCTTCCTGAAAGCCTCTCAGAAATGATACATGTTCTTGCTTACATTCCACAGGGCCACGTCCGGGCACGAGGGAAACTCCCTTTACAAGCCCTGCCAGGGTAGCTGTTTCCTGCCAATAGCTTGTGCCATGGACACAGCTGGGTCTAGTAGTCGTGCCATGTACGCAAGGAAAATGTGTGGTGCACACGTGCCAGTCTGAGGAGTATGGGTGGAGAAGACGGGGGACTGCTTTTCATCTGGAATGATTAATATGTATGTGTATATTCGTCTTATAACTCAGAAAAGAACAGTGGAAACAGCCATTGTAAAGAGCTAAGCAAACATGTTATAACTATCATTATTAACTTAGTACCAATATTTTGGTGCTACAGAATCCAGGGCTTCCAGAAGGCTAAACATGCATCTATACTAAACCACACCCCAGCCTCTTACTCTTCTGTCCATCCTAGAATCAAAACATATTACAGACAGGTTCAGGGTGGGATGGTATAGAAAGAAGCAGAAGGGTTTTTTTTCTCCCTTACTATTATTATTATTATTTTAGCTATCTTCATATCAAAGAAGACTTCTAGGAAGACAGAATCAGGAAGCTGTGGGATGGCAGACTGGGAACAGTGAAAACACCTACATGTCTCTCCCAGATGTATAGACATAAACCCCAATGTCGCTCTCAAAAAACAAAATGCCATATCTTAAATCTTTGGAGGGCTGGAGAGATGGCTCAGGGGTTAAGACTCTGCTTGAAAGTAGAAGGCCCTGAGTTCAGATTCCAGGTCCCATGTAAAAATGCCAGATGGAAATGGCTGCAGCCTGCACTTCAGTCATGGTGGGCGGAGCCTGGGAAATCCCAGAGCAAAGCAAGAAGGAGATAGAAGCAATCCAGGATGATATCTGAAGTCATTAAATAAATAAATAAAATATTTTTAAAATCTTTGAAGGATGCAAAGGATGCATGGCTTTTAAATATTACTTGCACACAAAGATTTAATATTGTATATGTAGGAAATAAGTAACCAGCAAGAAAAGAGAGTGGTGTGTGTGTGTGTGTGTGTGTGTGTGTGTGTCTGTCTGTCTGTCTGTCTGTCTAAGAGAGCACTTGAGTGTGTGTGTCTATGGAGGTCCAAGGGTGACATCGGGAATCATCCTGGATTGCTTTTACTTCCCTATTGCTTTGTTCTGGGTTTCCCAGACTCTGCTTTCAGGCCACCGCCATATCTGTCTGGTGTTTTCTCATGGGATCTGGGCATCTGAACTCGGGTGCCTTTGCTTGCAAGAAAAAGACTTTAATCCCTGAGCCCAGGAGAAGAGATTTGCAATTAACACTATATAGGATAAATGCACAACTACAAACCCAGCGTGCTCATCAAATGGACAATGCACAGGTTGAGATGGACCGTGGTAAAGAGAGTGAGAGAGCTCAGGGAGAGAAAGGGGAGCTCCTTGCTCTGCTGGAGCCTGTGAGCTGATCCTTGGAGTCTGGCTCTGGTCATAATCATATGTTCATTCAACAAACTGCTACTGTGAGCCAAGACTAGGCGTGAGAAATGCAGCATTGAACAAACCAAAGAAACCCTCTGGCATTGCAGAGTTTATACTGTCCAGGAAGGACGAGGACCAACCAACAGCAGCAAGAAGAGCTTTAGCTAAAATGAGTGGATCAAGGGAGAAAGGAGTAGGGGGTGGGAAGATGGGGGGCATGGTATTTCCTCTAATTGGTCACATGATCAAGGAAGACCTTATCAGTAAGGAATTGTGATGGTTATTCTCAACTGTCAATCAATGAGATATAAAATCTTCTGGAAGAGGGCCTCTGGGCATGCCTCGGAGGGACTACCTTGATTGCTTTAGTTGAAGGGGGAAGGCCTGTCCGCTGTGAACCATTCCTTGGCTGGAGTCTTGCACCGTATGAAGTAGAAAAGGCTAGCTGAGCATTCCACAGACTTCATTCCTTACTCTCTGCTTTGCGAGTGTGGATGCAGCGTCTGAGATCAGCTGCTTCCACCGCCTACTGCCTGTCACGATGGTCTATACATTGAACTGTGAGCCACAATAAACCGTTTCTCCCCTAAGCTGCTTTGGTTAGAATAATTGGCACAGCAAAAGATAAAGAGGCGAAGACAGGGCCCATTTGAGTCAAGGCCTTGAAAGAGCCCCGTGACTTATCATGGGTAATACATACGTTTCTTCTGAATAACAGATGAGCTCCCTCTGGCCAGGGTCCCCTCTGTCACCCCAGTCTGGCTCCTAACTACATCCCAACACCCGCAAGATGCTGATGGCAGTCCAATCTCTCTTGTCAGGGGTCGGATCAGGGAGCCAGGCTGAAGGATCAGGCTAAAGTCAGTCTAAGCCGAGTTCCCTGGTCACTGTCCCCGGCCAGAAGCCCGCATGTAACCTCAGCTGACCCAAGGACAGTATAAGGAGGGGTTTATAGTCTGTTGGTGGGTGTTCTCCGTTGTGATGGGCTGAACAAGGAAGCTCAGGACGTGTTAGCACGACCATCTCTGGACCATGTGGGAAACCAGGCTGCAGACAGAGCCAACACAAAGAGGAGGGCGGAGCAGACAGACCCCACTTCTGGAGCTGCCCAGCCTCACCACACCCCATTATGTGCCCCAAACAAGCTCGCGCCTGTTCACGCTGTCCCAGTGAGCTTCTATGTCCCAGTGTTTAAAGATTCTCGGCCGCAACCATAAAGTCGTAGTAGCTAACGTCTCTTGAGAATGACCTTGTGCCTCTGTGATTTGATTTACTATTGTGGCTTTTTTTTGCACATGTACATGTAATATGGTATGTGTGTGTCAGAGAGCACTTGAGTGTGTGTGCCTATGAAGGCCAACATGTGAAATCAAGACTCATCCTGGATTATTCTACCTCCTTATAACTTTGCTCTGGGGTTTCCTAGGCTCTGCCTTCCAGGGCTGCTGCCATTTCCGCCTGGCATTTTTATGTGGGATCTGAGGGTCGGAACTCAGGTCTTTTTGCTTGAGAGGCAGAAGCCATCTCCTCAGCCTTAAACACATTGTCCTCTGTGTTTCCTCTTCCACATATCCTTCCCAAGTATGGCATCGTCCACTGCTTGTTTGTTTGTTTGTTTGTTTGTTTGTTTTACAATAGAGAGGCAAACACAATGATTGTCTTTATTTGGAATATGTAAGGGACTCGTGCAAGGTTTCCCAATGGTAACTGGAGGAACCAAATCTCAGAAGGCTCAGAGCTGTGTTCTCTCCCAGTGTGCTGTCTCCATCGCTGTGTGACACAGGAAACGAAGAGGAGTGTGAGACGAGAGAGAGGAAGAGAAGAAGATGGAGATAATACCATTAATCTTTTTTGCCTGCTTTGTAGTACCGCAGATTGAATCCAGGACCTTGAAAATGTCCTACTTCTGAGCTCTGTTTCCAGCCTCCCCCTCCTTCTCTCTCTTTTTTTTGTAATTTGAAACAGGATCCCACTAGACTAGCCCATGAACTCACTCTGCGACCAGACACACCCTGAACATCTCACCCTCCTGCGTCAGCCTCCTGCGTCGCTAGTATTTGAGGCCTGCAACACCGGCTCTGACTTAGTTCTTGAGACTGAGTCTAATCTGGCTCAGACTGGCCTTGAACTTGGTATGCGTGTGAGGGCTTCCCTTGAACTCTTGGCCCTCCTGCCTCTACCTCCCAACGCAGTAAGCTCAAGACCAGTCTGAACTATCTTAACTCAAAAAAAAAAAAAAAAAAAAAAGAAGTCCCAGGAGTCTAGGCACAGAACAGAGAAAAATCATTACAACAGAGATAAGTCCTTGTATGCTTTCCTCTTAATTTACACAGGCTTTGTGCTCCCAGAAGTGAGGAGATAGAGAGTGAAGGATTGGGAGTTCAAAGTCGTCCTCAGCTACATAGAGTTCAAGAACAGACCGGGGTACTAGAAACCCTTTCAGAAATAAATAAATAAATAAACAAACAAATAAATAAATAAATAAATCCAGGAATATCCTTTTTTTTTTTTAAATGAAGCAAATTTGGAGTTTACTAAGGAAATAACAGCAGTAGATACTAGCATAGATACTCTTGTTAATCTTGCAAATAATTTTGTTCTCTCTGCCTGGAAATTCTCTCTCTGAGGCACTACATCCCCACCCCATTTCTCTGCCTTGGAATCTTATTTGTTCTTTAAGAACTCAATTCATCTCCTCTTAGAAGCCTTTTCCCTGTCCCATCTCCCCAAACGCAAACTCCTTGGGGAGTCCAGGAAACGCTTGTTGGGATGTCTATGATATCGTGGGTAGACACAGTGCATTTGTTCTGCCTCCATGACAACTGACAAGACTCAGAACTCCCGAGAGGTACGGGCTAGGTCGGATGGGTCCTGTGCACCCAGCGCTTATCCAGTTTATTACTGACAGGACTGCAGAGTCAGGACAAGTGTAAATGAAGGAAGCACAGTACCAATATCTATAATGGTTACTCTTAACTGTTGCTATGAGAGAGCATCCAAAGTCAAGCAACCTAAGGGAGAAAGGGAGGCTTATTTATTCAGCTTATGGTTCCAGAGGGGAGATAGAGTCTGTCATGGCGGAGGCAGCATGGCTGGCTGGCCAAAGCTGGAGACAGGCTACGTCACACCCATCCATGAGGCTGAGAGCTACCAACCACTTGTTGCAAAGGCAGACTCCTCCTGGAGGTAGGGTGGGACTCATCCACCTAAAGGCCCACCCCCTGTGACTGCCTTCCTCCAGCAGGCTCCACTTCGCAAAGGTGCCATGACCTTGACCTTCCCAAACTCATGAGACTGTGGGCGGGACACATCTCAAACCATGACATCAATCATCCCAACTTCTTGAGGACCCTCTGCCTTACCAGCTAAGTGCTAACATAGGTGCAACTTTGTGGAGATGTAAAGTTCACAAAAATCTGGTCTTTAAGTTCATGAACAATTGAGGGTGTGTTCATATCTAAATTACATAGTACAGAAACTCAATACGAATACAAACTAGCTTAATGGGAAAACAAATACAAATAGGATACAACATTTATTTATCCTGGACAAATTATTTCTGTCTACAGGAAATGCTAAATCTGAGGGCTTCTAACCATGGAACATTCAGAATTAGTTCTCTTCCTATAACTTGCTCTTTCTTGGCCTTCTATGTCTGCAGAAATTCTGGGTCCATTCAAAAACCTCTAACAAGTTTACATCTAATCAACCAATCTACAACCAAAATAGAGTTTCTAATTCCAATGGTTCCAGTTAAGGTCCCAAGCTACTCAGAGTGGTCCCACACTTAAAATCCTGGGACTGAGAGACTGAGTAGGAAGATTGCAAACTCAAGACCAGCTTGGGATACATAGGAAGTTTAAGACCAGCTAGAGCGATGTATTAGTCATAAGACCTTACTTTAAAAAAAAAAAATTCCAGTAGCATCATCTTTTCAAATGAAGCAAAGTTGGGGTTTATTAAGAAAAGGAGAGCCGCCCACACCCAAGGGTGGGGCTTCCTTTTCAAAAGTTACTTCTCTAAGGTTTTGTTATCCTCCAGGGAGCCAGTGAAGGTCTAAGTCACAAGAGCAGGAGTCGAGTCCCTTCAGACTCCAGGGACAGGACGGGAGAGGCGGTTCACCAGACAAAGATGCTCTTACCGAAGGGAGGGAGAGGGGCCTATTGCACAGGGAGATACTCTGCAGGTCAACATGCAGAGCTGGAGCAATGAAACCTGCTAGAGCGCAGCCCCTGAGCCGGGCCGTCTGCATCAGCTGCGTTATGACAACGTGGCCAGTTCTTTCGCGTACACAGAAATGCGAGGTCTGAGTCAGGGGACAGTTAACCTCTGGAGATGTCCAAGTTTGATGGGAGCTTTGGGAAATCAAGGCTGGAGTTCTGGTTGGGGCTAAGGCTCCAGTAATCGCTCATCTTTCAGGCAGACTTCTTTCATACTGACCTGGAAAAACAAACTGATGGATTTTGGCAGACACCAAGCATAGGCTAATTCTATTGCACACCGTGATGGGAATGAGGGAGATGCAGTGCAAATCCTCGGCCCCTAGATGAGAACACAAGAAGCCCAGCCTCTGTCTGTCGCCCAGCCCTGGGTCCCTCCTCCTCCTGCCCTCAGCAAAAAGGAAGCCCGGGCTGAGAGAACACCAGCTGCAGCTGCGGCTCAGCCCAGGGCCGCCTGAGGAGCCTTCTGGGGGAAGCTGTGGAAACGGCATCTGGGTGGAGAGAAGGCAAAGACCAACATGGTGGTTAGGAGTGGAAACTCTGCGCTGGGAACTGTGGTTTACACCTGTGAGCCCAGCTCACCAGCTTGAGGCAGAAGGATTGCTCTGAATTCAAGGCCAGCCCGCGCTATGCAGTGAATTCTGGGGCAGCCTGAATTTTACATATATATAGCAAGACCCAGCCAAAGAGCAGAGACTCTGGCGTCAGATGACCTGCTTTTGAATCTCATGTTGATGTCTTAAGACATTTCCTTGGACAAATTATATCATTTCTCTGAATCTTAGTTTCCTCATCAGTAAGAAAATGTGAACTCTACCTACCCAACCAGGTGGGTAATGGAGTCTGAATAAGGTGCAGTAGAGCCAGAACCTCGCATGTATCCGCACTGCAGACTTGGCCAACAAATGTCATTTTGCAGGCAGAATAGACTTCAAAACAAATCCTAGCTCCAACACAATTATTGTTGCATCTATCCTAAAACATACTTTCCTCGCTGCCCATCCCATGTTTTAGCTGTCCCTGAGACCAGAAGGCACTTTAGCATCACAATGTGGTTTGACTGCCAGCTTCTCCTAGCAGCTTAGGAGATCACAGCGTGTCTTAAATTGGGCAAGCTACTCCATCTTTTGGTGCCCTCAACTTCTTCATCTGTAAATGGGGGTATTAATAGTCATAAGTCATAAATGTTTGAGACTTAGTTTTCAAGTTTCTGACATGTAATAAAGACTTAGCAACTTCCACGGACGGGTTACAATTTTTATTGTTATTATATCAGAGCAGGTAAGGGGGAGGGTAGGAGTTCATGGCAGATTTGTGGCAAAAGCCTGAGGGGCTGTGCTAGAGGTAAAGGTAAAGTCAGGGGGGACGGTGGGGGCTCCCACAATCTAAAGTGGGGATGCAAGCCGGGCATGCTGATATGCATTTGTAATTCCAGCACTCAGGGTTAGGCAATATTGCACAGGGGAGACGCCCTGAAGGTCAACATGCAGTGAAGCAATGAAACCTGCTAGAGGGAAGCCCCTGCGCTGCCCTACATAGAAAGACTGTCTTATAAGACACAAAGGAGGGGGCAGGAGAAACAGGAGGTTCTGGAAGCTGACAGGTGGCTGATGGAGAGAGGTCAGGACATCACCACTACAGGGTGTCCAGGCGGCCATCCAGGGGGATGGGAGGGGCCTGCCCTCTTGGATTGACATGTTCTCTAATTGCAATAGCCGCCGCCTTTTACATTCTTGCCACAGGCCAACTGTGTGAATTGGTAATTATTATCTCATAATATTTTGTTATCAAACCTATGAGTCAGGCGCTTTTATTAGTCAGTTTTCCAGAAGAAATCAAGAGCTCAAAGCGATATGCGAGCGCGCTCTAAGTCACACGGGTTCCAAGTGGCAGAGATGGAATGTGAATCAGGGCTTTTTTTAAACAATTTCTGGCACCTCCGTCCCTTTGCCACTGTGTTACTGGCATTTGATTCTGCAGCATCTCAAGTATCCGCAGGAGCAATTTTCTTCCCTCTCCCCTCTGGATCTCCACGAGGTCTCCACCTCCCCAGCCCGCACATGCCAAGCTCACAAGTCATCCGGTTTTGCCAAAATTCTGTTCCGATTCGATAAACCCTCGCCAGGCCCGCTCGCTCGGCATGATTCAGCCGGAGAGAATAGCGAGGCTGCGTGCCGGGCATGCCGACCTGCTGAGCTCAGACAGGGTGGGAGGCGATCGGGAACCTCAGCCTGCCGCGGGCCCGGTGCCAGGGGCGGGGCTGGCTCTCTGCGGGAGGGAGGGGCGGGAGCCGGGTCCTGGGAGTAGCCGGTGCACGCAAGTGGGGACTTACAGGGCGTCCAGGGGTGAGGACTGGGTGCGACCCACGTGTGGCCCAGTTTGTGAACGTTCATCTGCATGCATGCAGACGGATGTGCGTGCGCACGCCCGGCTGTGCTCAGATTTCAAATTTGCATTCATTCTAGTAGGTGTGCCGATGGCATGAAAGAGGAAGACGGGGCAAGGGAAGAAGGTGGTTGCTTCTGACTGTCCCCATCTGGAGGGGAGAATTACCACAGGCTCTCCTGTGGCTCTGGTCTCCTCAGAGGACCCACCGGAAGTGCATTGCCCCACTTCCACTGCGAAATCTAGGTTCTGTCTGAGCTTCAGGTTTGTAAACACGACTTCTTGGATCTAGTTTTCCCATAAGGTAGATGCCGAACTGTCTGTGAATCTAACGTCCCTTCCCCTCTGAAAATCCAGTGACCAGACTGTCTTTCCAGAGAAATGACCTCAAAGCACAGTGTTGTGGTGTTTGAGGTACCATCCAGAATCTATCCACAGATTGTGGGTTAAGAGACCAAGCATCATACACGCCCATGCTGAGCACCACCTCTACTGAGCCCTGGATAGAAAGACAAGCTACGGGGAACGGAAGTAAAGTGCATTGTGACAGGCCTATGGGACAAGTGTGTTAAAGACTGAGCGAAGGAGCCGCCAGAGGATGAGGGGATGCCCTTCTCGAAGGTTCCTGGAAAGAATCCCCTGAAGGGGACATTCAGGCTGAGTGTAGGCCAAAAGGGGGAGAAGGCACAAAAGCAGAAGGGTTGCCTCTTGGAGCAATGCGTGTACGTGGAGCAGGAAGAAGGGCTGAAAGGAAGTCTCTTGGCAAACCCGAAGGGCCGGGGCACACTCGATGAAGGTTCCGGATCTTATCCTCCAAGCGATGGGGCATGGTGGGAGCTCTTTAAGGAAGAGAATGCATAGCCCAGCCAGGTGGTGACTCGCATAGATTGAAATGTACCCCGCATTTACCCAGAGACCAAATGAGAGGAAGTTGCAATAGTTGGTGAGGAAGAGAAAGGAAAGACTCGAAAGCAACAGGAATGTGGGGAACTAGAGAAAGGGGCCAAAGAAAAGGGAGAGCTGGCAGATGAGTAGTGAAGGGCTGGCGAAGAAGCAGGTAGAGGAAGAATGTGCTGCTGTTTCCACAGTGCCATGCTCCAAGACGGGCCCCAGTGACACAGAGCCGGTTTCTGGGAACGATGATGAGGTCTGTTTAAGACACAATATGAGACATGTAAAAAGAGATGTACGTTAAGCAATTTGCTATGTGGGTGAAGCATTGGGAAGAGACACTGAAGACGTACATCTGTGAGTCATGGGCAGATGGATAGCTGACGTCATGGTACTGGGTGAGGTCATTAAGGGAGAGTGTAGATAGTGAATGAGAACAGGATGGAGAAAGAAATCAGTACTTAAGGGCACGCAGAACAAGAGCTTGTAGAGGAGACTGAGAGGAGTCTTAGAGCTCAGAAAGACCGAATAAATCAAGAAGTATGAAATGCTAAAGATGAGAAAGAGACCATCACAAAGCCTATGAAGAGATCAAGCTGTGGAGTAAGCAGAGGACTGATGGGAAAGCCACACAGAAAGACAGAAAGAACGAAGGAAGCATAACACATCCAGAACACAATTCAGAGCGGTTACCATCAGGGGATTGCAGTAGGTTTCACACTCTCTTGTCCTTCAAAGTGAGGTGTGCCAACTTGATAAAACAAAACAAGATGCATGAGCCGCTTCAGAGGCTGGGTGGGTAGGCAACCCAGGATGCTGACCCCTGAAACAGGGAGTGGAAATGAGGCAGGTCGTAGCATTGCATCTGTGCCTGGGGAGGGTCTAGGCAGCAGTGCACGCAGCAGCATCTGAAGCCGGGGTGCACGTTCTCAGTGGGGGAGTCAGCACTGGCGGCAGAGGGAAGCCAAGCTTGCGTTGACCAGGCACGGAGAGATCGCCAGAGGTGCCCGCATGCAGCGATTGCACGCCCGAGAGGAAGCAACTAGACAAGGCTAGAGAACTCTGGAAGGAAGCAGAACACATTGTGGAGTTCACTCAAGGTTGGAGATCATTCATATTCCCAACCAGCAGGGAGAAGAAAGCTTGTTATCAAACCTGGGGAGAACGACCGGAAGCACGTTGCCTCATAGCAGAACTAACTTAATCCTAGAATAGCCTTTGCTCCCCGAACTACAAAGTAACCGAAAAGACCAGAGTTTGGACCCCTGGCTCCCACATAAAATGCCAGGTGAGTGTGGTGGTCCACCTGCAATCCCAGCTTCTGAAGCAGAACCTGGAACTCCCCCCCAACCCCTGCAAGCTGGTGAGCCCAACCCCACCCGTGAGCTCTGAGTTTGATTAGAACTTCAAAAGAATAAGGTGGAAGAGGGATCGAGGACAGACTCAAGGTCAACCTCGGGCCTCCATCCGCCTGCACACACATTTACGCATGCACACTTGTGTGAACCTGTGAACACCCCCCCCCACATACACATGTATTAATAACACCTCAATCTGTCAACTTCGCCCTGGACTTATCTTTGGTGGTGGTGGGGGGTGAGGTTATCACCCTTAGGGCTTCTCACTTGCTAAGCAAGCAACAGACAAGTTCTTGGCTGCTGTGCTACATCCCGAGCCTTGGACTGTCTTTTCAAAGATGCTCATAGAGCACACAGGATTAGAGGTGGGAGAAGGGGTCTCCCTGCGCATCAGGTCGGACAGGTTCGTCGACCGCTTCCAGCTTTTCGCCGTACAATATAAACATCAAAGTCGATTTGAGGGTGTTTCTCTTGAGTGGGCCAAGTCCGATCTGAATCAGTTGCGGCTGACATCACGCTTCAAGGAAACACCCACTCAGGGTCAGGAGGTGGGGTCTAGCAGGAATAAGCGGGAGCTGGAGGCGAGAAGTTTGCAAAGAAGAGAGTGCACAGCAGTCTGACTCTGGCGTGTGGAGCCTCCTTGCAGATGGTGTAAAGACAAGAGCTAAAAACAGAGAAGAGAAACCACAGCGCGGAATCCTCACTCAGCTCCAGCTTGAGGAAGACAAACCTGCAGGCAGGAGGGGGACACCAGCAAGGGCAAGGACTTCCCCCAGCCTCTCGTAGCCTTGAGATGAAGTTCCCAAGAACAGAGCATTGGGTTTACTGTAATTATGAAGTCATGCTTTTTTTTTATTAAAAAAATATGGACCGCTTCACGAATTTGCGTGTCATCCTTGCGCAGGGGCCATGCTAATCTTCTCTGCATCGTTCCAATTTTAGTATATGTGCTGCCGAAGCGAGCACGAAGTCATGCTTTCTTATTGAGGGAAACAAACAAACAAACGAACAGATACAGAGGGGCGGATGATGTCGGGCTGGAGAGATGGCTCAGGGGTTAACCCTTCACCTCACAAGCAAAAGGACCTGAGTTCAGATTCTGAGATCCCATGTAAAAATGCCAGGTGGAAGCAGTGGTGGCCTGTGATACTGGCCCTGAATGACGACAGAGCCTGGGAAACCGCAGAGCAAAGCAATAAGGAGATAGAGCAATACAGGGTGATTCCCAAAGTCACCTTTGTGCCTTCACAGACACACACAGTGCCCTCTTCTACACACACACACACACACACACACACACACACACACACACTTCATTTTTTTGCAACTTTCATTGTTAATTCTATTCTTAAGAGATATCTAATGTGAACAATTTCTTGCATATGCATCCAGATACCATCCTTTATTTATTTTTATTTATTTATCTCCTTTCTTATTTGGGGAGCTGGGGATTGAACCCAGGTTCTTGTGCATACTAAGCTTTCCCTCTCTCTCTCTTTTTCTCTCTCCCTCTCTCTCAGCTACACCTCAGGCAAACACTTTCACTTTCATTTGTTTATTATTTCTCAAATTGACACAGGCCCAAGGCTTATTAACAGGAAGTCATTTTGTCAGCCAGCTCGCCGAGGCCGCGATGAAATTGTGGAGCTCGCCTGGGCTCAGCACATCGGAGGTGTCAGCCCATGGCCGCTTGCCCCTGCGGCCGGGGAGCGTGGCACGGTGCGGGCAGGCGGCAAAGGGTGTCTGCTTACCCTGTGGTGGTCGGGAAGCAGCGAGAGAGGAAGGACGAGGCCAGGGACCCCATATCCTTTAAGAGACCCACACGTCCAGTGGTTTAGGCCCCTCCAACCAGAGCCACGGGCTGAAGCCTCCACCACCCCCAACTGTACGGAGAGCTGGTGGTCACGTCTCACTCAGCGTGCGGCCCGTGAGGCTGCCTAAGATTCGAGCTGTAACATTTGCTGGAACGAGGAAGCCCGCGAAGAAACCCCCAGATTCCCTGCCTGGGTGTGTCTTTCCTATTCGAGGCCCCTCCCCTTCTTCCACTTTCTCATCTGGCATTTATTTGCCTTAGATAGTGTGCCGCTGTTGCTACTTTTTACTTTGTGTGTGTGTGTGTGTGTGTGTGTGTGTGTGTGTGTGTATCAGAAGACACTGTGTGTCCCTGTAGAGGCCCAAGGGTGACTTTGGGAATCATCCTGGATTGCCTCTTCTTCCTTTTGCTTCCCTCTGGGATTTCCCAGGCTCTGCCTTCCAGAGTCAGAAGTGCAGGCTGCCTCTATTTCCACCTGACTTTCTTTTTTTGTCCTCCAAGGTGGGATCTGGAATCTGAACTCAAGTCTTATTGCCTGCAAAGCAGAGTCTTAACCCCTGAGCCATCTCTCCAGCCCCGTTATTGCTAATTTTGATTAAGCAGTTTTAGATATAGATTGACCAGCTTTCCTTACAGTAGACCGGACCATCTCTTGCTCTTACCACCCTGCTCCTTCCGTTGCCTCTATCCTTTCCTTCCCAAATGATGACTATTTTGGTGTTTTATTAACATACTTTTACTAGTTCACATTTTCATTATTTTCACTATTATGTCGATCACAGCATCTATTTAGTATGCTGTTACAAGTGTACCCAAAATTGTGGTTCTTCTCCTACTTCTGTGTGTCCCCAAGTTAATAAACATCTTTCTTTTTCACTTGCTTAATTTCTGTTTTCCTCGCGGACCCGTATTGGGTCATCTGCTGGTTCTGTTTTCCTTTCAGAGATCCCTCTCTGTTGAAGTCTGCATGTTGCCAACAGAGTCACACCCAAACAGTTTAGGGGAACAAGGAGGGGTTTTAGTCTTGCTTGCACTTCTCTGTGCAGTTGGCAGTGCAGTCCAGCTTGGAAGGAGAGTTCATGCCAATACCAGCGGCCCAGAGAACTAGCTACGCCATATCTGTTGCTCAGACAGGAGCACACCTGACTGGCCAGTCTGTCCGAGCCTTCTGAAGCACGCCAAACTACTAAACCTGCTCCCGCCATCTTATCTACCTGCAGAGAATGTTCCACCCAGCATGGGCGGGGGCTTCCCACATCAGTCAGACCATCTCCTGCAGGCTCACTTGAGGGGCTTGCCTTAGCTGCTAACTCTTCACAAATGTACCCAGAGCTCAGCCTTCAGTTGCCAATTTGACACCTGCATCTAACTGGCAGACGCCCCTTCAGCTCCCCTTCATCTTCCGATCTAAACTGTCTGCCCTCATCCTTCCTCCTCAGCTGTCCGCATGGCGCTTCCTGTTCTCGTGAGAATTCTTGGTTGCCTTTTCCTGGCTGGGCTTCCCTGCGCCTAGAAGTAGCTCTTCCCTCTCTCTTGGATGGCGTTGGCTGTGGCAGATGCCGGCAGATTAACCTGCTGCTCTTGCTCTCCTGAACGCTCACCTCACCAGCCTGGAACATTCTGCCCCGGGTGCAGAGCTGGGACTGTGGTTTCACCGACTCTTTGTTCCTTCCTTCTGGGACCTTCTGTTTTCTCGACTTGTTTCTGTATTTTGACAAGAGAGGGATATGTACTAGATGCTGCGTGTCCAAAAGTGTCTTATACTTCACCACAGTTTGGCATTTCTATCTGCCTATAGAAGTTAATTTTTTTTTTCAGGGCTAAGGATTGAACCCAGGGCCTTGCACAAGAGGGGCACGTATTCTACCTGAATTACAACCCCGGCTCTGTGCAGAGATTTGTCAAAGCAATGCTCCATTTCCCTTTTGTTTCCAGTGTTAGGAATCCTGAAGACAGGGCTGGAAAGATGGCTCAGGTATCAAGCCTTTGTCTTGCAAGCAGAAGGACCTGAGTTTGGATCCCAGATGCCACATAAAAACACCCGGCAGAAATGATGGGGGCTGAAATTCCAGCCTTGGAAGAATGAGCCTGGGAGCAAAGCTGTAAGGAGGTAGATCAATCCAGGATGATTCCTGAAGTCACCCTTGGGCTTCCATCGGCACACTGTGCCCTTTTCTACACACACACACACACACACACACACACACACACACACACACACACCGTGAAGACGTGAACACATTCTGATCCCTGCGTGTATGCCAGAATCAAAACTGTAGTCAGACTTTTCCTAGCTGTGACAAATGCCTGAAGCAAACATCTTAAGTGGAGGAAGGATGTATTTTCATTCACGGTGCCCGAGGCTTTGAGCCGTGATTGGCTGGCTCCCTTGTTTCTCAGCTGTGGTGAATCTGAGCATCATGAAGCCATAAAGATGCTTATGTGATGGATGCTGGAAGCAAGGAGAGAGAGCCAGGGGAAAGGGATAAGATACGCCCAAGAACATGCTGGTACTTTCTCCAACTGAGCCTCATCACCTACCTGCTTCCGATAATAATATCAAATTACAATCCGCCAATGGGCTAATGAATCCACCAATGGGCTAATGAATCCACCAATGGGCTAATGAATCCACCAATGGGCTAGAGTTCTTGTCCTGCAATCATCTACCCATGAATGAATCCAACAGCCGAACACCCAGCCTTCCACACAGCAGACTTCAGGAGATGCGTCATGTCCAAACCTGAACAGTATGTGTGATATTTTTTGGGGGGGGAGGTGGTCTCAGTACGTAGCTGCTGGCTGAGCCTGGGTGGCCTGGAGCTGGTGGGGACTCTCTTGCATCCCCCCACCTGTGCACACCATCTTTCCCCGCACAACATTTTGCACACTGTTGCTTCTTTGGGAGTTTTTAGAATATTTTCTTGGCCCCCGGGGTTTGGAAATTATATAACAGTTGTTCTTACTTCACCAAGTGCTGAGGTGCTTTTCTTTCGAAGTTCTGGGTATTCTGTGGGTATTTCAATGTTAAAAAAAAACATTTGTTCAGGAAATTTTGATTTGATGATTTACTTCTCTTCCTCTTTCTTGTCTTTCTGTTAGAACTGAGGACTATTCATTTAATTTCTATCTTTTCTACTTTTCTACCTTTAAGGAAAACCTTGAAGTTTTCCCTTGATTTCTGGGAGATTTCCTTAACCATAAATTTCCATCTTCTTCTTAGGCTTTAAATTTCTGCTATGGTGATTTTAATTTTCAAGAGCACTCTGGTGCTCTCGGTTTGTTCTTCTCCAAAGTAGCAAAGGATGATCTTTGCTAGTTGCTCAGCCTCCACCGAGATGTCTGGAAGCTTCTTTTCTCCTGCATATCTTTGTTTCACCCTGGTTGTTTTTACCTGTGTGTTTCAGTCTTTATCTTTCGGTTAGAAGGACTCCTCTGACATTTGTTATTCTTTAATTATTTGTTGTTGTTTTATTGTTTGAAAAACGACACTAAAAACGTGATTTGTGCAAGGTAAGGTAGCCAATGCCTAAAGTCCCAATACCGGAAGCGGCTGTGGCAGGAGAATTGCTTCAAGTTTGAGACCGCCCTGAGCTACACAGCAGACTGCCCGTGTGGTCGGGTCGGTTAACAGTTCACTTTTGATGATCGGACTATGCCATTTATTGGGGAGCTTCCTCTGTCAGGACATTCTATTTGTTTCCACTTTGATTCAAGAGAAAAACATCTCACCACGTGTCTTGCATAGTAATCCCGTGGTTTCCCTCAGCTCAGCTCCTTCGTCCCCAGTCCCTGGGCTTCTCAAGGGTCCCAGAGCATGGGGCACTTCCTCTCTCCTCACTGTCCTTGAACAGGATTTTGATCCTGGCTCTTTCCCATTGCAGTTACTGTTTTTCCCTCTGTTTTCCACATCCAGAAATCCTACTGCTATCCCATGGATCTCTGCTTCTTTAAATCACTTCTTTAGAAGCAATCCACAATGACTCCCAAAGTCACTCTTGGTCCTCCACAGGGATGCACAGTGTCGTCTGATATACACAGACACACACACACACACACACACACACACACACACACACACACAGAATAAATAAAGTAAAAAAACCTTTCCTGATTTTTAAATATATTTTTGTTTGTTAGCTTGCTTTTTAGAAGGGAGCAAAATTAGCAGTGTGTACTCAGACCTCATCTTTAACTGCAAGGTCTTCAGCATTTCTACATGTCAAGTCATGGCTATCACTCTGAAGGTGACCTTTTTGGACCCATTTTAAATGTTAAAGGGGAAACAATGTGTCCAAGATATGAGGTCAACAGACTTCATCTAGACACTTTGCTTTTCTACAAAAAACGCCAAGAGGAGTTACAAACCGAAACCACACACAGATGCAAATCCACATAGATTTTATTTGGCACTTCTAGGGTTTTTTAAACTCAAGAAACTTCACACACACACACACACACACACACACACACACACACACAGAGAGAGCAATCAATCAAACAAAAACTCTTGAACTCTTTGAATTTCCTTCAATAATCCAAGGATCAGGCTCAGGCTGCTTGGCACACACCAGCAGACTCCACTCATCTGGCTGTACTAGAGTCGGGGTCCTGTCAGCTGGATGGAGCCGCATCTGGTCCTTGAGATATGTGACTGTTTGCCACAATCCCCAGCATGCCCTGTGGTCTTCTATCTCCTGGCAACACTCCTACACGCCATCTATCTGGTCTCTGATTTCATCCGCGCATAATATAAAATTGGAATTACACAGTCCTCCTTGGCACGTTGCTCTGGACTGGACTCTCCTGACTTGTGATGGGTAAGAGTTGGCTGCTTCAGCTTCCCCGACAGTCCAGCCGTGGCAGGTGGACCACGTCACTAGCAAAGGCCTCCTATACTCTGAGCTCCCTGATTCTTTCCCCTCCTCTAGAGACGGTGGGACCAGGAGTGGGACTTGATCCAAACTGGGTATGTAAAACTTAGAGACTCTGAGGAAGAAGTCACTAGCATTGAGTCCTATGAAGAATATTAATAGCAACATTCTAAGGACAGGTCCCTCAGTTCCCACCACCACAGACCCTACAGCTGGCCCCTGATTTCCTCCTTACCAAGTTTCAGTCAATAATTGTTGGATTCATTGAGTTTTCCCAGTATCCTTTCAGTATGTCTCTTAAACATACATGTTTTTCTTTTGCTTACGGTAGATGCATACATTATTTCTTGCAATCCTTTCCTCCTGCTTCTTACCAATATTGGCTATCCTCTTCCAAGACTCGTAAAGCCATTATCATTAGCATCATAAAATTATTAACAGCTTGCGAGATCTAGTTTACACACTATAAAATAAATCATTTAAAATACACAGTTCAATGGCTTTCTACATATTGATGTATGTTACAACTGATTTAAGAACATTTTCATGGCCCTAAAAATGTTTTTTCGCAATGCTAGGGGTCAAATCCACGTCCTGAACAGGCTAGGCAAGCATGTTCTCTCTCTCTGAGCCACAGCTCAGCTCTCCCAAAGCAAATGTCCATCTGCAGCCACTTCCTGGTTCTCAGCACCCTAGGCAACCATCGATCAATGTCACTTCTGTGGATTTGCTTGTTTATTACCCTTTCACATGAACTGGATCCTGTGATGTGAGATTGCTTGTGGATAACTCCTTTCACTTAGCGCGACATTTTCAAGGCTGTTCTGTTGTATCACGGACCAGAGCTGTATTTCTTCATTGCAAATAGAATTCCATTGTATGGCCACACTACATATTTGCTTGCCCATGCTAATAGATCTTTTTGGCAATTCTGAATAGTTCTGTGTAACAGTCATGTACAGTTTTGTGTGGATTTTTTTTAAAGAAGGTTCTTGCTGTGTTGTCCACGTGAGTAACTTTTCTGCTTTAGTTTGCAAGTGCTGGGACTCAAGGCATGCACTCCACACTCTACTTGGGGTGTTTTCATTCTCCTTGGATTTGTTCCCAGGAATCTTTAGATCAGACGGTAACTCTAACATTTTGAGGAACCATCAGATTGTTTTGCAAAGTGCTGGTGTCATTTTGTATTTTACCAGCAATAGATGAGCGTTTGGCTTCTACGTCTTAATCAGCACCTGATCCACGCATCTGTTTCTTGGCTATAGCTGTCCTACTGGGCATGAAGTGCTATATCATGTTTTATGATATGTGTTTCTCTCACATAAATCTTATTACATATGTGATGGGCAAACATTTTCTTGAATTTACCTTTGTTAAATTCAATAATGACCTTTGAAACCCAAATGTTTTTCAAGTTTTTTTTTTATATGTAGGGGTGTGTGTGTGTGCGCGTGTGCGTGCGCGTGTGTTTGTGTGTGTGTGTGTGTGTGCTTGTATGTGTTTGTATAGAAAAGGGCAGTTGAGAGGCTGGAGAAATGACTTAGGGGTTAGGACTGCCTTGCAAGCAGAAGGTCCTGAGTTTGGATCCCAGGTCCATGTAAAAATACCAGGTGGAAATGGTGGCAGCCTGCTACTTCCTGCCCTGGTGGGTGGAGTCTGGGAAATCCCAGAGTGAAGTAAAAAAGAAGTAAAAGCAATCAAGATGATTCCCAAAGTCACCCTTGGCCTTTTACAGGGATTCACAATGCCCTCTGGCACACAAATACACACACACACACACACACACACACACACACACACACACACACACACCCATGTGTGTGCACATGCAAAATAATAAAATAAAGTTTAAAAAATATTAAAAAAAGAAGAGGGCGCTTGAGGGCGCAAGGGTGACTTCAGGAATCGACTTGGGCTGGATTGCTCAACCTCCTACTGCTTCACTCTGGGGTTTCCCAGGCTCCACCCTGCGGGGCAAAGGCTTCAGCCCTGAGCCGTCGCTCCAGCTGCCGTGATTTGAAGATGAGTTGTTCCCCCACGAGCTCCTGTGTTTGAATCCTTAGTTGTTGTTTGGGAAGGTCACGGCACCTTTAGGAGGTGGAGCCCTGCGGGGGGAAGGCACGGGGTGGGCCTTGAGGCTGGTGAGCCCCCCTGCTCCTGCTAGTCTGCTCTTGCTGTTGGCAGAATGAGTCCCCTCGGCCTCCATGACGGATGTGACTTAAGCTGCCTCCAGCATCTGCCAGCCACACCTTTTCCGTCATAGGGACTGTATCTCCCCCTGGAATTGTGGACTGAATAAATCTCCTTTTCTCCCCTTAAGTTGAGCTTGAGTCCTTCTCAAAGCAGCACAGAGAGTAACCGGCATACCAGCTCAGCTTCATTTTCTTATGTAGCATAGAGGTGTGTATGTGTTTATGCATGCACACGTGCGAGTGTGCACATGCGTGTGCGTCCACGGAGGGCAGAGGTGAAGGCAGGAAGCTTTCCCCAGTTGCTCTTCCCTTATTTTCTGAGACAAGGTCTCTTCCCTGAACTTGGAACTTCGTGTTTCAGTTCATAGTGCCGTGAACTCAGGAATCCTCCTTTGCCCACTGCACTGTGCTGGCTACAGACGTATACCACCACGCCTGGCCTCTCACGCAGGCGCTGGGCATCCTACGCAGGTCCTCATGTCGGCAGGGCAGACGCTTTGCCCACTGAGCCATCTTGCTGACACCAAAGTTTAAGTTTCGACAAAGTCCAATTCATCTATTTTTTCACTTTAATTAATAAGCGATGCATACTTTTTCAAACATTTCTGTGCTTTTTAACAGTGATGTACAGACCTCACTTCTTTTTAAACAAATGAATAGTTTCCATCACTGCACATTACCACCTTGTCTCAGAGGAGACATTATGAGCTGGCCACAGTCATTTGAGCTTCTGCCCAGAGATACAGTCACATCACTCCTGCTATCTTGATATTGTAAAGTTTGAATTATTAAAAAACTTAATTTTTTGCTGTAGGAGGTGGTTTTGCTGTATAGCCTCTGTCCTGTCCCATCTCTCCTGCACCCCCTCCTCCTTCCTTGAAACTTCTTTTTCCATCTTGTGGTCACTTTTCTAGTTTCTGTCCTATGCACATATGGAAAAATTAAAATCTAGAATCTACATCTGAGAGAGACATTTCTGTTTCCGAGTCTGGGTTACTTTTATATAATGTTCCAGTGCCATCCATTTTCCTGCAAATATGTCATGATTTCATTTTTCTTTATGGAGAAATGACATTCTATTTATGCAAACTGCGTTTTCTCTAAACCGTTGTCTATTGACGCACACATAGGTCGTTTCCATTTCATGGCTATTTGGAACAGTGTAATATAACCGTGGATGTGCAAGTATTTCTGTTGACTTACAGTTCTTCGGAATCTGACCAGGAATGGTACTGTTGGATCACGTGACAACCCTCTGGAGAGGTCTTCGTGCTGATTTCCGTAGCGTGTACCACCTCACACTCACTAGTGGCGAAAAGGATCCTCTTTCCCGTGCCTGGTGACGTCAGCGCGCTGAAGGAGACTCTCAAAGCAGCTTTAATTTGTGTTTCCTTAATGGCTAAGGATGTGGAACATTTAAAAAAAATTACTGGCTATTTGAGTTTCTTTTGAGACTTGCCTGTTGGGTTCCTTAGCCATATCGATCAGCAGCTTTGTGTTTTGGTGTTTCATTTTTGCTATTCTTTATATATCCTAGATTTCCAATATTGAACCATGTCTGAAATATAATCAGCAGTTTTTCTCCCATTTTATAGCTGCCTGCTCATGCTGCTGATAGCGCTCTTGGCTGGGCAGTAGCTTTTTAACTTCAAGTAACCTCTTCGTCAAGGGTTTTCCTGTTTGACTCCATTTAAAAAGGTTGTTTTTGTAAGGGATGGCAAGACGGCTCAGTAGCGACCTTGATCCCAGGAAGCCATGTGGTGGAAGAGGGAGGTGACTTCCGAAAGTTGTCCTCTGACCCCACCTTCTGCCATGACACGCGTGCACAGTCCACATTCCCTCTCTGATATCTTGAAGCGCTTTCCTTGTGTTCTCTTTCAGTGGCTTGGCGTTCCGGGTTTTATTGCTTTCCAATCCATCTTGAGTTGATTTCTGTTCCCTGCGAGAGGGATGGACACAGTTGTCCCAGCGCCTTCTGGGGAGGAAGAGCCCTGGGAAGATGTAAGAGGCGGATCACCCATCAGCCTGTGCTGGGGAAAATGGGAACTGCATGCAGACGACTGGAAACCGCTGGAGGGAGGCCGTGGATAGCGAGGGCCTTGAATCGAATAAGCTAAATCATAAAAGTTTTTTAAGAGGAGCTCAGATTGACAAAAGGTATCTGATTCCCCTTTGATAGAGAAACTCTGTGTGTGTGTTACACGCATGTGTCAGAATGCACCTATGGAGGTCAGAGGTCACACTGAATGTCTTCTTTTCATTGTTGTCCACTGGAGTTTTTCCTTTGAGACAAAGCCTATCACTGAACCTGCGGCTTGCCTCGTTGCCTAGACCAACTAGCCAGCAAGCCCTCAGGATTTGCCTGTTTCCGACCCCCCCATCCCTACCCCAGCCTCGGGGTCACAGATGTCTGTGTAGACTGGGCATTTACAAGGGTTCTGGGGTTCAGAATTCAGCTCTTCGGGTGTGCACAAGCAGGCACTGTACCAACTGCGCCATCTCCCCAGCCACACGAATTCTGTTCACTTCCAAACGCATGTTCTAGAGAAAAATGTTCTAGAGAAAAATGTTCTAGAGAAAAATTATTCCCTTTAAAGGTACATGGAAAGGAAGCTGAGGTACGAGTGGATTATATTACCGTAAAAATCATCTTGAAATTCAGTGACTCTTTGTTTCTTATAACCTATGAGTTTAGGGAGTGGCATGGGATGAGCCTGGGAAGCGAGGATGAGGAAGGCAGAGAGACTTTGTGCCTTGCTTTTCTTCCCAGAGGTGAGGAGTGAGTAAGCCATGGGGCCTGGGATGGGTCTTGAGAAGGCAGCGGGCAGAGAAGTGGCTCAGAAAGGTGACCTGACCCTCTGCCATCCGGCAGGCAGGAAGTGAGGGAAGTACAACTAAACACGTGGGGGTGGAGGCAGGAAACTGAGGAAGTTCACACCTGATACTTGAAATTTCCTATGAAGTAGGAAGCAAGTCAATTGCCAAGAATGGTAGTGGCGTGGTGGGGGAGGGGCAGAGGAAGCGCACCGTTTTCAGGGTTTTGGCAAAGGTTCTTTAAGTCCCGCTGCTAAACCACCAGCCTTCAAATGAACATTCACAATAGCTTCTGCATGTCTTCTCTGGTCAACCTTTTGCCATCCTACAAACAGGTTGACTAAAGTTTTAAGAAGATGTCAAGCAGGTGCGGCAGTAGAGTCTATCCATAATCCCAGCAGGTAGGAGGATCAAAAGCTTGAGGCTACCCTGGGACAGATACTCCATGAAAGCTTGCGGCCGACCCCCTCCTGCAAACAGCGGCAGACGTTGGATCAGATCATGTTCTCCCTACCTACGGCAGTTGCTCGGGATTCCCAAAATGAGGGGTGGAGAGAAGGCTGGGTGGGTGGAAGAGCTGGTCACATAAACCTGATGAGCTGAGTTTGATCCCCAGAATCCATATGAAGATGAAGGCACAGAGCTGCCTCCACAAAGCTGTCGTCTCATCGCCACACATGCATTGTGACATGCCCACACGTGCGCGCATGCACACACACACACACATACACACACACACACACACACACACACACACAGCCACTGTCACATTATCCATAAAAATAATCATTCGCTCAGTGGTCTGGCTGACACGCGGACCTGACTTCAGCCCTCTCAGCACCGTCCCACGCCCAGGGGTCATCTCCTCCCTCCTGCTTCCTGCCTCCGGAGCCTCGTCCTGCACCTGCCAAGCCCTTCGGTTCTCAGCTCCGAGCAGCCAGGGCGCACACCGCAGCATCTGATCACTGGAGTCCCGGCCGTGAAGGCCCGCGAATGAAGACCAAGGACACATCAGCTCCTAGGACCCCTGAAGATCCAGGCGCTCATCCCTGAAGTGCAGAGCGAACGAGGCCATGAGGAGCGATTACTGCCACCAGCCAGACAGAACACAGAGGTGGGGGTGTCAGGGCTCCCCAGGGTGACGGGACTTCAGGGACAGTAGGGGAGTCTTTGTGCCAGGCACCAAGGTGGTTCTGTCCTGAGGTGGGCCGAAGACCACTGTGTCGACGGCAGAAGGGCTGGCATGGGTCTCAAACACGGCAGCTCCCATCCGCCCTTCCAGTCTTCCATTCTGGGATCAGTCGCTCAAGTCAAGGTCCCAGGACGGAGGGTCCGACACGCGGAGCTGCTGCCGTGAGCCCCTAAGGAGCAGCAGAATTCTGCCTGTGGTGAGAGCGACAGGTCAATGCGGAAGGGGAGATGACGGGTGGCTTCAGAGGCCCCAGAACCAGAGAACAAGCGGCATCCATCAAGACATTGGAGAACACGGAGGAGGTATGACCTCGAGGAGAGCCAGGTTTCCACCAAGCGGGAGAGTAAGTCTGATGGACTAAAGCTGCTTTTGTCGATTTGTTTGTTTTCCAATGGATCAAAGATTGTTCCAGAAGCAAAAGCAACACGTCATGGAGCCGGGACAGGCCCTGGTCAAAGGTCCGGATCTCCCCTTACTTACCGAGCCATCTGGCCAATGACTGCGTCTGTTTGCGTTCAGTTTTCCTATCTATGGAATGATGCGATATCTGGATTAGCACATGGATGAAATTAATCGGGAATGCCAAACCGCACTGTAAACCGCACGGTGCTATCCACGTGAGTCGTCATTATCTTTAGTGCGCCGAGTTCACGGCCACGCTTGCAGCAAAGCTCTTGATTTTTTGTTCTAAATTTAGAGAGGCCCTGAGAAGAAAGCTGGGCAAATATTCTGTTTTCCAGGTGGGAAAGCAAAGGGAGGCTGGATTATTCCATAAACATTTACCGAGCATTACTCTGTCAGTCGCAGAGGTGGGCCGAGGGATAGCATGCTGAGTCACAGAGCAGTCATCGTTCCCGGCTGAGAGAGCAAGTCCCGCGCCGTGGCACTTGGCACGGGGAGGACACAGGGGGGGGGGCACTCCGTGGGCACCAACAGGCAGCAACTGAGTCTGAATGAAGCCCATCCAAGCAGAGGCACTCGGGGAGCTGGCCCGTGATCAAGCCAGAGGTTAGGGGGGCACCAGTTAGAATCCAGGGTCGCAGACATACAGTCAACACTCCCTTGGCACTCTCTGCTAAGAAGAAAAAGGACCGTCTTGCTCCCACGCGAAAGCAGGCTCCGTCTGCTTGTGCAAGGACCTGGCTGCCACTAAACCACATTCTTGCTGAATCTTCTCGTTAGGTGCTGTCAGCCATGCTCGGTCTGGGGGAGAAAAGCTCAGCTCTGTTTCCTAGACAGGAGGCAGGTACTTCCAACCGTGTGGCTGTCTGTGCCGTTGGCTGGCTGCCATGCCTTGCTTGGGAACCCGGGAAGGGCCAGGGAGTTAGTGCGAGCAGCTCTCCTGGGAAGCCAGGTTTCCGTTTGTGTTTGAAAGGGGTGGGCCTCGTCCCGGGCATGCTGTGGCTGCTCCCCCAGCTAATGAGGTCACTAGAGGCCCTTCAAACTCCATCCTTCCCTCATCCAAACCATCCTAGCTGGGTCCCTTTCCTCAGTGTCAACTGTTCCTTTCACACTTTTCCAAAGAGCACTGGAGAGGACCGAGGTACACACCTCAGTCCTGGAAGCCTATCCACATGTCATAGTCAGGCAGAGGTGTCAACCAGGACAGTCGAGGGTTTGAGCTCTAGGTACATTTGTAGAGAATGAGTCGTTGAGTTGGGCCCAGAGCAAACGTGCAGGAGATTGTCTAGCTGATGGGGAAGGCCCAGCCTATGGTGGGTGGGATTGGGCCCTGGAATAAAATACAGAGAGCTGGTTGAGAGAGTTGGCATTCTTCTGTTCACTTGGCCAGACACGCTGGTCTTCAAGTGAGGATCGTCCCTCTCTCAGCCGTTATGTGGTGATGGTGTTGCCAGTTCCCTCGGCCCTGGTATTGGTGCGTGCTCTCCCATCAAGCTGGACAAACTATAACCAGTAATCATAAGAGAAAATAAACCCCTTGTTCCCTTAAGCCATTTGATAGTTATTTGTCAGCAACCGTGCATGCAAACTGCAGCACCATGCGTGCATGGCTGTCTAATAGCCAATCATGACCCAGTACATCTTATAGATGAAGAAACTGAAGCTCACAGAGGACAAGAAGCGGAAGGCTCATGGTGGGGGAAGCGTTTTGGAAGGACCCCCTTCAGGCACAGCCTAAGGTAAGGGAGCATTATTTCCTCCTTCCTATTTTCTGTACCAATGTAGAGCCGGGAGGGGAGTGTTCAGATGCGGATTCCCCCCTACGCTTACCAAAGCGCTGACTTGTGAGATGTAAGTGAAGTGGTAGCTGCATCCTGATGCCTAGCGTGTGCAGAGCAAACATCATTTGTGCAACGCGCAGCTACTGTGTGGGATTAGGAAGCCACTGGACAGCAGGTTACAAAAGTTTGATCTTGGCTTTCTTCATTTTCTATCTTTAGCGAACAACTCTTTAGTAATGTCTATGTTAAAAGGTAGTAATTAGGGGCTGGAGAGGTGGCTCAGGGGTTAAGCCTCTGCCTTGCAGGCGGAAGGTCCTGAGTTCGGATCCCAGATCCCACGTATAGACGCCGGACGGAAGCGGGGGCGGCCTGCGCTTCTGGTCCTGGTAGGGCGGAGCCTGTGAATCCCGGGGTGGAGTAAACAAGGAGGTGGAGGCGTCCATGGTGGTTCCCGAATTCGTCCATGGTTCTACACACACACACACATACACGCACACACACACACACACACACACACGCGCGCATACATGCACAATTGAATAAATAATAAAAAAGGTAATTGTTAGAAAGTCATCTTTATCTGGTAAGCCAGCATTTGGGAGACTCGGTCAGAAGCAGTGGGAGTTAGAATCTGGGCAGAAAAGTGAGACCCTGCTACAAAAAAGAAATAAAAGGGAAAACCTAAAATAATCCACGGCTGTTTCACTTAGTAGAGAATCAAGGACTCTGATCTGATTCCAGCCCGGGATGAAATCAAGGGGTTGTGACCTAAGCAGCTTGGTTCTCCGCAGCAGATCCGCATGGCTCTGGTCTAGAGTGGCCGGGGCTGGGTGCAGCTTAGACGCCTGAGCCTCCGCCCCCAGCATGCCCGAGCCCGGGGCGCGGTCTGTCACCGCTGCTGGACAGATACAACGAACGAACGAGAGGGCAGCCGCACCCAGAGCCCAGCGCTTCTCGGGACGAGAGATCAGAGTTCAGTCATGTTGACGTCCTCTCACCAACATCCTCCGTCACAAAACAGAAATCTTCCCAGCCGCTCTGTTCCAAACTCAGCTCTTGCTGGCCTCGACCCTGACCTGTCGAGGTTCCCCTCCTCCCAACCAGCTGCTATGCACCCCGGCAGCCTGTTTATGTCCTCCCTAGCACGCATTTGCTCTGAAAATACCTTACCCGCTGGTTACAGGCTGGCAGCTCTTGAGTGCAAAATCCTGCTGGTCTCGTTCAACATCTACTGCTGTTGCCAGGAACGGTGTTGACACAGAGCTCAGTACAGAACCAAGCCCAGACTGAACCAGTGTGAAACCAGCATGTGCCAATCAAGGAAGGGGCTGTGGACGGAGCACTGGAGCTTGTCGAGTCCTAGGCTTGACAAAAAGGAAACTGAGGCAGAGATCCAGCTACTGGACCCTGTGAGTGGGCAAGGTAACTGTGATCTCACCTTTGCGGTTAGACCAAGTCAGAAAATCAAGACCTTTTCCGTCCTCTTTTCAAAAAGCATTCATTTGGGTTTACTCCTCAGCATGGGGTAGTTATCACGTACAAAAGAAAAAGCTGTTGGTATTTTGAGGGGGACTATGACCCAGTCTCCATGTATGAGCTTATTGGAATTTTGGGTTAAGTGAGTAATTTCCTGAATGATGTGAAAAGTGAGGAGGCCTGTGGAATTCCAGAAAAATGCGACACAGATTGTAGAGTAACCAATTCCATGGGATATTTAGATAGTTTTAGCAGCCACTCAGTCTAAAAGACTTTGGCATAGAGATAGCTGAACGTTGCTTATACCCACCAAAATTCCTCGCATAACTTAGTTTTTCTTAGACATAAAAAGCAAATAATACCGAGTTCGAAGCCAAGTAGGAAAGCTGAGAGAGAGATGTCAACAGTTGGTTAGACCGAGTCAGAAAAGTTGGTGTTTTTTTTTTTTTTTGAGACAGGGTCTCATTCTGCCTAGAACTCACTATGGAGTTCAAGCTGGCCTCGAACTGGAGGCCAGCCTCCTGACTCAACCTCCTCAGTGCTGGGATTACGGATATGAGCCACTGCGCTTGGTGCTGAAGCTGCTTTATTAAATATCTTTTATATTTCACTTGCTAACAAGCCGTGACATTTAATAACATAAAACAGAAAACAAAACAGTATATATCTATATAGTCTTGGGGTCTTGCTAGGTAGCTCAGACTGGCTCAAACTCACAATATTCCAGCTCTCAGAGGCCTGGGGTTTTAGGTATACACCATGCCTGGCGATAGGAATTATTTTATTTCCATTTTGGAAAAAAAAATAAAGGCTGAAAACAGACTAACTTGCTCAAGCTCACAGTTAATAAAACAGGAAAATCTAATTCTAGGTTTACTTGGCTCCAAGGCTCGCATACTTTCTCTTGGTCACACTCGCCTCCCCCGCATTCCTGGAAATCCCCTCGATGAAATGTATCAGTCATCTTCATAAACGGGAGGGTGGTGATGGTTCGTTCCAACACCAGGAAGCAGGACCAAGAAGGCAAAGCAACCACATGAATGCCGCCAGATGACTTTCTAACCAAAAGAGGCAGTTTCAAGGCATTCAAGTTCATAGTATTCTGTAGATGTCGCGAGACTATTAATAACCACTTCATTGAACGTTTGTAGACGGTCCTTTCAGGAACTCTTTAAGACATTAAGGGTATAATGGTAATTCCATTTAAAAGGAAAAGCAGGTTTGGTAATCTGACCCATTTATCAGAGCAAATCACACAAATCACACAAATGCCAATCCGTCACTGATCTGCTGAAAGTCCATGATTCTGTGGGTTCATCCTGGCAGATGAAGTCTGCCTGCCCTCCTTCCCTTCTCTCTCTTGCCCCTTTTCTCCCTTCTTAGAGTCTTACAAGGTAGCCCAGGCTCACCCCAACTAAAGATCTTCCGCTCTTGGTCTCCCAGCGCTGGGACCATCGGCACACGCCCCACGCAGCCTTTCAGCCTGTGTTTTCCACTCTTACCCGTGGCCAAATGGTATGTTCAGAAACTGTCCATCTGATAACCACTAGCTTTCCGTGCACTCTTCGCACTTACTCTGCTTTCCTCTTGCCAGGTTCAATTACACTGCTGATTCACTGTTCTTGTAACTCTATTCATCAGACTCTAACTTGAAAACAGCGCAACACTAGACACACAGAAGCCAGAACACAAACAAACGCCAGGGCGCTCTCCTGTGGGCACTTGCAGAGCTGTTTAAACGGAAGGCACAAGCTAGGGTCTAGGATGTGCACGTCCACTGCGGAAGCCAAGGTCAGGAGCTAGGTCCTCCCCCAGCAGTCTCCCACTGGACACATCACCTAAAAACCCGCCCCATAGTGCTCCTGCGGCACTGGAGGGAGGGGGAAGGTGAGAAGGAGGAGCGAGGGCTCATGGGACGCGCAGGCAGCAGAATCCAGCATTTCCCGTCAGATGCGCCAAAGGCCCGGGCCAGGAACGGGCTTGCACAGGGACAGTCCAGCGAGGAGACGCCCAGGTGCTGGCACCAGGTGGCCACCGAGCCACCCCCTGCCCTGTGCCGCTCTGGGATGTCAGTGGGCAGGATCGAGGCCGAAGTCTCCACCTGAGGGTCGAGTTTATTGACAGGGAGGGGAGGAAGCTGTTTAAACTAAGGTTCTCCCCATTATTGTTTCGCCTGTGGTTCTACACACACGCATACACACACACACACACGCACAATTGAATAAAAAAGAACACACAAAAAAAGAAACCCCAGAGGTCAACTAAATTGCCTCATCTTATAATAATGATAGGACCAGACATTCTTCTTTTAAACTTTATTTTGTGCGTGAGTGTATGTGTGTGTGTGTGTGTGTGTGAGAGAGAAGAGAGAGAGAGAGAGAGAGAGAGAGAGAGAGAGAGAGAGAGAACACTGTGTCCCTGTGGAGGACCAAGGTGACTTTGGGAATCATCCTGGATTGCTTCTACCTCCTTTTTGCTTCAACTCTGAGATATCCCAGGCTCTGCCCACCAGGGCCAGAAGTGCAGGCAGGACCTTCTGCTTGTGAGGCAGAGTCTTAACGCCTGAGTCATCTCTCCAGCCCGACATTACTTTAGAATGCTACTTACAGAACTGGGATTAGATTCAGAGCTATTTCAGTCTACCACACTGCAGGCTATTTGCATATCGTTACTTTTACAGTTATCTCAAAATACAGTAGTGCAGTTTTCTTAGAACCCCACACCAACATACAGAACTCCAGATTAAAAACGCATGAATCCAGCTAGTTCTCTGTGGCTGTATAACACTGTTCAAAGAAATCCTGCCACTGCAGACGGGGAAGGCCGGGGACGTGGTCAGACTGGAAGACTTCTACCCTGAGCCCTGGCATCATGCGGGCTGGCCGGCCGCTCCGTCTTCAAGAACCAAATGGACGGTCACTCTCAGTGAATAAAGCCCGTGTGCTCATCACACAGCCCATTACATGAGGAATGTGGACTGGGGTCACCACGTGCAGCTGAGGTCACAAGTGGTGAGAACTTCGTGAACGTAACATGACAAACGTCACCACAGCTGAGGCTCAATGCACTTCAGTCCAAGAAGCTTCAAGAAAAGAGAGCTTCTTTCAAGCAAGTTACTGGTGTTAATAAACAAACAGGCATCCAAGCAGCGCATCAAACGAAGATGTAAATTCAGAGGCAGCGTGAAGCCCGTGGAAACAGGCTTCAGTGTGCTCTGCAAGGACAAGGAAGCGGCTGGGGCCAGACTGACCACTTATCTATATAAAAAAAAGCACCTGTAGTATCTGCCTCAACTTTGTGAAAAGACATTATAAGCACCTCTCCAGGGGTCAAGGGGTACGGGGTCAGGTAGTGGAGGGTTCATCCCTATTACTCAGCCTTCCACAAGCAACTGGAATCCCCGACTGTCATGACCACCTGTGGTGACGGTACCCACGGGCTCTGCCTCCCAGGTCACCGTGGGGATGTACGTTACGGCTGACACAACAAAGCACGCTGCAAGTTAGGTTGTGTCCTTTACTTGTGTGGTGGTGCGGATCAAATGAGGGGCAGGTGCGAGCCCAGCACCTGCCCTCCACTCACCTGCACCCGTCACCACATGAGCTGACACACGGCAACTGGCAGACAGGCTTTTATATTTGCTGATTCTAAACTGAACTTCTGCACTGAGTTCTTTTATGTTCCTGAGATCTGCAGGTTGAACAGGGCTCAGGGAGGAGAAAATACCAATGGGATATGGAGGGAGATAAGGTACCTACGATGTCAGAACAAGAGATAAATTGTAATTTTAAACCTCATCTTTTTTGTAGTACCGGATTTGAACCCAGGACACTTGTACATAAGAGGTAAATTTCTACCATCGACCTAATCCCACCGAGAACTATCCCTAGCCCTCAAATTCAAGCTTTCTGTGTGTGCACGTGTGTGTGGAGGACAGAGGCCGATTTAGGAGTCTTCCTCTGTTGTTTTCCACTTTGTTTTGTGAGACGGGGGCTTTCAGTAAACCTGGAACTCATCAATTCGGCTAGAATGGTCGCCACTGAGCCCTGGGACTGGCCCATCTTCACAGTCCGCGGCCAACACTAGACTTGCAGACACAGGCTGCCACCCCGGCTTCTTTTGCAGTCTGGATGCAAACACCTTAAGCTGACATATTATCAACGTGGAGAGACCAGCCAACGGCACTACTGACATCACCCAATACATCTATCTCACGTCTGTTACTGGGTTTTAATCCTTTTAAGTTTTTAAAGTTTTTCTTCTTTTTTTGGTTATTATTGTGTGTGTGTGTGTCAGAGGGTGCTGTGTGTGCCTGTGGGTGACTTCGGGACTCATCTGGGATTGCTTCTACCTTTCTTGTTTTGTTCTGGGAGTTCCCAGGCTCTGTCTTCTATAGACAGAGTGCAGACTGGCACCATTTCTGCCTGGCAATTTTATATGGGGTCAGGATTTGAACTCAGGTCCTCCCGCTTGCAAGGCAGTGTCTTAATCCCTAAGCCATCTCTCCAACCATGATAATGGGTTTTTAAAGGTAATTTTATGACCTTCCCACATATTCTGAAATGAGTTTTGTTTTCTGTATGATTTCTAAATCATGCAATAAAGTTCGGCAGGTAACAAATAATAAACTATCATTTTTGGTGTTAAAAGGTTTTTTGCTGAAATTCTGGGACTATTAGCATGTAGTGTCACGCCCAGCTGAAGCTGAAACTGCTTTTTACTAGAAGAAGGTTAACTCTTCTATTAGCCAAGAAAGTCATCACCTTACTATACCTGACAGCTACATTAGTTTCCTCCCCTTCATCTCTATGAATTTATCTTGCTAATAAAACCACCTCTCGTAAGACCTTTAATGGTGGGGGGCTAGCTCAGAGATTAAGACTCTGCCTCAGAAGCAGAAGGGTCTTGAGTTTGGATCCCAGGTCCCATGAAAAACTGGCCCTGGTGGGCTGAGCCTGAGCAAAGCAAAAAGGAGGTAGAAACAATCTAGGGTGATTCCCAACATCCCCTTGGTCCTCCACAGGGACATGCAGTGCCCCCCCAAACAAACAAACAAAATTCTTAAAAAAAAAAATACACTTTACAGAGTCCTCCCTAATCTCCAAATGAAAACAACTGCACAGAGCGCCCTCTAGTGTCAAGACAGGAGCGTGGCACAACTCACTTTGTCCCAACATTCCAGGATTTTTCATCTAACACAATGTGCTGCTTTCATCCTTTCACAGACCTTGTCTATGGACTCGTGGAATCAAGCCCTACAGGGAACAAAGGAATAACAGCTTAAGTTCAGATCCAAAAAGACCCGGCCCTGAGCAGACAGAGCCAAGGAGAGCACAGCTGGATTCAGCTCTGTGCACTCGGAGCACGTGCGTGCGTGTGTGCATGTGTGCGTGTGCGTGCGTGCGATGGGGTCCATCCTAGTGCAGGAACAGCGGTGACAGTAAAAACTACAAGCCATTGGAAACTTACTTAATCCTCGTGCAGCTTCAGTTATTGTTAGAAACAATGTAATTCTTATATTCTAAAAACCGTAGAACAGCCAAAGGTAAATGTGTGAATAATTACAACAATCTATTAGGATAGGTGAGATGGTTCGGCAGGGGTAAGGGAGCTTGCTGCAGCCTGACATGCTGGGTTCAAGTCCAGGAGCCCACACAGGAGCGAGAACGAACGCCTACAAGCTCTCCTCTGACCTCACAAAGTGCCCCCCCCCATATAAACATAAAAATTTTTTTGGATTATTCAATTTTCCACTATAATTTAGGAACATTTAAGAACAGTATGCCTACTTCAGTCACAAGTCACAATAACTCCTTTAACCTAAGACGGATCTTTTTCCCAAGTTATTTTGATACTTTCTTCTGAACTATGCCTTGGCAATAAAATTGCTTCATTTGGCATCACCGACTTTGTAATTTCTCTTAATAAAGCTTCATAAACTAACAAAAAAGTAGCTTAAATTTACACTGGAAATTTAGAACCTATGTAAAAAAAATCCACTGATAAAACATCATCTAAAATTAAGTATTTATTTATAAAATAACAAAAATTTATGAACAGATCTGTTTATTGTACTGTGAAAATGGTACTGGTACGTGAGGAACATTACGTACTTGGAGGGCAGCATTCAGAATTGTTAAGCCGAAAGACAAACTGTAATTTTCAACTCATCTTGATTTAGGGGAAGACTATAAATTACTGCATGAACTCAGATTCTAGGAAACACAAAGCATGGAGAGTACAAAAGACGCTGAGAGTCCAGTAAGCCCATACCTAAATGTTAACTCTAGGCCTTCAAGACCTTCTGTGTATCCTTATATACTGGTCTTCTTCTGAGACAAGTTGATTTTATCTCCAAGACTTAAGGCCATTCCCTGCAAAGAAGAGGAACATATTATTTTTCATCTATTTCTGTGGGACTCGAGCTCAGGGTCTGCACCTGCTAGGCACGCACTCTACCCGTGCACTACATCACAGATCACAGCCCCAGCAGACACGCTGTAATTGCTGAAACTGCTGTGGCTCATCCCAGCTTCAATAACTAAGTCCCCATTTAATGACACTACTTCAGAACAAAACCTCGGTTGCACAAAACAGACTCCCAAACTCTACTGGGCCGAGTCACTTTTAGGGCTGGATTTGCAACAGTCACTGGACTTAGAACCTGAGTTTATAGGCTCTATTTTGCAAACATCCCACAGGAATCAATATAGTTTTAAGGAAATATCTCAGAATGATATCAACATGTTGAATCAAAAGTTCAGAAGATATTGTGCATATATATATAGTGCATATGATATATATGTGCATCTCATGCACAAAACATGATTATGACAGAAGATATTACAGTAAGAAATTAGAAAGACATAAATTACTCCCCACTCTGCTCTCAAAAAAGAGAATGTTGTTACCTGACTCTTTGCACGGATTCTTATGTGGCCAGTAACAGCGGCGTCGGGCCCCTGGTGGATTGGCTTCTCAATGCTGACATTTGCAAGAGCATCTTCTCCAAATATAGAGCGAGCATAAAGGTTGGCCGCCATGAAGCCACAGTAACCTGACAGGGCCTGGGTGGAATTTGCAATAAATTCAATAAAAAAGGCAGAGAACTATGCCTTGGCAAACACCAGAGAGTATACATGAATTATTCGAAATGTTATTTATGTGTTGTTAGATACGGGACCTTATGAATTTGCCAAAACTCAATTAAACACGGTGCAAACATGCACATTAAACATGTGCAAAAAGTAAGACTTTTTTTGTATATTATACTTCAAATAACCCGAATTTAAAGAGACATGTTACATGCTTAATGCTATTTCCTTGTTTGCCTCCCGAATCATACTTTTAACATCCATAAAGGAAGACTACTTTGTTGGACTCAGAATTTATTGAGAAAAATATGTAAATAAAACCTAGTTTGGCAACAGATATGCTTTGTGAGCATGTGTTTGTGTGCACACACATACACACATGTAAATTTCCATGTGGATTATGTCAGGCAAATACTCTATGATTGGGCTATTCACCCCAGTCTGACACTAGACATTTTTAGTAATAAGATGTATATTATAACAGTAACACAAATTTTATGAAGAAAAAAAATCCTTAGAGATGCACCTTCTTTCTAATCATTTCTTTTTTTAAATGCAGACACAGCAGAAAGCCGTCTACTAACTGGACAGTCTCACAGGAGCCAGAGACACTGGCTGTCGTTACGACAAACCATTCTGGAATAAGCCTCTGTCTGAAAGACAGAGATCAAAACCACCACAGCAAAACCCATCTGACGATTCCACCGAAGCACAGAGCTGTGAGCCAGCAGGACGACAGGTCAACAGGAAGAAGCGAGCAACCCAACATCCTGTGGGTGATTCTTCATTCACACTCCAGAACGACAGGGCTTTTCCTTCCCAAGCTGAATTACAGCACAACGGGAAGAACCACGACAAAGCTGGGAACTATATTGCTCTTTCAGACGTAGAGTTTTCTAGTCAAATTTTACCTTCTCTGGAGTGAGGCACTTCATGTTGGTTGACTTTAATATGTGTTGTAAATAGTCATTTAAATCAACCATATTGGTGTTAACTGTCACCTGTAGAAGAAAAAAAAAAGTCAAGATCATAAATCCTACAATTACAGAGCTGTGACTTACTAGTGTTTTACAGTATAATCTCCCTCCAACAATTCAGAAGAAGAGTAGGCACCAAAAAATACCCACGAAAATCAAACTGTAAGCTGGATACCTGCTTTCAGATAAGGATCCTTCAAGAAAATGGACACTTCACAAAAATTACTGTGAAGCACAGACGGTTCACTAAGGAAAGTTCCCTGCCACAGCACAGAGTTTGCAAAAGCTCAGGGATGCTGAATCCAGTGGTAAAGCATTATCCCTACGCAGAAGGGATGCTGAATCCAGTGGTAAAGCATTATCCCTACGCAGAAGGGATGCTGAATCCAGTGGTAAAGCATTATCCCTACGCAGAAGGGATAGGCCCTCGTCTGTTCTAATCACATGAATTACAGAATCACCACTCCAAGGGTATGTGGTGATATAATTTTTAATCCTAATACTCAGGAAGTAAAGACTAAGGGATGGGGAAGCCTGAGGCCTGCTTGTCTCAAGCACTCCCCAAAATTGCAGCTCTATTCAGTTTATAATAGCAAGTTGCCAAATTATTTGTATGATTTCTACTTAAGACTAATTTATAAAAACAGATTATTTTTTAAAAAAGCCTTTCATATCTGATATGTGTGAGTGGCATTCATTTCAAAGAAGCCCAACACTAGTCAAAAGGAGGAATGATAAGGGGTACAAGGAAATCTCCCCGGGACTAACTTTATTTTCCCACTCAAATTCGGCCCACATCTGACGGAACTCGGCATCGGTGCAAGCTGCAGGCTGGATATAGTCCATGATGTCAATGTGGATGTCGCTGAGGACAACACAGTTTCTGTCACTTGCTGCTCCTGAGACATCGTAAACTGCAACACATAAAAAAGTCCTTAATCACAAGGGGAACGGCAATTAAAATGTTCTAATGTACACAAAATAATTTTATCAGCACATATTTGCACATTCTGTTCTACTTTATAAATATTACCAGCTAGATGCTGTTGATCCTACCTTTATTGCCCATCTCACAGATAAGAAAACCACAAAGAAGCGAAGTGAGCTGCTCCAGGTCACATGATTGCTAAGTGGTAAAACCAGGATTCATACTCAGACATGTCAGGTTATGTATTTTGTTTTTAAACTAATATGTCAGTTCACTGATTATTTATACACGAGCTATACCAGGCACTATACTTAATACGCAAGTAGTATAGAATTCCAAGACTAGATATCAGCCTAATAGTCTTCTGCATCTCCCATCCAATCATCTTGTTTCCTAGTATTTTGAGTTGATATTGCTGAATCTCATTATACAAGAATATACGACATCTGTTTCTACGGCTGTGTCTCACGAAGGAAAGGCATAACCAAGGCTGGGTACGGTGCACGTCTATAATCACAGTACTTAGGAACTGAGGCCAGCCTGGGATGCACAATGAGACCCTATCTCAAACAAAAAAACAAAGAAAAAACAAAAACAATTTATTATCTGACTGGAGTCAACCTTTCCACTTTCTAGACTCTTCTCTACTTTCAGAGGAAAAGTGCTATCAAGAATGCCCTTTGGTTCTCCGCTTGTATCAGGAAACGCCTTCTAAAACCATGCTCACGGCGCTGCCGCTTGTAAGCTCCACCTTCCTGCCCCAATGACACTACTTTCAGGACCTACTCGCCTGGCTTCTCAGGTCTTCACTTCTGTTCTCTACCAACTTCCTTCTCTACAAATATACTCAAGGGTTCTTCTCCTAAAAATGTTTTAAGTCTCATCGGGGTATTGATGGTGGACGCACGCGCGTGCGCGTGCACACACACACACACACACACACTCTCTCGGGGTTATTGATGGTGGACGCACGCGCGTGCACGCACACACACACACACACACACACACACACACTATTGATGGTGGACGCACGCGCGTGCACGCACACACACACACACACACACACACACACACACGGTATTGGTGGTGGACACACACACACACACACACACACACACACACACACACACACACACACACACACACACACACACACACACACCTCTGTAACCCAGCAATCCAGAACCAGAGGCAGAATTTCAGTCCACCCTGGGACACATATCCTATCTTAAAACAAAACAAACCCTAGCTCATAGTTTGCTTTAAGAGTAGCCACTGATAAATCCAAAGGACCTGACTTTTAGATGTTTTTTTTTTATTATTACTTATTCACTTGTGCATGTATGATGTGTGCGTGTGTGCATGCATGTGTTTGTGTGTACAACCATGTACGAATTTGGGAACCACCATGGACGCCTCCACTTCGTTTACTTTGCCCCAGGGTTCACAGGCTCCGCCTTACCAGGACCAGAAACGCAGCCCCCCCCCCCGCTTCCGCCCAGTGTCTATACGTGGGGTCTACAATCCGAACTCAGGACCTTCCGCCTGCAAGGCAGAGGCTTAACCCCTGAGCCACCTCTCCAGCCCCAGGACTTGACTTTTAGACTTCATATTACTTTACTTCTTGAAGATGTAAAGACAAGACTTCCAAGGTAAAGCCTAAGATTTTAAGCAAATAAGTATCTGTGGTTTGGATCTCCTTTCACATTCTAGACTCATGCCTAACTCCTTGTGGGTATGTTCAGGTACTTTAATGTTACTCTACTTGCTCAAGACTTAACTCCTTATTACTTTCTTCTATGTTCTTTGTGGTCACTGACGAAAACAAGAACCCAACAAGCTTGGTCCAGAGATCTCAGTATTTCGGCCACTTCCTCTGCATTATAAGCACCTTACCAACCCCTGCAGCACCGCTGCACCGCCACTCTGTGTTCAGGCCACTCTTGACTCACGCTTGGCTTCTGCGACACCTAGAGGGTAACTTTGTGCTCCTCTACGGCGCTGTCACAGCCCACTCCCCTTTCCTTTCCCCATAAATGCTGAAATCCTGGGGATGGCGAGGAGAACGCGCATCCGCTGACCCTGCAAGTTTCTTTTTCCCACCTTAGAACAAAGCAGGAAAGCATCTGTATGACAGAAATGGTTTGAAAATATTCATTTTGATTGAATGCCTCTCAAATACTCTCTGAAATACTCTTGTGCTTGCCCACGAGTGCCTATAGGTAAGACTTGTGTTCAAATGTTATCCTTAATTTTTTTTTTTTTATTTGGTGTGGAACGCCAGCCAAGGTCAAAGGACCTTGGAAGCTGGCTCTCTCCTTTCACCAGGTGGGCTCTGGAGACAGAAGGCAGGTCACCAGGTTTTCATGCAGGCGCCTTTGCCCACTGAACCATCTCAGCAGCTTCAAATGTCCTTTAGTAACGGACCTTCCTTCACGCAGCTTCGCAGCTCACTGTCCTCTGCACGGCCCCACGCGTATGGCTGTCAACTAGGCATGTCTGCTCTGCATCCCAGTCATTAACTTCCCTATGTCGTCTCCACTTGCCAGGTGGTTTCTTGAAGACAGCGATTCTATCTGCCCATTTATATGTATCTAGAATGTAATACAACGCTTGATGCCAGACAGAATACCCTAGAAATAAAACAGACTGAAGTCCTGTTTTCTGCCCATGTCCACAGCTGCTCAACACAAAATTCTTCAGTAAGAAAATCCAAACATCAAGTGTCATAAAAAAAGTATTTTACCTATGTTGCCAAAAATGATTCCGTTTTCTGTTGACGCTACCTTGACGTTGGCTTTAATGTTGGCAAAGTCATGAGGAGCCAGAGTCAGAGGAGACGGCTTTTCCACAAGCTTCAGATCCCCTGGGGACAACGCAAACAAAGAATTCGGATATGGTTGAAACACATGTATCACTCACAGAGCATTACATGCACGTGTGTTAATAGTTCTTAGCAACACAAGGAAGGTGAAAAGAATATGACTCAAATATTATGAGACAAAGGAAAAATTACCTAGTATTCTCGTTATTCACTTAATCTTCACATTTTACGTATTGAAAGGTAAGAAGCACCTCAGAATAATTCTATAATAATTTATGTGAGGAAGAATATTTTGAGTACACCATCCATCTTATTTTAACTAATGAACACAAATTTCTCAAAAAGTTTAGTCATATTAATCTATATCCTCCGCCATGAAGAAATAACATGTTCTAAACAAGGATTTGCAAATTCTTTTGCTGTGTGTGTGTGTGTGTGTGTGTGTGTGTATCAGAGGACATTGTATGTTCCTGTAGAAGCTCAAGAGTGACTCTGAACGTCATCCTGGACTGGGATTTCCCAGGCTCTGGGATCAGAAAAGATAGGCCACTGCCATTTCCATCTGGAGTTTTTATGTGGGATCTGAGATCTGAACTCAGGTCCTTCTGTTTTCAAGACTGCCCTAACCCCTGAGTCATCTCTCCAGCCCCACATGTGTAAATTCTTGCGACATAATCTCTAACATGCTCATGTACCTTAAATCTTATGTAAGTCATACAGCTTTTGCCAGGGACACTGTCCTGTTCCTACACACTCCTTCACGCCTTCAAGAACAGATGTAGAAGTGGTTACAGAGAATCTGATTCACATGCCTTCATCGAGAAAAAGTTACACACTGTAAGCTATAACGATTCATTGCTTTTGCCATGCAAAAGGTAACAATACAGATCAGGAAAACACTTAATTCTGTACCTAGACACTTAAAATTTTAACTGAATCACTTAGAAAATATGCTTGACTGATTAAGTGATTTGGCCCGGAGCTGGCTACATGACCACGGATGATGTGAACACCTGATTTTCCTCCACTAGCTCCTGCATGCTGGCAAAGTGAGCGCCATGCCAAGTTAACACAGCACTGGACTGAATCAGCCAGCACTCTACTGACTGAGCTATGTCACCAACTCGAAAATCTGTCATTTGAACAGTTCATATATCTAGGAAAAAAGAAATTAGGAGATCACACTCAGAACCGAACACACCTGAATATGCCCCAAACAGGTACGTGAGCAGGACAGAGGTTCAGAAAACTGGAGCTGAAGGAGCCAAAAGCTCAAACCTTAAACTAAGCCTTGATTCAAAATGTCACAACGGTTTAGAGGATGCCTGCCCCACAAATACGCTTTCACTTACTGATTCCTCATAAAGATCTACCTACACAAAAAGACTCTTCTTCCACGACAGATCTCCTTACCTAGAGTAGCTAACTCTAATGTGCAGTTCTGCAAAGTGTCACTGGTTTGGTTGACCACAAGTACATCCAGGACGATATCATACTGATTGACATGAACGTAGGCTTCTGCATATACGGGATCTGAGAAACCCGTCAACTGGGTGACCTGTCAAAAATAAAGACAGAAACAAACAAACGAGACAATGTAGGATGAAGATGTGTTCAGGTTAGAAAATCCACGGTGAGATAGGCATAATATAATATTGTATTATAGAAATGGAATTAAAAGTAATATCAGAGTTAAAACTCTGATATTTACAAAAACATTTATTCAAATGTTACAAAACTTAAAACTCTAATTTAAAAGATGGTATCCTGACACCTCCTGGCTTTGCTGTTTTGGTGTGGGAGACTGAACCCAGGTCCCTGTATATGCTAAGCAGGTGTTTTACTAATGAGCTACACCCCCAGCTCATCTATTGGTTTTCAAGATCAGTAACTCAGGATGTGACTTTCTAATAAAGGTAAGAGCCCGAGGGAGGGCACGGGTGTGGCCAGACAGTATCTTCTAGACACACCAGGGCTGCTCCAGCCATGAACTCACTGCAGCTGTGTCTACTGTAGCATCAGCCAGGATTTGGTCTATGAATATCACGCAGGAAGGGGAGAGACAGCAAGAAGCTCCACCTTCCCGACAGACTGCTGAGGGTGACGCCAGCTGAGAGGGTTGGCGACAGGAGTTACCTTGATTACACTGGCTTCTGCTCAGTCCTGAACTTGGGTAGCAGAAACAATCTTGCTGTCTTAATTTTATTTGATTTACTAAGACATTTAGCTGTATGCAGTAGCTAGGTTGGGCTGTTTAATTATTTGCTAAATATCTTCAACGTCTTTCTACTACTGAACTACTAATCTGAAAGTCAACAAATATACATCTTTCTTTTTAAAAAGTGACACACAAATGTAATGAGTTTATGTCATTTCCACCTCTTAGCACTCACTCTCGTCCCCCTCCTTTTCCCACCACAAACCTCCCTCACCATAGTCTCCCTCTTAATGGTCCCTGAGTTTCAAGTGCGTTGCTTTAGATGGATGACCTGTGTCTGGGCCCTTGCTGAAGACATAATTTATGCTGAGTGAAAAGCCAGTCAAGAAAGAACCAGTATTAAATGATTCCACTTGCACGTGGTTCTAGAGAAGTCAAAATTTTAGAAACGAAATGTTGGCTGGTGGCCAGGGCAGAGAGGAAGCGGGGATGGGAAGCGGCTGCTTCCACTCTGCATTGTAAAAGCTTCAGTTTTACAGCGAACGAATTCTGGAGATGGATGTATGATACTAAGGTTAAGTAATGCTATAGAACCACACACTTAAAAATGGCTAAAATGAGGTAACTCAGTACTGTAAGACCCTGGGCTCAATCCCCAACACAGAGGATGGGGGGGGGATGGATAAATTAATCCCCAAAACAGGCTACACTGATAAATTTCATGTTCTACAACATTTTTACCACAACTTGTAACCCTCCTCTCTCAGCTTCCTAAATGGAGATTCCCAATTTTAAAACTTTATCTGTTTATTTATCTATTTAGTGTGCGTGTGTGTGTGTGTGTGTGTGTGTGTGTGAGAGAGAGCACTCTGTTCTACTATGGCGGAGCAAGGATGACTTTGGGAATCATCTTGGATGCTTCTACCTCCTTTTTGCTTCGCTCTGGGATACACCAGGCTCCGCCTACCAGGGACCAGAAATGGAGGCCACTGCCATTTCTGCCTGGCGTTTTTACATGGGATCTGGGTTCTGAATTCAGGACCCTCTGCTGCGAGGCAGCGTCTTAACCCCTGAGCCATCTCTCCAGCCCCGAGATTTCCAATTTTAAGGGAGAAATGTTTCATTTGCCTTGACTCTATCTTGAGTAAGAACATCAGCGTGAGATTGTTCACTCTCACCCAGGTCCGGATCCGTTCTTCCTGCTACAACCCAGGCTGCCTCACCCTTGCATCCTCCTGCAGATTCTGGACTGACGGACGTGTCCCTTCGTGCTTGGCTGGAGGCCCAGCTCAGTGGCATAGCGCTTGCCTCGAATCCCTGAGGTCTTGGTCTGATGGCCAGCACCACCACCACCAGCCTCCACGAAGCACTGGTTAACCCCCCCAGCAGGACAGCACTTCCTGATGACGACATTCTTAGTCGGCAGGTGAATGACTTACAGCATTCGCTATTTTGCTACCTTGTTCAGTTTCGAAGCCAAGGGGTCTGCTGCCTCTTTCCTCTGCGTGCTGCCCATGGCCGCCAACAGACTCAGCTGGAACTGGTCCTCCGTGCAGTTCATCTCATTCTTAGCGGTGAGTTGCATGAAGGAGATAGGGTCGTCGGGCTGCACGGTCACGCTCCTCTTTTCAGACTCTTTCTGTGTTGAGAAAGCAGCACACACGGCTTTACATGTGCACAGAACAGCAGCTTTTTACAGGTCTTTACAGAGATAGCCTCGCATACAGAGAATAAAAAATCAGCAAAATTAAAAAGAAAAATAACAACCTATAAAGCACATTTATGGCCTTATATCCACCTTACCTTCTGGGATAGTTTCTCTTCTTCGAGTTTGGCAGATAGCATATGAGAAAGAGATTGTCTGCATTCCTTATTAAAAATGTCATTCATTAAAGGTGAACATTCGGACAAGACCTTGAGGCACAGGGAAATCCGGTCTACATCATCATCGGTAATTGGTTTCTTAGGAAGAGAGGACTTTCCCAAATGAAGGATAGTGGCCATGAGTAACATAGCCTCAGCAACGAACGACTGGAAGAACAGAGAAAGTGGTTATTGCTTTGAGTCCTGTAAGAACTTACAACCCAAGAATACACTTGGAGACTTCAAATTCTGTAGACTTTATCTCCCTACTTTCCCGCCCTTCTTCCTGTTACTAAGGCTTCGCTGACCCACAGCTAAAAACAGCAACAACTTCTCAATGATTCGAAAAGCTGAAAGACTGATGCACTTCAGCGATGTTCTGCCGTGTCTGCCGTGCAGTCAGTGTGTGCGTGTGGAGGCCAGAGGCCGAGCCCGGAATCACCTTCGGAGCCACTTCCTTGTCTCCCCAGCATCGGCAGCACAGCACGCGCCAGCACACCTGGCGGGGGAGGTGAGTGTGGGGGGGGGACTGGGTTGGCGCTCGGGTCCTCAAGCCAGTGGGGTCACACTGTGACCGAGCTAGCTCCTCAGTCCCCCAAATTTGTTTGCTCAGTCACATATACACACTTATTCCTTGGCTGATCATACAGAACAATTTCCTATAAAACCAAGATGTCATTTTCTTAGCTGAGAAAGTAAGAGTCCCAAATGTTGGTACTATAGTTTGAGTTCAAATAAATCTTCCTAAATCATCTTAAGCTGATTTTATTTTTAAATCCAGGATCAGTTTCACACATTTTTTTGGTTATTTTCTTTAGTTCTTATTTTAATTTTTTTGCATGTCTGTGTGTCTGCATGTGTGTATCTGTTGTGTCTGCGTGCACATATCTGTATGTCTGGGATACAGGACGCTGGAGACCCAAGGGTGACTTTCTTGCTTCTACCTTCTATTTGTTTCGCACTGGAGTTTCCCAGGCTCTGCCTTCCAGAACCAGAAATAAAAGCTGCTGGCATTTCCGCCTGACGTCTTTTAGTTGGGATTTGGAATCCGATCTTAGGACTTTCTGCTTTCGAGGCAGAGACTTAACCTCTGAGCCGTCTCTTCAAGCTGTTTTTTTTTTTTTCCTCCTCCAAAATGGAGTCAAAAGCTGTTTGCAATGTTTAGTTCTTTTAAAACTAGCCCAGCTTCCTGTTTGTTTCCAATTACAGAGATTTCTTTTAAAAGAACTAAGACTGTTTTAAAAACTAGACCATCCACCACTAGTGGCTGGAACTCCATGAGGTGATATCTGACTTCCTGCGGCACTGGCCAGGAGACGCACAATGTCTTGTGTGCTAAAGAGATGAGCCGTCAGCTGCTGTGTCTTCTTAATGTTCACACTGTGCCCACAACCTCGCTCTTCTTATATATTCCTTCACTGGCTTCCTTTAGCCATCACACTGAAGTCCGAATTATTTGGCCTGCTACTGAAAGTTACAGGTGAATTTCAACTTTTTTTTTAGTCTTATGCAGTATTATTACCTCTATGCCCTTGCTAAACTGACTTTGAATGAGTAAACACATGCCCAAAAAAACTTCTGGAGGTCTAGAGAAAAACCAGCAGAAAAGTAGGCAAGCTCTGGACTGAGATCCTGCCTCAGTGCAGTGCGGCAGAGGAGTGATCTAGAGCAACATGCGCAGGCCGCTACATGCACACGTGCTCAGTGTGCACGCACACATGTGCACATTTATGTGTCCACTACACACATGTACCCCCCAACAAAATTTTTTTCTATGTAGTCCAGGTTGACTTCAAACTCAGGATCCTAAGATTTACATATGTGCACTACCACAGTGGGCAAAAAAAAGTTATACTAAGCAAAGTAAGACAAAGCTGGAAAGATAAACAGCAAGCTTACTCTTTTACGCAAAAGTCTAGATTTAAAATTATCTCTGTGTTGAGTGCCGCATTCAAGGGGTGGAATGGGGGTCAGGAGGAGCAGGAGCATACCATTCTAAGTAAGTAGACAGAACCCTCAAAAGCTGTACTTAGGGGACATTTTAGTAGAAAGGAGCAATGACGATGCTGGCAGGAGAAGGGCATCTGCTCACTGACCTTGTCTAAGACACAAGTGATTCCATACACCCTTACATTTCCTTCATGGGACTAATCGTACGATGTTATTACTGTATTATGCTGTCAACTGAATAGTGAACACTTGTTTCCATTTTCTTTATTAAGCCATAAAATTTTTTATGAAAGGACTTCAGCATTGACTTTTAAGTTTTTTACTGTTCAATACATAGCATAGATATTCAAAATGTAATTACTGGATAAATGTAGACCAAATGAACATACATTTTGCTTTTTCTTCTCTTGGACCAAAGCTACGTAGCGTAATGCAATCTTGGTCAGAGTTGTAGCAAGGGAGGCAGCAACAAAGAAATCTCCATCCAGAAGGAACCCTCTCAAGGGAGGTCTGCAAGGCAAGCGAGGAAAATGAAATGGACAACTCCAGTAACAAGAAGTGTTTGCACGAACAACTCAGATAAGCCTCCCTCGGTGTCCCTGCAGCGACGGAACCTCACAGATTTCCTCTTCAGTTCTCAAAAGGATATACATGCACACATACACACGTGTGCGCCCGTCCCCCCCCCCCAAAAATACATACATAGCTATAGACATACATGCACGCATACATACATAATACATACAGACATATACATAGACATACACATGCATGCACACATGCATACATACACACATATTAATAACTTTAATACTTCTTCAAGCAACTCAAGTCAAATGAATGAAAAGAAAAACTGCTTAAGGATATACATTAAGATATACATACTAGAGCAATAAAGCTATTCTCAAACACTAGTTTATGTATCTATTTATAGGGTTGGTTACAGATTTCTCAAATTCCTCTTCTTGAAAATGGAGACAGTATGCTCTATCTCAAAGGGCTATTGTGAAGACTATATGAGACATAATTAGCACAATTTCTAGTGCATAGTTAAGTATTCAGTTAAGCTCTGAGCAAAATTTTTCTCATTTTTCTATAAAAATGTAACACCAAAGTAAAGAAGAAAATATTAAAATGCTTTTCTGTTTCAATGAACAGCAACCTACATATCACACCAGGTTCTGGATGTGATCCCAGAAATGTATGATAAAGGAGGGGGAAAAAGAAATGAAAAATTTCCAGTATCTGTCTAGATGTTCAAATAACTTCGTGGTTAATTCAACTTAGCATTTTCTATGTGAGTAAAGAAAGTTTTAACATAACAGTTATTTTGGCGGATGGAACGAAGGACTGAAACTATTGACAAAACTTCTGGGGGAATTTCATACACTGACCTTCTTTCAAGTACCTTAAATGACAAACACTGACTGGCAAGGAAGAGAGAGAAGACATGACATGACCGCTTCATGCAGAGCGGCAGCACCAGCTGCCCTGCATTACCTGTCTTCTTCCTTCTTGTTGGGTCGAGAGCTGCTGAGGGCACTCTGCGTTGCGTAGGTCCCCATCTCAGTAACCAACTTCTGAACTGGCCCCACAGTTATTTCTTCTTCAGGTTTTAATTCACCTGCTTCTTTCTTTATTTCTGATTCTACAATTGGGATCTAGAAGTCAATTGGAAACACTGATTCAAGCATATCGACAGCAAACAAAGTAGTTCAGTAATCGCCATAGAGAAGCATTCTGCCAGTGGGTCTTTTGAAACTTGGAACTCAGGTCTCAATTTTCTCTCTTTCCTGGAATACTGCAGCGGGAAGAGGGACTTTGAGTTTTGATATTCCTAGGTCTGAGTTCTCGCTGTGCCATGTACTAGCTCTATGACAGTGGGCAAGTTACAATCCTCTGTAAAAATTACTTAATAGAAAAATGTGCAGGGCAGTGCTAACCACAAAATAAGATGCTCACTTTTCGTTCCTCTTCATCCCTTTCCTTGAAATACTAACACAATACTTGCTCTTCTACAATGAAATAAATGATTCATTATATAAATAACTTCACCAAACACTACGTTAATTGACCAAGGGGCTATATTTTACTTTTAATACTTTGCTTCTCATGGAATTTGAGAACTCCAAGAGTTTTTAACCATTACCTATTTTAATCTTTATATTTCACAAAAGCCAAGCGAACAAAGCCCTGAGGTCCAGCCGGAGGGAGCGTGAAGGTTGCGAGCTGACCTTGGGCAGCGTGGCCATCCCCACTGTGTGCTCCAGCACGGGAAAGCGATGCCACTGCGCTCTGCGCCGGCGCTCTGCAGAACTCTCTAGAACACGCGGGCTACCGCAGAATTTACCAACCTCTTTCTTTTTTTGCAAACACTATCTGGTTCAAATGAAGTCTTAGCCAAAGGCAAATAAATATTACAGACAAGCGTTATGGCAGGGGCAACCTCTAATTTTCCACAGACCCTGAGCATATCTGGATAATTAAAACCTAAGTTTAGCGACTACTAAACTATTGAACGAAAACATAAAAGCACTCTGCCGCCTAAATGCCAGCTACAAAAGGTACCATTCAGCCCCGTGACCGTGGTGCTAGGACCAGACCAGAGGCCTCACGGGCGCTAGGCTGGTGCTACCACTCAGCTGCGCTCCTGGCCCGGAAGACTTTTCGGAACCTCAAGCCAGCACAGGAAGCAGGACTGACTTCAGCAAAACCTACCTCCCCGAGGGACCTGCGGACCTCAGTCATCACGCTCTGGATGTCTTCCTTCGTGCTACAGTACTCCCCCAAGATCCACAATGCTCCTCGGTAAATCCTAGGCAAGGATACAAGATCTGAAATACACAACTGCACAACCAAGTTCTTTTCTTATTTTTCCCTGTGGAAAAAGGATTCCCGTTATGTGATTAAGCAAAGCACACTGCAAACGAACACTTTTAAAGTCTAAAGAGCCATCGCGATGCTTTAAGAGCTGTGGTCGCTGATACAGCATCTTCCTGCTATGTAACCAGCCTTCTCTGTGTACCACAGCGAGACTCTTAAGGTCTGCGAGCGCACACAGGAGACACGACCACTTATCCTGCGTCCTCCACCTGCTCACTGCTGGTCAGGCAAGTATTAATACTTGACATTTAAAGGAAGTCGAAAGAGGAGTGGGAGGGGACCAAAGGATACCTTGGGGAAGAATCTCCTAGCTACTTATGTCACAGTGGATTCCCACCACCTGACCATGGCAACGCCCACTCATAAGTGGTCAGAGGCATGGGTACCGGGTGGGTTTGCAGCAAGGGTTCTGCTGCCGGGAGCGGCGTGTCTCTGTGAATTCAAGTCAGTACGACAAGATCGTAAGGGCCAGGCAGTAGTGCTTCACAAGGACTGAAACAAACACTGAAGCTTGTCTTTCTCCAGACATCCTAAGAAAAATAGTTGTTCTCATTCACTGTTAGGACATTCTAAAGTTGGTAAAATGAGCAGTAAAAGTTAAATGCCAAAATATTTCCCACAAGTATCCATTCAGAAAATAGTTTAAAGTACATTTGGTTTAATAATTTTCTACTAAAAGAAATATATTTCAATTTAGTTCCTTTCTAAATTTGAAATTACTGGGAAAAAAAAAAAGAGACGAACCGTTTAACAGGCTAACAGATAAGGAAGTGGAAAAACAAAGCAGGGATGAGCTTGCTGGCAGAGTACTCCTGTAGCAGGCACAAGGTGCTGAGTTCTATCCCCAGCTCAGGAAAATACACAATGACAGCTGCAGTGGTGCCTGCCAGCTGCAGTGGCATCTGTCAGTTGCAGTAGTGTATGTAGTCAGCTGCAGTGATGCCTGTCAATCAGCTGCAGTGGCACCTGTCAGTTGCAGTAGTGTATGTAGTTAGCTACAGTGGCACCTGTCAGTTGCAGTAGTGTTATGTAGTCAGCTGCAGTGGTGCCTGTCAATCAGCTGCAGTGGCACCTGTCAGTTGCAGTAGTGTATGTAGTCAGCTGCAGTGGTGCCTGTCAATCAGCTGCAGTGGCATCTGTCAGTTGCAGTAGTGTGTATAGTCAGCTGCAGTGATGCTTGACTGAAGTTGTAGCACTCAGGAGGCTGAGGCATGAGGATAGTGAATTCAAATTCAAGTCCATCAAGAGATGGACACCAAGACCATCTTTCAGAAATAAACGAGGCTCTGCTCCCAAATCACTAACAAAACCAGCAACAATGTACTAGTTTAAAATGTTAAACTGAACATTCATCTTTTTCCTAAGATTTTAAATGAATTTATTCAGAAAAACACATTCAATCACAGCAGCGAGAAGCTCCACAAGAGGCTCTCAAAAGCAACACTGGAATGATTTTATCTTGATGCCCGTACAGAGCCATTTTCCCTTTACAGAAACAATGTAACTGTTCTTTTCTCAGCAGACATACAAGCACTTATAGTTTAGGCATCAATATCTTTAAATAAAGCAAATTTGTATCAAGAATCCTTTCTCATTAATGAAGGCTAGCTGAAGGGAAACTTGAAATTTATGTTGTTTCGATCCTTCTTTTGAATAAATGTTAAGGAAGATATCAACAATGACATCCAAAATGATGCCATCTAATATATATTTACTTATTTTGCATGCATGTGTGTGTGTGTGTGTATCAGAGGATACTGTGTGTCCCTGTAGAGGACCAAGGGTGACTTTAAGAATCATCTTGGATTGTTTCTACCTCCTTTTGGCTTTGCTCTGGGATTTTCCAGGCTCAGAGAGAGAGAGAGAGAGAGAGAGAGAGAGAGAGAGAGAGAGAGAGAGTGTGTGTGTGTGTGTGTGTGTACTGTGTGTCTCTGTAGAGGACCAAGGGTGACTTCAGGAATTATCTTGGATTGCTTCTACCTCCTTTTGGCTTTGCTCTGGGATTTTCCAGGCTCTACCACCAGGGCCAGCAGTGTAGGCCACTGCCATTTCCACCTGGTGTTTTTTTTTTTATTATTATTCAATTGTGTGTGTGTGTGTGTGTGTGTGTGTGTGTGTGTGTGTGTGTGTAGAACGATGGGTGAATTCGGGAACCACCATGGACCACCTCCACCTCCTCGTTTACTCTGCCCCGGGATTCACAGGCTACACCCTACCAGGACCAGAAGCGCAGGCCGCCCCCGCTTCCGCCCGGCATCTATACGTGGGGTCTAGGATCCGAACTCAGGACCTTCTGCCTGCAAGGCAGAGGCTTAACCCCTGAGCCACCTCTCCAGCCCCTCCACCTGGTGTTTTCACGTGGGACCTGGAATCTGAACTCAGGACCTTCTGCTGGTGAGATAGAGTCCTAATACCTGAGCCACCTCTGCAGCCCTGTAAATGATGCCATTTAAAACATGTCTGGTTGCTTCAAGACTTGCAGTGTTCTGGAGGAAATCAGAACATGGACATCTACATGAATGGCCCTGTCCCGTGTGAACTGTGAGCGAGGTGTGATGCTCACTATCTTACTCCGGCACATCTTGGTTCAGCTCCTCTCCACCAGCTGATGCCCAGGAAGAAGAAATGGCACAAAAGCCTGACCTGACACTTTTGAATTCTAACTTACTTGACAGACTTAATAGCATGGAAGACTTCAAGCATCTTCTCCACGATCAGCGTTCTCAAGCTGTCGAAGCGCTGAATGGCCTCACGAACAAACTCCAGGACATCAGCAGCTGCTGCTTCGTTGCTGTCACTGAGAAATTCCATTAGCTACCAGAAAAAAAGGGGATGGGTTAGAATAAAACGATGACACAAAGTCTCAGGAAGAAAATGATCTGGAGCAAGCAACAATTTACAAAAATACACAACAAAACACAAGTTGAAACAAACACTACTATATAAAAGACAATCACGATGGCTTGATTCCTTATGTGCAGCAAAGTTTTTGATGCAGATTGAGAGAAAAGAAACAAGAGTTTTTACTCTTCTCTGTCAGCATGCGCACAAAGATCATTTCTACAATAAAACTTCGTGGTAGCAGACAGTTGAGGCTGTCAGGAGATTAAATGCTTAAGTAGGTAAATTACAAGGCATAACACTCCTATGTAGCTTTAGAATGAAGGTGATCAGCATTACACACCACAGGAACAACATTCGCGGCCATATCTGGAAAGCGGACAGAGCAGGAATGTAATGTCCGAACGAGGAGCTGTCTGTACTTGTCCGTGTCTTCATGCTCAGACACATTGTTTGTCTTAATTACTTCCTTCTTCAAGACAATGACAAGCTGTGGGAAAAACAGGAGACAGTAAGTGCGCATTCTATCACATGCGGTCTGTTTACCAGGTACCGCCGCAGTCCAGTTTTACCTCTTCAACATTCCTGGAGGAGACAAGATCCAGAGCTAACTGCAGGGTTTTCTTGCGCACTTCCAGGTCTGGCGTGCTCAGTACCCTCAGGATGTCCATAACCAGATCCTGAAAGACAGCAGCAGCTCTAGAGTCACGCCCTTCTCCCAGGAAAACGTTACGAACGCAGAACAACGCTGTGTCGATCGCCCCTTCATCTTTTGCATAATGATAAATTATTAGCATTGGAAGAACCAGCTATTTTATTCTCTTAATGTGATGGAATATGAAGTAATGATATCATCTATGATATAGTCAAGCTGAGTGTGTACTTTGACTCTTGTTAGAATTTTAGCTCTAACTTATGTTTCATGGGAAATGAAATGTCATCACGGCAAAGCAACCAGCACACAGGAGGAGGGACAACTTAAAGGACAGCTGCTCTGGAGTCTTCAACAATTTAATGCCATGAGAAAAGACCTACAGGAAATAAGCACCTCAGGTGACCAAAGGTTAAAGCGCCCAGGCTTCAAAGCTTCAGGTGATGCTAAATAAAACGCAAGTCTGGGAACGACCTGCTGTGAAAAACAGTAACTCGGGATCTGTTTGCCACGACACTTACCTGGAGGACGCGCTCGTGAGCAGGGTGCTCTTTCAGCTCCACCAATCGGTCCAACACTATGAGCTTCACATTGTTGTCGCTCTCCTTAATGATTAAATCGATGTAACACTGAGCAGCGGCCTATACAAAATGGAAATACATTTTGAGAAATCACAAGCACATCTGAAAATAAGCAAAAAAGAAAAGGCCTGAAAGAAATCAAAATACACTCCTACAGCCTTTGCACAAGCATTATGCAATTTGCTTGGAGTCTTACATCATTCCAGCTTATAAAAGACTGGAAAGATTATAAGCTGCAAGCACAGAAAGGAACTGCTACAGAGGGAAATATTTACTTGGGGATGGAGAGGTGGATCAGGGGTTAAGACTGTGTCTCCAAAGCAGAAGGACCTGAGTTTGGATCCCAGATCCCACAAAAAAAACAAACCGAAACAAAACAAAACATCAGGTAGAAGTGGGTATACTTCTAGCTCTAGAATGTGGAGCCTGGGAAATCCCTGACTGAAGCAAAAAGGAGGTAGAAGCAATCCAGGATGATTCCTGAAGTCGCTCTTGAGCCTCCACAGGGACACACAGTGCCCTCTAACAGGAAGGAAGGAAGGGAGGGAAGGAGGAGGAGGGAAGGAAGGAGGGAGGGAGGGAGGAAGACATTTTGGATTGAAACTAAGGAAACAACAAAAAAGGATAGAGAGAATCCCAAGTATAACAAGTAAGCATATTTCACTCTAGGGACAAGGTTTAATGTACTTTTATCAAAATACATAAAAAACAAGAATGGAAGGATGACTTTGAGTTATTGAAAATATTTTAACACATACTTAAATTTTTTTCCCTTTGAGCAGTGCTGGTGACTGAATCTAAGAACCTGCAAAGCTGGGCAAGTGTTTTAGCAACTGAACTACGTCTCCAGTGCTCTACTGCATTTTTTAATAAAAGAAGGTATGATGGTTTTAAAAGTGACAAAACTTTAAAGCAAAGGAAAAGTAGAAAATTTGAAAATGTTCTCAGTGACTAAAGCTGGAATGACTTGAGTAAAGCAAGTAATGGAACAGTAGTCATGATTCATAGTTTAAAATATTCATACCACAGAAGACAAGGAAGAAAAGAAGAGAAGAAAGTTTTTCTTGCATAAGAATTTCACAGTAAATGTAGAATGAGGTAACTAGAAAACCACTAGAAAATCCACCTACAGGTGTGCAAATTAATAGGTACAAACTGGAGGAGTATCAGGACATTCAGTCTCAAAGTTTCTCCCTGTGACATTAACTACAACAAGAAAATCCAAACAATAGAGACATCAGGGAGACACTTTTTAATTGGTGACAGTTAACGCCCCAGGAACAATGCACACAAACACCACGTTCTCTCACATGACAGAAGATCATCTTTGAGCTCTGCTTCCTCAAATGCTTAGCCTCGGGGATTATGAAAAAACATGAGTTCATTCAAACTGAGGGATCTTTTATAAACAGACGTTCTTCAAATGTGTGAAGATATGAAAAGGAAGGAGAGGCTGAGGAACTCTGGGGTAGGACTGGGGGAGACTTAGAGTAGTGTCCTGCGCAGGTCAGAGCAGACAGAGGACAGTAGCGCAAACACTGATGACATCTGAACGCGTACAGTTTAGTCAGCGTCACTGCTTCAATGCTAATTTCCTACTTTTGGCAATCACGTCATGATTACACAAGACCAAATATGATGGAATCTTAGGAAGAGAGTACATGGAACTTTGTCTTACTGAACTTTCTAATAACTTGAAGTGACTTATAAATGAAAAGTTGCAAGTTGTTAAAGTTTCGAAACTTCATTAAAGTTGTATTAAGTATTAAAACTTACTAATGGGTATAACAGGAAATTCTAGAATGATAGTCACGATGGAGCAAACAAGAGAAAGACGAAATCCCATCATCAAAAATCCCCACTGGAACCTTCTTAGAAGTCATCACTATGGGTCCAGTTTTAATGTAATGAAGTATGAACAGGGATCCTAAAGCATCAGTATAATTCTCCAGAAGCTGGGAATACTGATGATTTCTCTCTTTGTTATGTGAGCATGAAAGCAGGAAGCAGAAAAGACTGACTGTGTGGAGGGAAAGAATCACATCGAGTTCATAGCTCTGTCTACCAGGTGTGTCCACCTGTAGCCCTGCGGCTGAAGTGTAGCCCAACACAAAACTGTAAACTTATTCACAGCATTATAAATTTTTTGTTTTGGGGGGTGATTTTGAAATATTTCTATTTACTTTTTAGCAGCTCTGTCATCTGGTTTTTGAGCATGAACTCTTCAGATGACAGTGTGTTTTTGACATGAAAAGGTCAAATATGTCTGCACAAATATGTCACGTAGCCACATAATGAACTGCAATGTCACTTATGAGAAGACAGGGGGTCTACCAGCAACCTCGCCCCAGTACCTTGATGGCGGTGGGTGCGCTTGACAGCGTTACCAAGGTCCCGGCGGCCTCATACTTCACGGCTGGGCTGGACGACTGCAGCAGGTTGTAGATGCAGCGGATGAAGCGAGCCCTCTCCGATGGGTTAGCGTGACAGACCTGGAAAGACACGTGGCGACTCGGTGAGCTCGGACACCTACACCACAGGACGTCCCCAGCCACTGTCGGCTTCAGGGAGGCCAGCATTGTACATGAAAGGTACAGTTTCCCCAAAACACAAAACACTGGTCAGCACAGGGTAAGTTGTGATGCAGCACAGGATTTCTGAAAGAAATGCTCTATTTCAACAACCACTACAACCAGTCATTCATTTATTCATTCTATCTGAATTTTTATTCTCACTGCTTTAGGAAAGGGTTTCAGTTGACTTACAACAAAATACATGGATATTTTGAATAAAAATTACAAAGTATCAAAAGTACAGATACCTTAATCAAGCACATTCAAATGAATACAGTGACAGGCTATTAAATTTGGCTAAATACTTTTTGGCTTCCAGGTTTCAAAAAGGAAGATATGGAGCAACAGTGAGCATTTTTCCATTACTTAGGACCACAATCAATCGTTATTAGAAAGGACACTAATACTTCTAAATGCATAGTGAACCATTACTTACAAAGCAAACATCTCTTTTTTTTTAAAAACCATGTAGTGTCCAGGCCGAATCTCTACGACTTGGACAAGACTTGAAATTATCTTCTCTTAATACAATCTACACTCTGCTAAACAAAGAAGTTAGAGTAGAGAGAACAAGAGCACCTGTTTTTAGAACCGCAGTGGCTTCCCTAAGCAACATATGGCTTGCACAGTCCCATGCTGATGCTTCCGTCTCGTCCTAAACGCTCATTCTAAATGACTCTACACTTTCCCTGCACAGGCAAAGGCGAATGCTGTGAACTGTGAACTGCTGGCTGTGTCTATCGTAGTGTTTCGTCTCTCCCTCTCTACTCCCGTCATTCTGCCATTCCTGACCTACACTTTAGTTGCCTACAACAGCAAAAGTACATGTTTTCCAAAGATAGAGCCTACTAAAGTCCGGACAATGCAAGAGGATCACTAAGACGCAGAGCCACACCCTGCCTCAATACACACGCGCGCGCGCGCGCACACACACACACACACACACACACAGAAATACACACGCGCGCGCACACACACACACACACACACACACACACACACAGAGCCAATGAATCGTCCGTCCAGTTCACTAACAGTGTCAGAAACAAAGCTTCGTGCAAGGTAGGCAAGTGTGCGACCATAAACTATACAGCCTTACCCCACGGCATGGCCACCAGCCCCCGTGGCACTACCTCAGCTTCCCACAAGACCCTCTCTCACCTCCTGTGAGCAGTGTCCACAGAACCTTCCACTAGGCTCCACTAGACACCAACACGGCTGCCCTGAGATCCAAGCCTCTCACGCATAAACTTTTGGGGACACACTCAAAACACACCCAAATGATAGCTAAGTTTCATTACTTCTGACAAGTTACTCCTCTGTTCTTTCACTTGAAGACTCAGGGTCACTCTGGCTCCTACTGGCCCAGTTTCACCTGCTGTACCTCAGGAAAAGGTGTGGAGGGCGGCTAGTTTAGCGTCAGAATGGATACTTTGTACGTTGTATTCGTATGTGGTTGTATTCACAGTGCCCCTAACTGATCACAACAGCAACAAGTATCCAGACCACCACAGCAGGTAAAATAATGAAAAAGCTTGACATACTTTAAGGATAACCAAATGTGACAGAGACGTGACGTGACACAAATATGTGCTGTGGGAAAAATGGTACTGATGGATGCGCTCAACGAAAAGTTCCAGAACCTTAAAACTGTAAAAGTCCCAATTGTCTGTGAAGCATAATACAAGAGATGTTCTACTGTTTCTTTATCAGCTTTTATAAAAAAATACATGTGGCTTTTTTTAATTTTACATTTCCGAAGCGGCTTGATATATTTTATTCTAAAGCCCAATTCATGCCCATCCAGGGACTAGGCAGCATGAGATGATCCCTAAAGCTGTAATGACCCAAGCCAGGAACTTCTCCTAATTCCTTACATAGGCCTAGAAAGGATTTTAAAGAAAGCATGTGAAAAAAGTTGTTTCATCAACAGGACCCCCCCCCCAAAAAAGAAAAGCCTTTAAGAAGCTAAGCTAGGGTAAGCGAATGGCTGTGGGCAAGGGGACTTTGATATCTGGAGCCCATGTAGTGGAAGGAGAGAACGAAGGACAGAATCAACTTCTCTGTCCAAAGAAACAGGATATTTAAAAATAAGTTTTATTATTAGGGTATCACATAGTAACTGACAAGTCTTCCAGAATAAGACTATTCACTGTTGTAAATAAGTGTAATAAGTGTAAATAATAAGTAAATAAGTATAAGTATAATAAGACTATTTACACTGTTAAGTTTAGTGTACTTACATATAAATTATCATTCTTACCTTATAAATTAGCTCAACAATAACCAATTGAAGAATGTCTCCAAATGTCTGAACTTGGTCGATGCAAGTGCTTAGATAATCCAAAGCTCGATCCTGAAAAATGAAATCACTCTTCTCATTCATAAGAGAACTTAATGTAACTTAAAATACGTCCAATACCCTTAAATATAATCAAGATAAAAAGAAATTAACAGGGTGGGGTGAAGAAACCAAGGAAATTAAGGCATAATATAAATATAAGACAGAAAGTCAAAATATATTCTTAGAAATAAGCCACAAACCTGGGATTAAATTTTTTTAAGAGTTAATCAAATGGTTGTAAGCTACATAATCAGGATAATCGTACAACTGAAATAAACTAGTTACTTAAGACTTATGCCCGAGTTCAACTTGGAGGAACACATATGTCTGTTTTCCCAGCACTTGGGAAGAACGGGCAGGAGGATTCTGAGTTCAAGGCCAGCCCGGGCTACATGAGACCCTGGAGACTCTTCTAATGAAAAAATAGTTAAGGAAACAGATGGTAATGATGACTGAAGAATACTGGTGTTTACATTTAATACTACTGAAGCCTCGCTCTTAAAATGGGTAAAATGGTAAATTTTAATCTATTTTACCACCATAAAAATTGGAAAGAAAAACCCATTAAAGGAAGACCTGGGGACAGGAGGGAGCCATCCACATTCCAGAGGGATGGACGAATTTTACGGATGTTCACTGGCTTGGAACCGCAGCTGCCAAAGCGGAATGGCAGAGCTGGCGACCTCTGTGAAGCCGGAAGAACTCCCAAGGACAAGCACCTGTGAGGCACCACACCCAGGTAGACTTGGCTACATTTTCTTTATTGAAGGAATTCAGATTTATGCCGACATAAAACAGACGATCGGAGCCCAAAAGCAGAGTCCTGCAGAGCGCAGGCATGACCATCAACCTGCACAGCCACGCGGCCGGCGCGATGCTGATTCTGTAAAGCACTGCTCAGCACTCGCCAGGCTCGCGGTGTCGGCACCACTCAAACCCTAAGCCAGGCGGCTGTCAGGAAGCCTCTGCTTATTCACTTAAAAAAATACAAAAGAATTTGAGAGACTAATTTTTTTTTCACACATTACATCCCAAACTGTAAAAGAATAAACACATTCAAATTACTACACACAAAACCATCAGCTGGAACTACAACGAGGCCAACGTATTACTCTAGGAAGTGCCTTGCCTGGTCTGCGTGAATGAGCATCATGAACGCGTTCCTCTTGCAGCTCGCATCCTTCTCGTTCACCAGAAAATCATGTATTAGCTCAGGAGCATCAGGGATGAGATGCTCAAAATTCCTGAAACAGAATTGCAACATTTTCACTTAATAATTTTATTTACTTTCTGGGCAATATCAGCATCAAACTGAATTAAACTTAGTGACACAATTCTTTTGTTTTCCTGGAATTTTATATGCTGGGGGATGAAATCACAGGATTTACCTTCTGTTATGCTACCAAGCTGCTTTCTTTCTCCATCAGATAAACCTGATTTATTCAACATATATTCTATAAACCAATATCAAGTGGCTGTCTTTTATAAACTTTAGGAATGTGCAATCAATACCTTGGGAATTATCAGAGAGCAAATGGTCCCTCTTCATTAGCTGGGCATATATTCACTTGCGAACATGACATTTATCTTAGAAACTTAAAAATATTGACAGTACACAGGAAACACAAGTTTATGAGAAATTACATATTTTCGGCAACCATTGTCACACTGTGGTCGCTTGCCACTTGGCCTCTTCCTGTACCATTTAAAGCATGTTTAATACAAACTGTCATTTCTTCTGTAAATATATCGAGATGTTTCTCTAAAATTTAAAGCTAATCAAACTGTTATCTAATAATGTCTATTATCATACCTTCAAAATTAATAATTCCTAATTTTATCATATAGCCAGGTCACTGTTCAGATTTTCAACTGTCTTGTAACTGTCATCATCTATATATGTCCTATAAATTCTAAAATGCACATAAGACGTATAGGAACTTCTAAATTCACTATTACCCAAAATACCATTTCTTTAACAGATAAAATCTGCATAACATTAAGATAATTGAAATTGTATCTTAGTTAAGTAACGTATTAAAGTACAACGATGTTTATAAAGCCCGCTCATGAACGTGGGAATCCAGAACCCAGAGGACCAGTGCCTGCTGCACACGGAGAAATGCAGGTCAGACCCCGCTTCCCACATAAATGCGTGGTTTGTGAGTGAGCTGCCTGCGAGCCCAGCACTGGGGAGATGGAGACCGAGGATCCCCAGAGCAATGCACGCCCAAGTGCACAGCACTCCACCAAAGAAAAAGAAGCGGGCGCGGTGATGTGCACTGCTAACCCCGATGCGTGGGCGGTGAAAACAGGCAGATAGATCTCTGGGCTGCTGGTCAGCCAGCCTAGCATTACTCGGTGAGTTACAGGCCACTGAGACTCTGGCTTTGTTTTTTACATTTTTAAAAGTTTTCTTTTCTTTTCTTTTTTTGGCATGTGTGGAAGACCAAGGGTGACTTCAGGAATCAACCTGGATTGTGTACCTCCTCTTTGCTTTGCTCTGGATTTTTCCAGTCTTCCACGGTTGGAAGTATAGGCCACTGTCATTCCCACCTGTTGTTTTTACATGGGATCTGAACTCAGGGTCTTTTGCTTTCGAGGCAGTGGCTTTAACCCCTGAGTTATCTCTCTAGCCCAAGACTCTGGCTTCTTAAAATAAGGTGGATGACACTTAAGTAACCACACTGGAGGATGCCTCTCCCTCTATCCTCTACACACACACACACACACACACACAAAGTTATATAAATCCCCCAGCCTCAGTGTTCTTGGCAAGTGTTACTAACCTCCAGACCGCCAGGCGCTCTATGTACTTCAAAACGGACTGACATCCATGCTTACGAGCACTGGCATTCTAGCCTCCTCTAGCTAGTTCTTTTAGTTGTTCAACTTAATTGCTCAAAATTGCCAGTTGTGTGTGCGCGCGTGCGTGCGTGTGTGCGTGCGCGCGTGTGTGTGTAGAAGGGGCACGTGCCCGTGGATGCCCAACAGTGACATCAGGGATCATCGTGGCTTCATTGCCTCCCAGGGCAGGTATGAATGACAGGCTGCTATTTCCACCGTATCTTTTTTTTTTTTTTTTTTCTTGCCTGGGATCATGAACTCAGACCCCTGCTGGCTGAGCCTTCTCTCCAGCCCATCGGCTTTCTTGTTCTTGTTTTTGATCTGGGGCTGACCTCAGCCTTGTGCGTGGTAAGTGAACTTGGCCTCAAGCCTGCCGTCCTCCTACCTGCCCTTCCCCAGAGCCCAGCTAGGACTGCAGACATGCACCGCCAGGCAAAGCACTCACTCAGGTGTGTTCATGTGAACGAGTCGAGAAACGCAGCCCCTCTCATCAAAGGTCCCGTCCTCAAGAAAAAGCCCCATATTCCTCAAAAAGTGAATTCTAAAACAAGGTTAAAAATAAAACAAAAAACCCTTTTGCAAGTAGATAAGTTACATGAACTGGAGAAATACAACTGAGAATGACTGGCACTGTCTTAATCTGAGTGTGCGGAATTATTTTCAGCTGCGTGTTGACAGGCAGAGGCACAACCAGGGCTGTCAGCTCATTTTCACCAGTGTTGACAGTTTAGTGACAATAGGGAAAATACTGTCAGCAAACTACACCTACAAGATACATGCCACGTGCGGCCAACCGCTCTGCAGCCACTAGTCCTCACAGAAGTCACCAGACAGCGCCTCACCCACCGGTAGATCGTGTAGATGGCCAGGACAGCGTTTCTCCTCACGTAGCTGTGTCGATGCTCCAGGCATGCACGGATAGCAGGCATCAAAGGTTCCAGCAGTTCTGCCTCCTTCAATTTGCAAAGGAAACGGAGAGTAGAGCCACGAATAAACTCATTAGGGTGCTGAAGATCCTGACACAAAAATGAGACAATGAAGTCATGAGTTTCAGCTTTATAGAAAAGTCAAGTTTTAAATGTACAATTTTCCAATTGGAAAAATATTAGTCAGTTTGAAGAATCCTTCAGATTCCTCTTGATTAAAGCAGGCGTTCCATTCTGTCAGGCATCGTATGTATTACATGTTGCTGTTATTAACACAGTTTTGGAAAAAGGCAACGATAGACCTTTTCACAACTTTTCAACCTTGAAGTATGACCTACGAAGTTCATACCTGACCCCCACAATCCAGTTACAAAAAAAGAAAAAATTACAAATGAGTTCCTAATATTAAGTGTATGATTTTGTTAGGCTGCATCCAGTTGTCCTCAGCCCCGCACCACAGGCGACCTGAATGCAGACTCACAACTCAAAGATTGTATTTATAAACGAAGACAAAGTCTGGAGCATCAGCTTTACAATTCTTGAAAACCAAAGCAAATAATTATGGCCTGGTACAGTACCTTCCTGTAAGCGTCGCACACAAGAATCATTTCGTGCAGAAGTCTCCCGTCTGGAGTTGTTTTAGGAACAATCTCCCAAAACACCAGAAGTAACTTCTTGATGGTGTGGTCCTGCAGCGGCAGCACGAAGCGGATGATGGTCATGAGCAGCCCGGGGAGCTTCTCGCCATTCAGAATCATGATGATTACTTTCTTCAAAGCTTCGGTCTTTGACTTCACATCTCCTTTCTCTAATTCAATAAGCAGTAAAAAAGCATGATTATTTAAAAGAAAGCGCCTCAAAGCATTTAAAAAGCATTTAACAGATTTTAGGCCTGTGACAGTGCTTCTAAACACAGGCACAGCTATTTTTAAAATAAAAATAAACCGTTGGGTGCTTCTGAACTGAAACAGCTTCATTTTCAGTTATGAACACCAGGAGAGGGTGACCGTTTCTAGAAGGGGAGGTGGGCAAGATGGCTCAAGGGTGAGTGCTGCTGGGAGCTTGGAGACCCTGAGCTCAGTTCTTGCAGCCCACCTGGTGGAAGGGTCGACAGTCTAAAAAGCTGTCTTCTGACATCCAAGCATGTGCTATGGTACACATGCCTGCTCTTTCTCTCAAATAAATAAAATATTTCTAAAAATTTCAGAGGAAGGTCTTCATATTCGAAAAAGGTTGAAAACTTGAGTAGTTGCAAAAGCTTGCATTTCTATAGAATACATCTTATTCTTTCTTTTGTTCAGCTCAATGACTGGATGAAATGGAAATCTGCAGTGGCAGCCATGGCTCAGAATTAAGGATGCGCACTTGACAGTTCATGCTAATGGACTCCTGACAGGTGTCCTGAGTCAGGACTCGCCTTGGACCAGCTTGTGCAGAAGTGCCCTACTGGCATAAAGGGCATGGGAGGAGCAGCTCACGGGGGCAGGACATTCTCTGGGCACGTGGACAGGACTTGGAGAGCCAGCTGGGCATCCATAGGCAGGCAAACAAGCGAGCGTGAATGCCAGGTCCCTGCCCCCTGCACTTGCCAAGATGGAGACATGAACAGTTTCCTTGGCTCTTGATGCGGACCCCCCTGCCGTGATAGACTGTAGTCTGAGTAAGACCCTTTCTCTTGAGCTGTCTGGATGGATGCTTTGCCGAGGCAACAAAACCTTCACACTAAAATGCAAGCTTATGCTACGGAGGCTAAAAACTATGCAATATAAGCTATTTTATGCAAAATCAATCTGTAATTTCAATTATCATGACAGTAAAAATTTTATAGTATCAAAAATCTTCTGGATTCAAAATCCAAATGAAGATACACAAATAAACACATTGCTACTACAATTGCTTTTCAAAATTATTTTATTTTGCGTGCGTGTGTGTGTGTGAGAGAGAGAGAGAGAGTGTGTTATCAGAGGGCACTGCATGTGCCTGTGAGGGCCCAAGGGTGATTTGGGGAGTTGTCTTGCACTGTTCTACCTCCTCTTGGCTTTGCTCTGCGGTTCCCCAGGTTCTACCCACAACTTTTTATCATCAAGTGAACAGGACCAGTGAGATGCTCAGCAGGTAAAGGTGCAAACCCGATGACCCGAGTTCAATCCTGGAGTGCACATAAAGGTGGACACAGAGCCACTTCCACAAAGCTGTCTTATGAGAGGGTGACGGGAACTAGGGATTAAAGTGTGAAGATATCGTAAATGTGAAAATATTATATTCATGTATGAAACACTAAAATAAAATAAAGTCCTCTGACCTCACACACATGCCTAGGCATGTACAATATATGCAAACACACACAAACACTTAATAACTTTAAATAAACTAAAACATCTATTTGGAGAGAAGAGGACAAAGAGGATAGACTGAGTCCTAGAGCTGCTGAGAGGAAAAGATGAGAATGGCCAAGTCACGAGAGTCAGAGTCAGATTTAAATACGAGACACAAAATTTCTAACCCTGGAGTTAAGTGGCCACCAAAGACTTCTTGTCAAAAGACAGCTGTGCATGGCTACATGGTGGAGTTTTCTGCTTCCAAAGAACCTAGTCACTAGGCCTGCAGCATGTGACCGCATCTCAGAGACTCAGAGGTAGAGGCAGGAGGGCCCAGGCCAGGCCAGTCTGGGCTATATGAGACCTGTCTCAAAAAAAACAAGGGGCCTTTTCAACCCCCAAAGCATACATTTTTAAGGTAAATTTAAATAAGTATATTTTCTATGTTGCCAAACAGAGAAAATCCTCGGGTTGTCTGGACTGAAAGGGGAAGGTGCGAAGTGGCTAAAGCTGCACTTACTGAGCCTTCCATAGTCTTTTTGTCCTGGTGCTGGAGCCTGAACCCAGGGCCCTGCGCGGAGTGTTCTGTCACTGAACTGCATCTCCTTAGCGCCCTCTCTGGCCTCTAAAAATGTTTCTTTTCTACTGTTTGATAATCTACAGGACACAAAGTCCAAGAGCCATAAAATTAGGTCATTATAACCTTGATGGTTTCTTTTATTCACAAACTGGTAATTCTCAACTATTTAGTAGACAAGAACACAAATTGCAACAACAATTTAAAAGTTAAGTTGAATAGCAAACCAAAAATCTAAAGCATTTGTATTTTAAGTGCTTCCTATTTCAGTTTCTACTGAAACTCAAATTATTCTAACAAATAAAAATCTTCAAAATATCGAGCATTATTTTGCCCTTTCTGAATACTACAATAACAAGGAAAATTTCAAGTATTACCTCAAATCACAAAAATAGATTAAGTACCCTGACTCTGAAATGTAGACTCATCATTGTTCAGATCTAGGTTGTAAAGGAAACAGTCCAAATAGCTCCATATTTAAACAAAAAACTGCTTGTTCCTCAAAACTGGAAATTAGTTCTAAATTTTCTTCCATCTCACCTTTTCTTAAAGCAACAAATCTACACCACATCGACGCTGTTTCTTTCTAGGGAGCTACATTCAGACACGGTGCTGTCCCGTTAGCACAGATTTTGTTCTTTGTTTTCCCAGCTACTGGCTAAGCATTTTGGGGGAACTAATAACAAAACCATTTTAGAATCTGAGAAAATAGAGAGGAAAATGTATACTAATCTACAATTCTTCTCAACAGCTACATGAGTATGAAAAAAAGGGAAATATATATGGCTTTCATAGCTAAAGGTACATTTAGAAGTTATTAGGGCTTCTTTTACCTTCTCTGAAAATAATGTCTTGTGAGTGAGGAAGAAGTTTGGTGGTCGAGTGATTGCCTGGCCTGTGAGAGACCCTAGGTTTGAGTTCCAGCTCTGCCAGAAGTGCTGTTTTCAGCTGGTAACAGTGATGGCATCCTACGGGCAGCCTCCTGCCTCTACTCCTGAGGGTGCAGTGCCTCGATCGGCAGGCAAAGCACTGTCTCTTTACATACTTAAAGTATGTAAAAAGACATACTAAAAGATACTGTCAATATTGAAAGTGTAATTTTCATTCTATTTTACTTAATATGTTTAATTTGCATTTGCTAACAGTTCAATTAAATGATTACTTTTAAAGTGTATTAAGAATCTGTTTCCTTGGCGGAATCACACTGCATACTTGCTGTGATGGCTTGGACGGGAGGATCGTGAGTTCAAGGCCTGCCTGAGTTACAAACAAGCTCGAGGCCAGGCTATCACCTCAACCCCCGCTCCCAGTCACACAGCACATACACATTTTTCCCAAGTACTAGAGACTGAACCCAGGGGGCTCACCAGTACCAGGCAAGTGCCATTTACTGAGCAACGTCCACAGCTTTCATTTTACTGAGATTGAAAGTTACTATCAAAAGGCTATGTTTTTTGTGTCAAGTTGACAAGGGGTGGAGGGTCATAAGTGGGCACAGATGTCAACCTCATGGCTGTGGGTTTGAGCTCTGGGCACATTTGTGGAGAATTAGTGGTTGAGTTAAGCCCAGAGTGACCCTGCAGGAGGTTGTCTAGCTGATGGGGAAGGCCCAGCCCATGGCGGGTGGGATTAGGCCCTGGAATAAATCAAGGAGAGATGGTTGAGAGAGTTGGCATCCTTCTGTTCACTTGGCCAGACATGCTGGTCTGGCAAGTAAGGATTGTCCCTCTCTCAGCCATTATGGTGATGGTGTGGCCAGTTCCCTCGGCCTTGGTGGTGGTGATGCTCTCCCATCAAGCTGGACTAGGAACTGTAACCGGACTGTCGTAAGGAGTCCTTTGATGGTCATTTATCAACAACTATGTCTGCGAACTGCAACAGAAGGGTCTTGCTCAGCTGTTCAGAGTGGTCTTGGAAAGGAGATCTTGCATTTGCACCTTCTGATTAGTTGGGCTGCAGTGTGTGCAGGAATGGTCAGTACACCTTGAAGGAGGTGGAGCAGATGCTTTTGAAATGCATAGGTCTTGTTCTCTTCTGTGCAAATGTTTTCAAAATGAAAACCCACAGAATCGCTGTCTACACTTAAGTCTAAGACATTAAATTACACACCTATCATGTTTTCTCACGGGCATCTAACTGAGTGGGCTTAGTTCTTTGGCTTTACTAAATTAGCTTGAGACATCATTCAATTTCCATAAACCAATACTCCAAATCTAAAAGTTATGACCTTTCTTTTTATGTATGACAAAGGTCTATAGACGACAATTTAAAAAAATTTAGATGAAAATTAGACATTTCTAACTGTAGGGTACAAGAGGTATAAATGGGTCTCTTACACTTTTGAAATTTCACTTTCAAAAAGGTTTCTGAACACAAAATGACCAACGTTTATCCAAAATCAAATGCTTAAGAAATGTGAAGCATCTGTCAGCACTTGTCTGTACAGCACAGTGTGACTTCGCTCAGCCCTGGTTCTGATGACACCAGGCCTCATGCCACACCAACGGATAATGCCTGAGACACCAAGGTTCAAACTTGAAACTGTTTTATGCTATTAAGATATGCAAAATTTCCCATGTACACACAAAGCTTTTTGCTTTTACAGAAACATAATGCTGGTTTAATTATTTCTTACCATGGAAGTGTTGGATCAGTGTATCAGAATGTTTCATTTTCAAAACTTGTGTCTGAGGGGCAAGGAGTGGGTCAGCCAGGAAAGCGCCCGCCCGGCAGGAGAGCACGAGGAGCTGACTCCAGTGCCATGTAAAGCCAGCCACAAGTGCCTGTGATCTTGGCGCTGGCGTGGGAGAAACACCAGGTCTGTAGGCTTTGCTGGCATATCGCCAAGCTTATGGCTTGAGAGATCCCACCTCAAAAAATAAGGCTGACCTTTGACCTGCACACACACAAGCATACCTGCACAAACACAACTGCTAGTTAAGTTGCTCACTTGAGTTTGTTGAAAAATCATCAAATCAATTTTATCTTGGGACTAGGGAAGAATTTCCAACAATTTCTGAAATGGTCCTAGCTGCACTCCGAACTTTACATTTATGCAAACTGGTGGCGCTTTCATCACTGGTGATCGTAAAAATCAAAGTATCGATTAATTCTGAAAAGAGTAAAGATGCTCTATGTGCAGTATCAAATATTCAGCCAAATTTAATTATTCATGCAAAAATAAACACATCTATGCTATTACTATACAGATTTATTTTAGTCCTTAGTAAATGGTAAAACTATATATATATACACCAAGAATTATTTTAAAGTCATGACTGGTTAGTAAATGTTCACTGTCTTTTTTATTTTTTATTATGCTTTCATGTGTATGTGTGTGATGAAGGATGTATGTGCGTAACATGTATGTGCACACATGTGAGTGTGTATGTGTGGAGACTCAAGGATGACAATACCTCAGTGATAGGGCTGGTCTGGCTAGCCAGTTTGCTCTGGAAATTTCCAGACTTCATCTTCCAATGCTGGAATTACAGGCAGGTCCCCGCCCTGCATGTGTCTATTGTGTCTACCATATAGCCAGGTCTTATGAAAGAACAGCTCGTGTGGAAAGGGCCCAGAGCAGAAACAGTGAAGAAGTCCTGTCTTGGGTCGTCACAGAAGTTGAAAGTAAAAACAGATCTGGTGACTCACACCTGTATCTAGCACAAGGGGCCGACACAGAATTGCTGATTTGAGGTCCGTTGGGTCTGTAGAGTAAGTTCCAGACCAGCATATGCCGGAAGTGCTGAGAAGAATAGGGGAGAAGGATACGAAAAGCTGATTAACTTAGATAGGAGGAAAAGTTCTAGGACGCTCTTGGACACCAGGGTGATTATGAACACAGTTATGTTCTATATATTTAAGAAATCTCCATGAAAGGATATGGAATATTTTCACCCTTAAGAAATGATGAAATGCTTGAGCCGACTGCTGTGTACGGCCGGATTTACGCCTCATACGACAGGACCGGGTAAAACCACCCCGGTCGCGTGGGCGCTGCAGGAGCTCACCCAGGTCGTTCTTCAGGCTGATCTCGGAGGGCGGCTCCGAGTCCATCGCCACGTTGAGCAGCGTGTAGCACACGTTCTCCGCGGCCGTCATGGTCCCGCTGACGGCGATCGCTCCTGGCACGAGGAAGAAGGCTGCGAATCTAGGGAAACAAAACGCACAGGTATCGTTACTGGGTTTCTGAAGCTCCCCTCGCCAAGGCGGCGGAGACCCGCACGGCTGGCAGCTGAGAGTGGACGTGTCGGAGGGGAGGGGGGTCCACTCGGATGCCGGCGTCCCCCAGCTCCAGCGGAGCCCTCGGGTGCCGGCCGGGGGGGGGGGGGGGGGCAGCGCGATGCCGCGACCCCCGCCCCGCCCCTCGCGACCCCCGCCCCGACCCCTCGCGATCCCCCACTGCGACCCCCGCGAACTCAGCCACGCCCCGCGCGACCCCCGCCCCGCCCCTCGCGATCCCCACTGCGACCCCCGCGACCCAGCCACACCCCCCGCGACCCAGCCACGACCCCCGCCCCGCCCCTCGCGATCCCCGTGCGATCCCCACCGCGATCCTCGCCGCGACCCCCGCGAACTCTGCCCGACTCCGCGACCCCCGCCTCGCCCCTCGCGATCCCCGCCGCGACCCCCGCGAACTCTGCCCGACCCCGCGACCTCCGCCTCGCCCCTCGCGATCCCAGTCGGGATCCCCGCCCCGCCCCTCGCGATCCCCGCCGCGATCCCCGCTGCGACCCCCGCCGCGACCCCCGCGAACTCAGCCCCGCCCCTCGCGCTCCCTGCCGCGCTCCCTGTCCCGATCCCCGCGACCCCCGCGACCCCCGCGACCCCCGCGCTGCGGCGCGGCGACCCGCAGCCCGACCCCGTCGAGGCCCCCGCGGCCGGCGCCGCGCTCCCGCCCCGCCCGGGCCGAGGCCGGGCCGCCCCGCGGAGCCCCGCCGCTGCGAGCCGGGAGGACGCCCGCGCCCGCCCCAGCGCCGCCCGCCCGCCCCAGCGCCCGCCTCGCGCTCGGGCCGCTACCTGGCTCCGGGGCCGGTGGGGCTGGAACCGAGGACCGAGGATTCCGGCTGCGGCCCGCGGCGGCCGACGGCTCCGCTCGGAGTCCTTGGCTGACGTGGAAGGGGCGGGGAGACGCCGGCCGCCGCCACCTCGCCGCTACGGCGGCCCGGAGAGGACACGACTCTGGCGTCCCGCCGCCGCGCGGCCGGCTCCGCCTTTCTTCCTTTCTTCTGGCGTTGGTGGAAGCCACACTTATTCTATTAGGTTTTCCTTGTAAGGCAAGCCATGTAGTGATTTAAAAATTACTTGAAAATTGTTCTTCAGGGACTAAAATCTTAAGGGGGAGTAAGTGGAGCGCTTGTCTTGCTCTTTCACAGATAAATTGGGAAAGCAAACGATACTGTTGGGCGAGGGATTTCAGGTCTATAAAGCAGCAGATAGTATGAAGATCAGTTCTGTTCTCCCGTAGTCTGAATCTGCCTTTTTGCTACTGAGACAGAGTTAGTTGAGCATCGAAGTGGCCTAGACACTTTTGCGTGATTTCTAGTCTTACCATGGCATCTTATGATCTTTGCTGAGTACCTAGTAAAGTAATGCTTATCTCCATAGCACCTTAGATTCTTCCCATTTGTGATTTCCCCTCCATGACAAATGTTCTGAAGGCTTAAACAGTGTGTTGTGGACGACAAAGAGTTCTGACAGAACCCATCCCTACTAAAAGGTTCACTTTACATGGGAACATAGAAAATAGTAGAGTCTCAGGTAAGTAAAGCCCAGACATTCTAAGATTTACCTTTTGGAACCAGGAAATTAAATAAAAATGTCTCAGAAAGGTAAATTCATATCACTGTCTATTGCAAGTAACCCTTCCAATCCTTTCCTCCTTTTTTAAAAGAATCTTGTTATTTAGTCTAGGCCACTATACTTGACCTGAGAACTTAATTATAAAACATCTGGAGTTGGAGACATGGGCCAGGGATTAAGCCTTTTACTTGAAAACAAAAGGACCTGAGTTTGGATCCCAGATCCCATGTAAAAGCACCAGGCAAAAAGAGCAACTGCCTATACTTCTGACCCTGGAAGACAGAGCCGGGAAATCCCTGAGTAAAGCAAAAAGGAGATAGAGCAATTCAGGATGATTCCAGAAATCACCCTTGGGCCTCCACAGGCACACACAGTGCCCTTTTCATTACGTATCTATACACACACACACACACAAAAATAAAAACTTAAGAGAATTGTAGAGTGACATTGTAACAGCCCCATATACTCTGTAACTGGTAGTATCTGGCATTCCTCCTTATTCTGAGTTCACCAGTTTGTACGTATTCAGTTCTGGCCAGCTTTACACAGTTCGGACTTGTGCAATCACTGATAGGTACAGGGCACAGCTAATGACCTTCCCAGTGTCTTTAAGTCACATCAGCCTGCCACTTCAACCCTGGCAGCTTCTTATCTGTTCTTTGATTCTGTGCTTTAATGATGTTATAGAAATGTAATTACACAATGTGATCTTTTGAGTTTGGCTTTCCTTTATTCAGCATAATTCTCTGAGACCAAGGTATATTCAAGTATGTTCCTCTTGTGTACTCATTTTGTGCATGTGTATGTGTGTGCGCGTGCGCACATGCGTACAAGCGGGCACTTGAGTGTGTGTGCCCAAGGGTGTAGCAGGTGACTTTGGGAATCATCCTGGATTGTTCTACGTCCCTTTTGCCTTGTTCTGGCTGGCTGCCTTCCAGGGCTGAAATTGAAGGCCGCTTCCACATCTCTCTGGCATTACGTGGGATTTGAACTCAGATCCTTTTGCTTTTGAGTAAAGTCTTAACCTCTGAACCATGTCCCGAGCCATACAGTTTTTAACACAGAATGTAGAGAACTGTGTAATACAGTGAGGTTGAATCTTGCTGGGGTGCAGAATTTTTAAAGTAAGCGTCTAAGACTAAGATTGCACATTGGGGGAAAAAAAAAACCTATTCAAATTTTTCCCAGAATACAATGACGCTCAACTAGTGGTTTGTACTTAGGGAAGACACGCACATGTGCATCTGAGGCCATTCTGGGATTCATGACAAGACCCTGTCTCAACAATGGCAAAGAAAAGATGCAGTCTTTAAGCAATAGTTAACATTGCTCAGCAGACATCACCAAGGTGCAGGTGCTAAGACAAGCAGCAGACTGCTGCACTTTGTGCCTCCTCCTGAGACTGCACACCAAGCGTGCAGGAAGATGGGGAGAGCCCCTTGGTTCACAGACTTGCTGTGACTGTATGCAAGTGTCCTCTGCTCAACAGCACAGTGGTTCCAAGGGCTGAGTGGTGCCTGAGGTCCAGTCCAAGCTTAAATGGCGGACTGATGTCTTGCACATTTCAATACTCAAGAGAACTTTCCTTCAGCAAACTTGTAAGACTTTATCAGTCTCCAAGATATCATAAAGGGATCTAAGCAAGTAAAGAACTTTAAGTTTTGAAAAAATTGAAAACAAAAGCATCTAGTGAATTTTGAGTTTGGAAAGTGTTACAAATTGTCCCTTAGAAATCTGTATTAATTCCCTAAAAGGATTCGCTAACAGGGCTAAATAACTTATCCAAAACTAACAGCAGCTAATAGAAAAATTGTCTAAAATCTGACTATCTAGAAATATTTCTCCTCGACAAAGTACTATCTCAGAAAATTAATCCTGTAGGCTTTAATAAATCCTTTAATGATTTAAAATGATTTCTACGTGGCCTAAGATTAAAACAACTGTTTTGCAATATTCAAGTACATATAACTCCTGAGTTCAATAGAAAGCAACTTACAGACTAGGCTGAGGGGGTCGAAGCTTGAGATTAAAAATGCCCCTCCCCTTTCCTTTTTCCAACATGCTCAAAAATCCATAGTTGTAACTAATGATGTCTGCTAATGAACAGAAAAACTTTCCATTTTAATTAACTGAAAAACTATGTACATACACACTTTGATATAGGGAAATGGGTCAGGATTTAGCACTAAGTAAACACAGACTTTGCATCCACAGCCTGACCACCTACTTCTATTGGGAAGTGACAGTCTTTCTTGGCTTTTCATAGCCCAAGCCACAAATACTTGGCAGAATGGGGTTCTGACCTACTGAATCCCTTGCTTCTGCTTCCCCAGGCTGAGACCACAGATGTGCATCACCTGCTTTGTCTTCCGTTCTAATCAGAATAATCTCCAGGTGGATCCTGAAATGTGTAGTTTGAAACAAATCTTCATGGGTTTTCATGCAGTCGGTCCTCACACGTGCAAATTCTTACAGCACTGTAGTTGATATTAAGTATTTTTGTGTATCATCAAAAAGTCAAGGAAAAATAACCTGCAAATACAGGAAACGACCTTCTAATAGCAGCTCTGTCCATTATTTTTTAATTTTTTTATTTATTCAATTGTGGATATATGTGTGTGTGCATGAATATGTGTGTGTGTGCGCGTGTGTGTGTAGAACCACGGACGAATTCAGGAACCACCATGGACCACCTCCACCTCCTCGTTTACTCTGCCCTACCAGGACTAGAAACGCAGGCCGCCCGTTTCCGCCTGGCGTCTATACGTGGGATCTGGGATCCGAACTCAGGACCTTCCACCTGCAAGGCAGAGGCTTAACCCCTGAGCCACCTCTCCAGCCCCCAGCTCTGTCCATTATTGAAACTAGGGAAAAACAAACTCAATAACAGGAAGGAGGTGAAACAATTTTATTTCACAGTTGTCTTTAAAACTGCAAAGACACTATTTCTTTATATAAAAACAGTGATACAGAATCCTAGGCTTCCTAGAAAATGATTATATGACCCTTTCAAAGAAAAATGCACCCCAATGTATGGTTTCAGGGAAGCTACTTGGAAAAATCTCATGTGTGGACTGCTCCCTAAAACACACCACCCCGCCTCTCTGCGGCGGCGGCTGCGCGTAGAGTCCTGTCGGCTGCAAGTCGAGCGTCAGAAGCGCTGGGCGCGGCGCACTGCACTTAGTGTTCCATCGGCTCATCGGCCTTCTCTGCAGGTTCATCAGTAGACTGCGAAGCCTCGAGGGGAAGAAGAGAAGATGTGAAATAAACACGCAGTGTCTAGTAAATCTCAGAGGGAACATTACAAAAAAATTAATGAGAAAAAGGGGACAGGAGGTATCTTGGATAGTTGATTTTAGTACACTGTCCTGCAAGACTTCCAGTGTTTTTGCTTAAATGACCTGACATCTTGGGTTCGCCAAGCAAGTCCATGGTGAACCCTCTTGTTAAGAGGAAAGGCCTCACACCATCACTACTGCGCTAAGACACAGCCGGTACTTCTGGCTCCTTATAAAGACAGCAAAAATAAAACCAGAGCTGGTTCTTACCAACAGCAACTTTAACAATGAAAATCTTGCTTTCTCAAACAGTACCACAGCATCTTCCTCAGGTCGAAAAAAAAGGCGCCACGCCACCAGAAATTCTTTTGAGATAGTTTCATTCTGTAACCTAAGCCGGCTTGAACTCACAGCGATCCTCCTGCCTCACCCTCGCATGTGCTGGGATTGCAGGTATGATCCACGATGCCTGACTGGAGAAGAGTTCTCTGCGCTACTTTTTATTTTCAATTCCACAGCTATCAAGGGAACACTACTACTTCATGAGAGCAGCGTGTGCAGGCTCACGCCTGGAGTCCCACTAGCTAGAAGAGGCCAGACAGAAGATTCTGTGTTCAAGCCTATCTTGGGCTACAACGCGAGATCTTCACTCCAAAAGAAGCAGTTGGGTATGCTCCTCAAAGACCACATGCCCACATCTTACTCGATTCATTACATTTAAAAATATTTTTTTGGTGCTTGTGTGTGTGTGTTTGGGGGTGGGGAGAGGAGTGTGTGTACGCGTGCGCGTGTGCCTGTGGAGGACCAAGGGTGACTGAGCTTTTCCAGGTTCTGCCTTCCAAGGCCAGAAAGTGCAAGCTGCTGTCTTCCCATCTAGCATTTTTATGTGGGATTTGGGATCTTAAGTCAGATCCTTTTGTTTGCAAAACAACCCGAGCCATCACTCCAGCCCTTTAATTGATTTTAGTCCATGTTTGTGATACATCTGTTTCCACTTATGGAGAGCCAATTAAGCGTCAAAGCTGCCCCCACACAAGAATCGGCCCTGCAACTCGCTCTGCCCAACAGAAGGTGCGGAAACGGCACCTTGCCAGTCTTGGTTTCAGCTTCAGCAATAGCTGGCAACTTTCACTTCTGAAGTCTTGCCACCTTGTCAGAGAGGCACTGGCATCAAGGGACCCTAGACTACACGAACTTAGAAGCCCAGCCTTTCCAGTGAAGTGGACAGCCTTCTAGTTGCTTCTCTGATGCTTAGAAGACACAGGCGTGACGCTGTCTTGGAGGCTCCGCCCATCAGCCTGCTGCGCTTGTGGGATGCCAAGCGAGCCCAGCAGACTCATAGAGACGGCCTCAGATAGCAGAGCCCTGGGAGAAATAATGTGCTGTCTTAGAGCTGTAAGTTCTCGGGGTAGAGAACCAGTTAATTGACTCTCCTGTCATGTGTTTATGGAGACTACTACCCATCCCTCCACATTTTACTCGACCCAGTTCTTAACTTTCAATAATTAAAGACAAAAGCAGTGGCTTTACAGAGCTGTGAGAGCAGCTCGCGGTGGAACTGAAGTCTCCTGAGTTGGTTCATTACACACCTGGGCTTTTCTTTGGGGTCTTTCTTCAAGACCTTCCAGGAAAGGAGACACATCATCATCATCATAGATTGTAAACTCCAAGTCTTTACCAACAATTCCAATGGAAACATTCTGAGGGAGGGAAAAATAAAAACAAATGCATTTAGTAGGAAGCTAGGGGAAACAGTAGACACACGCTTATGAAGCACTTGAATTCAAGGCTTCCAAAACTGTATGCAAGGAAAAGGAAGAAGTAAAGTAGTGTTTTGTTTCACTTGTAGCTATTTTCAGAAACTCAAAGGTTTATGTCTCCTAAATCATACGGTGTTTACACAGATACTTAGGATTATCTAATAACTGCAGCTTCCTATGCTGCTGCCATCACCACAGAGATTGCTAACATGGCGCAGATCTTTCTCACAGTTTATGGATAAACTAGTGGCTTACATGTCATCAAGTCTTCTCTTTTTTTTTCCTTCCAGAGTTGTGGATTGGATGCAAAGGTGAGTACCCCACAGAACACCCCACCAGCGACCCACACCCCTAACCCTGCTCCTGGATGTCCCCTTTCAACACTGTTCACTCCCGTGCAGCTGGAAACCTGCTCTCGTTTTCCTAGGAAGACAGAAGCGCCTGCACAACAGAGTCATCAGATGAGTGAATGGCCCGGTTTCCTCGGAAGCCGGACTTTGCACTGTGGCTGTTAAAGGACACGTTCCAGCCATTTTCTCATTTCTCCTATATAAACGCGCCACTTCACACTAATCAGATAGCTGTGCATAAACTCCTCTCATCTTAAAAATCTTAAGTCATGAAAAATCCTTACTATATCCTTTCCCAGTCACTCCGCCATTTCTCTGAATCCTCAACAGAAAGCTTCCACCTCCAAAGACCCAAAGACCTGGTCCAGCCCCTCTTCTGTCCCCTAGGCTCCATGCAGGTCTTCGTCTCACCGACCCATGAAGACTGTCTTGTCAAGCCCCAGACAACATCACCGCGAATCTAATGGTCAATCCGCATCTTCTTGGTTTACTAACAATTTTAAAAAGCATTCATCTCCTTGAGCTAGGGATGTAGACACACTCATGTCACACAACATGCGTGTTTAAGTCATTGGTTCTCTCCTACCACGTGGACTACAGGGTCAAACACAGGTCACCAGGTGCCTTACCTGCTGGGCCACCTTGCCTGCCCTCACCAAGGCAAGGTTTTCTTCCAATCAAGGGAGCCTCAGTTCCCAGGGGTGACACTCTTGTCCATCTTGCTAAGTCTTCTTGCTGATACATACTGATCCAATTGCTAATGGTTAATGTTGCCTCACTGCTTCTCTGACTATTCAAACCCACAGGAACCTCTCCAAATGTCACTGGACATGAAGACTCTTAGCTTTTAACTTCAGCTGACCTCTCCCTGCAATACACAGGTTTCTGATAATTGCTTCCTCTGTAACACCAGCTGGACAAGCAACAAATCTCCACGTTCTGCACTGATCTCTTTTAACTCCTAACCCAAAACCTGTTCCCGCTGCCTCACACATCCCTTTGCAGCTAATCCTACTTTCACATCGCAAACATCCTACTTTCACCCCAACAGACCTGCCAGCAAACCCCTTCGCTCTGACTTCAGAATAAGGGACACAGAACTTCTGCACACTGTTCCAGGGTACAAGAGATGACGACGTGACCTCCACTTCATCTCTGGTTTCTTTTCTTTTTCTTGCTCAGTGACTTTAATATTTTTGTCTTCCTTTCCTTACATACTGGGAAAATTCTGGCCTTAGGACTTTTGCACACAAATTCCCTGGAATAATCTTGCTCTTTAGACATCAGAACGGCTCCGTTATCTTCTTTAGATTTTTTCCTCAAAGTTCATTTTCCTGGTAAACTAGTCCTTAATTAATTTTAAATTACCATACTATTGGTATAGTAATTTACACTACATAAATGGGTCTTTTTAGCCTGTCTTACTGTTCTTATAGCATATATTGCCTTCTAAGAATATGTTGTCACTTATGTGTATATTATCACCTCTGTACTAGGCTCTGTGGTCAATTAAGGCCAAGATAATTGTACTGACTATATTCCCAAACCTAGGAAAAGCTCATGCATGACAAGTCAGTGGGAATCCATCTGAGCTGTGCTGCTGACACGAGCTGGGTGCGCGTCAAGCCTGCATCTGCAGCATCTGCAGAACTGGGAGGGAGGAGCAGGAGTCAAGGTCACACTCAGCGAAGACACAATTTCCAGGCCAGCCTGGGCTGCATGAGAACATGTCTCAAAAACCAAACCTAAACAAAAGCACACATACCTATTTACTGGGGGAAAAGGGAAGGACATTCAGACTTACTGGGTTTACCGCTGCACAGCAAAAGGAAATGTTTTAAAAAGATATTTCTTTTTTTTAAATTTATTCAATTGTGTGTGTGCGCGTGCGTGTAGAACCATGGGCAAATTCGGGAATCACCATGGACCGCCTCCACCTCCTCCTTGTTTACTCTGCCCCCCCCCCCGCTTCCGTCCAGCGTCTATACATGGGGTCTAGGATCTGAACTCAGGACCTTCTGCCTGCAAGGCAGAAGCTTAACCCCTGAGCTACCTCTCCAGCCCCTTAAAAAGGTATTTCAAGGTTGGATCACTTGGAGAATAGCTTAAAGGGAAGGAATGAGCCAGGGCAACGAGTGAAGGAAGTAGGTGTGCACTGCTGTAGCACCTCTGGTCGAGGAGCAGACTGCTGACGTGATACTGACATGATGGGGGCGGGACTTACCTTCGTGGTGAGATCCTGCTCTGCAGGAAGCGTCTCCCTCAAGGCGCGCAGACCGTGCTTAACCAGGTCATCTAAACTGCCTACATGGGACAAAATGAAGATAATTTCTTCACTTTATCATCATGAAGATCTTTAATTTGTCGCATGTACAGTCTGAAAATGAGGCTTTAATGACATACTAAAAGCATGATAAAAATAGTCAAAAGTTGCATGTTAATTGCTGTAACCTAACAGCAATCAACCACTATTTAATGCAGGACACACAACTTTCAGAAATAAATCTGTTGTGTTCTTTTGCTAGGTTCACAAATGTCGTTCAGTTTGCAGACAGTTCTACAGAATACTGGTATTTGTGTTCACTATAGAGTCTACAATTCATTCATTCTATATGATTGATATTACTCTGAAACTAAACCCACAAGAGATCATTCTAGCAAACTACAGACCAACACTCCTGACGAATACAGACCCCCAAATGTTGTCACCTTAGAGCTGGGCATGGAGAGGCACACCTTTAACTCCAGCACTTGGGAGGACGCTGCGGGGAGCAGAGGATCATGGGTACAAACCAGTCCAGGCTCCACAGGGAGCCCAGGCTGATCTCTGCCACACGTGAGACTCTCTCAAAACACAACTAAAAGAGTAAAACCAATAAATCCCACGAACTTAATCCAGCCACATGGAAAAAAGATTATATGTCATGACCAAGTGGGTTGCTTCTTAAAAAGGCAAAGCTAGCCTAAGATTTGAAAATCAGTAAGAAACAATAAATTAATAGACCAACAGGGAAAAGAAAACCTATATGATCACCTAAGTAGATGCATAAAACAAACCTCACACTTTTGCATATACACAACTCATAGCTAGCATCATAATTAATAGGAAGTAACTGCAGGTTTTCTCCTTGACATTGAGTAAAACAAGGATGTTTGTGCTCACTACCTTGGCATCAGGTAAGAGTAGGAAGCAAGAAACACAATGCACACCCGAGAACCACCTCTATTCCTGGACGCTCTGGTCCCAGAGCTAAGGAACCAAAGTCCTAAGTAATAGAGAAGATCCCTCGCTCAGGCCTGCGCAGACGGGACTGTCCATGTTAAACGGAAAATGCTGAAGACGGAACATGGGTTTAACCGTCTAAGGGACATCGTGGCTTCGAAGGCAGCACATTCGTTTCGTGCTGGTGAGACTCGTCTCACCGCTCCACCTGAACAAGCGCGTCACGCTGCATGTGGCTAGTCCAGGAAAAGATCAGTATTCAACTTCTGAAGTCCAGTTTCCACAGAATGCATATTGTTTTTCTACCACCATGAAGTCAAAATATCCTCAGCTGAAGCATCCTGAACGGTGCTGTTTGCTATTAAGCAGTGATAGAGCACACCCAAGACCCCAGGTTCACCGTGGTCCCTTCTGTCTACTCGGATGACAGTGTGTGCAGCAGAGCGATGACTTCAGACGCTGTTTCTAATGAGCCTCCTCAGACACAAGTATCACACAAGCTGCTGCACGAACAGAGAGAAGAAAACTCTTGTCCTTTTCCCTGAACGACTGACCTATGTATTCTTACTGTACTGCCGTAAGTCTTGAGGCGATACGGCCCCTCTGCTGTGTCCTGAGTCCTTCCCCATGTGGAAACTCCCAACCCAATCATACTTCATACGACTGTAACTCTTGAAGAATCGAAGGCCTTATTAGGCCTTAGAACCCCTTTTCTCACGGTTACAACTATTCTTACCCTACATCGGTTTGCTTTAAGTAATGCCAGTGAGATAATGCTATGTCCTTTCAAAGAACACAATATTACCACAGGAAACTTAGAAGACCAACATGAGAAATGCTGAAGTCCCCACACTAACCCTGCTCCATGTGACGCAAAGCACTTGAAAGCCCGCCCTGTCATGTTACACCTTAACCTTCAGTTTCCACAACCACGCTGCCTTCCGCTTGTTTATATGCTACTGATGCAGAAATGTCTGCATAGTCTAAAACAGAATCACAACATAACACGACGCAGAGTACACGAACAGCAACTAGAACAGCGGTTCTCAACACTGGCTGGTGTGCACCTCAGACCAAATGATGAAGAATCTTCAAGGTCAGGGACTTTGCTTTCATTTCAGTGATGTTTATTAGTATCAGACGTAAAAACGTGTTACAGAAACAACAGACGCTTTAAAGTTTTTAACTTACAAACAAATCCCAAGTCTCTTTTGGTAAGGCCGATCGTAAAAGGCCAATGGTGTTCTACTTGGATGGCACACTTACTCGCCACTGGAGACTGAAGAAGGTAACGAGGTAAACAAGACAGCAAACTGTTACTTACACTCCATAAACTCTGACATGTGTCTCTCCAAGTACGTACGGGCTGACTGAGAACGCGCTCCAATGGACATAGCTCTGCAGTCAAAGTAGTTAGCAGATGGACAGGTCTGGAAAATGTGAGGGCCCATATCCTGCAAGCAGAAAAGACTGTAACTCTTGACTTTGGTGTAGCTACAAATTACAAGCATTTTTAGGTTTTAACATAACACCATCCAATCTGTATTGTCAACTCGACTGCATTTGGAACTGACAGGAAGACACACCTTGAGTGTGTCTGTGAGGGCTTTCCCAGAATGTGAGTGGCACTTCACAGCGTAGGTCCTGGGCTGAATTACAGGCAACGGGAGAAGCAGGCTGCACCCCAGCACTCGTCGCTTCCTCTCTTCTGACTGGGATGCAATATGACCAGTCACCCCACATCCCTTACCAGGACAGACTGTATCCCCTCAAACCATGAGTTCAAACAGAATCTTAAATTGTTTTTGTCAGGTATTTTATCATAGCAACAAGAAAATACAACAGTGTTCCAGTAACTTACATCATAACCAGCAATAAGCAGCCCGACACCATATGGTCTTCGGCCATACCGTTGTGTTGGGATCTGGGTCTCTTAAATTAGTTAAGGAGTCTGTTCTAAGAAATAAATTACTTTTTTTTTCTTTTTGGCATATGGGGGTGTGGGGTGGGTAGGTGTTAAGTGCTGCAAGAGGGTACTTGAGAGTGTGTGCCTGTGGGGGCCCAAGGGCGAGTTTGGGAATCATCCTGGATTTTTCCACCTCCTTTTACTGCTTTGCTCTGGGGTTTCCTAGGCTCTGCCTTTCAAGGCAGTAAGTGCAGGCAACCACCATTTCCATCCAGCATTTTCACATGGAATTTGGGAGCCAAAAGCTTAAACGCTGAGCATCTCCCCAGCCCATAAATCATCCTGTTTATTTTCAAATTAAACATAATTAACAAATGCTGGCATCTTCCTAAATTGTTGCATAATCTATGGGAAGGAAATAAAACACAACTGTTCCTTTGACCTAAGATTATACAATGATTGAATTTCTACCAAACCCAAGAACAAGTGTTAGCCAAATGACCTCTTCCCATATAGGGATATTTTGGGTATAAAGGGTTCATGATTTTGGTGGACAGTTAGACCATTAAAAAACTAAGTTTTCTCTAAAATTGATAACTGAAATTCTTTGCTTATGTCTGGAAATATCAATTGCTCATAAAGACTAATGAAAGAGCACCTGAATTCCTTAAAATTTTTACACTGACGCCATGTGTAATACTATATATTTTATATTTTCAGTAACTAACCTGAAGAATTACCTACCAAAATGCTGCAAAATTCACATTCATAAACGCTAACATAAAAAGGATACTGCTTCCAATTAGAGACACTAGGCGGGACACAGGAAGTGGTCTGTCAAACACAAATCTGGAATCCAAACACTCTTGACGCATAAAATTACTGCAAAAAAATCGAAGCAAAGCAGTCTGATTTCACATTGTTTTCTTCTACATAAGCAAATTGGAAAAGTAAGAAAACAGAGCCAAAGGATGTGTTTTTGTAATGACCTCTGAGACTACATGAAGTTCTGAAAATAGAAAGAAAGCAATGGACTGGCTTAACAGCTGAAAATCCCAAACAACTGCATTACTATTTACAACCTTTCTTTCTAATCGAATGAGCTTTGGCTACTTCCCACCCTCAATGCTTTCTTCCTCACCCTCGTTTTTCTCTCTCCTTGAAAGCCACTGTGTTAAGCATTTCATGCATTATGCTACTAAACAATAACCTTGAAAGAGAATGTTGGGAAGGACCTGTTTAAATAACCAGCTCAATCTCAAGAGATTAAGCATCCGATCTGCTTTGCTGACCCACTATTCTCAACAATACTCGCTCCTATGGACTCCCAGGAACCTAGCGCACAGGAGCCATGTCTCAGTCACCTTCCTACGCCTGTATGACCCGCTGCTGAGCTTTGGGAAGAGAGCATGTGAGTACTGAGAAGACAAGGGCGGTCCAGGCCCTCCTCAGACAGAGCGCTCAACAACCTGACATGCAAAGCTTAAACAGTAACAGTGTCAGCACTCCACGTGCTGAAGACTTGAACTCCATTAGCCCTAAGACATGAGAGAAGGGAACGGCATCCAAACCCACTAAGGCATTCACTCTCTTGTTACACAGTATAAATACTCTGGTATCTGGATGCGTCCTTCTTCCTTCAGGTTCACACGTACCATAACAGCCTGGCATCAGCAGTGAGACCCGCAATTGAGATACCGATATGGTTGTCAACATGGAGAATTTTTTTCTGGTGGGCTGCGAGCTCGGATTGTGCCCTCTAAAAGAAGAGACGATACAAGATGTAAAAATCAGCTGACAGCTTTGTTTACGCAGATGTGGGAGTTCTGCTTTCTGAAAGAGGAAGACAGAGTGGTCGCTCTCCATACCTTCAGTGCCACCAAAACTGCGTGGGTTTTTGACTTCAGACCAACGGTGGCTGAGCCTTGCTTGACAGCTTCCATAGCATATTCGATTTGATGGATCCTGCCCTACAGGGAGAGAGCGCACGCCTCAAGAGTCAGCTCAGAAGACCCTTTCACAGCTCAAAAACCAGACACTCCAAATCTGACATGAATCTGGCTACTTTTTTTTTTTTTTTTTTTTTTTTACACAGCCTACAATTCTACCAGCTTCTTTCCTCCTCGTCCTCTTTTTTTTTTTTTTTTTTTTGATACAGGGCTATGTACGTAGTGTAGCGAAGGGTAACCTTGAACTTCTGAATCATTGCCTCTATTTCTCAACTGCAGGTATACAGCATACACCTGGTTTTATGCAGTGCCAGAGACTGAACCCAGGGCTTCGTGCATGTAGGCAAGCACTTTTATCAACTGAATTACAATCTGAGACTTCTCCTTTGTCTCTTTGAGACAGTGGCTCACTAAAGTTGCTCAAACCCACCTCAATTTCCAAGTCTCCTAAGTACTTAGAATTACAGGTGTGTGTTATCAAGCCCTGCCTGCAATCTCACAAGGTTCTAAAAGCCACTTCATACAACAGCATAAAAAGGGCCAAGGTGATGACTCAGTTGGTTAGTCACTTGCCTCCAAACCTGACTACCCGAGTTTAGTTCTTGGATCCCCACATGGTGGACAGAACCGATTCCTCTTATGCGCTGTCCACTGACATCCACATGTGGCACACATTCCCCCTGCCCAAGATAAACGAATATAAGAACGAAAAAAAATATAAAACATTTTACCTGAGGGCTCCAAACAGTAACGTCATTGTCGTATTGGTTACGAAACTAAAAAATGGATCGAAGAAAGGCCTATTAACATAAACAGCACAAATCCCAAACTTAAACACAAAGACCTGCTCGTATGTGTTTCTGTTCAACTTGTCAAAGCCATTCTGTCCATGCAACATGCCTGGAGCATTATTTCCACGCTCTGTTGCAAGTCAACGCTGCATTTACCCTGAGCTAGAGGGGGAGGGAACGGCCTTCTAGTTGCCATTCCACAATGCAGTCAGTCTCTCAAGTTCACATACACAGACTTTTCTTTCAATCTTTCCTCAAGCTGTTCTTTGACATGAGGTTTTAAAAAAATGGTCCAAAGCCTTCCTTCTCTTTAACTCCAATGTCTCTCTTGAAGTCTTTTCTCTCTTCCTCGAGTCGTCCACAGATACTCCTACACTTTTCTTCTGACACAGGGTCTCCCGCAGCCCAGCATAACCTGCACCTTGCTAAGGAGCCAAGGATGACTTTGATTTCCTGATTTTTCTATCTCCATCTCTCTAGTGCTAGGATTACAGGTGTGTGCTCCACGCCCGGCTCTGTAGCTGTCTTTGAATTATTATGATTACAAGTCTGATTTACCTTTGATTTCTCACTCTCCTTGTACCTACTGAATAAACACACACACACCCACGGGAAGTCAGAGGTGGGCACAAACAGCCACAACGACAGCACCAGCCATCCCCGCTGTCACATCACTGAAGCGGGCGTGAGCTCTGGAAGGCGGAGCGGGGGGCGCAGCTGGACGCGGCAGCCCCGGGCGGCCGCGAGGGACCTTCCCTTCCCGGGCTCATCAGGAGCCATCGGGAGAAGGGACTCGGCCGAAGAGCGCGGCCGTGGGCTCGGGGCCTCCCGGGCCGCAAGCCCGCGCTCTCGGCCCCCACCGCGGCGCGAGGAAGCCCCCCAGGGCCGCCCGGATCCGCCGGGCTGGAAGCACCGCGGCGGGCGCCGCTGCCCCCGACGCGGCGAAAGCGAAAGACGCGGCGGCAAAGGCCGCGCCGGCTCCCGCCCGCCCCGCGCCCGGCCAGGCCGCAGATGCTGAATCACCGCCCGAGCCCTCGCGTCCGCCGAGGCTCCCGCCCCGCGGAGGACAAGAGCCGCAGATCCCCCGCCCGGCCGGCGGAGCTCGGCCGCCCCGAAGCTTCCCGGGCCCCGCACTGCACGCACCATGGCTGCGGCGCGGACCGGCGGCGAGGACCAGGCACAGCTGCGGAACCGAGGCGCGCTGCCCAAGCTGCGGCTCGGCGATCGGCTGGGCAGCCTGCGGGGACGGACGGCGGCGACGCAGACTGAGCAGTCTACTCCAGAGACATCGATGGACGTTAACGCTTCCCCGCCCTTAGACACGCCCGGCCAGGCCGGTGGGCGGGGCTTGTGGAGGTCGAGCGGCTAGGATTGGCTGGGAACACGGGCGAGGCGTGTCCGAGTCCCGCCAGTTCCTGCTCCATCCGGCTCGCTCAGCTCCTGCACGGTTCCCAGAGCTGTGGTCGCGGGAAAGGCCGCAGGCCCGCGGTGCCTCGGCCGCGGCCGCTGTTCTTGTCCTCGGGCATCGTGGCCGTGGACTTTGCAGTCCTCTTCCTGACCCCTGGAAGCTTGTCCTTCCAGGTTCTGAGGTCACAGCGCTCCGTTTTGGGGTCTTTGGTTGCTTTTGCCAGTCTTTGAACTTCAGGGGAGTTTTGATACCTTTGAGCGCTTCCCAAATTGGAGGTGGGCATTTCAATTTGGGACGAATTCCTAATCTGAGAGCATCTTTTGGTTTATCCTAAAAGAGTTTCACGCAGTTGTGCAAGAGCTGCCGACTGCTAATCTCTTGAGTGGACAGGTTGAGCGCCTAGACTCTGACAAGAGTGCCCAAGGATCCGAGTGCTGAAGAAGCCACACATCACTTAAGTGATTTGTTCAACTTTAAAGCAATTTAGTAGCACCTTTTTAGACATATGCATACATAGAGACATGCACGCGCACGCGCGCGCGCGCACACACAGAGTTTCACACTCTTTAAACCTTGCTGTCCCTGGAATTCTCTACAGCCCTTCTTTGGTCTCCCAAGTGTTAAGATCACAGGCGTGTGCCACCACAACCAACTCACGCATCATTTTGAATGTCATCTCGTGGGAACTATTTTCCACCTCAAAGGTTGCTTCCCTGCGCTCTCCATCTTGCACATTTTGCACATACACGATCACCTCGCTATCACCCCATCCTTGTAGCTAAATAAGTTTCCCCCAGGCTGGGAGATGGCTCAGCCTCAAAGTGCTTGTCTTGCAAGTGGGCAAGACAGGAGTTCAGCAGGTTGGATACCCAGAACCTATATGAATGTGGTGCCCTGACCGCGTGAAGGTCACAGGCCGGAGACTACCATGTGGCGCGCTCTTGGTTTGATTGGAAAACCCTGCCTCAGGAAGAGTCATAGAGGACGATTCTCTACCTGCACCTGTGCCCTCCATATGCAGGCTGACACCCACCATGCACAGGAAGCATGCAGACTCGTGCACACACACATCCACCTGAAAGAAAAATAAGTAGTTCCCCCTTCATTTATATACTACAATATATATTTTTATGTTCATTTATACTCTGGGTTAAATTCCTACAAATTGAACTGCAGGGTTAAATGAATATTTTTAAGACTTGATAAAAGTGCTTTCTTGCTCTTCAGAGAAGTTTTTATCAATCTATGAGTTCTTATCTGTAGCTTATGAGGTTATTAGTTCTGTTAAGTCACCAACACTACTTATTGTAAAATGCTACTAATTCTAAATTGATAGATTAGTCTGTTTGACAAGCATTTAGCATAATGCCTAGCATGCATTAAATGTTAATAAATATTGCTAGACAAATAATGAATGTGGGATAAATGATTGATTGAATTAAATGGTCATTAAAAATTGTTATACAATATAAATTTCTCCACAATCCTTGTCTATAAATCAATTTTATAAGTAAGATCATAGTAAACTTTTGTATTAATGCATATAGGAAGTTATAGCCAACCTATCATACCCATAAGTAAGTAATGGCCTATATTATTCTCAATAATCAAATAATAGATCATTATATGGAAAGACAATAATTTGCTGAATTGTTAGAAAGCAAGTAGATTACTGTCATAGTTAAACACAGGTGTCAACCTGACTCTTGAGGGTTTGAGCTTTCGGCACAGTTGTAGAGAGTTGATGGTTGAGTTAAGCCCAGAGCAAACCTGAAGGAGATTGTCTAGCTGCTGGGGAAGACCCAACCCATGGTGGGTGGGATTAGGCCCTGGATAAATCACAGAGATCTGGTTGAGAGAGTTGGCGTCCTTCTGTACATTTGGCCAGACATGCTGGTCTGGCAAGTAAGGATTGTCCATCTCTCAGCCGTTATGGTGGCCAGTTCCCTCAGCCCTGGTGTTGGTGCGTGCTCTCCTGTCAAGCTGGACTATGAACTGTAACAGGATTGTCGTAAGAAAGTAAACTCCTTGTTCCCTAAAGCTGTGTTCTGGTCATTTATCAGCAACCATGCAGGCGGACTGCAACAATTACTTTTAAGTTTTTGCTGTTATAGAAACAGTACCGTTGACTATTCTTAAAAACTGTGAGGTCAAGGGACTGCACATTTATGATATAAATATAAGACGGTTGCAAAGTTGAGCATCAGCTTCTAGTTGCCATGTCTGGTAGGTTCCTTTGTTTATATCTTTACCAACGTTTGATATTGTTCATTAACTTTCATGTTTGTCAAGTTAGTAGGCAGAAAACGATAAAAATAATCTGATTTTTCTCTTTTTTTTAAATTAAAACTAGGTCTTTTCATGAACGTCTTGGCTGTTTGTGTTACTTTCATGAATTGCCGCTCCTCCTCCTCAGCTTATTATTGTGCTAATCATGTTCTCACTGGTGCGTAGGAACACACAGAGGCTGCCGTGTGTGCACACGTGTGTGTGCATGAGTGTGAGGGTGCATATCACAAACACGTAACAGCAAATCACATAAACGAAGTTCAGGAATGTTTTTGCTGAGTATTTGTAGAATCTGGAACAAAGCTCGGCTTGTAGTAGGTGGTCACTGAATCTTGAGTGAATGAATTCAAGAGGGATAGATGGTCCCAAACTCTGTCCTTTGGATTTTTATTTCCTTAGCAAATGCACAGAGTTTTAGAGTATCGCCTTCATTCTCTCGACCATTATGACTAAGAGAAGGTGGGCCTTTGGCTTTTCCCCAAAAGCTGGAGGTTCCAAAGAAGTGCCAGGCTATTTTAGAGCCCACTAAGAGTAAATTCTAAATGAAAGTAGAGCTGAAATTTCTCCCACAGGCTTGGAAATCACATTGCGGTGTCTCGCCTAGCAGCTGTAATGTGTATGCTGAATGACTGAGATAGATGTAGCCACATCATATACAAATAACTTCTCAGCCTCCATGTGTTCCACAAATCCAGTGAACTTAATTCTTAGATGGAGTACTGTGTTCATCTTACCACATTTCTGGTCATTCAAGTAAAAAAAAAAAAGTCTAATCAACTAGGGTCAACTAGTCAGTTACTAACTTTGAGTCAGTAATTAATGTATTCAGTAGAATAATGTGATTTTTAAAAATATATTTTTAAATTTTCTTTTAAACTTTAGGCTGGAGAGATGGCTCAGCGGTTAAGACTGTGCCTCACAAGCAGAAAGCCTGAGTTTGGATCCCACGTACCACCTAAAAATGCCAGGCAGAAATGACTGCGGCCTGCACTTCTGGCTCTGGAAGGCAGAACAGCATAAAGGAGACAGAAGCAATTCAAGATGATTCCCGAAGTCACCCTTGGGCCTCCATAGGGACAATACACAGTGCCCTCTCTCCCTCCCTCCCTCTCTCTCTCTCTCTCTCTCTCACACACACACACACACATACACACAGAGTAAATAAATTAATTTTAAAAAATTTCCATTATTGGACTGGAGAGATGGCTCAGGAGTTAAGCCTCTGCCTCCCAAACAGAAGGTCCTGAGTTTGGATCCCAGCTCCCACAACACAGGGCAGAAATGCTGGCGGCCTGCACTTCTGGGCTTGGTGGGCAGTGCCTGGGAAACAACCCCCACAGAGATGCTTCACCTCACACTTCAGCACTGTGGGCTTTGACCAAACCCCAGACTCTTCTTGGCACTTCCTCTCGGGTGCCACTGGCAGACAGGTGCCACAGGTGTCCCTGATAAAACTATGTCATATGAATGAATCCCTTAGAAATGAGTCAGGCGTGAGTCCACTATAGCCCCCTCCCCTCCCTTCCCCCCTCCCTTCTTCCCGCCTACCTTCCCCTCCCCTCCTCTCCTCTACCCCTCCCCTCTCATTCCCTCCCCTCCCCTTCTCCCCTCTCTCTCCTGTGTCAAGGTTCCACTAAACCATAGAGCTCTCTCCCTAGCAAAGAGTTAGGGACAAAGCAGTCCCCCTCACAGGATGCCGGGATCTCTCGAGATCTCAAGTCTCACTTTTCTCTCTGGTGAAGAATGAATAGACCGTTGGGAATTGACCGAGCATTTCTCCTTCTAGTGCTTTCCATTCTCTGATGGAATACTTGGTGTTTTAGCTTCTTGGCACCTAGCCAAAACTGAGAGTTTCATGTCGCATCCTGCTGAAGGTGGAATGCTTATTTAACGTGTCTGCGTGTTGTCTGCATAGTAAATCATAAGCCCTAAAAGAGGAGACGTGTATCACATTTCCTACTGTGTATACATCTAGTGTGCTACACAAACTCCAGGCTCTGTGAAATTTAGTTGAAAGAGTTAGTGGCGGCTGGGGCTGTAGTGCGGGAGTAAGTACAAGGATCAGGACCAAACAATCTCAGATGTGATGGTTTTGAATACGGATGTCCGTGGGCTGGTGTGTGTGACTGCTTGGTCACCAGCTGGCGGCGCTGTTTGGGAAGGTTGTAGAACCTTTAAAGACAGAATTGCAAGCAGAAGCACTTCCCTGGTAGCGGGTCTTGAGGCTTAGCAGCCTGGTCCCTCTCCTCCTCTTCTCTTGCCCTCTCCCAGGAGGTCTGCCGCGTTGGCTGCCAAGCCTTCATGCATTTTCTGCCCTCATTGGACCACAACTTAGTCCTTCTGGAAGTGTGAGCCAAATGAATAACCCTTTTCCCTAAGCTGCCTGGGTCTGAGTATTTTCTCACGACGGAAGCATGCCTGTAGCCAGGATGAGTAACGGTGCCACAGGGATCAGAGCAGTAGTTCCGAAGGCAATGAAGGACGAAGTCCCCAGCTCTATTCTAACATTCTAGATAGATATATATTTTTAAATTTGTGATATTAACGATGGAACCGCTCACACGTTTACGTTACTGTCTCTGTAGATCTGTGCCATCTTTTAGAGATTGTGTCGACAAAATCCTTTCCCCCGACCTTTGGCTACCCAATGCCAGTCAGTAGCAGATCACATCAGAAGCAATTCAGGACCATAGTGTATTTACTGCACTCCTCCATATTTGCCGCACTCCGATTACGCTTCAGGTCTCCTTTCCTGCGTGCCCTTAGTCTCTTGCAGAGCCCATGAGAGACACTGAAAGCAACACTATTTTATGTTAATATTTTGCAGGCTTTGTTTGTTTTGGGGAATTAAATCCAGGGCCTAGTGCATACTAAGCTCTATTGATAAAGCTACACCCTTAGCCCCTGATGCATTATTATTTTAAATTTTTCCACAGGCAGGAGACGTGATTTTTTTTAATCTGAAAGAAAACATTTTATTAAAGTGGAGTTCAGATTATACATCTTCACATGTTAATATATGTATGTGTAAAGCAGCTGGAAGATAGAACCTAAGCTTATGAAAAATACATGCATTTCCCTTTTAAAAATATTTTATGTATTTTTATTAGAGAGAGAGGCATATATGCACCATGTGGGTTTCTTGGGGTGGAGCTCAGGGCTCCAGGTTTGTTTGCAAGCAGACGTTTAACCCACTGGGCAATCTTACTGGCCCTGCTTTTCTTTTTCAGACATGGTCTAGGAGCACAGGCTAGCTGAGATGACCTTGAACTTCTGATCCAACTGCATCCACCTTCCAAGTGCTTGGCTTACAGGCATGTGCCGCCACACCTGGTTTACACAGGGCATGAGATTCATCTCAGGGTTTCCAGCATTCCAGGCACTCTATTAACTGAGCCACATTCCCAGCCCCTTCCCAGGCTTCTGTCTGCTTAAATACACAGAAAAATATCAATGTATGGCTGGTCTTTTTGTGTTTAAAAAGAAAATACACATTCAATTGTTTTTCCTATGAAGGAACATGGGACATAATTCAGGCTACACATAGCCCATATAGAAAAATAGATGGGTGAACTCACTGCAGCCGAGTTTACTTCTACAGGATGGTACAAGGTTCAACCTGTCAGCACTGCAGCGTGGTATGGAGACTTCCGGAGGCATCACACCTCCTCGAGGGACTATTGAGGGTCCAGGTGGGCTTTGGGAAGGGAGCTACTTTCTTCGGTGGTGTGTCCACTACTGACACACTGTCCACGCTCCAGGAAGTACCCAGCACATGCCCATGCAGGCCACTGGGGAAAGTCGCTGGACACACAAAGACGTGAAAAGTGGACAGAGACTGGTTGGATAGAAGGTTTTCAGTGGGAGAAAGGGGGGGAGGAACGGAATAGAAAATGACTGAATTCATCGTATTTATGTGTGAAACTGACAAAGAACTTAAAAAAAAGAGCTGAGCAAAACAACACAAGTCTGTAAAGTCAGGGGGGGGGGGAACAGGAGGATCCCCGAGGTTTGCTAGGAAGCCAGATCCCTGGGAAGCCGGATCCCTGGGAAGCTGGTCTTGCTGAATCTGTGGGCTTCAGGATCAGTGAGACCGTTTGAAAATTAAGATGGACAGTGATTGAGGAAGGACTGGCCTTACTTGTACACCTGTACACACACACACACACACACACACACACACATACACACACACCATCTGAAAACCTGCTTGAATGGGAGAAAAGCAAACAGTTGATGGAGAGAAAAGACATCTCTACAGAAAGTGTTTACTAGCTGTCTATATACATCTGACAGAGGATTAATATCTAGGTTATATGAAGAACTAAAAAAACTTAATAAAAAAACCAAGCAACCCAGTCAACAAATGGGTTAATGTAACGAACAGACAGTGCTCTAAAGCTGAAGCGCAAATGGCTGATAAATACATGAAAAATGTCGAACCTTACTATCTGTCTCCTTTCTGTTCCCTGTTGCTGGGGGTCGTGGTTTGAAATGCGTGCGTCCCCCACGGGCTCATACATTTGAATCTTTAGTTGTTTGGAAAGGTCATGGCACTTTTAGGAGGTGGAGCCTTGCTGGAGGAAGGCTTGTGATGGGGTGGGTGTTGAGGTGGATTAGCCCCACCCTGCTTCCAGGAGAAGTCCGCTCTGGCGGTTTTGCAGCTCTCAGCCTCCATGACGGATGTGACTTAGGCCGCCTCCAGCTTCTGCAGCCAGCCACGCCTTTCCTGCCATAATGGACGGTACCTCCTCTCTGGAACCGTAAGCTGAATAACTCTCCCTTTCTCCCTTAAGTTGTTCAACTTTGAGTGGCATCTCACAGCATCAGAAGAGTAACCGTATACTATACTAAAATGCACTAATAAAACTACTTCAGGAAAAGGGGTTACTACTTCACAATTCGAGGGCACAGTCCATCATGGTGGGGAAGTCAAGCTTGAAGCAGCGGCCACAGTGCATGAAGGGTCAAGAAGCGGTGCACAATGAGCGCTGTGTTCGCTTCCCTTTCTCCTTTCTGGGAGCCCAGCTAAGAGACTGGTCCACCCCAGTGACCTCAGTGAACCATGTCAAGATGCTCCCCTGTCGGCACAATCCCCTCACGGGTGTGTCTGGGGGCTTCACGATTGACACCATCACACTAACCACCTGAGAAAGGCAAATTAAGACGACACTCACCCCAGTCCAAATGCCAGTCATTAAGAAAACAAGTAACAACAAATGCTGGCAAGGTTGTGAGTAAAGGCAGCCCTTTCCAACACTGCCCACAGTGATGCCAACTAGTCCAGATATGATGGAAATTTGGAGATTTCTCAAAAGAAAAAAAATCTTTAATAGATTCTCTGTGAGCCAACTATATCACCTTGGGTGTTTATCCAAAGATTCCAAGTCAACATATATGGTGCTACCCATGCACTGCATACATGTATTCGTTAGAGCTATTATGAAAGCAGTCTAGGTGCCCAGCTATGGAGGAGTGGATAAAGACATGGTGGTAAATATGCACAGTGGAATTTCTTTAGCCATGAAGAATGAAGCTACATCATCTGAGGGAAAATGGATGCAACTGAAGATGATGATGTCAAGCAAACATGGTCAGTCTCATTAGATTTCATATAGATACATAAAACATGTCTATATACGACATGAAAGTAGAAGCAAAACTGTCCAGAAAACAAAGGGGACTAACAGCAGGGGCAAAAAGGTAGAGTAAGTGACATGGGGGGATGTGCTTTAAGTGCATTATAGACGTGTGTGAAAATGTCATGTTACCCAGGACAATGAATGTATGCTAATGGGGCTCAGGCACTCAGATAATATTGGCAGTTTTGGGGCAGGAGAAATGGCTCAGGGGTTAAGTCTCTGATTTGGAAGTAGAAGGACCTGAGTTCGGCTCCCAGATCCCACGTCAAAACACCAGGCAGAAATGGTGGAGGCCTACCCTTCCGGCCTAGAAGGTAAAGCCTGGGACACTTTAGAGCAAAGCAAAAAGGAGTTGGACAATCCAGGATGACTCCCAAAAATCACCATTGGTTCTCCACAGGCACACAGAGTGCCCTCTGATTCACATAGACACGGATGCACATACAAACATGAATAAAAAAATATTGGCAGTGTTTCCTGTGAGTATTGTAATAATCAGAATTTCTCATCTAAAGTGTTTAATGTACTGCCTAGCACATGATAATTCTACCATAAGCATTAGCCATCATTGTTCCTGATTTGAACCTCTGTTTATCTTCCGAGATTCTGCTGGCTGTCTTAGTGATCAATCACACCAAAGCTGGCAGTAACAGACATGTCATGTCGAAAGAAGCATTTTTTAATATAAATAAAGCAAACATTTTCATTTGTGTTATTCCTATTTCTTCCCTCAGGAAGACAGACAGAAATTCCGTCCTTATTCTAACAGTAGGTTAGTAATCCCTAAGGGATTCTTCACACTAAACTGAAAGATTTTGGAGAATTTTAGTTCCAAGGTAAGTATGCAATTCCTATCTCTGCTGCTAGGTGGCAATTGATACCTTACAGAGAGAAGGAGCCGGGACACCCCCGCCCAGAAAGACACGTGCATTTTCTCTTCCTTAAGGTAAAGAATTCCCTCAAGGAGAACGTTCTGCTTTATTTGGTCGAAATGGATTTACATTTACTTTTTCCTTTCATTGTTAACATTTACACATACAAATTGAACATAATCCTCTATAGCTAAGAAAGAATAGATGGTTATCTTTTATTGTGGGTGGTTTCAAAAGCTTGTGTTCACGCATGATATAGAGTAGGAAGTGGCTACGATTTCCCTGCGGGTTTTTCCCTTTGTTTTTCAATCTTGCTAAAGAAAACCTGCCTATAAAAGGCATCCCAACTGGGCTACTCTACTAATGCTTGTGATTATAATGAACTACACATGAAAACATGGGGATGGAAAAGAAGTTTAAAGACCTAAAAGCAAGTGCAATGTGACAGACATATTTTTCAGGTGACCTGTAAGAAAAAGAAACCGTTTTTTTGTAAGAGCAACAGAGATACATTATTAAAATGAAAAAAAAAGTTTTTTTCTCCCCCCCATAACCTCTAGATTCCAAGCAAAATGATTTAAAGACTGCAAAAGTCTATATCTGTTTAGAAAATTCCCGTCTGTATCTGTTCCCATCCTCCCCCCACCCCCACTTCGTGCTGAGGATCAAACCTCTGACTTTGTGTACTGGGCAAGAGTCTTTGCCCTGAACTACAGCTTGGCTTGGACCCCTGTTTTTTCAATGTACGTGTTAAGTTGTGCATAGACCATCCCTGAACTCCCCCCCTTCTGTCGGAAGAATCTATGTGCTAGATGTTCGTTTTGTATTAATATTTTAAATACCAAATCTGCTCTGAAAGAAGAATCTCGGTCTGTACCTTGGACCCGACCCTCTGGGCTGGACTCAAAGAAGCCAAACACGGCCGCGTCCAGATGGCCAGCCTGCTCCCTGGCCGGAGCCAAACCCTTCCTGCTGCCTGCTCAGCTGGCGGCGGATGACGGCCCCAGGCTGCAACAGCTTCAGACCCCCGTAACTCTGGGATGCCAGGTTCTTATGAAGGGTGGGCACTTCTGAGGTGGATGTGGTGGGAAGCCTGAATCCGGCTCCTGGCTGCAGCTGAGCTCCTAAGATATTTACCCTTCGGCTCCCTGTACCCATCGCAGGCTCCTTCCCATGGCAGCTCGCCGGTCAGTTGGCACGAGAGTCACCCCCTTTTGGAAGGGGGGCAAGTGGGCAGCTCACAGGTGCGGACAGGACTCCACAGACAGACCGTGTGGTTTGTCCTGTGCCTACGCCCCATGCCTGGCCCGGGCCGCTGCAGAGCATTTGTACACAGCAGTTCTGCTGTTTGCGGTGTGGGTAATTTTTCAAAGTTTTTTTTTTTTTTTTTTTTTTAAACGACCGTCGACAAGACTTACATTCATGGAACAAGAATGCACAATGGCAGATATAAAAATGCCCATACATGGGTTGAAGTGGGCCCTTCTCCTAAGCAGTTGTGCCAGAACAACTTGCTGTGCTTTTAAAAGCACTAGTGGCAGCCATTGTTTTTGTTTGGGGCTTGTCTGAGGCAGCACACAACAGCACGTTCAGCACTGGAAGAGAGAATTTTCCCGTGGGTTTGCTTTTCTCTCCCCAGAGAGCTCACTGCAAGGAGACCTCCCAGTTGTCTAGAAAAGATGCTTCCAGAAGAGAGCCAGACTCCATGTTCCTTCCCCTCTTACTTCTCTGCGCTTGCTCTTATCTTTTACTACTATTATTTATGATAACATTGTGTCTGTTGCCAAATAATTCCATTTCCATGGCTGGTTAGGGACGGGAGGAACCAAGGCCAATATAAAGTCCTGGTTTGGGGCTGAAGATACGGCTCAGTGGGCAGAGTGCTCGCCTAGCACGCATGAAGCTCTGGGTTCAGTTCCTAGTGCCACACACAACTGGTACGGCGGTGCATAGCTGTGATCTTGGCACTGGGGTAGCGGAGGCAGAAAGGGTTAGAGTTCAAGTTCATCCTCAGCCATGTAGCAAGTCCACAACCAGCCTGAGATACATGAGACCCCATCGCAAAATAAAATACACTGAATAAAATAAAATAAACTGAATAAAATAAAATAATAAACAGGGTTGGGAGATGACTCAGCAGGTAAAAGTGTTTGCCGTGCAAGCCTGATGACCTGAGTTCAAATCCCCGGAACCCCCATAGAAGCCGGACAGCTAAGTGTCTGTAATCCCGGCAATGATGAGTCCAGGAGGCTGCAGAGGTAGGCAGCCTGGCTTAAGCAGTCCCAGTGCAGCGCGCACACACAATCACACGTCCCGCACGTGCGCGTGCACACACACACACACACGAATCATACACACATAATCAGTCAACAAAAGAAATAAAGTCCTGGTTTGCAGATCAAAGTACATGAAGAAAGGGGGGGAAAGTGCTGACTTAGCACTAAAGAGTGAAGGAGGCAAGGAAGGAGGAGGAAAAAGAGGAGAGGGAGGGAGGAAGGAAGGGAGGAAGGAAAGAAGGAAGGAGGGAAGGAAAGAAGGAAGGAGGGAAGGAGGGAAGGAAAGAGGAAAAATAGAGCCGTGAAGAACAGAGATGAAGTTCAGGATTCGTGGAAGGAAGACTTCAAGAATACAAAAGCATAGTGCTGAGACGAGAAGAAAGGAAGAGTCTAAAACGACAGAAACAGATCTCTTCTGTCTGCTGATTGTGGGGTTCAGCCTGGAGTGGTGGAGGCTCTTCTCACAGCTAAGCCTCTCTCACCAGCCCCCGTGAAAGGGCACCGGGCTGGCACGGGCTCTCCCTTGTGGCTTTACAGCTGAGAAGCCTCCTTGCCTCCCGCTCAGCCCTGGTGGGGGCCTCGATCCCTCGTCCCGACCTCCCTACGTGTCTGTCCGGGCGTGCACAGTTCCCTCTCTTGCCCCCAACGCCCTGACCTTGTCCCTGGCAGCGAGGAAGATGATGAAAGTCTGGCTAGCCGGGGTAACTGTGCCTCCCAGTTGGACCCCGGCCTGGGGCGCTTTCGTCTGAAGAACAGGGTGAGCTAGCTGGGCTTGGGAGAGGTTCTGTCCTCAGACAGCCAGGTTAGCGCCTCGTGCCACTTCCAGCTCAGTGGACGCTGCCAGAAAGCCAGCCGAAGCTGCCCGAGCCCAGGCCGGCTTCGGAAGGTCAAGATCTGGGTCTCTGCATCTCCCATGACTTCCCCCTAAGATCCGACACCTGCTGATTGGACTGTAACTTGGGCTATAGTGTCCCTGGAAAGTGGGTATGTGGGAAAAAAAGATGAACGCATCAAAGGACTAAATGTGGGATCAGATGTGGGTTTTTTTCCCCTTACTAAATCTGAAAAACAGACACCCCAGTTAGAGAGGAAGTTGTAGACCAAGTTATTCAGAAAAGAAGAGGGAAAAAAATGAGTAAGTTATCTAGTGTTGGCTTATGAGTCTTTAAAAAGAATTTCTTCTATACTACACTTTATTTTTGTGGAAAAAAATAATTTTACTTTATTTTCTTGGGGAAAGAGGGTCAGACCATTGCCACATTTTAATGGAAAGGATAAAGGTTGCTGACAACAGACCTTGTACGAGTTAATAGTACAACTAGAAGGTCTTCCCTTAATGAAAATGTGCTTTTCTCTACTCTCTTGTGACCATGACAGCACATATACAAAAAAGAGCATTTCTGCAGAAAATCCTTTGGCCAGATTTCACAACTCCCATCTTATGTTAATAAGCCTTTATTTAGTTCCAGTCTTTCCAAATAAGCCTGCGTGTTTCTGACACATCACGTGCTCCCTCGGTGCTCTACGTCCTCTGTCCGTGACCCACTGTGGAAACCTGGCGCGGCTTGTTCACCTAAAAGGGTAAAAGTAGACCCCAGGACCTTGGAGCATTTCGAAAATGCCGGCGTCCCCCGACCTGTGCGCAGCTCCTCCCAGACCCAAGAAGGAGACAGAGACTGGCCACCCTCCAGGTCAAGAGAGGCTCAGCTTCCTGTCTTTGGTCACTTCTGGCCTTTCACCGATTGGCAGAGGTCAGGAGCTGAGGCCCTGCTTCCCCTCCATCCACACTCCTTTCCCATATCAGTTGGTGCCTCTTGGAAGGGGGAAATGTCAGAGCCATGGCGGTCCTGATGTCTCTTAGGATTTCTTCCTTGCTGTGAGCAGGTGGTCAGGATGGGGATTTAATGGATGTCAGCACCGGCTGGGGAGATAGCTCAGCCATTGAGGCGCCTGCTTGCAAAAGGCTGTCAACATATGCCACGGAAAATTTGCAAATACACAGATTAGCATGGCCCATGATGCAGGATGGGTAGCTCCTATTTGCAAATTTGCTATCCCTTCTGCCAATATGATGTTTTTGTTGGTTTGTACTGGAGATTGGAGCACCTGTGGTGCTGGGAATCGGTCCTAAAAGTAGGCTACCACTGAGTTCATCCCCAGCCTTCCCTCTGTCTTTTTAAAGTGCTATTATTTACTTGATTTTATATTTATTTATTTTTGAGACAAAATTTGCCATGTCGCTCAGGCTGTGTGATACAGAGGATGACAGGTTTGTACCACCTCACCCAGTTCTAGAATGTCCTTTGAATGGCACTTACTATTTAGGGGAAGGCAAACATACACATTTTTGTCATGTCTGTGTCATTTACATGTCTACTTTGTAGCAATAGATTCCAGGAAGAGTTAAAATGCTTGACATTGCTTTTAGAATGTAGTTGCGGGGCTCGAGAGATGGCTCACTGGTTAAGACTGCCTCCCAAGCAGAAGGTCCTGAGCTGGATCCCAAGTCCCACATAAAAATGCCAGGCAGAAATGGCGGCCGCCTGCACTTCAGGTCCTGGTGGGCAGAGTCTGTGAAATCCCAGAGTGAAGCAAAAAGGAGGTAGAAGCAATCTGGGATGATTCCTGAAGTCACCCTTTGTCCTCCACAGGAACGCACAGTGCCCTCTGATATACATACACACATACACTAAATAAATAAATAAAGTTTAAAAAATAGAATATGGTTTCTAATATGTTTTAGAAATGCAAGCTATATCATTTAGTTTTGAAAGACCCAATCAATCTCTATTCAAAATTCTTCGTGATCTGTGTCTCCTATTCGCTCCTCTTCCTCCACCCTCTCTGAGTTAGGGTCTTGCTACATATATAGACCAGGTTTACCTTGGACTTACAATTCTCCTGCCTCAGCCTCATGAGCGTTAGGATTTCATGACATTGTCTCTGAAAAGAGACAAGGATGCAAAGTCATCGTTGTCAAGTCCTGCTCTACCGTCACAGCTTCTGAATAATAAACGTGGAGATCCGAAGTGTTCCTAATTGTTGTTTCGCTTTGATCCCTTCAATGACAGAGATTCAGTGCAGCTAACTTGCTCAGTCCCCGCCCTCGTTTTGGGGTGCCTGCCACTTCATTTACCTCCTGAAGCTGGCACTCTGCCTTCCCCACAAAACAAACATTCCATGTGCTGGCAACTCGCTGAAGGCAATCATCTGCTTTTCAAGAGAAAAATGTTTCCTTCCCGAGCATCGCCTTTGCCCTCACACACTTCTTAAACTCTGGCCGAGTTGTCCCGTGACTGCCAGACCACCAAAAGGTTTAGAGAGCAGCTGTTTCTATGGATTCGGGGTCTTTTCCTTAAAAAGAGGCCGGCTTCTCCACTGCCGATGTCCACAGCACTGCAAAACCCCAGTCTTTCCCCCTTTTTTTATGGGAGAGGAAACGGGGTCCAGAGAGGTCATGGGGCAGCCGGGCCTGCAGACAGAGTCTGTCTGTATCTGGGGACACCGTGGCAGGCCAGGGGAGCCTCGTGGGTCCCCTTTGAAAGGTTTCCAAGAGCTCAAGACGAAGTGTGCGAAGCTCTGTCCTTTTTCAAGCCACGCAGATAAAAGAACTGAAAATATGTCTTGTGGCTAAACGTAAGCGCGAAAACAGACTGGCAAGACTGTGCTCGGGGGTGAAAGTGCTTGCCGTGCAGAGCTGACAACTCGAGTTCAATCCCCCAACCCACAGAAGAACTGATTCCCGGGGCTGGAGAGGTGGCTCAGGGGTTAAGCCTCTGCCTTGCAGGTGGAGGGTCCTGCGTTCGGATCCTAGACCCTACGTATAGATGCTGGGCGGAAGCCGGGGCGGCCTGTGTTTCTGGTCCTGGTAGAGCGGAGCCTGTGAATCCTGGGGCAGAGTAAACAAGGAGGAGGTGGAGGCGTCCATGGTGGTTCCCGAATTCGTCCGTGATTCTACACACACACACACACACACACACATACACACATGCACACACGTGCACACACGCACAATTAAATAATAATAATAATAATAATAATAATAATAATAAAAGAAATAAGAAGTTACTGGCTCATGGACAGAGAAGGTCAGATCAGAGAATAAGGCCTGAGATTTTCATTGTGTCATTTTTGTCTTTTACTTAAATCAGTTTTATTGGAACTAATTCATATACTGTACAGCTCATCCATTTATACTGTATTATACAGTAGTTTTTGGTATATTGCCAAAGTTGTACAACTATCATCTAGGCAATAATTTCATAGATATTACACCAAAAGCTCTATCAATTAAAATTCTTGAGGTATACTTCCTAAATCATTTAAAACATCTATGTTACAAATACTATCAAGAAGTTGGAAAGACAGTCCACAGTGGGAGAATGCATTTGCAATTCATACCTCTGATAAGAAATTTTTAAAAAAAATTCCAAAACATGTAAAGAACATTTATAGCTCAACAATAAAAAGACAACCCAATTAAAGAATGGACCAAAGAATTTAATAGTCTTCAGAAAAGTCGAAGTACATGGCCATTAAACACATGGAAAAATCTTCAACATCATTAGCTATTAGATGCAAAGCAGAAGCGCAGTGAGATACGGGCTCGTGTTTACTATGATAGGTGATGGTCACACAAAGATTCAGAGTACTAAGGGTTGTCGAGGACAAGGAGAATTTGGGAGCTTTAATCACTGGTGCTGGAAGGGAGGAGAAGGCACTGGAAAATTGTCCAGCAGTTCCTCAAAGGTTTAAACAGGGTTTCCACGTGACCCAGTAATTCCACTCCTAAATCTGAGCCCCAGAAAGCCAACACTATGTCCAATAGCCACTTGTACATGAGCAATCAGAACAGTGTTGCTTGTAGTGACCCAGAAGAGAGGTGCCCACCTCTGCCTGGGCACTCAGGCCAGAGCTAAGTGGGCACTGTGAAGCATTGGTAAACACGACCAAGTACTTGTGTTATCGGAATTGCTGGTTCTTATTTGAGCTTAAGTCATTACTGCAAGCACATGTGCGTGCATGTATCTGCATGCGCACATGCACATGTAGGTGTGCAGTGCAGGTACGTGTGTGTGTGTACATGCATATACATGCACACATGCACATGTAGGTGTGCATGCAGGTACGTGTGTGTGTGCATGGCGCATACAGATCAACATCAAAATGTCTTTCTCATCCATTGTCTGCCTGGTTTGAGTGGGAACTGTCCTTCATGGGCTCATGTGCTTGTATCATTAGCTGGTATTAATGTTTGGGAAGGTCGTGGCGCCTTTAAGAAGTAGAGTCTTGCTGGAGGAAGGCATGTCACGGGGTGAGCCTCGAGATGTGATGGCTTGGCACTGCTTCCTCTCACTGTCTTTCTTTCTCTGCATCCCGCTGGATGTGCTCACCTGAACCAGTTTGCTGCATCTACCTTCAGCCATGACTTCAGACCTGCAGCTTCTGGCACAGTGACTAGATTCCCTCTGGAACCATAAGCCAAGTAAACCTCTCCCTCTCCCTTAAGTCTCACAGTGAAGAAAGACTCACTATGGAATTCTCCAATTTCCTTTTTTCTTTTGAGACAGGGTCTCTTACTGAACCTAGAACTCACCAATTTGGCAAGACTGGCTGGTCAGATCTCTGGTAGAGATCTATGCATCTCTACCTCCCCGCAGTAGGATTCCAGACATACACCAATATGCCCAGCTTTTAAGTGGGTGCTAGGGACCACCTGATCCCAAGTTCTCTTGCTTGTATGGCAAGCACTTTACCAAGTAAACCCATCCTTGTAAGTTCCCTTTGCATGTTTCTGTGAGGGATCAAAACTGTCAAGAACTGGTATTGATAGGCCCTTCCTTTATACCTGGCAATATTGAGTGCGAAACAACCAGTCAAGCAGCCCCTTATTGGGGGCTGGAGAGGTGGCTCAGGGGTTAAGCCTCTGCCTTGCAGGTGGAGGGTCCTGAGTTCAGATCCTAGACCCCACATATAGATGCCAGGCGGGAAGTGGGGGCAGCCTGCGTTTCTGGTCCTGGTAGGGCGGAGCCTGTGAATCCCGGGGCAGAGAAAAGGAGGTCGAGGTGGTCCGTGGTGGTTCCCGAATTCGTCTGTGGTTCTGCACATACACACACACACACACACACACACACACGCGCGCGCGCGCACACACGCATACACGCAGAATTGAATAAATGAAAAAATTTTTTAAAAAAGCAGCCCCTTATTGGTGGCTGGATTGTTCCAGACACTTTTCAGTCACTTTGAGTACTCCCGCCACTGAGAGGACCGACAACCACAGCTGAACACACACTCCAGACGCAAGCACTTCAGACGGCCCGCCCCAGCCTCGCAAAGCTGCTCTCTTAGCAAAACAAGCCTCGGTGAACTTTACATGACCCCCTAGGGGCCCCGCCCGAGGCTTGGGATAGGTGCAAACACAGCCTGCGTGGAGGCTGAGCCGCGCTTGGTGCAAACACCTTATCACTATTTAGGTAGGCTGTTTGCTTCAGTGTGTGTGTGTGCAAGAGAACACCTGAGTGTGTGTGTCTGTAGCGGTCTAAAAGTTACACTGGGAATCACTCTGGATTGCTCTACCTCCCTACTGCTTTACTCTGGAGTTTCCCAGACTCTGCTTTCCAGGGCTGGAATTGCAGGCCAGGGCCCCGTCTGCCCCGCGTTGATGTGGGATGTGGGAATCCGAACTCGGGTCCTTTTGCTTTTAAGTCAAAAGCTTCAACCCTTGTGCCATCTCATCAGCCTGCCTCTTTTTTTTTTTTTAATATTATATTTATTTACTTTAACCAGAGAGAGAGAGAAAGAGAGAAAGAGAGAGCGAGAGCGAGAGAGAGAGAGAGACCATAGGCGCAGGGGGAGGTCTGAGGATAACTTTTGGAAGTTAGTTTTCCTCTTCCACCATGTGGGTTTCTGGGGGCGGAGCTCCAGGCAGCGGGTTTGCAGCGGGAGCTTCACTCCACCTGCTATCTTGATGCCTTGGTCCGTTTTGGTTTTTTTGTTTTTGTTTTTTTTTTTTCTTTTTCTTTTTCTTTTTTTAAAATTTTTAAATTTATTATTTATTCATTTGTGCGTGTGTGTATGCATGTGTGCGCGCGTGTGTATGTATGTGTGTGTAGAACCACGGACGAATTCGTGAACCACCATGGACGCCTCCACCTCCTCCTTGTTTACTCCGCCCCGGGATTCCCAGGCTCCGCCCACCAGGACCAGAAACGCAGGCTGCCCCTGCTTCCGCCCGGCGTCTATACGAGGGGTCTAGGATCTGAACTCAGGACCTTCCGCCGCAAGGCAGAGGCTTAACCCTGAGCCACCTGTCCAGCCCCTCTTTTTCTTTTTTGAGTTAGCCCAGTGCTGCCCTCTGGTGTTTCGATTTTATTTTATTTTTTAAACTTTGTTTGTTTGTTGTTTGTTTGTTTATTTATTTAGTGTGCGTATCAGAGAACACTGTGTGTCCCTGTGGAGGACCAAGGGTGACTTCGGGAATCATCCTGGATTGCTTCTACCTCCTTTTAGCTTCCCTCTGGATTTCTCCGGCTCTGCCCACTAGGGCCAGAAGTGCAGGCCGCCATTTCCGCCTGGTGTTTTTATGTGGGACTTGGGAACCCAGAGCCTTCTGTTTGCCAGGCAGAGTCTTAACCCCTGAGCCATCTCTCCAGCCCTGGTGTTTTGATTTTGGAGACATTAAAAGGTTTCTCCTCAGGAGTCTTTTATTTCATTTATGTTTAATATTTTATTTGTTTATGAGAGAGAGAAAGAGAGGGAGAGGGGGAGGGGGGAGAGAGAGAGAGAGAATGTATCTATGATACATAGGTAGAGATCAGAGAACTTTGGGAAGTTGGTTCTGTCCTGTCACCCTATGTGGCTCTGGTTTCAGAACAGGTGCCTTACATTTTAGTCACCAAAATATCTTGCCAGCACTCAGGGGTTTTTCCCACCTGTGTTTGTTCTTCATCATTAAGAGAATGAGCTGACAACGGGGAAAGTAGAGGAAGCTGATTCAGTCACTGGCCTTCGTTTTTCAGCCACTTGGGATGGACTTGCTGGAAAGGGGGAGGATGCACAGGAGGCGCTAGATTGGCAGCAGCAAAGGGGCCGTGACCAGTGACAGTGCTGGGGCAAGAGGTTGGCCGAAGAGTTCCAAAAAGCGGAGGGTTCGCGGGGAGGGACAGAGGTGGCAGAGATGGCAAAGGGCGAAGATGATGGAGAAGCCGTGAGCCATTCCCTGGAAGTACTGGGCGCTGCCAGGCCTTGAGGGCCAGGACTGCAGCACCCTTGGCCTGGGCATCGCCACTAGCCTCCGGCTAGGCAGCATGGCGCCCAGAGCAGCGGTTTACCACCCAGCAGCTCTGCCTGCTGCTGTCCCTGCCTCATGCACTGTGGCCGCAAGGGCCGCACAAGGTGCCGAGCACGGAGGCTGCAGCCCAGAGCAACCAGCCTCCCCTCTGAGGACCAGGATCCTCTGGAGGCTGAAGTCTGTAGCAACGGGCTTCGAGCTTTGGGCACTGGGGGCTATAACCTGTAACTATAACCTGTAAGCAAGGGGGGCCAGTCTGGTCACTGGGTTTGGCACTCAAGGGCCCAGGATGGTCAACACTAGGATACTTCTCACTTACGCTGTCCACCTGAGCCAGCTGATGCCCATCCAGCTAGAGAGAGGAAGCCTGGCACACGCCGCAGAATACTAGTGACGACCTGGTACACACAATAGAATACTACTTGGTAACTAAGAGTCAAAGTTCTTAGGAGCCAGAGGGGAGGGGAGGAGAGTTTGGGGTACAGGCCTATTTTGTTGTCTAATCAAGATTAGAGTAATGATCACATACTTCTGTGACTATATTTAAAGTCAATGAATACTTTAAAACATTTTAGATAGGCTTCTTCCTATGCATCTCTGGCTGGCTTGACGGGTAGACAGGAATAAGCTGGTCTTGGACTGGTAACAGTTCTCCTGATTCCGCCTGGATTACAGATGTGCGGCCCCGTGCCTGGCAGAAGTCTACACGTTAAAGGGGTGATTTTCAAGTTAGTTATCACAATAAAGAGGTGTTAAAAAGTAAAATATGGGCTGGAGAGATGGCTCAGGGGTTAAGACTCTGCTTCACAAGCAGAAGGTCATGAGTTCAGATCCTAGGTCCCACATAAAAATGCCAGGCGAAAACAGTAGTGGCCTGCACTTCAGGCCCTGGTGGGTGGAGCCTGGGAAATCCCAGAGTGAAGCAAAAAGGAGGTAGAAGCCATCCAGGGTGATTCCCAAAGTCACCCTTGATCCTCCACAGGGACACACAGTGCCTTCTGATACACACACACACACACACACACACACACACACACATACACACACATACACAATAATTAAAAGGTAAAATACCTGAGAGGCCAAGGGAAACAAATTCTACTGAAATCCAATGAATATTTAAAAAGCAAATTTGTGTTACATTAATCCATGGATGTGATGGACAGGTGTCAGTGTGACAGTTGAGGGCTGAGCTGTGGGCACATCTTTGAGGAATTAATAGTTAAAGCCCTGAGCAAAACTGCAGGGGATTGTCTAACTGATGCGGGAAGACCCAGCCACAATGGGGGGACCATCCCTGGGCAGGGAGACAAAATGGAGGAGCAAAATGTTTCAGTCATTGAGCATTCGCTTTTCAGCACACTTTGGATCGACTTGCTGTCTGGCAAGCACAGACATTTGTCCCTCTGCCAGCAATCCCTGTAGATATGGCGGGACCACTTCCCTCAGCTTCTGATGTTACACGAGCACTTCTGCCCAGCTGGACTAGGAACTGGCAGTGGACGATTGTAAGCCCAAATCAAACCCCCTTCTCCCCCCAAACTCTTTGGCTGTGAATTTATCAGCATTAGGAAGGTAAATTGCCACAGTGCGTGTCTTTGCTCAACTAGGAGAAGTAACAGTGACTGTCCTAACTCCCTAGTTTTGAAGTGGTGATTTCAGCACATGATATTTTCAAACAGCCACAGTGAGGCCCCGAAGCAATGAGAAAATACCTCTGACTTCTCCTGGTGAATACGTGAGAACTGCAGGTTCTCCATCTGCCTTGATTATCGGACCATGGGCCAATGTAAACGCGTGGATGGAAGGAAGGGAAAGAGGGCAGAGGTGGGGCGGACCCTGAAGGAAATGGTGCTGCCCTTTCAGGGGGAAGTGGGTGAAAACAATGACGTCATTTTGTTTGCCTTCCAAGTTCACCAACGCCCCGAGTTCTGACTGCAGACTTCTCTAACGGTCCCACGTTAAAGTCCTCTGCAGAGAGTTGGGGAGATAGTTTGAAATTCAGGTCTCTTGGGGCTGAGATGTGACCTGGTCAGCAGAGTGCTTGTCTAGCACGCAGGAAGCCCTGCGGATGAACCTCTCTCTGCATCACAGAATACTGGGTGTAGTGTTGTGTGCCCGTGACCCCAAGACTTCATCCTTGGCTACCCCGACTAGGTTCCCTGAGAGTCTGCCTCCCCACCCCCAATCCTTCAGGTCTGTTGATCCAGTCAGATGCCCTTTCTATCTAATTCTGAGTTTCATTTAAACTGGCGGACAGAATCGGTTCTACAAAGGTGTTGCTGTTCACTTGTGTGGCTGCTGATAAAATCACCACCAAACAGATTAAGGGAACAAGAGTTTTATTCTTTTACAATAGTCCAGTTACAGTTCTCAGTCCAACTTGGCAGGAGAGCTCCCACCAACACCAGGGCTGAGGGAACTGGTCACACCATCTTCATATAGCAGCTGAGAAAGGGGCGATCCTTACTTGCCAGACCAGCCTGTCTGGCCAAGTTTACAGAAGGATGCCCCCTTTCTCAAACAGCTCCCTCCATTTTATTCACCTGTCAGGGACTAGCCCCACCCACCATGGGCTGGGCCTTCCCCATCCACTAAACAATCTCCTGCAGGTTTGATCTGGGCTTAACTCAACCAATTCTCTACAAATGTGCCCAGAGCTCAAATCCTCAACTGTCAACCATGTCTAACACTTGCTTGACACACAGGCCCTGCGTTTAATAGCCCCAGTAGGCAGGGCAGGTGAGACAGTTCTGTGGGTAATGTGCTGCTTGCAAACTTGGTGTCCTGAGTTGGATCCCCAGCAGCGCGACAGTGGAAGGAAGAGACCCGACTTTTACCCATGCGCCATGGCGCAGCTCCGCCCTCTCCTCTCACATAAATAAGTAAAATATTGAAAACTAATAATTTCCAGTACCGAAAGACAAAGAGCAAATCTCAAGCCTCTCTGGCCTGAAAAAAGAGGGAGGGAGGTTTGTATTGGAGGAGACTGAAGACCGGGATTTTTATTTACTTATTGTGTATGTGTGTGTGAGAGGGCACTGTGTGTCTCTGTGGAGGCCCAAGGGTGACTTCAGGAATCATCCTGGATTGTTCCCACCTCCTTCTTGCTTTGTTGCTCTGGGATTTCCCAAGCTCTGCCCACTAGGGCTGAAGTGCAGGGAGCTGCTGTTTCTGCCTGTGTTTTACATGGGACCTGGGAATCCGAACTCAGGACCTTCTGCTTTCAAGACAGGGTGTTAACCCCTGAGCCCAATATTTTTGATTGCAGCCCTGCTCTCCTTCCTTCCACCCACTGGGCCCCCCATCGACCCTCCTCTCACGCCCCCATCTGTACTGGGCCCCCCATCGACCCTCCTCTCACGCCCCCATCTGTACTGGGCTTTCCCACTGGAACCGGTTTGCTTTCCTTTCCAGGAGACGTTACCATAGGGAATTAACTGGGGCTCAGGTAGAAATGTGGTTTCTGAAGTTTCCTCAGAAGAAATTTTCCAGAATTTTCTTCGAATGCCTGGTGAGGCAGAAGATACCGACAGAGACTGAGCTCCGTGGGAGAGAGGAAGGTAAAAATAATTTTCTACAATACAAACTGCCGAGTGTGGTTTTCCTGTCCCCTGAACTTCCCTGGTACATGACGTGAAAGCGATTGCTGCATGAACTCTGGCTTAGAATTGGGAGCGGAGGTCTGTGCTCACGTTTAAAAAGTAGAATCTTTATAGGTGGTTACAATATCTGCTTTCTAGACAAGAGGGTGGGATTGGAGATTTGGCTCCCTGACACAGCACATGCTTAGTGTATATAAGAGCATGAGTTCAATCCCCAACAATGAGAGAGACACACACACAGAGAGAGAGAGAGAGAGAGAGAGAGAGAGAGAGAGAGAGAGAGAGACAGAGAGACAGAGAGACAGAGAGAGAGAGACAGAGAGAGAGAGACAGAGAGAGAGACAGAGAGAGAGAGAGAGAGAGATTTCAGCATTGGAATTTGAAATGAAGAAGAGTTATAATAAACCAGGCATGGTAGGACACACCCACAAGCCTGTCATCCCAGAATTTGGGAAGGTGATTTGAATTTAAAGCTGCAGAGTGAGTTCTAGGGTAGCCTGGGCTACAAAATGACACCCTGTTGCCAGCAAACACCCTCCCCCACCAACAAAAAAAAAAAAAACAAAGTGCTTGTTGCAAAACGTTAAACCATTTTGTGTGGAAACAAAACGGAGACCTCTGCTGGGTGTGGCCGGGGCTGACACCTGCAGTCCCAGAACTCAGGAGGTGGAGGCAGGAGGATTGCTGCAAGCTCAAGGCCAGCCTGGGCTATGGAGTAAGTTACAGATCAGCCTGGGCTTTGTGTGATAGAAGGAAAATTGATGTTTTTCTGGGGCCCCTTCAGGATGGGTCTCTATGAGACCTAAATCTGTTGTCTTGTTATCGTCGTTTTTTGAATGTTAGTTGACAAGATGTATTCCAGGGTCTATTTTTGGTTTTTGATGAAATGAGCTTATCGGTCGTTGGATGTTTAGTATGAAACGTTGCTGGGACCTGCACAACTTCTGTTTAACTTACTACAATCCTCCGGATGTGAATGAACTTCCTTTGCTCGATATTTATTATTGTTCATCCGCAGAGAAGAGAACTGAAAGCGCTTTGGGATGGGGCTTAAAAGACTCCCCCATCTCACAGCGGTCTCTCGGGGTGACCCCTAATCTGATTTCCTTGTTTCCTAGGATGAAAATCCTGTCCCAGGAGACACTCTTGCCACCTCCTGGCACACAGCAACGGCAGGCGACAGCAGGCGACTGTCCTCCTGTTTGGTGGATCCTGAGTGTCTGTTGGGGTCCCCATGGCAGGAGGGCGGACGCAGCAGGTAACAGCGTGGGAATGGATCTTTTTTATCTTACCCAAGCCTCCTCTTCGTACTATGCCTGGATTTAACAAAATGCCCCTTGAGCACGCGTGGAGAGGTTGACCACTTGGTACTATTATGTTGAGTTTACAAAAATAAAAGGATCATTATATGTGAGTTAGAGGCACACAGAGCTCAGAGTAAACAGATCCATGCAGCTTATAAACGCGTTGCAGAGATAATCAAGGACTGAAATAAAAATAAAAAAGCATAACTTGCTCTTTGATCCCCAAGGCAGAGGGAGTGAACTTCGAAAACTTTACTTTCTCATATTCTACTTTTGGAATCCTAACACTGTAGTAGAATTATTTCAGAAGCCCTTATATGCTGTGAGAACTCCATTTATTTTGGTGCACAAAGCTAATATAAAAATCACACATGAGGTTAATCGGTGGGCTTTTTTTCTGACTATATTGGCCCCACTGAATTGATTAACGTTGGGACAATCTCATAAATAATGTTGGGCATCCCTCTTGTGCTATTTTAAAAAGACCAGAGGGGGAAAAATTATCAAAAGGAGATGGAAAGAAAGCAAAAGGACACTATGAAACACAAGCTGAACAAATGGAGTCTGAGGGTCAGGACCCGTTTGAGTTTGATTCTTGCTGTCCAAGATAACAAACTATTGTTCTTTATGAGAAAAGTAGTTTCACAATTTACTACTTATTATATGGACTTGTTCTACAAAATAGAATATAGGACACTAGTTATCAATGTACACGTACACAGATGAGGAATGACTGTAAAGATTGGTTCATATATTTTGTAAAGATTGCGTTCATATATTTTGCAAAGGAGTGTTTCATTAGAATGTCTATTATTTTTCTGTAAAGAAAGAGGAAGAGCAATAGATTTGCTTAACTTACTGATACATTTAGCTATCTCGCAGAGCACACATATCACAGACTGAATTTTTCACAGGGAGACCACATAACACTCCTCAATGTCAGCTTGTCACTTGAAAATCTGACTTCAGTGGCTCCCACAGGAGAATTCAGTATCATTTTGCTTGCTGCAATCAGCTGATATGCAATGGTTATCATGATGCAACTTGTAAAATATTTAATTACTTTAAAATAATTTATGCCTGTTTTATATAAACTGTTACCAGGAGGTGGTGGGTATAGGAAGCTAAATCCAGAACCAAGACAATAGATGGTTCTTTAAGAGTTCAAACTTGGGCTGGAGGGATGGCTCAGGGGTTAAGACTCTGCCTGGCAAGTAGAAGGTCCTGAGTTTGGATCCCAGGTCCCACGTAAAAAAGGCCAGGTGGAAAAGGCACGGGCCCACACTTCCGGCCTGGGAAATCCCAGAGAGAAGCAAATAGAAGGTGGAAGCAATCCAGGATGATTCTAGAAGTCCTTGGTCCTCCATAGGGACACACAGTGCCCTCTGATACACACACACACACACACACACACACACACACACACACACACACACAGATTATAATAATAAAAAAGAAAAGTACATATAAAAAGAGTTCAAACTTAAAATGCCTAAATAATTCATTTGAAGACATTTATGCAAAATTCTGCTGAAAATGTGCAAATAAGGACTGGATTGTTATTGCATGGAAAAGCTGTTCAGCTCTGGACAAACGGCAGTCTCACAGACAGTAGAAGGGGTCTGCGTGGAGGGAGGAGGACCAGTAAGAGGAAGAGGCGGGCGGCAGAGGGGAAGGCATGGGCTGAGGATGAGCAAGGCACAATGATATTTCCCTGTAAAAACGCTAAATGAGACTCTGTGAGCTGACTCAGCTGGTGGCAGCTCTGGCGGGAGCCCTTGGACCTACGGGATGGAAGGAGACCCCCGCCTCCCACAGGTGTCCTTGACTTCCAGCACGCTGCGGCACGGGCCTGCCTGCACTCTCAGCACACAGTGATAGATGGATAAAGACATGCAAAGACGGCATAATGAAACCCGTTGTTCTTACACTAAAAATTGTTTATTTTTATTATTTTTTATTTTTTCCACTCATACAAAGTTGGTAAGTTGCTCATTCCCCTTCCTCCCTCCTTCCCTGCCTGGACCCCTCCCTCCCTTTCCCCCTTTCCCCTTCCTTTCCTTCCTCCCTCCCCTTCTCCCAGTGCCGCCCCCCCCATTCCTGGAGCATCCTTTAGTGTGTCTGTCAAACTTCCCTCTGGGTCCTCCTCTCTGATGAGGTGTGAGGACTCAGTGGCATTGCCTAGAGCTCTTTCTTGTGCTCCCCTTTAGTACAGGAACACTATTGTGGCTGTTAATCCCTTGCCTCTAAGGATCCTAGTGCCTGTGATCCATGCTAGACCTTGGGGGGTCAATGATATGTTGGTCATTGGGCAGGTCATGTAAAGTCCTATTTTGATTACTTTGGCCCTAACTTGTATGCAGTATCTTGCATATCGTTGCTCCTCCCTATCTTTAGGCTCTTACAATCTTACTGCCCCCTCTTCCACAAATTTCCCTGAGCTTTAGGATGGGAAGAGATTAGGCTGGCCTGGTTCCAGGTGGTTGATGTAGAGTTTCTGATTTTCTGAATTACGGTTTGTTGATTTTTTTTTTTTTTCAGTTTTGCTGCTCCTGCACCGCCCTTGGCTCCATCCTGATGGGTATTGGATGTCAACCCTTGGGGCACAGTGTCTCCTCGCTGGAGTGCTCACGTCCTGGGTGGGCGGGGGAAGTCTTACACTAAAAATTAACTGGAAAAAAGGAAGAAAGAAAAAGCCTCCAGGAAGGATGTTGATAATCAGCCAAGACTCTCCAGGGAGGTCTAGTGTGGGGGCACACACTTGTCATGCAGTCTTGGGAGACTGAAGCAGGGAGATCAATCAAGGTCACATTGGGCTACATACAAAGACCCAGTCCTCTCTCACTCAAAAATAAAATTTAAAAGAAAATAAGGGGGGAGGGGGGGGCTAGCCAATTGCCCCAGAGGATTGTGGGTCTTTGGCAAGGACTGTCTTAGAATAAAATGCACTCGGCGTGTCACAGTCAGTGAACTTCCCGCGTTGGCAGGAACCTACGGCAGCATCAGTGCGTGGGCGATGCGCAGATCCGCGGGGAGCACATCCCACAGGCTGGGGTGACGGCTTCTCCGTCCCTGCTCCCTGCCATGCTTCCCATGGGAAATGTGCCCCACAGGCTCACGTGTTTGAATCTTGGTCCCCAACTGCTGGCGCTGTTCGTGGAAGTCGTGGGACATTCAGCTGGGGGCGCCCTGCGGCAGGGTCCTCCCCTGGGAGGGGGCCCTTGAGCTGTGACGTGCTGGCGCCCCTTCCTCTCCTTCTGCTTCCTCGCTTCTGCAAGGCGGCAGCTGGCCTCCTGCCGTCTCTCATGCTGGGAAGGTCTTCTAGGGTGGCCCCCCACTGCTGGGGTTACCCTGAAGGAACGCATCCTGTGGATCCCGAAGAACTGCTTCTCATCCTTCACAGAGATGAGGTCACCCACTTTCCCCAACCCTCTGTTCCTGGAAGGATGTGGAGATTAGTTCTCCATCCTAAAAAAGCTCAACCGTGAGGTCCCGAGCAAGATCAACTGGGTGGGGCCCCAATATGAACAGACCAATGAGATGCAGAGGACCAAAAGCTCCAATTAGGTTTGCAGAAACTGGAACTCACCAAGGAGGAAAAGCCACTTTTCCCAGATTTGCCTAAGGGTGTAAACATGCCTGACCCTGGCAGCCATCCTTGTCTTCCTTGCCCCTCATGGAGCTCCACCTCTGGAGTCCGTGAGTGCCTATGTGATCTTTCTCTCACGCCTCATGGATTCCATGTCTGAAGTCCATGAGTTCTCCAGGGCTCTCTTGCCCCTCACGGATTCATGCCCGTGAGTTCCAGTCTTTCTCTCCTCTAATAAACTCTGCCTTAATCCTCTTTATGCTTGTTCTGGTTTCAATCTTTGACTCCAGAACAGAAGAACCTGGACACATACAGACCCCAGGAGAGTGACCCCCCAGGAGAGCGACCTCTCATCATGTTATAAGCTCAGCCAGATCAAACTCTGTAACGTCCAAGTTCCTTTAGATTGTAAGGGTGGATGTTCCCACAACAATCCAAACAGTGCCCTAGATATTTATCTAGGCTGGGTGCCCTCTACCTTGTATGGTGGAAGTTTAAAATTCAAAGTAAGTTGATTTAATTAAACTTTATTTATTCATTGTGTGTGTGTGTGTGTGTGTAATCTGGGATCTGAACTCAGGACCTTCTGCTTGCAAGGCAGAGTCCTAACCCCTGAGCCATCTCTCCAGCCTATAAATGGATTTGAAGGAAAAAAGGTTTGCCTTTTCTTGCACACTGAATTTGGGTCTGAGACACACACATAGCATATCGATCTCGTTTGTTCACGAATCCATCTTCTTGGTCTGCTAGGAAATCAGATTTTGAATCTGAAGGCTCAGGGTCAGAGCACTGGCCCCTGCAGCAGGTGTCTTCCGTGGGGAGTCTTCGAGTAGGTGTTTTGCTGCTTGAACAGACAGCCCGACACACACCCACGTTGCCTCTTCTGTGTTTTGCAAGTATCCCTATTCTCAGATACAGGACCTGTCAGCTAAGGACTCGCGTATTTAAGCTATCATTTGATACTGTATGTAAGGAGTTTGTTAAAGAAAACTAAACTTAAAGCTTCCAGTGAATGAGCCTTTATTACAGCATTTACCTGATGCTTTTCATAAAGGTACATTAAAGGAATGTTTGTCTTATAATAATTATGGATTCACAGGAAGCTTCCATAGGAAGCTCAGGGTTGACAGCTTGTAAAACTCCAGCATGATCTCAAGTCCAGGAAGTTGTCATTGTGTAGTCCCCAGACTCAGGCTTCGCCGTGCGCTGGTTGCTTTCTCTGAGGGACAGTTCTCGGCAGAGGCAACTTGAACGAGGACAGATGTATTTCGGCTCACAGCTTCCACATCAAGGTGGGGAAGGCGTGGCAGACTTGAGCCTCCACACATTCAGAGAGTCAGAAAGTGCACAGCTTGAGCCAGAAGTGGGGTGGGCTATCACTCTTCCACACACATGCCCACCTGGGCGGGTGCCTCTGTCTTAATGGTGTAACTTCCCCCAAACAGCTGAGGAGCGCTTCAAACACACGAGCCTGTGGAAGATGCTGCACATTTATTCTGTTTATTTTTTAAACTTTATTCATTCATTCATTCATTTAGTGTGTGTGTGTGTATGTGTGTGTGTGTGTGTGTGTGTGTGTGTGTGAGAGAGAGAGAGAGAGAGAGAGAGAGAGAGAGAGGGCACTGTGTGTCCCTGTGGAGGACCAAGGGTGACTTCGGGAATAACCCTGGATTGCTTCTACTTCCTTCTTGCTTCCCTCTGGGATTTTACAGACTCTGCCCACCAGGGCCAGAAGTGCAGACCACCACCATTTCCACCTGGCATTTTTTACTTGAGACCCAGGATTCAAACTCAGGACCTTCTGCTTGTGAGGCAGAATCTTAACCCCTGAGCCATCTCTCCAGCCCAACACTGCACATTCAAATCACAACATGCTTGTCTTTGATGGTGGGGAGGGAGGAGGTATTGAAGCTTGAACCCTTGGGCATCAACGTTCTAGGCAAAACTCTACCACTATCAATATCTCCAGCCGCTCAGATTTCACCATTTTCATATGTTCTTGAATTGTTTGCATGTGTATATATGTTCTATGTAGTTCCATCACAGGTATGGAAGATTCACATGATCACTATCAATCTGGATACAATGCTGTGTTGTTACCACAAAGGTCTCTTGTGCTGCCTTATTGGGACACTCCTGTCCTCCCACCCCTAGCACCCCGAGTCTGTTTTCTATCTCGGTAGTTTTAATCATTTTGAGAATGTTATACAGCTGGAATCACACAGCATCTAGTATTTTGGCTTTTTGTCACTCAGTGTAATTCTGTTGATATCCATCCGAGTCGCTGTGTGTTTACAGTTTATTGTGTTGTGAGCAGTGCTTCGTGCATGGATGTACTACAGTTAGTCGTATCATCCACCTCTTCAAGGATGCTTGGGTTATTTCCAATGTCGGGTAATTACAAGTAAAGCAACAATGAGTCGTTGGTGTCTTTTCCCCCTTTGTGTTTGTGTGCATATATGTGCATACATGTCCGTGTGTGTGTGTGTGTGTGTGCGCGCGCGCGTGTGTGTGAATGCGTGTGTGCACATGGAGGTCAGTGGTCAGCTGTGGCTGGATTGGTCTGTCCACCTTGTGTTTTGAGACAAAAACTGACTGGCCTGGGACTTGCCAAGCGAGCTAGTGTTGCAGTTGCTTGCATGTTCTGATAAATCACCATCCAATGGCTTAAAGGAACAAGGAGTTTATTTTCTCTTACGACTGTCCCGTTATAGTTCTCAGTCCAGCTTGACAGGAGAGCTCACAAAAACCAACACCAAGGGCTGGAGAGGTGGCTCAGGGGTTAAGCCTCTGCCTTGCAGGCAGAGGGTCCTGAGTTTGGATCCTAGACCCCACATATAGAGGTCGGGCGGAAGTGGGGGGGGGCAGCCTATGCTTCTGGTCCTGGTAGGACGGAGCCTGTGCATCCTGGGGCAGAGTAAACAAGAAAGAGGTGGAGGCATCCATGGTGGTTCCCGAATTCGTCCGTGGTTCTACACACACACACACACACACACACACACACACACACACACACACACACACGCACACACACGCACACACACACGCACACACACACAATTGAATAAAACAAAACAAAACAAAAACCAACGCCAGGGCCGAGGGAACTGGCCACACCATCTCTACGTAATGGCTGAGAAAGGGACGATCCTTACTTGCCAGACCAGCATGTCTGGCCAAGTGTACACAAGGATGCCAACTCCTCAACCAGCTCTGTGTGTTTTATTCCAGGGCCTAATCCCAATCACCATGGGCTGGGCCTTCCCCATCAGCCAGACAATCTCCTGCAGGTTTGCTCTGGGCTTAACTCAACCACTAATTCTCTACAAATGTGCCCAGAGCTCAAATCCTCAACTGTCAAGTTGACACCTGTGCCTAACTAAACAGCTAGGGTGGCTGGTCAGTGACTCCTCGCCTCCACCTCCCCAGCGCTGGCGTTACGGGCATGCGCCACCACACAGGCTCTGGGGATCACGTTCAGATCTTCATGCTTGCATGGAAGCCATCTCCCCAACCCTACACCTGAGCCGTCTTATGTCCCTGTGAGCATGTGACATCAGCATGTCATTGCTCTATGCTAATGACCAGGTGAGTCATTACAGGGTCGTATGGTTAGTGCTGGTTGTTTAAATTGCCAGGTGTGCTGCACAGTGGCCGCACCATCTCGCACTGCCACTTGAAGGATCTGGGAAGATCACTTTCCCCGCTAGCATGTGGCATTACCATTTTTGTCATTCTAATAGGTTACTGACGTCTCATGGTGGTTTTGATTTGCATTTTTCCAATGGCTAATGATGTGGGATGTAGTTTTCCTTGCAGAAATAGTTCTTTTAATTTTTTTTTTGTCTTGTTTTCTACTTCCTCACTACTAACTTTGAAAGTGTCTTGTGGTCCTTTGTCAGATATTTGGCTAACAATACATCGTATAGCACTTTTTCCCAGTCATGTTTTTATATCTTTGACAGGGTCTTTTGTAGAACAAATGTTCTAAGTCTGATCAAGTCACATTTTGCCAATTTTTCTCTGTGACATCAAATCTAAAACTTTTCATCTAGTTTTAAGTCCTGAAGATTTTCTCATTTTTTGATTAAAAATGTTATACTTGCTTATTTGCTTATTTATTATAGATAAGATCTCATGTGGCACAAGTTAGCCTCAAACTCATTGCATAGCCAAGGATGTCCTTGAACTCCTGGTCCTCTTGCCTTCATCTCCCACGGGAAGGGATTCCAGGTATGCACCCCCATGCCTGGGTTAGATGAGCCAGCGCTTGTGCATGCAGGGCAGCGCTTACCAACTGAGCTAAGCACCTAAACATTGTATAATCTGACATTTTACTTTTAGGCATTTTGATTCATCTTTGGATAAGACAGTGTGAGGCAAGACCGAAGATCATTTGTCTGCGGTGACTCCAATTGTTCTACCACATTTGTTGTGCTTTCTTTTTCTTAAATTTTATTTTTATTTGTATGTGTGTGTGTGTGTGTGTGTGTGTGTGTGTGTATCAAAGGACTGTATGTCCCTGTGAAGGCTCAAGGTTACTTCAAGAATCATCCTGGTTTGTTTCTACCTCTTTCTTGCTTTGCTCTGGGATTTCCCTGGCCGCACCTACTAGGGCCAGAAATGCAGGAGGCGGCTGTTTCTGTCTAGCATTTCTACGTGGGACCTGGGATCCGAACTCAGGACCTTCTGCTTTTGAGACAGAGTCTTAAGCCATTTTTCCAGCCTGAGACTGTACTTTCTTCATTGAATTGTTAAAAACCAGCCATTCCTGCAGAGACCTATTTTTCTGTTCTGTTCCATGGGTCTGTGTCTACCCTCTACTAATACTATGCATAGTCTTAATATTTAAGGTCCATCTAAAATACATATCTGCATATTGGAAATCTTTTTTCTTTTGGCTCCATCTGGGCACCATCACATTGCTTAGGCTGGTTTCAAGCTCAAAGGCTCAGCTGAATCTCCTGTCACATCCTCTTGGGTTCAGTCACACTAGGCATGACGCATGACATCTGGCTTCAATAAGGGATAATTTTTAAAAAAAGTTCTTATACATGCCAGGCAGTACTCTGTGTGCTTCACACGCATAAACTTATCCAATCTTCACAAAATCTTAGGAAATGATACTATTTAGTCTGTTTATAGGTAGGAACAATGAGTATGTAGCAGTTACAAGAGAGATTTGGAAACTAGGCGTGCCTGCCCTCTAACCACGGTGTCTTATTGTGAACATATTTTTTATTTTCAACTCTCAGAATTGCTTTCAGAGGGCTGCGTTGGCATTTGACCTATGGAGACATGACACTTACTTGTCACTTGGGTGTGTTTTATGGGCAGCCTAAGGATGTGGTTCAGGTGGGCAGATGAGAAAATTGTCAGGTCTCGGGCCAGAGGTAGACACGTGTTTCCAGAGTCGGTGGTCTTATGGAGCTGGGGAGATGATTATGTTTCCTACTTCATTCTGTGCAAAGCTCAGAATTGAAAAGGGACTGTCAACAGCAGTGATATGCACTGGGCAGGGTATTTTCTTCTCATTCATTTTATTTTCTACCCCCATATGTTCTCCCATGACCTACTTTTTTCTTAAATACAATCCCCTCCCCCCCCCAAAAAAATCAGCCATCAGCCGCACTTGCTCTGACAGCAAAAACTGCAGCTCCTATAAAGCAATGCTGGGGGGCGTGGCGGTCAGCCTGTCACTCCAGCTCCCGAGGGCGGGGCCTGGAATCCCCAAGGCCCGCTGTCTAGCCAGGCCTAGCCCTGCAGACAAGCTCTGGGTTTCATTAGCGATTCTCCCTCAAGAGAAGCCCACCCACATGCAGAAGGGAGTCTACACACGCACACACCCAATCCATATACGTGTGAAAATGAGGAAACGACCCAAAATTCAAGAACTTAGTTAAAAAGTCATAGATGAGGTTTTTCACAGCAAAACAAAATGGTGTCCCTTGCCACTTCTTCCTGCACCCCTCTCCCCCCCTGGGTCTTCCCCCAGAGCCCACTGCTGCCAAGTCTTCGGCGGCTTTTTGTGGTGTCTGTAATTCTTTCTCTCTTGACTTTTCTGTTTTATACCTGTTATCTCTGGATTTCCTCATCAGGGTAAGATGCGGACCATTTACAACATATTCCTGGCCTCACCCATTCCTGATATATCATTTCTGCTCAAATCTACTTCCGGTGTTTACAATATTGTAATTATGAAATTACTTTTCATAGGCATGCCCTTTCTGTCTACTTCACACTCAATACAATCATCTTTTTAACCTTTGGTTAATTTTGTTTATTTTTATCTCTGTCTGTCTGTCTGTCTGTCTGTCTGTCTATCTATCTATCTATCTATCTATCTATCTATCTAAGTGTGTGTGTGTATCAGAGTTCACTGTGTGTCCCTATGGAGGACCAAGGGTGACTTTGGGAATCATCCTGGATTGCTTCTACCTCCCTTTTGCTTTGTTCTGGGATTTCCCAGGCTCCGCCCATCAGAGCCAGAAGTACAGGCCACTGCCTTTCCCACATGATGTTGTTACGTGGGACTTGGGATCTGAACTCAGGACCTTCTGCTTTTGAGACAGAGTCTTAACCCCTGAGCCATCTTTCCAGACCCCTTAGTTTTATTTTTAGTTAATTTACTTAATTAGGTTAGTTTATTTATTTCTCATGCACTGATTTCTTCCTGGCCTTTCGACAGCATGAGTGTGTCTGTCTGTCTGTCAATGCTGGTCTAGCCGTGGTCTAGAGTTGTGCGTAGGTAAGTCACCCAGCTGCCCTGGACTTCCCATGTGCATCCTTTGGGCATTCCTTCTGCACTCTCTTGTTGCTTCTTCTTTGGTCAAGCTTTCCTAGGTTATTTTCTTATTTTTATTTTCTGAGTCTTCTGCTGACTTTAATAATCTCTATGATCAAATTTCTACTTTCTAATAACTTTTTCTGGCCCGTTGGGAGTTCTTTGACTGCGTCTTTATTTGAGTGGTTTCTTGATGTGGTTGTGCGGCTACCCGTGTTTTCTTGTCCTTTTTCTTGCCTTTGAATAATTTGCTGCATTTGCCTCAGCTCATCATGTATTAGCAAGAACTTCCCCAGACCTTCATGAAGGTACAGTTGTTGAAATTGAGCTTGTCCGAAATCCCTTCAGTACCAAATTTGAATACTCACTTCTAGGTTGGAAGTCATTTTCTCTCCAAGTGCTAAAGACTGCTCTTTGTAGTCTGCTCCCCATTGATACTGAGAAATGTGACATTGGTACCTTTTATGAGACTCGAAGAGGTCTTTTCTGGCCCTGTAAAATTTGGGGCTTTTGTGTTTTCCCCTGAAGTTTCACAATGATGTACGTTAGAACAGGGTCTGCTCTCCTTTTAGATCACTGCTGAGAATCCACCTCAACATAAGGACGATGAAGAGGCGTTGCCACTGCCACCCCAAGCTCTGGCCCTGGGAGAGGCAAATCCATAAAGGGCGGAATGAATTGCAAGATCAGTAACCCAGAGGTTGGAAAAGATCAAGAAGTGTTTCCTGCTGGAGGTCAAAGGTCAGCAGCACTGTGGTGATGAAGAAACCCCCGCTTTAGGTGGGCCTGATGTTTCAAAGGAACCACTGCGTGGGGATCTGACGTGGTTTCCAGTCTCCCTGCCCTTTGGTCTTTGATCTTTGGTTGGTCCATAGAAACCAATGGGTTGGGGACATTCCACTTCATTGCAGTAGAGTGGGGCCTCTACAAAGTGGGGAGCCCTTCTCGCACAAAGAGGGTGCCGTCCATAAGAGCCTGGCTTCTTCCTTGTTGGGCCAGTGGGACAAGACTCAGCCAGACCAGCAACTGTGGCCAACATTGGCCCCTTAGGGATGTTTTGAAAGGGAATGGTGTGTCCCTAATATCACATTTAATAACCATAAATAAGCAAGCATAGATAGAGCCTGTCTTCGCTTAAAAGATGACTCAGAAGTTTGTTTAAGGAGAGAATAAAAGAGGAAAGGAAGGAAGGAAGAAAGGAAAGACAAAAGGAAGGAAGAAAAGAAGGAAGGAGGGAAGAAAGGAGGGAAGGGAGGAGGGAAGGAGGAAGGGAAGGAAGGAGGGAAGGAGGAAGGGAAGGAAGGAGGGAAGGAGGGAAGGAGGAAGGGAAGGAAGGAGGGAAGGAAGGAAGGAAGGAAGGAAGGAAGGAAGGAAGGAAGGAAGGAAGGAAGGAAGGAAGGAAGAAGAAGGAAGGAAGGAAAGAGAGACGGGAAAGAAGCTACTTCCGTTTATAGTTTTGTCATTTAGGAATTCGGAAGTGTACCAATCCTCAAGTACAGGACTTGACCATAAAAAGTGTTGAAATGCCAATGGGCAGAGGAAATGGAAAATGCAGGCGGGTGGCGGGGGGACCCTTTGATCTGTGAGATCACGACAAAGCAAAGAAAGAGAAACAAGATGGGGCGGTGGCCGCTAGTCAGAGGAATTCATGCTCTCTTCCTCCTGGCAAGGCTGGGGAGATTCCCACAACACTGTCACCATCTGGAACCTGTTTGGCTGTGGGTGGAGGGAGACAAGGAAGTGGCAGCTAATGGGACCAGTGGCTTTCTGGAAAGATGGATGGAAAAGATCCAGATCTGACACATGCAACCAAGGGGCAGAAACAGAAAGGAAGCAGCCACCAGCAGCAGCAGCCATAACCAGAATGGGTCGTGATTCTGCCATTCACCATATGTCATGTAACCCCAAGGAAACGAGGTCCCTCGAAAGAGAAGCAGTGTCAAGGTTGCTGTGAGGTTAGCAGCCTTTCTGGATACGGATATTTCAGGATTTCTTCATACATCCATGCATACAGTTTCAAGCCAAAAGCTCCGTTAGTATTTCCTGTTCATAACTGATTATAACTGTTGCATACTGAGTGTTTCAGAAATAGACATAGAAATGAGATCTGCATACGGAGGACTTATTAAGGGTGGGAGTTCCCAGGAATTTAATATCAGAGGAGGAGGAGGAGTATCAGAATAGGTCTGGAAAGGACCTGAATTGCGATGGCATCACAACATAAGGTCTGTCAGCCAGTCCCACTGGGTTGTCCTGCTGGGAGCAAAGACTGGCATTCCTGGCATGGGCTGGCAGACATATGAACTTGGATGAGTCTCCTTAGATGAAGACAAGGCCGCTGCCATTATCCCCACAGCTGAGGGAATGAATACTTCAGTCCACACACGGAATCTGAGTTGCACATCGCGGCATGAACTACGGCCAGCCTTTTGCACGAGATCTATTTTCTTTGTATGAGAATATTCTGGCTGGGCGCTTCCTGGGGAAACATGCAAAGTGAAGGTTATTAGGACAAACCACACCTGTTGGTGTGACTGGCATAAAGCTTGTAGCTGAGACTCTGTCTCTGCTCTATAACCCACTGCATTTTCTTTCCGCCTTTTCTCTGCTCTCTACGTGACTAACTGGATGGGCTTCCGATCACCGTGTCCTTTAGAGGCAAGTATGGTTGCTCTCGTTTCAACTCAGCCAAGGACTCAGAAGAGATGCCCCCGTCAATCACCAAGATCCATACACCCAGGGAGTCCAGAGCTGCAAGAAAAAGAAGCATGAACAGCCAATGGGATCACTGTAAATGATGGTAGGCGGGGCCTGGGCCACCCCTTCCTCCCTATGGATCCGAGATCACGTGTTAGATCTACTGAGACAAGATTTCATAGATGTGAGGTCCACAAAGCAACCCTGGGATTGCACCTGCAACAAGCCATGGCGTGTTGACTCAGCCAGCAGGTCGCTTCAGGAAAGAGTCTGTATGGTAGTAACAACAGTCAGGTCGTGGCCATGGTCACTACTGGTCCCTCTGGGGGTTTCCTGAACAGAGTAAACATATTATGGAAGACTGTGTCTTGATGGGTCAAACACTCCATGTGTGCCAGATATGGGATGGGTTGGGCTGCTGAGGGTAGAAAAGGCAAACTCAGATGGTGAATATATCTTTGACATTGATATTTCATATTTTTGTCATTCCCTTATGGTAGACAGCAAACTTTGCTAATTTACAATCAATGGTTTCTCATTCTAAGGCTCTTTGTCTGGAATTGACTGTCTTATTAAATAGCTTTTTAAAAATTTTACAGCATAACATACATTGGCTTTTCGTTAAGGGATCTCTTCTAGTGCTTCTACATACTAAAGCGCGTGTGACTAGGGATTGAGCACAGGGTCTCCTGATACTTTGCCACTAAACTACACTTCTGGACCCTCTAAAATTAATAGTTGTATTTTGTGTCAGGAAAGCAGGTTATTGAATTGATGTCCATATTTTGTAATAAAGACTTAATTTTTTGTACGCCATGGCATATGTGTGGGGATCACAGGACAGCTTTCAGGGGTCAGTTCTTTCCTCCCGCTGTGGGTTCCAGGGATTGGACAGGCGTGGTGGCAAGCACCTTTACCTCCTGGGGGAGCTCTGGGGGGGCTCTGTACTGACCAGGCCTGACATGTTTAGCTTCTGAGATCCAATGAGATGGCGTGCATTCAGAGTGATAGGATCACAGTCTTAACACTCTCATCTTCAGATCACAGTCTTAATCTAATTGTTGCTGTCTCTTGATTTATTGAAGCCCACAGTATAAAATGTGTCATGCCTGCTTCCTCTTATTTCTGCCTACATAAATAAAGTGAATGTGATAAAAATATACGCATGTGACTGTAGGTACATTTGCATGAATTTGTGCACATCAAAGTATAGAAGGGAACATTTAACTTCACCTTTTCATCTATTTGGCTGTACTAGTAGGTATTGTGTCCACAGCACCTATCACTTCTTTGCTTGGAAAAGGAAAAACCATGCAAATCAAATGAAGAAAAGAAAAATCTGAATGGTTAAATTGCAAACCAATGATAAGAAAATGAAAAGAAGGGGGAGACTGGGGACTGTCACACGAGAACTCACACAGAGACGGTGCCTGCTCCCGGGAATTTCTGTGGCACCTAAACATGACGAGACCCAGATCTGCCTGCACTCAGGTCTCCTTGCATTTCTGAACTGTCCACTTCTGACCCCGTTCTGCTTGCTGTGCCCCATGGGCTGTTTTCCCTGTGGTTGCAGCTGCGCCTTGCCCTTAGCTTTCGGCCTAGGTGGTTGCCAGAGTGACTGCTGGCCACGGACTTCTCTCTGAATTCGTGCTATCAGACTTCCGCTCTTTGCATTCTTGGGTAGCTCTGCTCCAGTCTCTTCGAGGTCCTTCGTTTATTTGTCAACCCAACACAAGGCCAGTGTTGGCATTGGCAACAGCGAGGGTCTAAGCAGGAAAAGAGAATTCCTTCTGGAGGGCTTAAACACAAAGCTTTTCACCAGGCAGCCGGCCAAATAGCTGCTGGAAAGTTGCGAAGAAAAGGAGAAGGTCCTGTGGGACGGCGTGGCGTGATGTCCTCTGCTGTTGACACCTGCGTCCAGCTGCCCCCCTGAGGTGGGCACGAGGCGGGGTGAGGGGTCCCTCGGTTGTGGTTCAGACAGAGGAGGCATGATGAGGGGTTCTTGAGATACAGGGAGAGTTGCCTCGGCTCCTCATTCTGAAGACGGGGGAGGGGTGGTGGGGGTGAGGGAGTGGGGGGGGGGTCCAGGTCTTTGTTTGTCCTTCGAGATGAGAAAGCTTGTTGCAGTCTCAGAATCCACTCACTTGAGTTGCTTTGAAGGCACTTCTTGACTCTTGCAAATCAAAAAGTATCCTGAGACAACCAGCGTCCATCGACTGAATTCGCTTCACACTCTTCAATGTCATTCACCGTGCTAAGCCGGAACCTGGAACGGTTCCTTAAATTGAACTAAAAATGTGATATGACAACATAATACTTTCTTTCATTTAAGGTATAGAATTGAATATTGTCTTTATATATTTACAAAGTGTATAGCTACTGGTATGACATGTTTTGGGACATTTCTGTCACCTCAAAAAGACACCATGCTTTCTCTCTCTCTCGATTTTGGTTAATTTAGCTAGTGGTATATCAGGCTTATTGATTTTTTCTTTTTTTTTCAGTTGAATCTATATTTTATTTATTATTTTTTTAAATTTTTCCCACTCATACAAACTTAATAGGTACCCCAGTCCCCTCCCTCCCTCCACCCCTCCCCACCAAGATACTCCACACTCCCTCCCCCTTTTTCCCCTTCCTTTCCCCCCTCCCTCCCTTTCTCCCAGTGCCCCCTCCCCCTCTCCCTGCAGCATCCTTTAGTGTGAATATCTAACTTCCCTCTGGGTCTTCCTCTCTGATGAGGTGTGAGGATTCAGTAGCATTGCCTAGAGCCCTTTCTTGTGTTCCCGTTTAGTATGGGAACACTATTGTAGCTGTTAATCCCTTGCTTCTAAGAATCCTAGCGCCTGTGATCCTTGCTAGACTTTGTCAATGCTATGCCGGTCATTGCACAGGTCATGCAAAGTCCTATTATGGTTACTTCGGCCCTAACTTGTGTGGAGTATCTTGCATGTCATTGCTCCTCCCCATCTTTAGGCTCTTACATTCTTTTTTTAAAAATTTTTTATTATTTATTCAATTGTGCATGTATGCGCGCGTGTGTATGTATATGTGTGTGTGTAGAACCGCAGGTGAATTCGGGAACCACCATGGACGCCTCCACCTCCTCCTTGTTTACTCTGCTCCGGGATTCACAGGCTCCGCCCTACCAGGACCAGAACCGCAGGCCACCTGGCTTCTGCCCGGCATCTGTACGTGGGGTCTAGGATCCGAACTCAGGACCTTCCGCCTGCAAAGCAGAGGCTTAACCCCTGAGCCACCTCTCCAGCCCCGGCTCTTACATTCTTATCGCCCTTCCCCCATCTTCCACAAATTTCCCTGAGCTTTAGGGTTCTGAATTATGGTTCTTTTTTTTTTTTTTTTTTTTTTTTCAGTTTGGCTGTTCCTGCATCGTCCTTGGCTCCATCCTGATTGATTCTTTGTGTTGTTTTCCTTATCTCAATTTTGGATATTTCTCCCCTGATTTTGCCAATCTCCTTCTCTTTTGCTTTTTGGATTGGATTGTTGTTGTGTCCCTAAAACTTTAAGCTGCATTGCTGAATTATTTACTTGTGACGTTTCCATTTTTTTTTTGATATAGGCATTAAGTGCTATAAACTTACCTCTTGGATCAGCTTTTATTGTGTCCCAGAGATTTTGATATGTTGTATTTTTATTATTGTTCGCTTCTAGGAAATCTTGAATTTCCTTTTTGATTTGTTTCTCAACACTTTTCTCATTCGCATCATAGCATTTAATTTCCAAGAGTTAGCTTATTTTCTGCTATTTGTTGTGTTGTGGATGTCAAGCTTTAGACAATGGTGGTCTGATAAGGTACAGGCTATAAATTTCAACTTTCTCATATATGTGAAGATTCATCTTGTGGCCCAATATGTGGTGTATTTTGGAGAAAGTTCCATGTGCTGTTGAGAAGAATGTGTGTTCCTTGATGCTGAGACAGAAGGTTTGATAGATATATGTTAAGTCCATTTCAGTAAGAGTTTTATTTAGTTCCAATGTGTCTCTGTTGAGTTTTTGGCCTGTTGATCTAGCCCATGTTGACAGTGGGGTACTGAAATCCCCAACTATTATAATTTTGAGATTGCTTTCTTGTTTTAGACACTGTAGTGTTTGCTTAATGAATGTGGAGGAGCCCCACTGTAATTGCAAAGGATTATAAACAGGAGGGAAGGGGAAGGAGGACCTCAAAAGAAAGGCGACTAGGAGATCATGCTTTGGTAGAGAAAATAGGCCATGGTCAAGTATTGCATGTACGTAGCGAGACATCCGGTGCAGCTCACTCTCACTTCCCTTCCTGGTCACTTGGGACTGAACAGGTTTTATCTCACTCACCAGGGAGGATATAGGGACTGGCAGATAGATGGTAACCATGCGGGGACACTTGCCCCCCCCCCCCCGCTGTGTCCTTTTCCTATTCTTCAATCTACCTTTGAGTCTCCTCTTATATTAAGATCTTCATTTAAGCAGTCTTTTATCTTTGGTTAGGAGGCGACCTTCAATACCAGTCAGCATGCAGCCAAGGGCGGTGCAGGAAAAACAAAACTGAAAACAACAACAAACTATATAATTCAGAACACCAAAGACCCTACATTATTCACCTGGAACCAGACCAGCCAAATCTCTCCCCATCCTAAAGCTCAGGGAACCTTGCAGAAGAGGAAGTGGCAAGATTGTAAGAGCCTAAAGATGGGGAGGACCAATGATATGCAAGATACTCCACACAAGTTGGGGCTGTAGCAGCCAGGATTGGACTTTGCCTGACCTGCACAATGGTTGACATGTCAACGACCCTCCAAAGTCTAGCATGAAGGAGACTAATAAAGATTGGAGAATAGGAGAAGGACACAGCGGCGGGGGGGGGGCAGTGTCCCATTTGCCGCATGGTTACCATCTATCTGCCAGTCCCTATATCCTCCCTGATGAGTGAGATAAAACCTGTTCAATCCCTTCTCACAGGGGAGAAGGCTCCAGGCAGTAGGCTCCTTAGAGGCAAGGGATTAACAGTCATAATAAAGTTCCCATACTAATGGGGAGCCCAAGAAGGGGCTCTGGGCTATGCCACTAAGTCCTGAACCCTTATTAGTGGAGGACTCAGAGGGAAGTTTGGTGCCAACATAAAAGGATGCTCAAGGGATGGGAGGCATCGGGAGAGGGGGAGGGAAGAAGGGAGTAAAAGGAAAGGGGGAAGGGGAGAGAGTGCAATGGGGGACAACTGGGAAGGGGAGGGATGAGGGAGAGGATGGGGTACCTATTGAGCTTGTGTGATTAGGAAAAAAATAAAACGTGGGAGAAAAAATAAAAACAAACCCCCCACCATGTTTCCTAGATCTCCCTTAACTCAAACTCCAGGCAATCACTTAATCGACCCTCTGTTCTTGTACATTAACCTATTCAGGCACTTTGATTAGATGGAATCGTGCAATATGTGAGGCTTTCATATAGCTTTTCCCCACATATATCATGTTTTATAATTTATCTACATAGTAGTATATATTAGTACTTCCATCTTAGTACTTTTATTAAGCTTTTATACACCACAAAATCTACCTAATTAAAATGTGTAGCAGTGAAATTTAGTACTCTGGAAGATTAAGTACTCTTGAAGATTTGGACTAACTGTATTTATCACCTCAAAGGAATTTCTGATCACCCCAAATTCTGGCCTAGTACCATCTATTTATCTCGCTATCAAGAGATCTGCATGTGATATAAAATCAAATAAGGTCATATTCTTCTATTATTTATTTCATTTATTTATTGAGGCAGAGACTTACGTAACCCACGCTGGCGTTGGACCTACATCTCTTAGTAAGACCTTGAACTTCTCTTCTTCCTGCTTCCCATTCTTGAGTCGCAGGGCTACAGACTCCAGTCCCATGTTCTGTTGGGAACTGATTCCAGGGCTTCGTTCACGCTAGGCAGGCACACATCCCAGTCCTCCACAACAGGTCTTACAAGGTCTTTGTTTCCTTTAACTTTTCTTTATTATTTAACGTGAATGCAGTGTGTGTGCATGAACATCATAATATTTTTTTAAATCCATGACAACGTATCTCCTCCCTCAACACCGACAAGACACTGCTATTAGACTTACAGATTTTACAGTTGTTTTTCTGTTCTGCCTTTTCATCTTTTAATATGCCACCAACAAACAGTGTGTTTGTGTTGCTTACTTTTCTCATTTCTTTGTAAAATACCTGATAGAATAACTGAGAGGAAAGGCATATTCGCGCACCAGTTGAGAGAGCTGAGTTCCCTACAGCCGGGGCATGATGGATCAGAGCAGTTTGCATGTTGGCAGCCAGGAAGCAGAGAGAGCAGCAGAATGCAGGCAGGGTCAAAATGCCCCTGGGGGACCTAGCTGTTTGTCACTCGCTGGGTCTCACTCTTAAGGTTTTTCGTAACTTCCCAAAAGAATACCATCGTCCGGGTAGCAAGGGTCCAAAACATGACCCCATGGGAGTCATTTCCATACGCACCCACGGCAGCATTAAATTAAAGATTAGTATGGGAAGTGTGACGTTTGTTTAGTTCTGCAGTCACCAGTAGGGACTGCTAGCCGTCTGGTCTGTCCTTGTCATGTCATTTCGCTTTTGGAGCTTCCTGATTATTTCTTGTTAAATTGGCATCAAAGTACCGAATGGGCTCTTGAGCCACTGTCATAAAAGGGATCGATCGCTTTTTACACTTGCGTTTCTGGCAATTGTTTGTAACAGCCACTTTCCAGTGTGTGCTTCCTGATGGTCACTCGAGATGAGAACTTGTCCGGCGTGGGAAGGAGTGCCTGGCAGAGGTGGATTTTCACTGCCTGTTTATTTCGCATGGTTGCGTCTCTGGAGTACAGTGTTTGAGTAGTGCCTGCCTCTGTGGGCCAGGTGCGTGCTGAACCTTTGCCATTTTCCTCTACGAATAAGCCAAGTGAACTGACCCGCTCCGGGGCCAAATGAATGTCCTTAAACCCAAAGACAGGGACAGTACAGACCTCTGCCTTCCCAGCTCTCCTTTCTAGCAGGTACTGGCGTCTGCGCAGCTGTGAGAGCTACTGGTTTCTGCGATAATAAACCAGGAGGACTAATGGTTTGAGGATGGCTTGCAGGTTTGTTTACTTTTAAGTAGTGGGCTATGGGCTATGACAATGCACTAAAATGCGGTAAATGGTATAAATAATGCGCGTTCCTGTAGAAAAACGAGAAGATGTAGATAAGCTTAAAAGAGAATGCTAAGACTTGAGTCTTTTTTAAAAATAGGTCTTAATGCGGGATCTGCAGAACCACGCAAATAAATAGGCATGTCAAGTGTGCTTCCTTGAGCCGCGAGTGTACATCAGTGGCGGAGCACCTGCTTAGCATGCTTTAAGGTCGTCAGTTTGATTCTTAGTACTGAAATATATATAAGACATGTGTGATACATATGTGTATATGCACATATGTGTATGCATATATGCGTATATGCACATATGTGTATGCATATATGCGTACGTGCTTATCTCCTCTTTTTCTTTCCAACACCCAACCACACCCACCCCCCACACCTTCTAGTTTGCAAGACATAATTTCTTTTTAGCTTTTTTAACATTGAAAAGCACTTTTAAAAATCAATGATCACATTTAATATAGCATCGTTCTTTCACCTTAAAATTGCTCATTAAATACAGTTGTTTTTTTCTTAAATTTATTTACCATTTATGTATTTATTTATTTATGTATTTATTTATTTTTCTGTGTGTGTGTGTGTGTGTGTGTGTGTGTGTGTGTGTGTGTGTATCAGAGGGCATTGTGTGTCCCTGTGGAGGCCCAAGGGTGACTTCAGGAATCATCCTGGATTGTTTCCTTTTTGCTTTGCTCTGGGATTTCTCAGGCTCTGCCTATCAAGGCCGGAAGTGCAGGCCTCTGTTTGCACCTGGTGTTTTTTACGTGGGACCTGGGATTCAAACTTAGGACCATCTGCTTGTGAGGCGAGTCTTAACCCCTGAGCCATCTCTCCAGCCCTCAGCTTTCTTTTTAATGTGATAAATGCCTAGCAGTCCAAGTGCTGAGGTTAGTATGTCTAGTTTCAGTCTCTCTCTCTCTCCGTTACTCTGTAGGTGTCTGTGTGCACATGATGCGCGTGCATATGTGTGTGTGTGCGCGTGCGTGTGTGTGTGTATGCATGTGTGTAGAGGCTGGATCGATATTTTGTGTCCTTCTCAATTGTCTCACCAAGCCTAGCACACAAACTCAGGTCTTACAGTCATCAATGCATGGAATTGACTCACCATCAAATTCATGTGTATAGAGTTGTTTGTAGTATCCTTGTATGATCCTTTTGGTGTGGGGAGGAGAGTCATTGCAATTTACAGTCCGAGTCCATCGTGGAGGGGAAGGCGTGGTGTAGACAGCTCAGTGAGGGAGGGTGTAGCTAGTCCTTCTGTTATCCTTTTGAGGGCTACAAGCTCTATATGAGATCCTCAATCAAATTCGTGATATTAGTAGTGTGCATCTTATTTTTCCATTGTTGGGCTTACCACAGTCTATCCATTTTATTAATGTTTTCCATCATAAGATGAAAGAAGCTGGGCAGGCAGGCTGCATGGAGAAAATCAAAACTGAATCAAGATCTGAAGGAGTTACGAGAGTTTGTCAAGCTAGCATCCATCAGAAGTATGTTTTCGCTTGCTGAGGCAGCTGGAAGAAAGACCTTTGGTGGGCACGAGCCCAAAATAACTGAGCAAAAAGCAAGACAAGAGGCGCTGGGGCAAGAGAGGAACAAGTCAGAGGAAATGCGGGCCAGGATGCTGGCTTGCGTTCTCCGTGAACTGGGGAGCCAGCGCCAAATGTGAAGTAAACGAACAGCACCACATCATTAGCATGTTTTAAATGAATATTAAAATTAACATGCAAAGTAATGGGCTTCTTTATGGCATTTTCAGATAGATATGCCATCATATTTTTATTCGCTCCTCCCCCATCAATGCATTTAATTGTTAGGGGGTGCTCCCCCATCGCCCTGCCTGCCTCTTGCTGCCCCTTCCTTCTCTCAGATAGTCTGTCCTTCTGCTTTCATGTCATCTGTTTCACTACTCTCTCTTTTTCTTCCCCCTTAAGATGACTTCCTCCCCTCTCACAGTTCCCTTTTTATTTTACACACACACACACACACACACACACACACACACATACACACACACACAGAGTCTGCATGTGAGAAAACATATGGCATTTGTCTTTGTAGTTTTGGCTTATTTAGGCTTAGCAGAACGATCTCTGCTTCCATTCATTTTCCTGAAAATGTCATGATTTCATATTTTGTTTATGACTGAAAAAATTCCCTGTGTATATGAACCACATTTTCTTTATCCATCCGTTCATGGAAGGCTGTTTAATCTGGCCCATTTCTTAGTTATTGCTAACAGAGCGGCGATCGACAAGGACCTCTGAAATACGTTGACTGAGAGTCTTCGGGTGTGTGCCCAGGAGTGGTATAGCTGGGTCATATTGCTTGCAGTTTTTTTGAGGAACCCCCGTAGTGGCTTTCACAATGTTGTTTTTCTGGTTTCTAAGAACGAGTTTCGCTATGTTATCCTGCCTGACCTTCCTCTTGGGTTCAGGCGATAGTTCTGAGTAGGTGGGCTGACACCATGCAAAGATCCACGGTGCAGTTTGAAGAAAGCACTCTGGCTGTTTTGTTGGTTATATAACCTGAGGACAGACCGATGCAAACTCCGGGCAGCTGCCAGAGTAATGAAGGTGAAAGGTTTGGGGCAAAGGGGCGGCAGTGAGAATGGTTCACACTGTAAAGATAGAGGGTATCTTCATAACTTACACATAAAGCACAAGAGGAGAGGGTCTGAGTAACCACAGTTGGCTTCCTTCTCTACCACGTGGCTGCCCCAACCCCTCCAATTCCACCCTCTGCCTTTTGGGTGATGGAAGATACTAATCAAATGTAGTGATCAGTATCCCAGAAAGTGTCCTGGCAGGAAAGTTTAACGCACATGTGGACCAGTTAGCTGTGCCAATAAGACTTTAACAGTGTGAACTGGAGAGACAAGGAAGAAAGGTCATGGAGAGTAGAAGCGGTATTGAGCCTTCGTGAGTAAGCAGAAGCCATAAATAAACAGGGGCGCTAAGCAAACAAAGACGACGAGCAGCAAAGAGATGGACAGGGTCCGCATGGACGATGCCAAGCCAGAGCAGATGCCCCGGGGAGCCAGGGGCCGGGTGCTGCCAGGGATATGTTATAAGACGTGGGAGGCAGGTGCAAGACAGGGAAACGCCACAGGTGTGTGGGGCATGAGCCATACAGAGTCTGGCTAGAATCAGTGCCACAGAAGCCAAAACCACATAGGAGCCAAAACTGTGACCCCGCGGCCGGTGAGGGAGGTGAGAGGAAGCCTGTTGCTGAGAGACACGGCAGATGCGCAGAGACGCTGAGGACACGTGACAGGGGCAGCTGCTTGGGGTCCGTGTTGGTCCCACCCCTGCTGGCCATGCAGATTCTGCCACCAAATCGTTCCCCAAAGGTCGCTTCTCGCATCCGTTCAAATGGCCTCCTGTGCTTGAGCCAGTAAGAGTAGCTTTTAGTTCACACTCTAGGGATAAACATGCATTTAACTGGAAATTTCTGGGTGCCTACTTGTCTCTCAGGTTGGAGACTGGCAGATTAGGTAATTCCCTGGATCTAAAGAACTTTCTGGAATCACAGAAAGTATGTAATCTATGGTATATGGGAGAACCATTACTTTGATTCACAGGGGTTTAGTACAGGCTATCTTCATGGTTGAGAGAGAGAGAGAAAGAGAGAGAGAAAGAAAGAGAGAATATATATCATGGCATCCATGCAGAGGTCAGAGGTCAATTTTTTCTTTCTGTGGGCTTCAGGGATTGAATTCAGGTTCCTAGGTCTGCATGCAGATGCCTTTACCTACTGAGCCATTTAGTCTGCCCTAAACACTGCCATCCTTTCGACAGTCTGCTTCCCAGCCCCCTCTCTGTAGCGCTGTCTGATGCTCCCAAGCACCGGAAGGGAGTCTGTGCTTGCAGAGAAAACACTTGTGTCACATAAACAATGCCTGGGCACGAGTCATGTGCTGTTGGCTGAAAGTTTGATGTGGAGTCAAATGCAACACAAAACTAACTTTTTTTTTTTTTGCTTTTTATTTATTGTTTCTATTAATTTTTTTTGGAGACAGGCTCTTACTCTCTATAGCCCAGGTTGACTTCAAATCTGTGATCCTCCTGCCTCAGCCCCAAGACTTGGGTTTATAGGTTTGAGTTGCTGTACTGAGCTGCAGTATAGGTTTTAAATGAGGCGTCTTTCAATGAATAAAGTGGGGTCATGTGTTGTTTAATGAAAATGTGGTGTCCACCATGCCTCCTTTCAGAAGAGAAAGAAGAACGTTCCAGTTGAGCTTGTGGCTTCTCTTCACTGCATGATTCTGTCCACGCTGGAAGTTGAGGCCTAGTTGAGAAATGAACAGGCATCAAACTATTGTGAGAAATGCAATTTTTCTCCACGGACGCCAGGACAGTAATGCATAGCACACTCATCTTTGCCCTTATCTCAAACTGTGTCAGAAACTGCCAGTTTCGCATAGCTCCGGTGTCGGAGCCCAGAAAGAGTTTCACAATCCTTCTCGCCACTGGACTGCGGCCAACCACTTCCCCTTGGTCCGAGTTGGCATTCACAGTGAGCCTGTCTGTTTTTCCTTGCACGACGACCTGTGTCTTTCTAAGATCAGGAATACTCTTGAGGATCAGATTTGTCGGACTTAAGGAAACGCCTCTGTCAGTCTGTTCAAAGTCTAGACCCCATGGTAACTCAGCTGACTTTGATTTGGAAGGGCTTTGTAGAATCCATTGTGTAAGACTTTGCTCCTGAGAGATCATGCCAGCAGTTTCTTTCTTGTTTCTGTGTGAATCACTTCTTCCTAAAAGTCAGTTTGCCATCGAGTGTGTTCTGCATGTTTGCTGAATGAACGCCTAGACTCTAGCATACTAGTCAGATCTTTGTTGTTACTGTTATCACCAATAACGGGATAACAAAGGAGAATTTATTCTGGTTCAAGGTTTCAGAGGTTATAATCCAGTCGGCTGGTTACATCATTGCTAGGCACGTGATGAGGCTGAGCATCATGGGAAAGGGTTTTGCAAAACACAGATGTTCGCCTCATAGCGGTTAAGAAGCAGAAGGACAGAGGAAGGGACCAGGGACAACACGGCCCCGAGCACCTTTCCGCAGTGCCTGCTTCCTCTCACTAGGCTCCCGTTTCCAAAATCTCCACCTTCCATTTCCCCACGATGCCGCCAAAGTACGAGTCTACCGGTGAATTAACAGATTAAGCAAAAGGCCTCGTGCTTCAATCGCTTTTTAAGTATTGGTTATGTCAGCTGGCTACCAAGTCTTCAGCACGTGAGATTTATGGGGTACGTGTCGTGTCTCCCCCAGTGAGAGAGAACTGCCGATGCGGGGGAATGGGGAAAGCTGAGTGCAGCAGTGCGGGGTAGAGCCGTCTCCAGCAGGGAACTGGACCGTCGCTGCCTTAGCGCTCGGCTCCTTCTCTTCACTTCTTCCCACTCCCTCTCTGGTTTCTAGGAAGATGGGCCGCGGGCCCCCACACTGGAAAGGGGTTGAAGCGCACCGGGGCGGGCAGTCAGGGGGCCCCCCTGAGTTGTGAACCAAGGCGTGGGGAGCAGTTGGTGTACCTGTTGTCATCGGCGCCGCCCACTGTCACCGGGCACAGGACCTCTGCTCCTGAGCTTACTTGGCCCTGTTCTTCCGCAGCATCCCGTCGCCTTCCCCTCTTTCTGTTAGTTGCTAGGCAAAGCGGTGCTTTTAGAGACACGTCCCTTCCTTTGTTTTCCACCAACGTGGATGATGGAAGTCAGCCGCCCAGGGCCCCCTGCCAGCCGCCTGAACTTTTTAACGCGTGCTCCAGGACCTGGAACTAAGCAGGTCTCAGCACCCAGCTGCTACCTCACCCTCTTAAATTATGATCTGGAACTCATCATACTCAGGAATGTACCGCTTAAGTGAGCGGAAATCAATCTTCCTCCACCACGTTCTGTCTTGACTGTGCTTGTTTGGGTTTTGTGCTCATCGAGGTCTGAACCCTTTAGGTTCACATTTTCTTTCATCCATCATTTACGGGATATGGGATTTGAGAGGAACGAAAAGAGGGGAAGGGAATTAAACCGGAAAGAGATGGATGCATTTGACTAGGAGCCCTGGTGGGAATGTCACTTAGGGGGCCAATGTTAGCAGAGGCCAGGTTTGAAAGTCTATAGCTAGATTTCCGAATCACTGCTTTATTACTACGTCTCTGTCCTGGGTTAGAACTGCAGGAGCCGCGGCATCCCTGGGCCCCATGCCAGCTATGGATAGTTCTGAGGAAGCAGGGCAGTGCCCGAGGCCGCGGGCAGTATGAAGTTCCCAGGGCGTGGGTTCTGTGGGCAGATGTGGATCACTTGCCACTGTGTTCTGGAGGGTCCTTAAATGACAGGTGAAACTATCATTTATTCTTTCGACATCACCCATAGTCTTTACTGTGATAGATGGGCTAGTAAGTTCCATTCTTCATTAATGAATTTATTATTTTTTTAAATTTTTTTATTTATTCAGTTTTGTGTGTGTGTGTGTGTGTATGTGTGTAGAACCACGGGCGAATTTGGGAACCACCATGGACGCCTCCACCTCCTCCTTGTTTACTCTGCCCCGGGATTCACAGGCTCCGCCCTACCAGGACCAGAAACGCAGACCGCCCCTGCTTCCACCTGGAGTCTATACGTGGGGTCTAGGATCCGAACTCAGGACCTTCCGCCTGCAAGGCAGAGGCTTAACCCTGAGCCACCTCTCCAGCCCCTGAATTTATTATTATTTATTTATTTATTTCAGTTTTTTTTAATTTGTGAGATGTACTTTAATGAGATCATGATGGTTAAAAAAAGGAGGTCTGTACTTTTCTTTCTTTTTTTATGGTAAAGTACACTTAAGACACTCAAATGGCATCTACCGTAAACTCAGGGATGCCGTCGCCTTTGGGATTTACTCTCAGGTGGCCGGGCCTTTTCTTTTTTAGCTCTGAGTTTCTTGGGATTCGTGAAGAATTCAGGCAGTCGTAGTAGCGATGTGTGATTTCTGTCTTCAGTGCCCAAAGCAACGCTGGCTATGTGCCAGCCCGTCTGCAGTTCACCTTCTCAGCGGCTGAGCTGGGGAGACAGGGGCGATACTGTTATCTTCCAGGACCACAGAGGGCTGATTCGGAAAAGGCCGAGAGGCGACTTGGGGAGGTTTGTCCCTTTGCCTGTTGTCTGACCCCTGTAGGCTGAAGCGTAGGGCGTGGCCTTGTGCAGTTTAACCAATGAGCCAGGAAGCGAGAGAGACCAGGGTGAGTGTGGTGAAGGTGGCTTCAGCCAGCCCTACATCACGCTTCTTCCTACCCACCCACAGCCCAGCATTTGCCCACCGATTACGGTACTATTTTTTTCTCTCGCTGCTAAAATGAACCATCACAAACACAATCATTGCCTTACGGTTCTGTAGATCGGAAGATCAGGATGGTTGGCCTAGGTTAAAATTCAGTTATCTCTGGGGCTGGGTTCTATTCACACTTGTTCCTCTTCTTTTCTCAAGGCAGTAATGGGGGGGGGGGTTACACCCCATGTTGAGTTTCCCCTAAACTATCTTCAATCACATTTCCTTCTGTTGCAGTTTGAACGTGCCCCTTCCAAAATTCACACTAAACCTTAAGTCTTACTGTGGGGGTACAAATAAAACAGGGCTTGGGGACAGTGATTAAGTGCTTTATAAAATCTTCTGTCCTCTGCCTGTGAGGACACATTTATCCCCTCCAAAGAAAGAAGCATCAAGACACCATCGTGGAAGCATGAAATAGGGCCCACTAGATGCCAATCTAGCTAGTGCCCTGCTCCTGTAGTTCCCAGCCTCGAGAAAGGTGAGAAATAAATCCATACTATTTATAAACCACCGAGACACCTCAAAAGACAGCATTCATGGACTAAGACATCTTCTGAATTTTCTGTTTTCTTCTTCCACATTTAAGGTTCTTTATGACTATACTGAGCCTACTCACATAATACAGGATAATGTCATTTTTTCAAATCTGATGATTAGCAACCTTAATTCCTTTCAAGACTCTTGTCATAGTTCTGTAATTCATATTGCCATGTAACGTAACATACGCATCGATTCCAAGGAATAGGGTGTGGATTTTGGTAGGATCCATTGTTATTCTGCTTTCTAAAACCATGATTCATTATGCTGTCTGATTAAAGAATTAGGACTTAAAACAAGTCAATCCTTCAGATATCAGGCCTGAAACACCCCCTCGGTGATGACATCCATGAGACCCGCCGCATCTGAAGGAGTTGGTCTCTGGTTTGACTGGCCTCTACCATATTGCTTGACTTTCATAGAAAATAACTTGGTACATACACTGAGTATGTATAAACAGGTAAGTAGGTGAAACTATCATTTATTCCTTCGACATCACCCATAGCCTTTACTGTAATAGACAGGTTAATAAGTTCCATTCTTGGGCTGGAGAGGTGGCTCAGGGGTTAAGCCTCCGCCTTGCAGGCGGAAGGTCCTGAGTTCGGATCCCAGATCCCACGTATAGACGCCAGGAGGAAGCGGGGGCGGCCTGCGCTTCTGGTCCTGGTAGGGCGGAGCCTGTGAATCCCAGGGCAGAAGGAGGTGGAGGTGTCCATGGTGGTTCCCGAATTCGTCCGTGGTTCTACACACACACACACACACACACACACACACACACACACACGCACACGCACATGAGCACAGTTGAATAAAAAAAAATAAGTTCCATTCTTCATTATTGAAAATTTCAAGCATAATAAGTCTGTCCATCTATACTACGTCATAACCTTATCTGATAGTACTTTCATTAACTCAATTAATGCCTGGGGACATTTTACACAAACTACAATATTCATTAGCTACCAGTTTCTAAAACTACTCAGAAGTAGTCTGATTTGACCCATATATAAAAATACACACACACACACACACACACACACACACGCACACACACACACGCACACACACACACACACACACACACAAACATGCTGGTCAATGTGGTGGGAAAATGTGCTAAATATTTAATAAAGATGTATGAGATGCCATACTACTTTAAGGGAAAGAAAAGTGAAGGCCCAAGGGTGACACTGAGAATCATCCTGGATTGCTCTACTTTCTTTTTGCTTTGCTTTTGGGTTTCCCAGTCTCTGCCTTTGGAAGTTTGATTGTGTTTTTAGATGGGATCTGGGATCTGAATTCACGTACTTCTGCTTGCAAGGCAAAGGTTTATTAACTCCTGACCCATCTTTCCAGCTCCAACTCACTTTAATTCTCATACAGGAAAAAGATGCTCATCTTGTAAGAGGCAGAATTCATTATCTGACAATATACCTCTCTGATTTAAAGCTTTTCTCCTCTCATTCGCTCCACTGGCTCTGAAAGCAAAGACCACGGACCAATGTAGCAAGCTTCAGGGTTTCATGAATCGCCTGTGGGGACTTCTGAAATAACAGTAAAAGTTTTAGGCACTAAGCAAGCTGATTGGATGGGCTACTTCTACCTTCAAGACCAGTATTTCTGTGATAAGTTCAAAACTGGAATACAATGCAACATTTCAGTAGGAAAAAAGGTTGGGGTGAAGTTCTGCTAGACTTCCCTTTTAAAAACCCTTAGACTGGAATCTCACCATCACAGCTCTGTGAGTCTGGAATCCTGTCTTAGCTGTTCCCAGTCGGCTCATCAGTTCTTCCAGCGTCTTGCTATTTACCGGCTATTTACTGTACATCATGGGCTTTGGGAGGGATAATGTTATCTAGAATGAAAGCGATCCTGTAATGCATCTAGCTTGGTGAGTAATGCAGGATTAAGACAGAGAAGAAACACGATTCTCAAGTACTTGTCTGCACCGCAGACAGAATGTGACCAGAGAGGAAGCCGTATCATGCAGGACAAGAACAGAATAGGAACCCCTCTTTGTGGCAGCGAGCGAGGCATGAGGAGCGATGCGGGTGCCTTTGAGAATCATGGCTTCCAAAGATCATATCTGATAGATTCCTTTTCCTCCAACCCCAATGTCAGAGCAAAAGCTCGGCTTGCACACGTCCTCCCCCCAAACTTCAATGGCCAACCGGTACTTGCAAAGTCCACACTGACAGGATCCGTAGTCATGTCCCTCATGGGGACAGGGGACAACTCTGTCCCCTCTGTCCTTCACCCACCCACAAGCCTAGGGACTATAACAACTTCACTCTGTCTTCAGATGCTGAGAATTAGCTCAGGGGCCTTGTAATCGACACGTTCTTTCCAACTCTTGTCCGTGGCATGGTGTGCCCGTGCTTTTGAGTCTTACGATATCTAGTTAGGCAGTCTTCTGAGAGTCTGCCTGGCTCCGTCACTGCTGGGTGACAGTGAGTCAATGCGATACTGCCAAAGCAAGCAAGTTCCACGGGCCTGTCACTTCCCTCTGCATAGGTGACTATTTGGAAAACTAAGTCAACATCTCGCAGGCGACCCTGTCAAGTTCTGTCACTGACTTAACGAGGAGTAAATGAAATGAAATGAAATCTGCTCTTTTTCTGCTGATTGCTTTGTTAGATGGGGGTCTTGTTCTGTTGCTCAGACTAAGTGCAATTCCTAGGAAATAGCAGCTCTCATTCCCACTGCTCCAGTGAGTCCTTAGTGTGATAGTTAATCCTACCAACTTGGCATTAACTAAAGACCAGCTGAGACCACCTGAAGAGATTATCCAGATCAATACATTACAATACAAGACCAGCCTTAGATCCCATTGGAACCTCCATAGATCCCATTGGAACCTTCCAGTAGAATAGAAGAAGAAGACTCCAGAAATCCTTCAGCCTTCACCCACTAGCCTTTCACATGGTTGTGACGTAGCCTGTCTCCAGCTTCAACCAACCAGCCATGCTGCTTCCGCCCCTAAAGTGCTATATCTCCCCTCGGGAACTGTAAGTCAAATAAATCTCCCTTTCTCTCTTAAGTTGCTCGACTTTGGGTGCTCTCTCACAGCGATAGTTAAGAGGAACCGTGACACTTAGTGAGCCCTAGGAAGAAGGATGAACATCGCTTCCTCATGGCTCTTTACAATAAATACTGCAGGCGGCAGAGCTTCAATTTGTGTCTCCATCTGTCTACTCTTCTTCCATGCTACGGGCTCCTAACTGTGCACAAAGCTGCCTAGAATTTCCCCTTTTCCCCTTGGAGCTAAATGTGACCATATCACTGACTGTGACCAACCAGGCCCATGTGGATGAAGCTCCAGGCAAGTTTTCTCTAGAGAGACGTGCTGCTTGCCTCTGCTGCTGCTTCACCCTGCTTTCTGGATCCTTGATGTGATCATGGCTGCTGCTTTGGTTACCAAAACGACCACGGCAGTGAGGACCACCAGTGAGGAAGGGCGAGCAGCGAGCTGAGCCCAGGACCCAGGGTATGACGGCCCCTGACTCGGACTTTCTGCACCAGGGCTTGGGAAAGAAAACCACATTATCTACGGATCCTGTCAGTGTGGACTTTGCAAGTACCGGTTGGCCACTGAAGTTTGGGGGGAGGACGTGTGCAAGCCGAGCTTTTGCTCTGATATTGGGGTTGGAGAAAACCACATCATTTTTCTGCTTCTCGTGGCCAATTGGATCCACAGCGATGAACTCCACACATTTGGTACTTTAATGCTCCAGTTTGTGAACGACAAACTGTGGTATGAGCAAATAAAATAATGTGCCAAGTTTTCTCATTTATTTGAATTTAGGAGCCAGATCCTGGCTTCTGCCGAAGCCCGTAGATTTTGTGCCCCTCATTCCTTACTTTCTGAGCGCTAGAGTGCTGTTGTGTAACTTCTGTGGCTGTAAAGAAGTCCTCGGCTAAGCTAGAGGTGCTGGATGAGGAGCCTCTAACTCGTCTTTCCATCATCTGCTTTGGAACTGAGCTGGGCTGGAGGGTTGGCTTGGTGGTCAAGAGGCTCACCTTGCAAGTACGAGGAATGGGTTTGGTTCCTCAGAAGTCCATAAAACCCAGACAGTGTGGTGGCTGCCTGTGACCCCAGCACTGGGGGTTGGGGGGGGGACAATGACAGGAGGCCCCAAGGTAAGCTGGACTGCTCAAGGTTCACTGGTGAGCTCCGGATTCCATTAGGAGATGCTGCTTTAATAATGAAGGCAGAGAGTGATTGAAGAAGACACAAGCATCAACTTTCGGGTCTCCATATGCACACACAAGTATGTGCCCATGCACATGCACACAGACATGCAAACAGGCATCTACACATGCATGCTCACATACATGCAAAAGTCATGATCTACAAGGTTATTATTTCAGTATCTTGTTGGGATAAAGGAGCTGACTCGAAGCAAACTGAGGGCAGGAAGGGTTTATCATTTTGGCTTATGGTTCCAGATGGGATAGAGTCCATCCTGGCAAGTAACCATGGTAACAGGCAAGGACGTCATTGAATCCACACTGAGGAACCCTGGAGAGAAAACAGGAAGTGGGACTGGGATATCAAACCTTAAAGCCCACCCCAATGATACAGTTCTTCCAACAAGCCTCTACTCCTGAAGTTTCCACAATCTTCCCAAACAGCTACGCTAGTTGGGGACCAAGTATTCAAACACATGATCCAATAAGGGATGTTTCATGTTCAAACCACACACAATTTAAAGAAAGAAAGAAAGAGAGAGAGAAAGAGAAAGAGAGAAAGAAAGAAAGGAAGAAAGAAAGAAAAGAAAGAAAGAAAGAAAGAAAAGAAAGAAAGAAAGAAAAGAAAGAAAGAAAGAAAGAAAAGAAAGAAAGAAAAAGCTTACCAGATTATTCGGCTCTCTGCCTTAATTTGAAGGGCATATATTAATGAAATCATTGCAACAATGTCCCTGCTTGGTGTTTTAGTCAAGTGTAATCTACTCTCCTCTTGCCAGCCATGGGTTAGGACCGTGTTACAAACACAGGACGGTGCTGAGCAGAAGATGGGGCCATGCATCTGGGTGATCAGTAGCTTGGAGGGCCTGGGGGGCAGGGGTGGGCAGACTGTCTGCATTCACAATACCCTCCATGGCGCACTCAGACCCGTGTGATGCAGTCTAGTAGCCAGAGAGGGGACCGGCCGGCAGGCCCTCGAGCAGGCAGGAAGCAGCTTGCTCATTAGCGCCAAGCTGCACTACGAGACGCAGAAGGAGAGCAAAGAAGGTATTGTTGGCCAGCGTCCAGGGGAAAGCCAGACTGGCTGAAACTGTGCAGTTCCCTCCGCCAGGAAGCAGCCATCTACGCAAACAGGAAGTAGAGAGGGCTGGGGGAGAGAACAGTGGTTAGCTGGTGAGAAAGGAGAGCTGACACCAGATGGCCGAACGTGGTTACATGCAAAAGAGTGAGATGCAGGCCTAGCGCTTTGCACACCCAACGCGCAGCTCTGTCCTGGGAGGCCTCGCTTCGGTGTCCTGGCAGCATGCTGATGTCTCGTTCAATGTAATGCGACTGAAATAACTTCACGTTCTGTGAGGGTGAGATTAGAAAAGACATTGCTTCACAGATAGCAAGTGGCTTCGTTCAAATGCATTCGTATACCATTGCAAAGCACTTCAGAAAATTGCTATGATTAAAATAACATGTCTATTAAAAGATGGATTAAAGGGGGACACTATTGGAATAGAGAAAGGAGACCGAAGAGGAAGGGTGGAGAAGTGGCAAGGAGATGAATATTAAAAAAATACATTATATACATTTATGAGCATTTCATCATGAACTTTCTCTTCTGAATGACTAATATTCACCAATAAAAAATGAACACAGATGCATTGGGTTTCTAAGGATAACATAAGCAAATTGCCACAGACCTGGTGACTTAGACAGCAAGCATCTGTCCTGCCACTCTTTTGGAGGCAGATGTCTAAAATCAAGGAGTTGGCAGGGTCGGACTTCTGAGGCTCTGGCGGAGCATCCTCCGTGCTTTGTCCAGCGACTGGTGGAGTCTGGCGTTCCTTGGCTTGTGGCAACATGACTTCGGTCCTGTTTCCTTGTCCACATGGCCTTTCCTCCTTTCTTGCTGCTGGATCTAAGGTCCACCTGGATGATATCGTCTCATGATCCATAATTTAATTAGAATTTCCAAATAAGGGAACTTTTTCAGAGGCTAAGAATTAGGACTTGGATCTTTCTCTCTCTCTCTCTCTCTGGAGTCGAGGCATCAGTTAGGAAAATATGAGTGCAGATTTTATTGTATTTTTAAAAACAACTGTGAAATAGTTGCGTGAGAACATCTGTCTTAAAGTTTGCATTCTCACAGCTTGATTCTTCAAAGTGCTAGTCTGGCCCCTCTGCTACTATCCTCCCTGAATCTTGCGCCTCTCAGCATTCCTAGAAAGAGGGGGGCATGTGGACTTGGGTCCTGTAAAATGTCTCCCACGGGGTCATGTGATTGAACCCTTGGTCTCCATCTGGTGGCCCTGTGTGGGGAGTTTGTAGACCCTTCAGGAGGTAGGGCCTAGCTAAGAGCAGTGAGACATTGGGGTGTGTGTATGGGTGCGTGTGTGTGTGTGTGTGTGCGCGTGGGGGGCAGTCCTTGAGGCACATGGCAGATTGGCCCCCTGTGTTTTGTCTGCTTCCTGTTCTTCTGAGGTACGGGGAGGTGAAGGGTCCCGACACCAGGCTTCTGCTGCTATGAAACCACGCAGTGCCTACCCGTGATGCTTCATCCCTCTAGGGCCCAAATCAATCTTCCTTCCCTTCAGTTATTTTTGGATATTCATCCCAGTGATGACAAAAATATCTAGTATATCCTCCACGGAGAAATGATATAGTCCTTCCTATGTGTACATACGATTTTTATACATGGTGGAGAATTGCTTCTTGGAGGGAGGGCTGCCACCCAGGTTGATGGAGAAGTGACATCATTCACCTATGGAAGAGACAGGAAAGTACCAGTAGTGATCATGGAAGCTCAATACTGGACGGATCTAAAGAACCTCAAACCTCCAAAAGACTGGATTAGTCTGAAGAACCTCCAACGAGCAGGACTAGAAGGGTGTGGCACTGTGGTCACGCGTTGGAAAACAAATGCAATCCTGTAACTCTCTGCTGGAGATTTCTGATAGGCTCCTATTGGATGATGGGTGGATTTGGGATTTCTCACCACAGCACATGAGAACTTTGTAAGCTGTACTCCATTCTTTCATTTTTAAAATGTATTTAATGTGTGTGCATGTGTTTGCTTGCATATATGCAGTAAACTTGTAGTTTGAGGACAGCTTGTAAAAGAGTCGATTCTCCTCCTCTGCTATGTGAGTTCTGGGAGTCTAACTCAAGTGGCCAGGCTTGGCAGCAAGCATCTTACCTGCTAAGCCACTTTGCTGGCACTCTCCCTAATCTTTTAGATTGACTTTTTCTCACTTTGAAAGGCCGCACATCTGCCATAGTAAAATTGTTGCTGTTTGCCAAGCAAGTCGTGTTACAGCATTCCTGGTTTGATGACATCGTTCCGTATGCCTGGAATGGCCTTCTCTCCTCTCTGCCTGAGGATTCCATTGTCCTCTATTGTATGGAGTTTGTCCTCCAACACGACATGCATGATGTCCTTTTGGACTTTGCCCCCAGTCTGACCTAAAAGGGGAGGTTATGTTCTGTCTTGGTTCAGTAGTAATTTCAAACATTTTAGCTTGGAGGAGACTCAAGAGTTAGGAGGTTCCTGAAACATGAGTCACAAGGAACCCCCCTTAAGGTAGACAAGACAACAGAGAACAAGGGCTGGGTGAGGAGACCGTCCATCCAGCCAGGTACACAGGAGAGGGCTGCAAGTCATGCAGAGGGCTGTAGGGCTGCAGCTTAAGCGTCTCACTAGGTTACCCTGTTGTGTGATGTAAGCGTCTCACTAGGGTACACTGTTGTGTGACGTAGCTGCCTTTGAGGTCCCCCTGCTCCTGTGAGTGACCCTCGCCCCGATTCCTGTTAGCGATCTCGATATACTCATTGGATAATCAAGATGGACTTTGGTGTAATCATTATTGGTCTATCATTGAATCCCTATCTGGGGTGAGAGGTTTGTGTGGTGTCTCCCCAGGAAAAGTCTCCCATGATATGACAAGCCTGCCGCCCCTTCACTGACCCTCTGCACTCTCATCAGCTGTGATCCAAACGCTCTGGACAGGGAAGTGTTAAGTTTCGTGTGCTAACTTCCCTCATGGATCTGCGATCTCAGGAGGACGGGATGGTGCGATGCTCATCCACGAATCTCCAGTGCTTAATAAACGGCGTCAAGTCTGAAACACTTGATCTGGCATCAGTGGATCTCGGCTTCGCAGTGTCAAGTTGTCAGGAGGGAGCAGAGCAGGCCCGTGAGTGAATCTAGAAGAGGCAGAAGAAAAGGACTGAGCAGAGAGAGGCAGAGGCAAAGGACTGCAGGAACACAGAGAGAAGTCACCCAGCGCGGGGACAAGATGCTTTGGTTCAAGAAAGAGAAGACCCTTTCCATCCATTTTCCCACGCTCAGAATAAAAACTACGGGTGTCGTTTAAGGGTTCACTGTCAATGCCAGACTCACGTCATAAGTGTAGAGGTGATGCGTGAGCTGTGGCTGTGAAGTGTTGGTTCCAGCACCAGGGAGCTACGGATATGGGGTGAATCGAGAGGGGGGACAAAGGGAAGAGTGTGAGATGAGAGAAAAAGGGACTTGATGTGGAGCTGGGCTCCACATTGATTGGCAAAGAGTCTGTTACATTCTTGGTACTTGCTGGTCTAAACCAGTTCCGAGGAAGTAGACCATTTTGTCTCCTGGAACTTGTTCTAACAGCAACTGTTGTTCCTTTTATTTTTAGTATTTATTTATTTATTTATTTATTTATTTATTTCTGTGTGTGTGTGTGTGTGTGTGTGTGTGAGAGAGAGAGAGAGAGAGAGAGAGAGAGGGCACTGTGTGTCCCTGTGGAGGACCAAGGGTGACTTCAGGAATCATCCTGGATTGCTTCCATCTCCTTTTTGCTTTGCTTTGGGATTTCCAGGCTCTGCCCACCAGAGCTAGAAGTACAGGCCACCACCATTTCTGCCTGGCATTTTTATGTAGGGCCTGGGATCCGAACTCAGGACCTTCTGCTTGCGAGGCAGAGTCTTAACCCCTGAGTCATCTCTCCAGCCCCCATCTGTTCCTTTTAAAAACAGCCATCCTCGAAATAAAAAAAGAATTTGATCTACTTAGAACCCAATAACAATTAAAATTATACTAGAAGTAGCAGGAATGTGACACTTCCTGAAAAGTTGCTGGTCAGAGGTCTCGAAGGCCCCCAAAAAGACTTTTGCCATTGCTCTTGGTTGTCCTTCAAAAAACTTACAGTAAGATCCTGTTACTGAAGATGTAATACATGTGGACACGGACAAAAAACACCAACTGGAACTGGTTTGGGAGTCTCCTCCTCGTTGGAGTCTCCTCCTCGCTGGAGTCTCCTTGCTGGAGTCTCCTCCTTGCTGGATAGCCCACGTAGTACCAAAGTACTGTAGAAGGTACTGGGGGAGGAAAACAATCAGAGGTCTCATCAATCTGTGAGATTTGCAAGTTACAATAACAATCACCATGGCAACAGATGACCACCAGTGTAATAGTGGCAGGAGTATCAAGGAGACAACCAACAGCTTTCTGATTGGATTTAAGACCTACTTGTCAGAATGGACTGTAAACTGGAACAAGAACCTATGAAAGGGAAAGAAATAGATCACAAGGAAGGGCACACTAAGAATGTTTAGCTAGGAAGACAGTACACCAAATTGCTCTGTAAATATGTTATTATACCCATAGACTAGGGCTGGAGAGATGGCTCAGGGGTTAAGACTCTGCCATGCAAGTAGAAAGTCCTGAGTTTGGATCTCAGGTCCCACTTCAAAACACCAGGGTAAATACAACATTAAAAAAAATAAAAACAAGGGTACCTACCACTCATAGCACTCCACATCTGGAGTCCATGAGTTCTGTTCTTTTTCTCCTCTAATAAACTCTACCTTAATCCTCAAAAAATAAATAAATAAAAGAGCCATGCTCTAAATGATGTTGGGCCTTTGAGTAAGTGGCTAAAGCAACGCGTGTAACAGGAATCCAAGATCTAAAATCAGAATAAGTATCAATTGAAAAGTTACTTGACTTCAATGTACCTACAATTTCTTTAGTGAGGTGGAAATAATAATAGTATCGACTTTACAACGTTGCTTTTAAGTGATTATGAGTGATACTCTCAACAAGGGTGATCAAGATGTTGTTCATTATTATAAGAAGCCAATGAGCTGAAATAAGAGTTTGCTTTTTTCTGGTATAATGGGGCCTGTTTTAGACAAGACTCTTTTAGTCGTGTCAGGAACCCGGTTCAAAGCAGCTTCAGTCATGAAGTATATGCTGGCCTTGTCTGTCACAGAAGCTTCTAGATCCAGGCGCAAAGTGATGTTATTGGGCCTTGGCTGCAGGCCAAGAGAACCACGACCTGCCTCCCCAACATTTAGTAATCTGAACCTGGGTGGAATCAGCAAAAACTCTGGCCTAAACTCTCATTAGCACAAATTGGATCACATGGTCATTTCTGAACCAATCATTGTCTCCATGATTGGCTCGGCCTAAATCATGTGTTTACCACTGAGTGATAGAAGAGCCTTTCTTCTAAGGCAAATCAGGATGTAGCGTATCAGGAAAAAGCAACGGAGACAGAAAGGGTTTCTGTGGAACTCAAAAGTTTATAATTTGGGCCTCTAATAAAAATAACTTAAAAATTAAAAAATAGGCATAAAAGTGAGTTTTATTTAGAATGAGAAAAATTCCCAACAAATGTTCAGAAAATTGTGGCGATTTAGGCTGTTTTCTCCTAAGACCCACTTGGGCAATTTACCAATGATGTTAAAATATTGTGATCTGATTTTCCGGCTTAGAGCACTGTGTACCTTCCACGCAAGTGAAGGACTCTGAGCCGAAGATTCGTGAGTGGTACGAGAACCCTCCTCTGGACACACAGCAAATACAAACGCCGGACGTCCAGTCTTAGTGGAGGATTTCTTGTATTCAAGAATGAAGAGCTGGACGTATATCCACGCGGCTTCGCTCCGGTCCCCACATCTGGAAAGCCTGGTTTTGGCCGGACGAACGATCATCATTTTGTACTTTGTGGTACTGGCCCAACCCACTTGGATTCTTGCTGCCCTGATTTTAACAGCCCTGCACTCACGTAATTCGCCGCTGTAAAAGGCCATGTTTTATTTGGCACCGATGCTTTCAACAAACTTACATGGACCGTTGGCCCCAGGAGCCAGACGCCGAACCTGTCTTGCCACAGCTCCTGCCTGCCTGACGATTTAACTTCTCCCTCCTTCTCCTCCTGTGCTTTCCCTCCTCTCCTCCTTCTCTTCTGCCTCCTGTTTCCCTCACCCTCCTCTTCTTCCCTCTTCTCTTCCTCCCTGATTGTTTTGACAGATCATTTAGTTCAGACAGTACATCACACATGAGGCCTAAATTACGTGCAGATTCCATTGACGTCAGGCCATTTGTGCATCCAGGGAATTTGGCTCAGTTTTTGGCCGTTTGAGACCCTGGCAAGTGCCTCCCGGGCCCCGGCGGCATTCCAGATGGGGGTATTCGGTGGACTCCTAGCACATTGCCTGCACATCGCCTCCCATCAGGGCCGGCGCACGCTTGGGCGCCGTGGGCCGCTGCGGGCACATCCATCCCTGCAGCTGTTGTTGACTCTTCAAGGAGCGCAGCAAACACACTGGGACTTATCAGAGGAACCTGCTGATGATTAACTCCGAGTTCATTAGAGGCTGCATTTCCACCCAGGTGGACTAGGCTTGGGGGGAGGTGTTGGGGGAAGACAGACAGCAAAAACACAAGGAATTTGGAAGCACTGTAAAGGATACACAACAATAGGAGAAAATAGTATTTAAAGACAGACAAACATGGATTTAGCTCTCCACTTACCTGTGAGAAACTTGACCCATCGTGGCAGACATCTGCCCAGTGTTTTTCCCATGCTCTTACCTCTGAGGATGGCAGCTGCTTTTGGGACACGTTCCTGCTCTATGGCCTCCGAGCAATGTCTTCCTTCCCCCAACATCTTTCCTATCCTTCAGTGACAGTACCCTGTGGGGTCAGCTATAACGCCTAGATTCAGTGAATGAAGCACAGGGCTTATAGTGATTCCTTGAAAGTTCTTAGAATTTCCAGGCTCAGAGAGAAGGCTCAGGGGTTAAGCCTTGCAAACAGAAGGTCCTGAGTTCAGATCCAAGACGCCATGTACAAATGTGAGGTGGAAATGGCGGTGGCCTTTGATTCCTGCCCTGGAAGGCAGAGCCTGAGAAACTCCAGACTAAAGCAAAGAGGAGGTAGTGCAATCCAGGGTGATTTCTAAATCACCCGTGGGCCCCACGGGTGTGTGAAGTGCTCTCTGATACACACAGATGCCCACACAGGTACACGTGTAGAAATAAACGTTCTCAGGATTCCAGACTGTTTTAACATATGTAAGAATGCTAACTACCTCGCCGGCTGCAAAGCAAGGCGAGGGGACAGCGGCGTGCTGGCTGGAGCAGTACAGAGACTCCACAGTCAAGTCAGGCTCCACTTCTTCCACTCACTGCCGCCGCCACCCAGGTTTAGGATGGCAACGCGGGACTGCACCTGTGTGAATGCGCTGGCAGCCGGGAGTTATCCTTTCAGGGCTCACCTTAAAAACAAAACAGATTGAATTTCTGAAAACTTTCCTAAAATATTTAACTTGCTTCCCTTACTTTTAAAATGGAGGATGCTAGTTTTAACCTTTCCTGGATGGCTGAGGGTCATCAAAGTAAGCACCAGCTAATATGCCGTGTGACGTGACTTGGGGCTTCTTCCTTCCTTCCTCCCTCCTCCCTCCTCCCCTCCCTCCCTTCCCCTCCCTCCATCCCTCCCCTCCCCTCCCTCCCCCCTTCCCCTCCCTCTCTCCTCCCTCCTCCCCCTCCCTCCTTCCCCTCCTCCCTCCCCTCCCCTCTCTCCATCCCTCCTCTCCCCCTCCCTTCTTCCCCTCCCTTCCTCCCTTCCCCTCCCTCCCTTCCTCCCTTCCCCTCCCTCCATCCCTCCCTTCCCCTTCCCCTCCCTCCCTCCTCCCCTTCCCCATCCCTCCCTCCTCCCCCTTCCCCTCCCTCCCTCCTCCCCTTCCCCTCCTCCTCCATCCTCCCTCCTCCTCCCTTTCCCTTCCTCCCTCCTCCCTCCTCTCTCCCTCCCTCCCTTCTCTCCCTTCCTTCCCTCTGTCCCTCCTCCCTTGCTCTCTCCCTTCCCCAGCCCTCTCTCTAACTGTCCTGTTCTGTACTTCCCAATTCTAGCTTGATCACCCAAGGACCACAGGTCCAGCTCCATAAAGAATGAGCAGAGGGAGACTGGAGAGGTGGCTCAAGGGTTAAGCCTCTGCCTTGCAGGCAGAAGGTCCTGAGTTCGGATCCTAGACCCACGTATAGACGCCAGGCTGGAAGTGGGGGCGGCCTGCGTTTCTGGTCCTGGTAGGGCGGAGCCTGTGAATCCAGGGCAGACAAGGAGAGGTGGAGGCGTCCATGGTGGTTCCCAATTCGTCACTTGGTTCTAACACAGACACACGCGCACACACACACACACACACACACACACACATACAGACACACAGACACACAGACATACATACATACACACGCACAATTGAATAAAAATAATAATAATAAAAAATTTAAAAAAAAAGAATGAGCAGAGGTCCCCGGGTCTCACTTGAAGCAAAGCTGCACTGTCTCCCTGCCTTGCTCGCCTGCTCTGGAGCTGTTCTTGCAGGGCGCTGCCTCTGGAGCATCTGCGATGACCCCACTGGCCCCACTGACCCCACTTACGGTCACCCGATCGCCCCGCTGTGTGCCTGACCTTGGCTTCTCTTCCTCGTGACATTCTGCCTTTGCCCGGGCTCCATGTGGCCTCCAGCTGACAACTGTATTGAGCCGAGGTGCTAGTGCTTCTGTCTCCTTTCCGCGGTGGGATGGACTGGGGTCACTCGGCAGGGTCAGAGAACCTTGGAAACCTCCAGGTAAGAGAGACCGACGCTGGGGAAGTGTTGCCGGAGAGCAGTGCGTCTCTTTCAGATGCATGCTCTTCTTGGGGGGCACGCTCTTCTTTGGGGGCACGCTCTTCTTGGGGGGGCATGCTCTTCTTTGGGGGGCACGCTGTTCTTGGGGGGCACGCTGTTCTTGGGGGGCACACTCTTCTTTGGGGACACGCTCTTCTTTGGGAGGCATGCTCTTCTTTGGGAGGCATGCTCTTCTTGGGGGGCACGCTCTTCTTTGGGGGCACGCTCTTCTTGGGGGGCACGCTCTTCTTGGGGGGCACGCTCTTCTTTGGGGGCACGCTCTTCTTGGGGGACACGCTCTTCTTTGGGGGCACGCTCTTCTTTGGGGGGCATGCTCTTCTTTGGGGGGGCACGCTCTTCTTTGGGGGAGCATGCTCTTCTTTAGGGGGGCATGCTCTTCTTTGGGGGCACGCTCTTCTTTGGGGGGCACGCTCTTCTTTGGGGCCATGCTCTTCTTTGGGGGCACGCTCTTCTTTGGGGGCCATGCTCTTCTTTGGGGGAGCACGCTCTTCTTTGGGAGGCATGCTCTTCTTTGGGAGGCATGCTCTTCTTTGGGGGGCATGCTCTTCTTTGGGGGGCACGCTCTTCTTTGGGGGGCACGCTCTTCTTTGGGGGGCACGCTCTTCTTTGGGGGGCACGCTCTCCTTCAGAGGTGCGCTGAAATGAAGCAGTATGGAAATCGGTCTCAGGGGAGCATTGGCTATATTCTTTACTGATTGATTGAGTTGCAAATGCTGCTCTGGAACATGTTCAGAGTGGATGCTTACACTTCTCGAGAATTCAGGAAGCCTAAGATTTTTTTTTTTTTAATTCTGAGTGCAGTGTTGCTCTTGTTTAAAACCAAGGGAGACATTGCCAAGTGTCACGGTTATGTATAGGTGTCAACTTGGCGGTTGAGGATTTGAGCTCTGGGCATTTGAGAGAAGTAGTAGTTGAGTTAAGCCCAGAGCAAACCTGCAGGAGATTGTCTAGTTGATGGGGCAGACCCAGCCCACGGTGGGTGGGACTAGGCCCTGAACAGGTGAATAAAATACAGAGAGTTGGTTGAGGAAGTCGGCATCCTTGTGAACACTTGACCAGACATGCTGGTCTGGCAAGGATCATCCCTCTCTTAGCCATTATGTAGAGATGGTGTGGCCAGTTCCCTCGGCCCTGGTGTTGGTGTGTGAGTTTTCCTGTCAAACTGGACTGAGAACCGTAACTGGAAAATCATAAGAGAATAAATCCCTTGTTCCCTTAAGCCATTTGATGTGATTTATCAGCAACCATGCAGGTGAGCTGCAACAGAATTTGGTACCCGAGAAGTGGGTACTGCTGATGAATCTGGTTATGTGGATTTTGAACAGTTTTGTTGGAGGAACTTTGAAATGTTTGAAGCTTTCGAGCTTGTGGATTATTAATACCATTCTGCAGAGCTTTATGGGCCATTTGAATACTGAAAATGCTGAGAGAGTTGTGGATTGTTTGGACCCAGTTTATGCTGAGGAGAACAAGGACTGTGGTAAAGTTAAATTTAAAGATGATGGACTGGTTTGCTTGATAGAGGAGAGCTGTGTTAATGTCTGTGAAGCTCTGGATGTGGAAAGGGCAGGCAGCAAAAAAGCTGCCGTTGTTGGAGAAATGAGAATCAACGAAGGAGAACCTAGTGACTTGCACTGGGATGATGGAAAACATGAATATCACTTTATGGCAATTTTGTGATTTGAAAACCCGGATTCCTTCAGGGGCCGAAAGCCCAAGTTGAGGCCATTTCTTACTCTTTGGAAGTTTCGGCTACCTAGAAAGAGGCTTTTCCAGAGTCAGCACACTGAAATTGGTACAGCTGTAGCTCGAGTGGACCAAGCTACATTTCAGCCTTGCTCTGGAATCTGGCAGCATCCTCTAAGTGGTACTGGTTTTTGTGTACTACCGAGGGGTTTGTGGACAGCAGCAAAAGCTTGGCACCAAGTGGCAGGTGTAGAGTTCCTGCCAGAGAAGGTGAAGCTTCTAGCTGCAGAGGAACCCAGAGTATTGCTTGAGATGCCAGAACCATGTGTGCTGAGGACGGCTGCGAGTGGAGATTCAGCCTGGTTCAGAGGAACTCTGCCTCTGAGCTTTGAGCTGGGAACAGGGACTGGGATTGCTTAGAATCTTTGAGCCACCGTGACTACGTGATGAGCAACAGAAGGTGGACATTGAAATACAGGATGCAGTGATTATTTGTTGGACTTGATTTTAATGTAATGTATTTTTATTGTGTTGTGATACTTTTATTTTGATGTTTTATCTTGTTGAAGTATTTAACATATTTTGATTTGATAGACTCTTATAGTTAAAAGATTTGAGACATTTATTGAAACTTTCAGTTCCAACATTTTAATAACTGAACTTTTTATGACAAAACATTTTAAGATTTGATTATGAGAACTTTTAGAGATTTAGAATTAATAAAATTAAATGTATTTATATTTTAAGATAAATTTAATACCTCTGGAGACAAGGTGAAGGTTACAGATTAAAAGTGTTATGTTCCTGTGTCAAATTGACAAAGAGTAGAGTGTCATGGTTACGTACGGGTGTCAACTTGGTGGTTGAGGGTTTGAGCTCTGGGCACATTTGTAGAGAATTAGTAGTTGAGTTAAGCCCAGAGCAAACCTAAAGGAGATTGTCTAGTTGATGAGGCAGACCCAGCTCATGGTGGGTGGGACTAGGCCCTGAACAGGTGAATAAAATAAAGAGAGGTGGTTGAGGAAGTTGACATCCTTGTGTACACTTGGCCAGACATGCTGATTTGGCAAGAAAGAATCATCCCTCTCTCAGCCGTTATGTAGAGATAATTAAGCCTGGTGCCAACTTGATGTACCTGGAATTAATTAAGATCAGCTGAAACCTCACTTAGAAGGATCAACTGAGACCACCTGAAAGGATTTTACCCATCCTAGATCCCACGGGAACCTCCACAGATCTCATAAGAACCTCCCAGTAATGGACCGTATAAAAAGGACCACAGAACACAGGAGGAGAGATGTTCTAGGAATGCTCAGGCCATGTGGAGGTCTGCTGTGACTTAGCCTGCCAGCCTCAGCCAGCCAGTCATGCCATCTCCGCTGCGAAAGACTGTATCTATTTCCCCTTTGGAACTGTAAGTTGAATAAATCTCCCCTTTTCCCATAAGTTGTTTGATTTTGGGTGCTCTCTCACAGCAATAGTAAAGAATAACCGTTACAGTCCCTCTCTCATCCATTACGTAGAGATGGTGTGACCGGTTCCCTCAGCTCTGGTGTTGATGTTTAAGCTGTCCTGACAAGCTATACCGAGAAATGTAACTGGAAAATCGTAAGAGAATAAACCCTTTGTTCTCTTAAGCTGTTTGATGGTGATTTATCAGCAACCACGCAGGCTGACGGCAACACCACGGAGGAGCCATGCTGAATGAAAAACTTTTTTTTTTTTTAATTTTTTTTATTTATTCAACTGTGCGCATGTGCGTGTGTATGTGTGCGCGTGCGCGCGTCTGTGTGTGTGTGTGTGTGTGTATGTGTAGAACCACGGACGAATTCGCGAACCACCATGGAGCCTCCACCTCCTTCTGCCCCGGGATTCACAGGCTCCGCCCTACCAGGACCAGAAGCGCAGGCCGCCCCCGCTTCCGCCTGGCGTCTATACGTGGGATCTGGGATCCGAACTCAGGACCTTCCGCCTGGAAGGCGGAGGCTTAACCCCTGAGCCACCTCTCCAGCCCAAAAAACTTAAGTATAAATGTTTCAGTTGTACTTTAAGAGCTTTAGAAACAGCTGGCCAGGCCTGTATTCTCAACAAGTGGATGAGTGGCTGCTGTTTTCTTACTTCTTTTACCTGAAAGCTCATCCATCTCCGACATGCAGGATACACACATAGAAATCTGCCCCTGTCTACCTCCCTGTTTACTCCATGCCATTTTTGCTCACCGTAATCTTTAGTGTAGTGGATTCTCTCTCTCTCTCTGTATTTTGCATGTGAGTGGTTATACATGTGTATGTGGGTGTATGTGCATGAGTGTGTGTGTGTGTGTGTGTGTGTGTGTGAGTCTATGGAGGCCCAAGGGTGATATCAGGATTCTTTCTTCATTGCTCTTTCATCTTACTGTTATGAGCTTGGGTCTCTAATTAAACCCAGAGTACTCCATTAGGGCCACTCTGGCTAGCCAGCTTGCCTTGGGGATTCTCAGGCTCTGCTTCCTAAGGCTGGCATTACAAGTAGGTGTCATACCCAACCTGGCATTTTTACATGGGATATGGGACTCAGTCCTTTTACTTTGCGAGGCAAAGTCTTTAGGCCCTGGGTCAAACCCTTCCTCATATTTTTTAAGGCAGGATCTCTCATTGGACTTGGAGCTCTGTGATTGGCTGGACTGGCCAGCAAGCAAGCCCCAGGGGTTCTCCTGTCTCTGCCTCCCCAGTGTTGGATTCCAGGTCTGTGCTGCCATCCCCAGCTTTTACAGGGGTTCTGGGGATTCAAACTCAGGGCTTGCACATCAAGCACTTTAACCACTGAGCCATTCTGCCTAACCTAATGCGGCAGGGTCTCAGTCCTGGCTCACACTGGAAAACTCAAAAACTTCTGAAGTACAGAAGTGGTTGTTCTGATACACTGCGGTGAGCCCAGCACTCAGAAAGGTGAGCCGCAGATTGCAGGTCTAAGAACAACAGTCAGTGCTACATAGCATGACCCTGTTTCAGAAGGAAAAAAAAAAAAACCAAACAACTCATGTCTAGACACAAAAAGAATGAATTAAATGAGAATCTATGGGCCTGGGGAATAAACATAGAATTTCTCCAATATTTTATTAAGAAAAATTTCAAGCATACAAGCAAGCTGAAAAAAATGTAAGGTTACTATTTTAGTTCCTTTCTCAGTTGCTGTGATAAAATACCCAACTGGCTTCTTTTGGCTCACAGTATTGGGCCACAGTTTATTAGAGAGGGAACACATCACCATAATCACAAGTAGAAAGCAACAGATGAAGGCATGCATCTTGCAAATACTCAGCTCGTTCTCATCATTTTACATAGCTGGGACAGCCCACTTCTAGGCTGGATCCTCCCACACCAATGAATGCAGTCAAGACAGCCCCTCATAGGCCCACCCAGAGGTCACTCTTAAGCTACAGAATCCTTTTCACGTGGACCAAAAGATCTGCCTCTGAGGGGTCAGATTGACAGTTACTACTAACCATCATAGCGTATACCTCTGCCTAGAGCATACCATTAGCATTTTATTACATATCAGTATTTACTTAGTTATATGTATCACTATCTATAACTATCTATACGTCTATTTATCATCTATAAAACATTCTGTTTTTTTTTTAATGTATTGAAAGTAAACCCAGGACAGGCAAGATAGGTCAGTGGATAAAAGCACTTAGAGCACAGTCCCGATGACCTGTTTTTGATTCCTGGATCCCATGAACAAATCTGGATGTGGTGGCTTCTTGTCTGGATCCCAACACTCCTCCTATAGTGAGGGGGGAAGTGGAGAGAGGAGAATCATCCGCAAGCCTGAGTATGCAGGCAGCGCAATGGCAGGAAAGGAAACCGAAACAAGTAGATGAAATAATGAGGAAAGGAAACCTAAAGAGGAGCCTTACTGGTTTAACTTCTTAAGAAAATATTAGTGAAAGTCTGTGGTTAGGCGCCCAGAGATTCTGATTTAATTGGTTCTTCTTATCTTTAGACATCAGATTTATTTATTTACATATTAGAAAGAGAGAATACATATGCATGTCATAGCACATGAGCAGAGGTTGGAATGAATGCTTTCTTTCTACCATGTAGGCTTCTAGGGACTGAACTCAGGTCTGATTTGCAAGCAGGTGTCTTCCCCACTGAGCTACCTTGTCAGTCCCCACTTTTCTTCCTCAGACAGGTTGTGGCTGTGGAGTCCAGGCTGCCTTCAAGCTTGGAGTCCTTGCTTCTGAGTACTGAGTGCTAAGGTCAAAACTAAGGTGGAAGCAAAGAACTGACTCCAGAATTTGTCCTTTGACTTCCACACATGTGCTGTTGAGTATGTGGGCGCCCTTCCTACATTCACTAGATGAATCTTTAAAAAGTTAATTATTGGTGAGGGCAAAGAAAGGGAGGAATGGCAAATTTTCGTTTACTTGTTTCTGTTTTCCAGGGAATGAAAAAGGTTCAGAAGTTGTGATCATAATTACACTACATTGTGAATGTAATTAATATCACCGAAATATGTAATTAAAAGGTTATAAAGACTTTTTTTGAGCTGGGGGAGAGAAATAATTTGTAAGTTGCAATATGGATCACCATGGTAGCAGGTGACCACCAGTGTAATAATGGCATGACGATTAAGGAGACACCACAGCTTTCTGATTGGATTCAAGACCCGCTTAGGCCCAGATTGGCCTTGAACTTGGAATCCTCCTGCCTTAGCCTGAATGAGCCACTATGCAAGGCCTCTAGATGATTTGAAAGTACAAAGTTTTCTGTAGATAAAGAACATACTACTTTCTATGCCTAGATAGTAGATATATGGTATTTCTCTGTCTATTACTTAGATATATTACTTAGACATATATTATAGATGTTTCATTTTATTTACTAAATAAAAATATTTTTTAAAATTTATTTTTATTTTTCTTCTTTTATAAACATATTGACTGTTCATCCCACGTTTCCTCCCTTCTCCCTCCCTCGCATCCTCGCCCTTCCCTTCATCACTCCCTCTCACTTTCCGCCTGTGTGCTTCTATGGGCCTCCAGGTTCACTCTAGCTTGTCTACTCCTGTGGTGCTTAGCCTTCGTGGTATATCAGGTCACCTCTCTTCAGGCCACCCCACTGATATGTGCATTTCCCTTCACTCATCCAGCTTTAGACCCCAAAATTTCCACTTTAAGTTCCCATTCTATGGTATAATAACAGCTACTTACAGAGCAGTTCGATGAACTTGTCTTTCTACCTATAGGTTTATTGGCTGTCTTCCCTATTGATCTATTTCCTTTCCCTTTTTTAGGTTCTTGTTCTAGTTTACAGTAACAGGGATGTGTTCCATTCTGACACATGCTTTTCTTTTTAAGACAGGTTATCTTGGGAGGAATATTCGATAGGATAAATTTTCAATAGAAGCACAAACCGTGTCTGGCAGACAGCATTATGTCACATACTATTTGGTTTCAGAATTTCAGCCCGGATCCCGTTTCAGAAGACCATTAGTTGTCTCTGTCAGGCTTGGGCGGTCGAGCTCAGTGAAGCAGGCAGCTTGCACTAGGTGTTGCAATCCAAATGGGTCAAGGCCAGCCCGGGGGTGCTGCCCAGATTGTTGGGAGTGGGGGACTTTGTGGTGAAAAGGGACGCAAGAGAAGTAGCTGTAGGATCAGTGGTGTGATACTAGAGCAAAGATCTCCAAACTACCATAGCTGGGATTCAAGGGTTCTTTCCTTTTCCAAGCTGGTTCTTAACCCCCTGAATGCCCACCTAGGGATTTCCATGGGTCTTATGAAATTCCCGCTTAAAGTCCACAAGGATTGTTCGTCCTCCACCCTAAACATAAGAGCTATGTCTCTACATTCTTTCCTGAGAGCCCAGACTTAAGCCCTTTGCACTACTCTCTGGGTTGCTGGTGACTCTGGGGAAATGAAAGCTTCATACAAATAGAACAGGGGTTCTCTTTTTGAGCACATATTCTGTTTATGTGCTCCCCTGTAGGAAAATTCTGATTGCTAAGGTCTTCGGAAGTTAATTCTAACCATTTTTTAGAAACTTTAAAGAGTAAAAGCAAGTGTTCCTGGTCCTCAACGAATATGCCAAGGTAGCTTATGTAATACTGCACATCTAGTAAATGGAAGTGAGAATTAAAATCCAAGTGGTCAAACTCTGGGTATCTGTGCACATAACCATTATACTAAATGAGACTTCTGTAAAGACTTACATCAAATAACTATACACGTGAGACTATCTTGGATAGGCTTATTGAACAAAAATATGAGACTCATGTGCATGCTTGTACTTTATTATGCTTTCTCTTCTGCCCTAAATTTAGTCAATTTTTTTCACACGCAGCATTTAGTTACTGAGTCCTCATAGATGCATGCATATAGCATGCACAGTAAGTGTGAAACATTCAGGCTCAAAGGACACCTTACCAAGGCACACCTATCGTTCAGAAGAGGGTCCAGCCAGGGAGGAACATGTCACCTGCTATGACAGATGTGGTTCCCAGGACTGGACACTTGGCAAAATTATCCTGGGCAATGAGAAAGCTGAGCGGTCACCGGGACATCCGGAAGTAGCAGGGAGAGTTGTCTTTTTCATCAACCCTGTTGAGCAGATATTTCATCTGAACCAAAGTACTCCTGGAGAGAAGCTCATCCAGGAAGCTCAGGAAACTTACAAGGCTCAGGAAGCTTGAGTGACAAGTCTTGAAGCCCTTCTCCAAAGTGTCAAAGGCAATAAGCGATTTTGGGGGAGAGGAGAGGCCCTGGCGAAGCAGGCTGTAAGTAGGACAGGGAGCTCCTGGGGGGGCCGGGGGACAGGTCTTATCTTCCTAGGAAAAATAACGCAATATCCCTTTCTCTGGAACATTTGTTTGAGACATAAGTGTGGACCTTGTTTCGTGTTTCTTCTTTGACAGTATATTGGACTAGAGGCTCCCTGTAGACCTCCATAGATGGGAAAGAACGATAGCACTGTAAACATTCTTCCCTCTATATGTGTATAGGCGTGGGCATCTTACCCCATTAAAGTCATCCTCATGGACTGGCAGGATAACTCAGCAAGACACCTGCTCCCAAACCTGGCAACCTGGTTCAATACCTGGAAGCCAACGTGGTGGCAGGAGAGAAAGGACTTCTGAAAGTTATCCTCTGACCTCCATTCATATTGTTCTCTCTCTCTCTCTCTCTCTCTCTCTGTTTTCCACTATCTCAAATAAATAAAAAAATATTCAGAACAAAAATAAAATCGTGCTCATACTCGTAGACATATTTGGGCAGTTACTAGACATCGTTGTTGGTAATGCAAACGGATGGAGTAGTGATCAAGTTTTAAGGAAATAAGCTTGGATGAGGAAGATGAGACATGATAGCCATCAGTGTAAAGTACTGAGAAATAAAGACCCAACCAGCTTACATCGAAAGGAACAAAGATCGAGTGTTTCCTTATGGATTAGTGGCTCTGCAGAACACAGCCAGTCTGCACCCACTTCTCATTTCACCCCAGAGCTCTACTCCTAAAGGTGAAGTGACCCCAACAGAGGAGCGTGTGACTGATTCCCACTGCTTCAGGAGGAAATGTGAAGGAGCAGCTGAAGGGAGACGCAGCAGGGCGGTTCAAAAGAATGGAGGGGGAGGGAAAGAGGCCGCTTGGAAGGAATGTAGGCAGAAATGGCTTTGACTGTAGCCAGCGTTGGTTTTAGTTATTTCCTACAACTAGCGGTAACCAGATTAAAGCAGGCAGCAGACATTTCTTGTATGTTTGTTTCCCCCCCACCCCCTCAGCTTAACACCGGATAATCAAGAGCAGCCTCAGGAAGGGAGGAAGTAGGGGAGTCCCTAGGGGAGCCCCCAGCACACCTTCGCTGAAAGCACTTTACCAGGGGTGAAACTTCAAATAAACGTCAGAAGCTTCACTGTGATTATGGGGCAAGATGATCAGCAAATCAGGACTGCCGTTGCTATGACGAGCAGATGCAATCGGAAGAGGGCTGTGGTCCGGAGTGGCCCACCCTGGATGTCTCTCATGGACAGCCAGGACAAAAGGGACGGTGGGTTTTGACTGCCTGTCGTGATGGTCAGAGTGATTGTTTTCAGAGTTTTTTTTTTTTTTGAAGGAAAAATCACATTCTAACTTTTTCGGGGAAGAGGTCAAGTCCAGTCCTTCTTGTAAAGGAACCAAGTCCCACGCTGTAACCCTGGCGACAGAGCTATGCCAAGGAAATAGCTCTTTTCATTTGAATACCTGGAGTACTTCCTGATATTTCCAAACCATAATTTTAAGGATTGATTTTCTATATTATTGTATCTCCACATTTTGTATAAAATAGCTTAAGTTATTATTAGACAGTTGAACAGCTTGATAATAATCTAATTGAAGCTGGGTGCCTGCTACCACTTGTGCTTGACACCCCCATTTCTGTCTTTCTCAAATAGCTGTGGGCATGTGTATTTGATTTTCCTGCTTTCCAATCATTTTTTGGTGAAATAAACTCAAACAAACATTCAAATATTTGCACAAGCCAGCAACGCTTTGTAGACAACCCAAAAGCAGATGACAGACGACATCGTTATAAAAACATTGTAATTCAGGAAAGGTTTGAGGATTCCAACTCAGAGCAAGAGATATCGGAGGACATTTTCAGGTCAAACTGACTTCTGATTTCAAATAAATTATTGCCTGATAAACGACTGAAGATGAAACTTTTTTCTTTCATGTATGCATGTATAGGCTGCAGGCATCTATATATGTGTATGTGTTTGCATGTGGGTGTATGTGTATGAGTGTACCTGAGCGAAGTATGCTGATGGTGATATGAGGATCATCCTCATTCAATCTTCTATCTGTTGTGAGCCTCAGTCTCTCATTAACCCCAGAGCAGCACTAAGGCTGGTTAGGCTAACCAGTTTACTCTGGGGATTCCCAGGTTCTGCCTTTCAGGACGAGAATTCTAGGTGGATTACAACACCCACTGGCATTTTCAAGTGGGATCTGGGAATCTGAATTCAGGTCCCTTTATTTTCAAAGTAAAGGTTTTAATTATCAAATCCTCTCCTCAGCCACTAGAGACTAAAGTTAAGGAAGTAGGGGGTTCCAGTGTGGTGGTTTAATAATAAAGAACCCTAGTGTTGTATCTGGTAGTGTCAAACTTGCGGGTCTCCCCATGCAAGGACATTTTGCTCCTATAAAATCAGGTGCAATCAGTCCTAAGAAGAGACTCTAAAGGGCTCAGAGAAGATTGCTCACAGCAATCCAGAAGAGAGATAGCTGCACTATGGACAAAGCACTAGCAGTGGGTGATGTAGGCCTAGATTTACGGCCATGAAATGATGGTGGTTACTTCTAATTTCCTGGAGTCAAGCCATTGTGAGCATCTCCCTGCATAAAAAGTAAAACTCAAAATGGACCAAAGCCTTTACCGAAATGCCTCCAGTTTAGATGTCCATCGACAGATGACTGGATGAAGAACATCAGGTACATGTGCCCAGTGAAATTTTAAGATGTTGCAAAGAAAAATGAAATCATGATATCTGCAGGAGATGGATGGGATAATAAAGCAGATTCAGAAAGACAAATATACATGTTCTCTCATATGTGGAATCTATATTTAAACTTACATATCTGTGTGTATGTGTGTGTGTGTGTGTGTGTGCGCGCGTGCGTGTGTGTGTGTGTGTGATATGAAAGTAGAGAAGGACTCCTAGAAGGCAGTTGGAGGTAGGCACAAGAAAGGGTAATGAGACGCATGTGGACATCTATGGAAGGGACCCTGCACAGGAAGGAAGGAGATGAGCAGGGAGAAAGGGGGTGGGAAGTTGTATAGGGGAGCAAAGAAGAATGAAGTCCCGTGATATGTATGTATGTGTGTGTGAATGCACATATCACAACAAAACATACTACTTTGTATGTTTAAAAAGGAGACAAAATAATAACAATAATGTGAGGTTAAACTCTACTGGGAGAAATCACCTACCAAGAAGTCAATCTCTCACTTCCAGTCTGGAAGGAAGAGGCACCTCCGAGTATTATCTGGTCTCAGAGTACCGCATCTGTGATACTTCTGGCCTCTAAAAGTTTTAAATTCTTCACGTGATGTCGATGTTCGTCAACAAGTTTCACTCAAAGCGCCTTTCCTTCCTATTTAACGTATTAAAAACCTTCGGATGTCTATTTTCCCAGCGAGTCCCATGTTCCTGGAACCTTTGTGTCCAGTGAAAGACTCCGCAACAGCGCACAACGAGGTTCCTCCCTCTATGCGTGTCACAGGGGCTGTGTTGCCTTCCTCAGGCTTTGGTGAAGACTCACCAAGGGCTTCCTCTTGTTTCCTGCAGTGGTCACTTCATTCTAGAATTTAGTTCAACAGAGACCGGAATTTCATCTAAATTAGAAAACTGAGCTTCTGTTGCCCTGGACAGTTTTACACTTGTGTTGTGCAGCGCTCAAAGCCGAAGTAGGATTTCTCCTGGCTGCATCATGTTCTACAGCATAGCGTATAAACTATAAGCTATAAACCAGTGCTATAAACTGTTCCTCAGAAAGACTCGTCTGAGTTTATAACACACCTGTAATTTAGCACGGCCCTTTCTCTTGGTCCCTGTGGTACTGCTGGTCTTGGATATTTCTGTTCTTTTGCTTTCTTACAGAGACGTTTTTCCTTCCTGTTGCTCAGACACGGTGTTTCTCTTAGATACTTCTCTTATTTTTGCTTTCTGAGGTGTGACGATTGATACGTATGACCAGCAGGGTTAAGGAACTTCTAGAACATTTCTATGATACACCTCTCTGTGTGCCTGTGAGGGTTTCCAGAGAGGATTAACCAGGTGGGAAGATCTACCTTGAATGTGGGTAACACCATTCCAAGGTCTGGGGTCCCACTGAATAGAAAATGAAGACGGAGAAAGCCCGCAGAAGGGTAGCATTGTTCTTTCTCTGCCCCCTTTCTGCTGAGCTGGGAGCAGCGGCCACACCCTGCTGGTGGCTGAGAGCTGCTCCTGTAACCGATTTTCCCTTCCATGGGGACCCTTGCCTTCTCATACATTGAGCTAAAATAAACCTTCCCATCCCTTAGTTTGCTTCCTGCAAGGCAACTGGTCCTGGCAATGAGCAAAGTAACTAATACACGAAGTCTACCACAGTCCACACATCTTGTGTTAGTTTCTTCTCACTGTGCAAATAATTGAAAAAAAAATATGTTAAAGGGAAGATTGCTTCTTCTGGCTCAAGTTGACTAGGTTTTCCTCTTCTGCGGCAGGGAGAGTTTGGCGGAGGAGAGAGAGCTCACAACTTGGTGGCCAGGAAGCAGAGAGATAATGCCAATGCAGATGAATTTTTCCCTTTTTTCTCTTGTAGTACCTCTGCTCTCCAGCTTCTGGGATGCTGCCGCCACATTCCAGGCAGGTGTTCCCCTTAATTATTTCCCCGCTCCTGAAACACATTCTAGGCAGGTTTTTCCCTTACTTACCCACCCCTGGAAAACTCCCTCACAGGCACATCTAGGGTTGTGCTTTGCTAACTAGGAATTTTTAAACCTTCATTCATTCATTCATTCATTCATTCATTCACTCATTCATTCATTCAGTATTTATTTATTTATTTAATTCTTTGCTTGTGTGTATATCAGAGGACACTGTGTGTCTCAGTGGAGGACCAAAGGCAACTTCGAGAATTATCCTGGATTATCTCTACCTCCTTTATTGCTTGGCTCTGGAATTTCTCAGGCTCCTCCCACCAGGCACAGAAGTACAGGCCGCCTCCATTTGTGCTTTTGATGTGGGACCTGGGATCTGAATCAGGACCTGCTGCTTGAGAGGCAGAGTCTTAACCCCTGAGCCGCATCTAGACATTTCTTGTGCAAATCAAGGTAGTAATGGAGATTAATTATCATGCAAGTAAAATATGTAAATTCTGTGTTTACCAAAAGCAAAAGAAATCTCACCTTGTCTTTCTGAGCTTCCAACTCTTCTCAGGAAGCAGTCTCTTTGGAAACCAACATCCAACTCAGGTCTTGACTCCAATGGACCTCTGTCGTTATGCTTCTGACCTTGCCAGGAGAAAAGTGGAATGCACGCTCTTTGGAGGCTGGAACATCTGAAGGAGAAGAAACAAGGGAAAGGACATGAGTTTTGTCAAATTCTCACTGTGTCTTTACTCCAGGCTCGTCAGTTTCAGCTTTCTCTCGGTCAATCAAGGAGTAAGGCATATGTAGATATAACAGATTCATTCCAGATTGAAGGAGGTAACGGGAGAGAGGATAAGTGTTTCTCCATAAAACCGTGTAAAATATTTAGCACAGGAACTAAAATGAAGTTGGTAATAAATATTGACTAGTAAATAGCAAGTTATTTTCCAGCTTATCGTTTACGGAAGAAACTAAATAGAGAACTATGAATGGAAGTGATAGCTAACATATTCTCTAGGACTGGCTTTTCTTCTTTCTCTCTTTTTTTAAAATAATGTCTGGCACACCACTGTCTCACTTCGGGTTCTTATACTTTTATAGCCCCTTCTTGCATAATGCTCCCTGGGGTGGGTGTGGGTGAGATATATATGTTCTGTTTAGGGCCAAGCAGTCTACAGTCACTTTTATTTTCTGCATTTTGGCAAGTTGTGCTTTTTTAGCAACAGACTCCTGCTGTAGAAGGAAGTTTCTAGGTTGAGTACTGAATGCTCTCCCAATCTATGGGTATAATAACAGGTATTTATTTACAAAGCTTCTTAGCTAAAGATTCACAGGCTGCTCTTGCTCTGGGATCTGTATCTTTCCCCTTCATAGGTTCTTGTTCTACTTTACAGTAAAAAGAATGTGTTCCATTCTAAGAAGTGGATCTTTAATCTGATCAGAAAGCTGTTGGTTGTCTCCTAGAGATTCATGCCATTATTACATTGATGGGTACCTGTTGCCATGGTGATTGTTATTGCAACTTGTAGATTTCACATATTGATGAGACAGACCATGTATTGTTCTCCCCCATTAGCTTCCAGACCAGGTCCAGCTGGAGGTTTTTGTCTATGCCCCATGATCCTTGGGCGTTGCATCTTTGGGAAGAGCGCCTTACCATCAATTTCCAGAGGGCAACTAAGAGAATGACAGAAACATACTGTTTGGGGGGGGGGGCTTTGAGACCTTTCTGAGCAACAACTTACCAGGACGCATTCTGGACCTGCCATTTCTGTCATTGTCTATTTGCTTCTGGGTTCAAAGTGGCGCATTCCAGAGCATTTTTTGTTTTGTCCTATTTTTCTTCCTCTCATGTTTTAAAGAGAAAGAGAAAAGCTCAGGCCCCTAAATTATCTTTTAGATGTGTTCCATCTAGGATTACATTCTACTTCATGTATGCATCCTTCCAGCAAATGACTACAATTAGGTCTTGTGTGAATATTTTCCCCCTTGGATCCCAAAAGTATAAATTCGTATAAATCCTAATTTTTGTCTGTAGCACACTTTCCTGGCTAGTTTATTCCTTTGTTATTTTTTCCCTTTCTTCTTTCCCTCTGCTCTGCCTTTTTCACAACTCGCTCTCTTTTAGGAGATCTTAAACATCAATGCCTTATTTGAGCAGACAAGAACCTCCAAATGCCCTGGTCCTCATCCAAATGTCGGATTTGCTACACTGAATTTGGAATTTGAATAAGCAGTGAACGTGACAAGCTTACCACATCTGCAGGGAAGAAAACTGCTTTTCTTTTGGTTTCCTTAGAATTCTCCTTCACCATAAAGCTCAAAGGAAGGGTGTGGTTTTGATTCAACTTTGTCCTGTTAGCCAACCTCAGGGAGTCTGGGTTGAGTTAGAGGGAATGTAACAAAACCTGACAGTAGACAAGTCTGATGTGGTCTGAGTCTTCATTATGAAACGTCTGTGTAGTTCTGCTTTTCACCCAGTTGTGTCATGGGAAAACAACTAAAACATTTATTTCAGATTTTTCTAACCATCTATTTAGAATAACAAAATTACACAATTAGCATTTAAATATTCCATATTCTATGTAGCTTAAGATATTGAAATTTATCTAGGTACTTATTTATAAGTCAGCTTAAAGTTTTTTAAGGGCTGGAGAGGTGGCTCAGGGGTTAAGCCTCCGCCTTGCAGGCGGAAGGTCCTGAGTTTGGATCCCAGATCCCACGTATAGACGCCAGGCGGAAGTGGGGGCGGCCTGCGCTTCTGGTCCTGGTAGGGCGGAGCTTGTGAATCCCCGGGCAGAAGGAGGTGGAGGCGTCCATGGTGGTTCGCGAATTCGTCCGTGGTTCTACACATACACAGACACACACACGCGCGCGCACATACACATGCACATGCACACAGTTGAATAAATAATAATAAAAAAATTAAAAAAAAAGTTTTTAAAGTTTTTTAAAACTTTCCTTCAGTTATGATTATATATATTATATATATAATTATATATAAATTACACAATTAGCATTTAAATATTCCATATTATAAGTAGATTAAGATATTGAAACTTATTTAGGTACTTTTTCATAAGTTTAAAATCTTTTAAAACTTTCCTTTGGTTATGATTATATATATCCATATGCACACATTTGTATGCATATATACTGCACTGCATGTATATAGCTGTCTCTTGGATTCCAGAAACTTCTTTGGATAATGAAGTCTTCAGATGACCATGTCATATAAAATGCTGTGTGGTATTTGCATATAACCTATGTATATCATCCCCATATACTTTTAAATCATCCTAAATTACTTATGATATTTTATACAAGGCAAATGCTATACCAATCATTGTTAATCATTGTTTACTATACTACTTAGGGAAAAGTGATAAAAAATCTCCCTCTATTCAGTACAGGTGCATTTTTTTCAAATATTTTTGATCTGCAGTTTGTTAAATTCAGGGATGAGGGACACCATAGATATAGAAGGTCGGCTATTCCATGTACGCTATCACATAATTGTGTAATGTGATTACACTAAAAAACATCAGCAAAATATTAGAGTTTTTACTCTATTATATGCCAGTTTGTATTCATTAAAGAAAAAATGGATAATACAAAAATTTAGAAAGAGAAATATGTATGCAGCAATTTCTTCATTCTTCTGTCAACTAATAGTGTACGAGGTGTTGAGAAAAATGCATAAATGCCTAGGATGTAGGCTACCCTTTGGGAGACAGACACAAACAAAATATATTTTCAATATTTAATGAAAGTTTAAAGATTGACAAACATTTTTAGCCCTCCCGAATCTTCCTGTAGCTTTTGCTCATGTAGAGCTGTAGGTTCTGTTCCTCAGAGAGCAATGATTCTGTGCCTTAGCATGGTTAAACTTGCGGTATCCAATCCTTCAGGTAGGATTTAGGAAGATTTCTTTCCATTTGTTACATGGGAAAGTAGGTAGATGAGTAAAAAGGGTACAGAATTGATGCTTCTGAAAGATGAAGAAACTCTGTTAAGTTGGCAGTAGGGAAGCTGGTTGCACACATAACTGCAGTCTTTAAGTCAAAAGTTACACATTACACAAATTTTACAAGATAAAGAACCAAAAAGGAGAATTTTGTTCTCCTTTTGAATAATAATTTTATTTTTAATAAAATTTTGGAAAAGAAAACTTTAATGAAATAGAGTCCAATGGATAATTTTCCCTCCTGGGTTGGGGATCACACTTGGGGCATTGTGAATGCTGGCCAAGTGCTGTACCATTGAGCCGCGCCCTCAGCCCTACACAATTTTTAATAGGTATAGCAAGTCATGCAATGGTCACGAATGAAGTTAGGAGTCAAAACTCAATTGGTTCCACTGTTTTATTTGCAGTGTTAATGACAGACTTTCCATTGGTTTCAAATAGCAGAACCAGATTTCTAAGACTTCAAAACAATTTTGTTGGGAACCACACAAAAGAAGTCAAGCTGTGAGACCATATGCCTATGATAATTTAACCCCGGGATCAGCTGCAAGAAAAGCATGTCAGTTCTTCCATAAAGTGGTTGAGGCAGCTGGGCATAAAGAATCTGGCAATCATGTAAATAATTTTGGCTGTCTTCCACTGATGAAGGAAAACTAGACAGCTTTTAATTCCTTGTTGATTCTTTTTTTTTTTTAATACACTCTTATGTGGATACCAAAGTGAGAATGAAATCAAAAGTACTTTAATGCAATCTATTGGCTTCATACACTCATCCACCTGTGTGTTTATCCATTTCTCCAGTAAAGATTTATCATATACCTACTAAGAAGGAAGGAATTTTGCTGATTACTGTATTAAAAAAAGTCTCAGTTGGAAAATGATTACATGTCACTGGGATATAGGTTTATAAAACAGAATGAAAATGCTATGGGAAACTCAGGCTTTATTTACAAAAATGAATGAGTTTAAATTAAAAGGGCAAATAAATAGCTTTTAGTTTTCAAAATTGATGATTGTTTATTTTTTAAAAAAACATTCTAAAAGTACTCTGCAATTCTGAGCTAGGTCTATTACCAATAAACAAATGAAAAACCCTTCCCATGGTCAGGAGTATCCGTAATGTTTGTTTTTGACTGTTATTGTAGTTTATTTTATTATAAGATGAGTCATTTTTTTTTCCTTTGTTACTAACAGAGGTCCAGAAAAATCTGGTGGGGATGTTTGATGTACACCAAGGGTGTCTTCCGGTGTATGTGACTGCATGATTCTGGTAAGGACTCGACATCAGATTACCAGGATCTTTCTCAGTGTTGCACGGTCAGAACAAGGCAGAATGATCTTGAACTCACAGTTGTGACCCAATATGGGGTTATGTAACCGAACGTGGGGAGGTCATGAAAATTCGGGCAACAGTAAAAGATTTCTAAATGCACAATGATCACAAGTAAATTCGAAATCAACTGCCTAATGAATAAGAGGTGTTTCTGGTGGTATTTGCCTGCCTGGTGTCACGTGACTTCGCTGCAGCCTTGGTTCTGAATATGCATGGCACACACTTTTTTTTTAAAAAATTTTTTTATTATTTATTCAATTGTGTGTGTATGTATGTGTGCGCGTGTGTATGTATGTGTGTGTGTGTAGAACCACGGATGAATTTGGGAACCACCATGGACGCCTCCACTTCCTCCTTGTTTACTCTGCCCAGGGATTCACAGGCTCCGCCCTACCAGGACCAGAAGCTCAGGTCGCCCCCCGCTTCCGCCAGGCATCTGGCGTCTATATGTGGGGTCTAGGATCCGAACCCAGGACCTTCCCCCTGCAAGGCAGAGGCTTAATCCCTGAGCCACCTCTCCAGCCCTATGGCACATACTTTGTACCACGCATGCCGTCCCACCACACAAAGCCAGTGGACAAAACCAGGGACACCACCGTCCAGATGTGAGAAATCAGTGTTTTTTCCATGTGCACAACTTCTTGTCTTTATAGAGACACAAGGACGGTCTAAATGAACTATACACTCTTTTTATAGCTTTGAGCTACTAATTATGCTATCCCTTTGCCTGGGACATCATTACTTCTCTGTTAAGCCTCTGCTTATCTTTACAGTTGAGCTCAGAGAGCGTCTTTCCAAGAGGCTTTTGAAACCCTTGGAAGAGTCCATCCCTTTGCTTTCTGTGCTGGGCTGTCCTGACTTGACGGGATCTCTACTGTTTCTTCGTACGACTGACTTTCTTGTACAACATTAATCAGGTTTCCTTGCCCCTGACATTCTGGAAGTCCTAGAAGAGGATGGGAGGACAAAAGAGCCATAATGACAGCAGATCTCCCAGCTTCCTCTTCCTGGCCTCGGGTCAGCAGAGTCCTATTAATCTTCTAAGAGAATCTGTCTTTTGCAGCTTCATTTTGAGTTTTGCTAATTAACCTTTCAGGTCTCAGGACGGGAACAATTCTCCTGTTGGTACTTCACTATCTCTAACTCCGGGTACACCCCTGTGAATAAAATTCTTTCAATAACACTTTATTTATTGACAATTTCATGCATGCATACATGTATCTTGATCTTATCTATCCTCACTCCCCTTTAGATGTTCCCTATCCCACTTTCAACCCCCCTGGTAAATCTTTCGTCAGACTCTTTTAAATCATTCCTTTTGAGTACACCATCTATTTCCTATTATGACTCGCTCACTCCTGTGATGCCATTTAGATGTCTCTTTAACTGTACTCAACACATTATATTCCAAATATTGTGATTTTTCTTTTTTTTTGTTAATTTCTTTAAAGATAGGTCTGACTGCAGAGTCAGAGGTATGGTAGCTGGGTAGAGAGTAGAGGGCTTTGCAAATAGGGTCGTGCACATGGACGCCGGAGCTAGGACTTCTGGATGGGTGGGAAATTCAGGGGACAGAGGAGTCATCTTTGAGAATGATTCATCGTACAAGATGCTTGGCTTGGCATCTGTTGTCCGTTGATAGAGTTGTCTCAAGTTCCCCTAGTAAGGAGCCAAAAAGAAAAAAACAAAAGTGTAATGATTTGAGAAACTGTACAATATTTCTTAAACTTCTGTAATCGTTGGAGGTGAGAGTTGAAGGGTTCCAAATAAAACAGCATTTCTATTTCCTGAGTTTTCAGCAAATTGGGAAATAAAAGATTAAGACTGGTAAAGGCTAAAGTACTGGTAACAGTGATGACAGCTCAAACTTCTGAAGTACTTGTTTTGTAATAGGCAAAGTCTAAATGCCATTTATGCTTTGCAGCTCTGTGTGGATACTGAGTAGTTCTGCTTTGGAAGCAGAGAACTGTAATACAACTTGTCCCAAATCACATACTATTAAATGTCAAACTCAGGGTACAAACCCAGTTTGGCTTTAGAATCTATGCGCCTAACCACTGCACTATGCTGAGAAATAATGCATTTATTACAGATTAGATGAATGTTGATGTGCTTCTGTGTATGAACGAGATCTGGTTGTAGAGAATGCTGAATTTCTGTAGTGTTCCTCACACGTGGTCTGCTCTTGGAACAAAACAGAAGTTACCTTTGAAGAAAGGCTGGTTGGGGGCTGAGAGAGGAGAGGTGAAGGAATGGTAGGTTATGGGAGGGGAGAAGAAGGAAGAAGGGAGGGAGAGCAGGTCAGTGGTATGGTGTGAGAGGAGAAGAGAAGAGGACGGTTGGTTGTGTTGTCGCCCTGAGTTACTGTCCATACTCAACAATCTGAGTGATTGTCTGCTCTGGAAAAGGAAGAGGAAAGCTGGAAGAGCTGAGGAGGCTGATGCTATGAAGTGCTTTTGACATTTACACTAAAGGATGCTCCAGGGATTGGAGGGGAAGAAGGGGAGAAAGGGAGGTAGAGGGGTGAAAGGAAGGGGAAAAGGGTGGAAGGAGCAAGGGGGACCAGGGAGGGGTGGAGGGAGGGAGAGGACCATGGTATGTATTAAGTTTGTATGAGTGGGGAAAAAAAGTGCTTTTCCATAGCAGAAGCTTAAGAACTAGGGAAGAGATTTTCTCCATTCCACCATACCTATATTTATCATATCTGTAGTTTCAAATAGTAGTGCCACATTGTATGGTAGTCATTTGCATCCTTCCTTCTTTTTATTATTTATTCAATTGTGTGTGTGTGCGTGTGTGTGTATATATGTGTGTGTGTGTGTGTAGAACCACGGACGAATTCGGGAACCACCATGGACGCCTCCACCTCCTCCTTGTTTACTCTGCCCCGGGATTCACAGGCTCCGCCCTACCAGGACCAGAAGCGCAGGCCGCCCCCGCTTCCGCCCGGTGTCTATACGTGGGATCTAGGATCCGAACTCAGGACCTTCTGCCTGCAAGAGGCAGAGGCTTAACCCCTGAGCCACCTCTCCAGCCCCCATTCCTGCTTTATTTATATGCTTCGTAACAACAGAACTCTTTTTCTATTAATCTGTGTCTAGTAACTGGTATATAGGAAACTCGCTGCTTGGCAAAGCAAAGTAATTCTAATTCTGAAATTAGTTGTTGCTTTAGAACTCCATCACTTGGGTTTAATTTAGTAATCTAGGTATTTGCATGAAGTTCATTTTTAGACTCTTTCTTGTCTGATATTATACAGTTTTCAGCACACACACACACACACACACACACACACACACACACACACACAATGAACAAGTGGAAAGACCCCTGTTGTTATTGCTGCTGCAGAAAGGGTTTCATAAATACCTTGGTTATCTGGAGTCCGGCTGATAGCAGCACAGTACAGAAGACATGGGCTTTGACGTCATCCTAGCTTTGGAAACCTACTTTATAACTTACCTCCATGCAACATTGGGCAGATATGTGTGTGGCCAAGGAACTATGTTCCAGTTGCTCTCAGGTTTTTCTCTTCTGTGGGGACGTCATCAGTTCCTCGGAAAGATCCCCACTTCGCTGGTCATTGTGGAATTACTCATGCCTTCCTTTTCCATTTTTGAAACAAGCCTGCTTTATCTTCCAGAAATCAGATTTTGTGGCCTGATAGCATGTGACTGTCGAGAAATGTGATTACCCCTCTTACTTCTTTAATTTATCCTGTTTTTCAAGTTTGAGATTGTATCTCAATTAACTATTTCCTTAGTTACTGATTGACTTAATGGAATCCAGCTTCATTGACCTAATTTGTGAACTTTGGTTACCTCTAACATCTATTTGAACCACAGTAGCTTGTCAAATTGCCTTGATATTTTTATTGCCTCTTCCAGAACTACTGAAGCTTGTTACCAGTGGCCACTGCAAAAATGTATCAGCTATTTTGGTCTCTCCGGAGAGTTATCCAAATGTAACACATTTCCTTGACCAGTTGAGCCTCTATGTTTTGTATCTGATAAAACGAATTTCTGCAACTATTCTATGGAATCCTCTGCATCCTGAGCATCTAAAGAAGCAGTCGCTGATACACCAAGCCTCAAAAAACGAGCATGGAAGAAAGACCTCGGCCAGGCACAGCTGTCCATACGGATGTCTGCAGTATTACAGGATAACGTCCTGTCAATCGTCTTCTCTTCATTGCTCCATGATTTCCTATTGGAATGAGCCAAGTTCCCTATTTTCACAGGCTGTCCATTCACAAATTCTGAAACTATTTGTTGAGATCTACTGAGCACTAAGCGACAGTGACTGACATTCACACAGGATTTCAAGGTTGATGAGGTATTTTTATAAACTGTGCATTCATTCTTTTACTGTATTAGAGGCTCTTACATGGACATACTTTGGAACTACTGGAATAATGGATTCTCTTGGTGTTTTGTCATCCTGAAAGATTTCAATCCTCCAAAGACATTACCATTCATTTGTTAATTAATCAAATTAATACATATTGACCTCCTTATATTAAGTACTTTGTAAATATTCTGTTAGAAAATGATTATGTGACCCTTGCATTCAAAGCAAGGATAAAGTTTAAAATTAAACAAGAATAGGATGTCAAAATACTGTCATAATGATTTATCCAGAGAATTAAAAGAATACAGCAGAAGGGGAGGTTCATTCTGGCCCAAATTTTGTGGTAACTCAAGGCTTCAGAGAAAATTATATTAAAAACAATAAACAGCTAACAAAACTTTGAAACACAATAAGATTAAGTTTATCTAAGTGTTTCAACACATACCACGAAGTATTTTTTCCCCTTCTTGAGAATGTGGGGATTTAGGACACAGGGGACAGGGGGTCGGCTCTCAAGGAGGATTGGGGAGTCGGCATGAGGGAGGGATGGGGAATCAGCCTCCAGGAGGTTGGAAATCATTGTCCTTCTACCCTGGAAGGAGAAGCACTGGGTCGTTCTAAGAATCTGTTACGTGTTACATTTCGAGGTGGGACAAACTTGTGACCCAGAAGCAGAACAAAAGGGTTTTAATGAATCACACAACGTTTTCTTAATTATCAGGAGAAAGTAAGTACATGGGATTTGATACCACGTGATTACTTCCCGTTTTGTACATAGAGACATTTTAAGTTTTATATCTAAATGATATTGGGCAAATATTTAATTTTTTTTGAAGTGCTGGGGATTAAACTCAGGGCCTTCTGGAACAGTCTAAGTAGGTACTTTGGTACTGAAAAAGTCCCAAGCCCCAGAGTTAACACCCGTGTGTGTGTGCGTGCATGTGTGTGTGCGCACATGCGTGTATATGTGTGTACATGTGTTAAAGGGTGTTTTTAAAAATTTTTTAATTTATCATTTATTGTGCATGTATGCGTGTGTGTGTGTGTATATGTATGTGTCTGTGTGTGTGTAGAACCACGGACGAATTCGGGAACCACCATGGACGCCTCCACCTCCTTCTGCCCTGGGATTCACAGGCTCCGCCCTACCAGGACCAGAAACGCAGGCTGCCCCTGCTTCTGCCCAGCGTCTATATGTGGGGTCTAGGATCCGAACTCAGGACCCTCCGCCTGCAAGGCAGAGGCTTAACCCCTGAGCCACCTTTCCAGCCCCAAAGGGTGTTTTTTAGCATTACAACATATTCAAACGCTTTGCTTGAGTTCTTTTTAAAAAGTAACTACAACAGAAGAAAGAACAAACAGGATTTCCTCTATAACTAATATTGACCTAACTTTATAGGCTCCAAAGCCTGAATACCTCTGTCTATTCATGAAATAGATCCAGGCTATTGGGCCTTTTGGATTTCCTCCTGTACGGCCAGCATAACTCTTGGTCACTCAGGTGAATTGACTAACGAGTGCTACAGCAGAGCGTGAGGGAAGAGATCCGTGCATCAGAGCACAGCCCGGGAGGCTGCAGGCCTCAGCACAGGAGCACCCGCTGAACTTGGGGGTCATCTTTGGCTTTGCCATGGTCTCAAACCATCTGGATGTCAAAAGTGCTAAGAAAAAGCTGACTCGCTGGTGGAATAAATTCAATCTGTGATTCTGTTCTGGAAAACTGCCGTGAAAGAGACGCTGGCAATAAAGCAACAGAGCAATTTCCTACATTCTGAGGTTACTAGACTCATAGGAGGTGGTATACTGATGAGAGTAGGCGCTGGAGAAGTCTCAGGGTGGCTTCGCCATTTTTATTTTTGATGGGAAAAAAGATCATATTTAGATTTTATCCAATATCCTTTTTCTAGTTCTGTTATAAGCAGCAAGTTTCAAGCATGGATTCTTTCTTAGAAACCCTGGAATTATTTTATAGCTCTCCCTGTACAATTACTGGAAGTTCACTAAGACTTAAAAGCGTTTTAAACTTGCTGACTAAACTAATGTCAAAGGACAGTGGCTGAGGCCTCTCAAGTCACCGTTTTATAGAAGAAAGATGTCTTAATGAAGACGAATCTTCATGAAGACACATAACAAATGGGTTCTGTAATTATTCTTTTTTATTTTCCTGTACTATCTCTTACACTGACCTATGTCACAGATAAAAAATGTGAATGTATGTTATTAGAGACAGTCTTACTGTGCAACTTGGACTAGCTTTACACTGTCCCTGTCTTACCCCTCCCATGGGCTGGTTCCTTATCTTTATATAGAAACAGAACTTCAGATGACAAAACTTTTTTTAAATGTGAAATGGTATGCAGAAATGCACTCATTCATTTTATTACAAAATCACAGTTGGCTTTATTTTCAGTAAAAAGTACTCATCAATAACCTCGGATTTGGGAGTTCATAAAATCATTTCTAAAGCAGCAATGTTAGTTGGGAATTGGCTCACGGTAACTACTTTCCCCTCTATTAGATTAAATGTCTGTTTCTATAAGGAATTATTTCTTTCTGGATTTACAATATTTTTCTTTTTAGCTTCTCTTGGAAGCCTCATATTCTCAAGAAAAATATTCCAAGTGACTTTAAAAGTCAACACACATCTCTTTTTTTTTTAAGCCTCTGGTGTTAAGCCTCTGGTCAAGGTGTTAAGTTGATATTCCATCTCTCTATCATGTCTGATGGTTCTCTGTGACCTGGAAAAATAGATAAGGTTTACTGAATGCTTTTTAATGTATCAGTTACCACTACAAACACTTCCATTTAGTAACCATGTAATGCTCATATAGTAACCCTATAAACTTGAGTAAGGTCATCCAAATGTATCTATTTTTGTATATATTTTCCTGAACTTCACGTTTATTAATTCGTTGGTAAAACTTGTATAATATGGTTTAAAGGCTAGGTACTTGACTATGTGCTTTAGATTAAAAAAAAAAAAGTTAAGATCCGATCTCTTCTTTGATTTTTAGGAGTTCCAGGCCAAGCAGTTAATAGCTTCAATTGCAGTCGTTTTGCTGGACACTGCAACTGACAGAGCCAATGAGCAAGACCATAACAGGCACGCTATGTGGCAACTGAAATGGTGAGCACGTTCTTTTTTATTTTAATAAGAAATGAGAATGAGAAACAGTTCACATTCCTGTGAGTCAGACGATAATATTCATTTACTCTTTTGCCTTTGGGCTCTACTAATTCCCTTACCCTCTGTCCTAATAAACTTTGAAGAGACCTGGACTGCCTAGATAGTCCGCTGGTAGATTACATCGCTATCATGTGGATTGTTAAGCATTAGCAAGAAGGGGCTAGCTACATTAAGGCCCTGATGAGATATGGTGCTCTAGAAAGCTAAACTCCTGGGAATCTGGGGGTAGACATTCCAGAGAAGCTCTAGGGATCCAGTGGTCAAAACCATAAGACACCCCTCCACATATATCCCCTCCACAGTAAAGAACTGAAAAACTTCACAATCTCTATCCACTGTCACAAAGAAGGGAACAAAAACCTGGTAGGTCTGTTGGGATTCCTCAGGCAACGACACCCTAAATGCATAAATTCTGCTCCATGCAGAGCAGCATGGGAGGCTGTCATCTTCGAGGGAAGAGGTCCTGGTCACGGTTCAAATGACTCTGCCACTTGGCCAGACAGTCGAACAGATCTTGGGGTGTTGCAAGTGTCAGGGGTGGGAAAAGAGGCAGCATTTTAAGGCAAGTTCCACTGGAGCACTAGTCATGCAGCGCCCAGTGATTCTGAGCCTCATATAACTGTGTCTTTTGAACAACACATCCTGGTGAGTTGATAGGGCAGGAAGAAACCATGTGATTTCCCTGAGGGGTGAGTGGGTCTAAAATGACAGACCATAAGCTGGGTTCTACTAATTACAAGCTGTACAAAACTAGTCTAGTGCAATCCAGTGAGGCCTCTGGAATCGAGCCTGAGCAGGGCAGAGGACACAGTCAATTATATAAGCAAGTAGCCCAGACTGGCACATCCCTCACCGCAATTGCAACAGTGCCCTTACCAGATTGCTCCTTTGGTCACAGGAGTAGGGAGTAGTATTATCAAACTGAAGAAGGACAGTAGACTCTTGTTTTTGAGAGGGTAAACTCAATACATAGGTGCAAGCTGGAAAATGGGCCATGGCTGCATTATAACTACCTTCGAGGACAAACTTGAAAGACAGTGGAGAAAGAGCTTCCCAATGGGTGGATCTGTGAACAATGTACTCAGCCGCTGACTTCTTGAAAGGAGCAGTGGCCTGGTAGGCACACCCCTGGAGAATCAATGACCAGCCGTCTGCTCAGGGACCTGGAATGGAAAGCTTTGGAAGACTGGAGACGAGAAGTACTAGGAGAAAACAAGCAAACAAACATGGAGTTGAACTTTGACACTTTTGTGATATGCATTATAACTCTCCCCCAAAATGGCAACCGTGAAAGAATCAATGATCAACCAAGAAGATGAGAGCTAGAAGGTGGCAAAAGCTGGTCTTTGTGTTTGGTTAACAAAATAGCCCACGGTGGCAGAAACAGGTGGCCGGGACCTAGTAGCTAGACCTCTTTCTCCTCACCAAGGCCGAACTAGTTTCTGAATGTCTGACACGTCAGCAACAGAGGCCGAGGCTAAGTTTTCACTATTTTTGGATGAAACCAACTGGTCACTTGGTAGTAAGTCAATTGTAAGGGGTAGGGGCTTGACCTCGTAAGTATAGATAACCTATTCTGCATCCAGGCTTACCTTAAGCCTGATCCAAACACATGGAATCCCACCAGTGTAACATCTGATCAGGCGCTCCACCTCACAGTGCAGGAAATGCAAGGCTGCACCCGTGATCTTTGGGGCACTAGTCATGGTGCAGGTAGAAGACCTCAGAAGCAGCCTTCAGAAGGGGGCACAGCGCAGACAGAACCAAAGAGCAGCCTCGGAGGCCATTCTTTGGTGAAGAGCTCAAGCATTTCTTCCTTCTTCATCTGGCTGCGCGGGAACCTTTCCCCCTTAGCCCTGTTTTATCCGGATGTGTAAGCTGGGCAGGCATTACTGTAATCGTCAGACGTGACATGGGAACAGGGCTAAATCAACAATCTTCTTTAGGTGACATCTCCCTAACAAGAACAAAATGGCCACTAGTGGGTGGGTGGTGGAGTCAGGAATGGCCTCGGATGCTGTGACTCACAACTCCACCGGAGGGTCTTGTGATGTTTATTTCTGCACTCCTGGGTTCTACGGGTTGGACGTCCCTGGTAAGTCACGTCTTGTCAGGGGACACAGCAAGTCTCTATACTGCCGGTGTGTTTTGGACTCCTTTTGCCAGAGATTATCTGGCAAGAAGAGTCATCATCTCTCACCAGAGGTAATCAACCCCGGCCATAGGAAGAGGTAGTGTTGCCCTCCCCAGTCAGAGAGAGAATAGGAGTGATACTGAGGTGATCGACTTGAAGCCTCCTGGAACTCCATTGGCCCCCTGTAACTATGAATGGGTAAACGTAAAAGACTCGTCTGACTTGAAAAAGGTGCGGCTGTTGAAGGTTGAGACCCATAGGAACAAAGGCTGTGTTACACACAAGGTAATCTAGCACGATGTGTGAAGACGACAGCTACGGTATCGGGGTAATTAGAAAGGACAACACAAGTGGGACATGAGTAGCATCAGTTTCACTGCATCTCTAGGGTCTCTAGTTCATGTCATGGATCTTGCTTATAAAGCTTTTCCCTCTGGAGGAAAAGCCTCGCAGGACGTTCTGTGTGCTAACTCTGCACAGAGGGGCATCTTCTGTCTACAGCAAGGGCTGGGGCTGTGGCATCCACAAACATCTGCTGCCTAAATATTCCGAGACAGCAGGGACGTGATACGGTTGAAAAGGTGCATCTTTCACACAGGACTTCAGCCCCAGGACTCTGCTTAGGATTGGTTGAGGCGTCCTTTGCGATTTCTATGGTCCAAGGTTCGCCCCACCTCCTTTCTTCCCCTTCTTTGAAAGGGTCAGACTTGTGTCACAGTCTGAAGCCTCCTCCCATCCTTCTCTGCTCCCCCACCCTTCGCAGGCACTTCCTCCAGTGAATCTCTGGCATGTCTAATTCTGTCTTGACATCTGTTTCTCAGAGGATACAAACCGACAGACTGTCACTGGGGGAAACGAGACCTTAGCTAACGAGAAAGCAGTAAGGTCTGAAGCAGACAGACTTAGAGCCCGTCTCCCTGTACTGGATCTGCAGGGACTTCTTGTTAAATGCTGTTTTCTGTGAACAGCAATGGACTTTCCCCCCATATTTTTGTTAACCCTAAATCAAAGCAAATGCTAGCGAATGAAAAAAAAAAAAAAGGAATCATCTCCTCCATCTTCGATTCCTTTTTTTTCTAGTTACCGTTTTTATTGCTACTTAGCCTATTCTCCATTGTACAGTCAGGCATTCCACATATTTCTATCACTTAGCATCCAAGCCAAGCTATTAGAAAAGTACTGGAAAAGTACTCCAAAGTACTACAAGAGGGTCTGGCAAGATGGTTCAGCAGGTCAAGGCTACTGCTGCCAAGCCTTGACGACCCGAGTTTGATCCCCTGGACTCGTGAAGTTTTGAACTCAGCTCTCTACAATTTGTAGGAAACTTGAGCAAGTTTGCTTGCATTACTGAGCTTTGGTTGCTCCCGAGGCTGTTACAAAGGTCAGTTACGGCAGACAGGAGAAAAGGCTTTGTAAATTATAAAATGCCATAGAGATACTGATTTTTATGGCTGTCATGATAATTAGGGATCTTCCTTGGGACAGTCTAAGAGCAGGAGGAAGTTAACTTCGCTTGCTGTACCGTCTACAGGGATGCCACAACAAAATACCACAGACTGGGTGGCTTAAAGCAAAGGAAATTCATTTTCTTGGTCTGGAAGTCCAAAAATCAAGATGTCGACATAGCGTGTTCTTCTGGGGCTTCAGGGTTCCATGGCTTGAAGGTCTGAGGGTTCCTTGATTTGAGGGTCCCATGACTTGAGGAGGGAAGGTGCCATGGGTTGAGGGTAGCTATCTTTTCACCATGTCTTTACCAGGCCCTGTTCTCTGGTCATGTGCATCCTCAGTGCCTTCCCGTGTTATGAAGACACCAGTTTCCGTGGATTGGGACCTCACCTTGTGACCTCATTTAAAGACCTGATTTCCAAATATAGTCACACGGTGGGGGGTCAGGACTTCGGACACATGAATTTGGAGGAACAGTTCAAGCTGTGGCACGTACCACTGCACCGCTGAGCCCCTTTCTGTGTTCTACGTGCTCCTTGAAACTGCTGGTCCACCTAGGATCCCACGGCTCCTAGAAACTGCTGGTCCACCTAGGACCCCACGGCTCCTAGATCTCCTGCGTAGGGCTACCAGAGGTGCCTGGCGGAAGGGCAGACTCCTCAGTGCCATCTCAGGTTTACAGACTCAGAATTTTGGGCATTTAAGTTCGACAATCTGGATCTTTATCTTGTGGGTGGAAGTGGGTGATTCGTACGTATCGGGTTTAATAATTATTGTAGGAATGAAAAGCACAAAGGAGCCCTTGCATCACGGGGTCTAGCTTTAAATCCTGGACCTATCAATTGTTAGGTGTTAGATTTAAATTTTTTTTGCATGTATATAGGTGCCAATGTTTGTGTGGATATGTGTAGGGGTGTGTGTGTGTGTGTGTGTGTGTGTGTGTGTGTGTGTGTGTGTGTATGGACGAGGGCAGTATATGTGTCTGTGGAGGTCCTATGGAGGCCCAAGAGTGACTTCAAGAATCATCCTGGATGGTTCTACCTCCTTATTGCTTCATTCTGGAATTTTCCAGGCTCTGCCCCCCAAGACTGGAAGTGCAGGGTGCCACCATGTATGCCTGGTGCTTTTTTTTTTTTTTTTTTTTAAATGTGGGATCCAGAATCTGAACTTGGGTTCTTCTTCTTGTGAAGCAAGGATTTAACTCTTGAGCCATCTCTCCAGCCCTATATTGTCAAATTAATTTCTCTGTGTCTCAATTCCTCAACTGTAAAATGACACATTATTATTATTATTACCTACGTACATTGTTGTGATAATTAGTCGGAGCATTAGAAGAGTCAACAGGCTGTTCTTGCTTCACAATACTTTAAAAACCATTCTTCAGCTTTGTTCTGCTATAACAACGGTTCTATGCATATTTTTCATGCTTATGCCTTTATTGCCCTCAGTACCATCTTCTTATTTTTGAATTGCACCCATTCCTTAAGACAGATTGTAAATATATGTACACACACACACACACACATACACACACTCTCTCTCGCTCACATACACACTTTTTTTTTTCTGTGCTGGAGATCAATTTCAGAACCTCACACATGCCAGGCAAGTCCTTCACTACTAAGTTATATACTCGCTCCTCGGCTACATTGCTGGCTTGAAACCTCACTTACTTGATACCATTCTTCATGATTCCGACTGCAATCTGGCTCTCTTCTGGGACAGCTCATTTTGCATTGTAATATGTTGTGTATGTCTTGACTATAGTTGATGCCATTCCAACACATACACACGTGTGTGTGCATGCATGTAACATACATACCTTGAGAGTATCTAGGACAGGACTAAATTAACACATATTTGCTGATTGAAATCAGAGGGGATCTGTATTTTTGAAAGCAAGACGCCTCTTTGCAAAACTCAGGCTTCCTGTGCCCTGGGCAATCAGAAGTAGGTCACAATTTAGGGGCTGGCAGTGTGCTGGGGGACTGGAAACAGAATTCTGATAAAAGTGAGTGTATTGAAAGCATGAAGATAATATTCTCCATTCTCTTAAAAATATTTTGAATACTTTATTATTTGTCTATGAACAAGTGAGTGAGAGAGAGAGAGCACAAAAGCAGATGTGTTTGTGTCATGGAGTATGTGTGTGGAGTTCAGACAGCAATTTTTGAAAGTTGGTTCTTTTCTACTTTGTGGGTTCTGGGAATTGAACTCAGGTTGCCAGGTTTGCCCAAAGGCACCTAAACTTGCATGCCTGTTTCTCTACTCTTCTATCCTAGTAAGCAACACAAGAGAACTTCGATTGTGACTGGGAATCTGTGGCTGGAGAAGCTTCTGTGAAGTAGCTGTAGAAGAACGAAGAGCCTGAGAGTCAGTCCGATGGATGAAGGAATTCTGATTGTTAGAGAAGGCTTGGAGCCCACAGTTTATTTTGAAACTATTTTTAGTAGAGATTTAGTCAGGTTCATTCCTGTGAAGGTTTAGAAATGTCTGGTCTATTTTATAGCACAATAAAACCTCGTGGTTTCCTGCTTGCCTGGTATTTGTTTGAAGAGAGTAGGTGGCTGGTCCAGACAACATCTTGAGAGGTTATGACGAGGGGAAATCTGATGCAAACCTTTCACCTGTAAAAACAGAGGGTCTCTGAGGAATAAAGCCAGCCATGCTCGCAAAGTATTTCTGATTTGTTTAAAGTCTTGTTCATATTAAAGTAGATGTTAGTCATCCTTTCAAAAATGATTAAACATGCCCCAAAATACAGTATGGAAACCTCACATTTACATAGTGGCTCCTGTTATTTTTCACAGTGTGCACTTACATTTAATATAGTCACCAAAGCACCAGACCATGTGGGGGAGTTGCCACTGGGAATGATCTGAGCGTGATCTGAGCGAAGACTAATGTTAGGTCAAAACTGAAGCATCCTGGTTATTCAGCAGGAAAGGGACATAAGAGGCTCTTGGTTTTTCCAAATGATCTAAGTAAATGTTAAAAATTCTGTAAATTTGCAAAACTGTAATTTGCTTTTCATTAGTAGATCTAACTGGCTGCTCACTATTCCCAGTGTTGATGAAAGCACAGGGATTTTCAGTAAAGCACATTAAACAAGACCTGTGAAAGATTTAAACTGAGCTCTCGGAAAAATGAAGATGTCTCATTGCCTTCAAAGGGGAAACAACAACATCGACAACAACAAGAACAACGAAACCAACTGGGATGACGATGACCCCGCCCTTCAAAGCAGGATGGGGAACCTCTCAGAGCTGCACTGGGAATTCCTGTTTGTTTTTATATTGTGAAAATCTGGGGTCTCTTTTATATCTGTGTTCTTCCCTTTGTAGGATATAAGTAAGAAAACAAAGTTAGTGATATCTTAGACGACTTATTTGTAAAAATGTGGAAAGACTGCAGAGGCATGGTGTAGAGGGACTGGCTTACCTTTCATGGTTCTGGGATTGAAATTGGCCTTCAAGCGTACGAGGCAGACAGACAGGTCCGCACTACAGCATCTGGCTATATCCCGAGTTCCCACCCTCTTTTGATAAACTGGAGCCGCTCTGAGGCAGGCTGACCTCGATCCTGTGACACTCCTGCCTCAGCCTCCTTAAAAGCTGGATTATACGTGTGTGTGGCAATGCCCAGCACACCTAAAAAGTATGTAGTGGGGGGGGGGGAAAGAAAGAGAGAGGTGGGGGAGGGAGGGAAGGAGAGAAAGAGAGAGAGAAGGAGGGAGGGAGACAAGAAGGGAGGGAGAGAGGGAGGGAGGGGAGAGAGGGGGGAGGGGGATAGGAGGGAGGAGGAGAGGGGGAGAGGGAGGGAAAGAGGGAGGGGTAGAGAGGGGGGAAGGGAGGGAGGGGGGAGGGGGATAGAGAGAGGGGGCACGGGGGAAGGAAGGGAGGAGGGAGAGAGACAGAAAGAGACAGGGAGGAGGGACGGGGAGAGAAAGGGAGGAGAGGGAGGAAGGGGAGAGGGAGGAGAGAGGGAGGGAGGGGGGGGAGAAAGAGGGGGGAAGAGAGGGAGGGGGATGAGAAGCGGGGAGGGGGAGGGTGAGAGAGGATAAGAGGGATAGAGGAGAGGGGGAGGGGGAAGGAGAGAAAGAGAGGGAGAGGGGAGAGGAGGGAGAGGGGAGGGAGGGGAGAGAGAGGGTAAAGGGAGAGAGGGGGGAAGGGGGGATAGAAAGAGGGGGAGGGAAGGGGAGAGGGGGAGGGAGGGGAGGGAGGGAGGAGAGGGGGAGGGAGGAAGAGGGAGGGGAGAGGCGGGAGAGAGAGAGACAGAAAGAGAGAGGGAGGAGGGAAGGGGAGAGAAAGGGAGGAAGAGAGGAGAGAAAGGGAGAGAGGGAGGGAGGGAAGGAGAGAAAGAGAGAGAGGGAGGGAGAGAACAGGTCTTGTGAGTCAAGGCATCTATGTAGAGGTCAGGGGACTGTTTTCAGAAGTTGGTTCTCTCCTACCATGTGTATGCCAAGAATTGGACTACGGTTACCAGGTTTCCTTGCGGGCGCCTTTACCCACCCCTCGTCTCACCAACCCTGAGTGTGAAAAGGAATATGGACTTACCCTGGCCTCAGAACACTCTTCAACGTTCACGTTTATAAAGCTAAAACTAATCAAAATCATGATAAAATGAAAGGGAAGGTCTTTTCCTGGCAATTATTTAGAATCGAAGCTACTTAGTTAATGCCAGCGCAGTTCAAGGGGCGCCCCAGTCAGGTCACGGTCATCTCTGGGGTGCACCTTCCTGTCCTGAGCTTTCAGGGTGCGGTGTGGTGCTTTTCTGAAACCCCTGCGCCTGCCCGCTGTCCTTCCCGCCTTCTGCCCGCTGTCCTTCCCGCCTTGCTACTTCCTTTGCGCCATCCTTGGAGCTGCTCTTTTGCTTCCCTCCTTGTGGGCGCTTCAGGACTCCAAAGAGGATCCTCTTTGCTTCTCACACAATAGGCTCACCTAGGGGGTGTCCAGTTTTCCTTGCTGGGCTTCACTTCCACTTGTACACCCCAGACTTCCAATCTCAAATGCTTGAGCTTCCATGAAGCCCCGGCAGCAAGAAGCGTCTCCTCTTGTAGTCAAACGACTAGAGGAGATGCGTAATCTGTACCTTCAACTCCTCTTCAAAGATTTTTCATCCTCGTTAATGGTTTCCAGATATTCTAGTCACCTTAAGTTCGACATGGGAAATTTTTTCACAGCCCTCATTTGCACGATTTGGGACTTGTCAGCGAGTTCTCTAGCTGGCTGTTAACTCAGCCCCTTCTTCCCAAATACGCTGCCATTGTCTCCAGCAACTTTAGCTCTGGTTTAACTTGCTGTGGTCGATTGGTTCTCCATCTTCCCGCCTTTGGCCTCACACTCTTCCAAACCACCCATGTGCGGCCCCGGTACTGCTTTTTGAGATGCACAGTTAAAACTGACCCCATTTCATCCCTGCTTTAAAACCTTCCACAGTTTGTGATAAATCACAGAACCCCATTGTCCAGACCTCCTGGAGTGGCTTCCAGGGCTCCTTGTGACTTTCTTTCCCACATCTATCCTCTCACTCTTCCACACCTATTCGCCCTCCATCCCTTCATACCAATTTGCTTACAGTTCTAGAAATGTCCACCGTGCTTTTCCCGGCATTGGAGACGGCTGCTTTGTTGGCGCCTTATCTTCTTGCCCACTCAGGGGTCCTTAGTGATTCTTCAGTGGTCAGGCGAACGTCTCTGCACTGCCACAGTACTTAGTAAGAACTCTGGGCATTTCACACACATTGCACTTGTTTACATATTTCTCTCTTCTACTAAACTGAGAACAGTGACTATAACTTATTTGAACATGTTTGTAGCTTTCGTAGCTAAACAGTGCCTGGTACATGCTGAATGAATGAATAAACTTTTGAAAAGCATAATGTCTTGACCTTCACTATGTTTAATGTTAATATGGGTGAAGTGCTGTTTTAAATGTTTGATTATTTTTTCTGTTTCTCCCTGTTATCACAAACATAAGTGCTAAGAACTACAGGTCCACAAGAGTGAGTTCATAACATGCACTTATTTCATAGCATTTGCAGAACTGGGACACTAGCACCTTGTGCTTTGGATTGGTGGTGGAAGATTGGAGTGGAATATATTACATTTAAATGTAAGACTCGTGAAAGAATGGACCAAATGGTACATCTAGAAATATCCTTGGAAAAATTAAGGATTAATGGAATTCTGAGGAGTCCTAAAAAGACAGGTAAGGATAAGGAATAGGGTAGAGATAAGAAAAATAAATCTATTTACATCTCTTGGATATGTAGTCACTGATAGTCATCTTAGATATTTCATACATCATAATAATAGCCCTCACTGTCGACACAGACATCCCCATTTTACAGGTGAGGTGAGGTACTAGCACCTCCAGGCCCTGCAGCCAGAAGTGTAACTAGGTCAGACCGACAGAGACGTTCCTTTGCCTCATCCACCTCATGCCTTTCCAACGAATTCCCAGAGCTGCTGCAGGAACACACACAAAGACACATTATTTGCTTCTATTTGCGATGATCATGTGGAGGTATTTCTCTCGGCAGTTCCGAGCCACATAACTGTAATTTTATTCCCAATTCCATCCCACTCGAATTCTAAATGAGATGCACAGCTCGCACTTATTGGCGATGCTCGATGACTGGATGCTGGGTGATTTCTCTTTTGCCTCTTTCCAGCAAGCTTAGCGGAACAAGCAGGCTTCCAAGTTTCCCTTTGGTGTGCGCCTCTGTGTGTGGAGTCTAGAAGCCACTGCTGTATGGCTTGTGGCTCCTGCTGCCTCCTGTCGATTGCTCAGCCTGGCAGTTTGTCTCTGTCCCGGGCAAGCATCCAGCCTGTGGTAGTGAGGTGGTTTTGTGGCAGAACTCCACAATTAACCACAAGTTCAGTGTCAACGGTAGGGTGCCACCATTGTGGGTCTGATCCCTCAGATCCGCTGCGATGGTCAGAGCTGAAGAAACTTCTGCTTGTCTGAGGAGGAGCCGGCATCCTTGGAAGGAATCTGCGACTGTTTATCCTTCAAGGTTCAACTTTCAGGTTTAAAACAGCGAGGAAAAAAAAAAAGTCTGGGGAGTTGCAGATTATTAGTTGTAGAGTTAAGATTTCTTTCTTTTTTATTTTTTTAACTAGTTGTTATATTTTAAAAGTATAACAGTGAATTTGTGATATAGCTATACTTATATATTTCTGAAAACCAGGAAGTTAAAGGAAAAGTCTTGAAGTATTAGAATATAATCTTTTATAGTGAAAAAAATCAGTTACTGTCACTTAATTAAAATAAAAAAAATTACCATGCTTCCCTTAAGCACTATTTTATGTTGGAAATTCACTCAAGCATAAATGAGTGTAATTATTTTTCTTTTTTTATTTCAACTTTATTTATTTATTTATTTATTTGTGTGTGTGTGTGTGTGTGTGTGTATTAGAGGGCACTGTGTGTCCCTGTGGAGGCCCAAGGGTGACTTTGGGAATCATCCGGATTGCTTCTACCTCCTTCTTGGTGCTTCTGGGATTTCCTGGGCTCCGCCCACCAGGGCCAGAAGTGCTGGCCACCGCTGGTTTCTTCCTGGTGTTTTGGGACCTGAGATCCAGACTCAGGACCCTCTGTTTGTGAGGCAGAGTCAACCCCTGAGCCATCTCTCCAGCCCTGTAATTATTTTTCTGTAAATCTAAGAAAATGTGTTATTTTTTCCAGTTTTGGGGGAAAAATGGATGCTGAAAATATTTCTCAACAATATGAAATCCCTTTTCCTATTAAATCATTTAAAGGCTTTCCATTAAAATTCTTTGACTGAAGAAGCAAAACAAAAAATTCAAACTAAAAGCCTGATTTTTAAACATTGCTCTGAGAAGCATAAATAACTTGAAAAACGTGTGAACATAGAGTGGACTCAGAACTGCGTTTGGGGCTGCGGGGTGAATACGAGAATTCTTGTGTTGGGGCGAATGCGAGAATTCTTGGATGGGGGGGTGAATGTGAGAATTCTTGGGTTTGGAGAGTGTATCTCGGAGGACTACGTCACTAGACATGATGGCAGCATAGGAAACCTTTATGTGACAAGCATTAACCATCACTCCACCTCCGTGTTAGGGTGACACCATGTCAGTAGCCCCCTGACACTTAGTATGTACTTTGTCTTCCTGTAACTTACAGCTTAGAGTTAGTGCTTAGAGTTAGTCATATGTACTAGGACGGAATCACCACGAAACTGTCTGCCTTGTTTACTTGGTGCCTAGATTACCATGGACGTTATTTAGGTAACTTCAATTCACCCAGACACCGCTGTCTGACCGCCGTCTGCAACCCTCACAGGGTGTGACCCCTTGTCGGCTATTTGTTCCTTCCGTGGTCTCATTAGGAGCTCTTCCTCCGAGCTGCTTCTTTCTACATGTGCGAATGTTTGGGCATGGTGCACACGCAGAGGCAGAGGGGAGCTGGAGGGCGTCTGTTCTCTCCTTCCACCAAGTGCGCACCAGGCTTGCCCGTAAGTCCTACATTTGCTCGCCATCTTGCTGCCCCCCTTCTTTACTTTTCTGTGTCCAGACCACGATCGAGTCGTCCCTGTATCCTTGTCATGTTGCAGTGTCCCGCACTATACCAGGCACTTGATAGATAACCATCCGGCAGACAAACGCATCCACTAAGGACAGTAAATGCAGCACAAAGGAACAGAGGAAGCAAAGCAGAAGGGAATTAAAAGACAGAGATGGGAAAGAGAGGTGGGGAGACAGAGGAAGACACAAAGGGAGAGCCCTGGACTTCCAGAGAAGGAACAGCCAGTAATGAGCGCAGAAGCGAGCACTCCGTGGGGACATTCCTAGAGAGTCATTTTCTTCATAGCTGTGCAGATTTGGATGGAGTCACACTGTTAGTGTGTGTCAAATATATGCGTTACTAGTTTGTGTTCGGGCCCCATTTCCCTGTTGAACCTGCACTCAGAGGAAGCTCTGAGGGAATTTTTTAATGAGGGAAACTTTTTTTTAAATATAAATCTCTTGGAGCACATTCCTCTGGGAACAGATACTTGTGGTGAATTGAGAGTGAGCAAAAGGGAATCCAGCCCGCTGGAAGAACAGGCATTGTTAACACAGTTTAACAGCAACACGGTTTCATCGTTCATTGAAAACCTCTTTTCTATAGTGGAGAAGAACCACTCTGCTTTTGCTTTCCAATCAAAGTTAGTAAATGAAAGCTCTTTGATTCATTCATAACTTCACAGGTTTTCACAAGATTTAAGGGAGGACTCAGTATTAGAAACTTTCTGTGAACTTAAAGTATGTCCGTTTGCTGTGTATCTTTTTTTTTCCTGAGAAATTAGTGCTATATTTTACATTTGCATTTAGGAAGAATATTGAATTTTTTTCCATGTGCACACATGGTGTGTGCGTGTGTGTGCATTTGTGTGTGCGTGTGTGTGTGTGTGTATGTGTGTATACTTCTTTCCCAGAGGGTTTCAACCCTTTCTTTTGAAACTAGGATTTCCACAGAGGGGTTCAAATCAAGAGTAGAAGATGCCAAAGACCTGCTGAGTTTGTCGGGCTCTGAGTTTGGACACCTTCATTTACAACAAGGGCAATTTGCTTTTATTTGGATAACATTTCTTTTGAAAAAGTTTGAAAATCATGGTTTGAAAATCAAGGTGGAATGGAAACAGTAATAAAAAAAAAACCTGGTAAACATCATTCTCTTTCCGAGAATTCTTCGCAAATCTTTATAATTTCCCTCCCTCTCTCTTTTCTCTCTCCTTTTCTTTTGGTGTATTGAGATAGGGCCGTCCTGTATAATCTAGACTGGCCTTGAAGTCACGCTTCCTGGGTCTGAGCCTCCTGAGTGTGTCTGGTGCGTGTTAGCAAGGTTTCAGAGAAGCCCCCCAAATCATCCTGGCAATCACAGACAGAGGAAGCGTCTGCTTATAGGACTTTTCCCATGTCTTATGGGACCTCCTGTCCTACACATATTTCGCTATAGCAATTATAGTCACTATAGGTGCAGCTACCAAGATTTATTGAAAAATATTCAGAATCTGAACATGGTTTTTTGTTACCTCTGGATTTTAGAGGAAGGAAATGATTCTGTTTTAAAGGTTGAAGACAGGAGGCATGAGGTAGAGGTATAGTTCTTAGAACCTAGGACAGAGTTAATCCATATTACATATACGTGTAGTATGGATTAGATTGGCACTGTAAGGCCGGGTGGTCTAACAATGGCTGTCTCCTTGCTGGAATGTCTGGGACGCCAATAGTTGCTCCGTCTATGAGTCTGAGCACCTTAGCGGTCCCACTATGGTACTGAAGGCCCGATGAATTCCCGGACACTTGCTAGCCTCCTTCAGCACACTTTGGAAGTCTGGGGAGGTAGATTCTGATATCAGAAGATGGCAGCAGCAGGGATAGGTAAATGCATTCACAGCAAGCAAGTACGAGCAAAGGGCAGTTCCGTTTTCTCTTGGGGTGCTCACTCCGGGGGAGGGTCTTCTCCCCCACCCCAGCCAATCCTTTCAGGAAATACCCTCTCGAACCTGCCCAGAGGAGCAAATCTTTGCCAATTTCAGATCCAGTCAGGCTGACATCTAAAATTAACCACCAGGCTCAGGAAGGGAAACGACTGAGAAGGACTAGAAACCTGCTGTTTCGTGACTTTGCTAAGGATGAGGAGAGGACAAAGAATTTACAGAAAGGGCGAGTTCTAATGAAGCATTGGCCAGGCCTGAGGTCTTGGATGCAGAAGGCATTCTAGTAGTCAGTATTGGGATGTTGTAACTGGATTCATAAAGGTATACAGATGGAAGGCAGACAGAATCTAGAAGTCAATGATAAAAGTGTCCCCAGATACTAAACTAGTGCTAGGTGCTAGACTAAGATAGAAAAAGCCAAGAGAGTGTCCTTCGTGGCTAATGGGAGCTTGAGTGACTTGCCACAGGTACCACTTAGGAGAACAGAACAGAATGCTTGCCCCACACCTTCCTCGCACGGGACAACTTTGGGTCTTTGGAGGTTAAGGAACCTGTTGTTAGAAAAAGGGAATACTGACGGGTCTGCATTGCCCCAGAATGACTTGGGAGAACGCTGGTAAGAAGATTCCATGTCAAAGGTCATTAAACTGAGAGAATGATTATTTCCACTGGCAGAAGATGTGAAGGAAGGCCAAGTCAGGTAACATGAAGCTGGGATAGAGATCAAGTTCAATGCGTACCTTAGGTCTTTCTGTCATAACAGATAATGGTCACACATTTGTGAACCTAAAGATGAGCAGTCAGTAAATCTATTAGTTGTTTAAGTCTGGCCTAAGAATAATCATAATCTGACCTCCAAGAAATGTGGCCTAGTAATCTTTGACAAAGATTATAAACAGAGAAGGGAGTTGCTATAAACACAGCTAGTGTGTTCTTTTGGCGAATATTTTTAGTTAAGTAAACTTCTGATGGTCTTTGGTAACATCCTCACATCTTATTTTGGATCCTTCTCAGGTACTGGATTGGTATTCAAAGAGATGTACTGCAACTATGAGTTGAGAATTGGTCTTTAACCCTATACGGTTCTTGCTGGCAGTTGAAAGAAGGTTGTTGCAGTTCTGCCGCATGGTTGCTGATAAATCACGATCAAACAGCTTAAGGGAACAAGGGGTTTATTTTCTTACGATAGTCTGGTTACAGTTCATAGTCCAGCTTAATAGGAGAGCTCATGCTTACACCAGGGCTGAGGGAACTGGCCACCATCACCACATAACAGCTGAGAGAAGGACGATCCTTATTTGCCAGACCAGCATGTTTGGCCACGTGTATACCAGGATGCCGACTCTCCCAACCAGCTCTCTGTATTTTATTTCAGGGCCTAAATCTACCCACCATGGGCTGGGCCTTCCCCATCAGCTAGACAATCTCCTGCAGGTTTGCTCTGGGCTTAACTCAGCAACTAACTTTCTACAAATGTGCCAGGAGCTCAAACCCTCAACAGTCAAGTTGACACCTGTGCCTAACTATGACAAAGGTGAAAGAATTAGGAAGTAAAACAGTTTCATGAAAGAAGCTTTGGATGTTATTTTCCAGAGACCAGTCCTTTGTATAGATCTCTTTATCTTTACTTGTTGATACTGTGAATTTGATTAAATTGGGTGGCACAATTCAGTTCTCAATCCTTGTCCATCGGGAAGGTGAGTCCTAAAGATGTCTATGTTTTTGGCATACCTATATTATAGCTTTTTTAAAAAAAATTTTATTTATTCAATTGTGTGCATTGTGTGTGTGTGTGTGTGTGTGTGTGTGTGTGTGTGTAGAATCACGGACGAATTCGGGAACCGTCATGGACCGCCTCTACTTCCTCCTTGTTTACTCTGCCCTGGGATTCACAGGCTCTGCCCTACCAGGACCAGAAACTCAGGCCGCCCCCGCTTCTGCCCAGCATCTATACATGGGGTCTAGGATCCGAACTCAGGACCCTCCGCCTGCAAGGCAGAGGCTTAACCCCTGAACCACCTCTCCAGCCCCCCTATATTATAGCTTTTTAAGAGTGGAAAAAAAATCTAAATTAAGTTGATTATTTTTACAATAATGAAGAGTGAGGTTTGTAAAAGTTATGATTTTCTTAATGCCAGGAAATGATGGCTGGTGGGAACCCAGAGTCACAAAAATGGGGTTCTTCTCTACTACTCTGTTACCATGACTACTACTGTTATCATGACTATCCTATCGTAGATGACAACCTCAGGTTGTCATAAAAGCACAAAAGCACAATGATTTTAATCTAAGTTTCTTCTAATTGCCTTACTATTTTTTAAAAATTTTAATTTTTTTCCTAGTTTTACAAGCATATTGAGTACTTATCCCTGTCTCCCTCTTTCCCCCCTCCTTCCCTCCCTTCATCAATTCATCCCACTCTTTTGGTGCCACCCTCTTTCCTGGATTGCTCCTACCTCCTTTTCACTTGGTTCTGGGATTTCCCAGGCTCTGCCCACCAGGGCTAGAAGTGCAGACAGCCTCCATTTCCACCTGGCGTTTTTATATGGGACCTGGGATCAGAACTCCGGACCTTCTGCTTGTGAAGCACAGTCTTAACTCCTGAGCCACCTCTCCGGCTCTGGAAGCTTTCCCTTGCTGGCTAGCTTTCAGTCCTGGAATGGGCTCTTTACAGGCCATGGGCGAGAAAAGTCATGAATGGTCTTATTCATCTGAGAATCTGCACCTTCCAGGTATACTACCAATTCTAGGGAAGATACGCCCTTTGGTACCTCTTGCCTGGTAGTTATGCAGAGTCTGACTATTGCAGGCGTGACCAACTACCTCTGTTTGGATTTGAGGTCTGCATAAAGGAGCAAATTCAGGTCCAGTACTATAAATGTGGTCAAAAGTCCATGCTAAGGCTGGAGGGGATGGAGAGTTCAGATCTGGCCAGCATTCTGAGAATAAATGACTGTAGAGTGCTCATAACAGGACAGATGTAGTACCTCCTCCAAGGCTCAAGGAACATGAGGAATGAGAAAGAAAGAGCTGAAGTGTGATAATTAATCCTTGGTGACAACTTGACCGCACCTGGCATTAACTAAGATCAGCTGAAGAGGTCAATACATTTACAATACAAAGACCAGCCCTAGATCTGATTGGAACCTATCAATAGCAGACCAGATAAAAGGAACCATAGAACAGAAGACTTGGAAGAGAGGTTCCAAGATGTTTGCAGTGACTTAGCCTGCCTCCAGCTTCAGCCACCAGTCAAGTCGCCTCCACCATGAAAGACCGTCTCTCCCCTCCGGAACCCTAAGCTGCATACATCTCCCTTTCTCCCTTAAGTTGCTTGCCTTTGAATGCTCTCTCACAGCAACAGTTAAGAGTAACGCACGAAGCATGGAGAAGAATTCCATAAAAGGCCGTCTGGTCGCCAACATGAAACTCACTGCAGAGTGGTTACCTGCCCAAGACAGGGCCCCACAGCATCCTATCATGTCAAGGGATTCATCAGGCTCCACCCATGCAAGAAGCCACTGACAGCTAACGGTTGCGGGGGAGGGGAAGTCATTTTCGACAGTGGTATCGTCTTTGCTAAGTTGCCCGTGTTCCAGTAAATAACCCTTGATCTCTGTACACAAAAGTAACAATGAAATCAGAGACTTAAGAGAGGACCTGCTGGGAAGAAGGGGTTCAGTGGGAGGGAGGGCCTGAGAATGGGGAAGGGAAAAAAATGACAAAAATGCAAACATGGATGAGATTGGCAATCGTAACATGAAACAGAGATGATATAGCGCGAGCCGGACAACTTGTGAAAGGTACAACACGTGACCCATGGCAAGTCCCTAGGAAAACATGAGTTCTCTTGCTCTTCCCTCTAAAAGAAAAGAATCTAGAATGGGATTTTAGTAATGTTGGTCCTGTACAAACCCTGACTGTATCTGCTATGATTCCTATTTCATTTCTAACTGGTGGTGTTTGGGCAATGAATTGTAGGAACAACATTTAAAATGTATTTGCTGACTTTAGGTGGAATGAGTGTTTTTTTTTTTTTTTTAAACTTTCAATTCTAACTTTGGTTAGAGAAGAAAAAAAAAAACCTGCTGGATTTTTATATTTTAGGACCAGCACTTAGATAACCACTTAGAAAGCTCTATCTAATATTTTTCCTTCATCCAATACACAGAAAAGGGAATTCTGGTCTTTTTTTTTCCTCTCTGTTTTTAAATTAAATTGGTTAAATTCTCTTGCTAATTTCTTGGAGATTTCTACTATGGATGTAAACTATGACCACACATGAAAATGGCCTGCTTTAGGTCATGGCTGTGGGTTGAGATTAATTGGTGAAAAATAGGCCTGCTTGTGGGATTTACCACACAGTAAGGTTTCTCATCTCCCTGGAAAAATGTGGAATTAGCTCTTGGAGAAATGCAGGACTGAGTTTAGGTGGAGGGAAACAGTTTGCTCTCTAAGCAAGTTATGATTGGTTGCGTTCCAGAGCAGTCTCTGCACAGCACAGTTCCCTCTTCCCACTCTTAAGTCTGAATATTCTACTGTAGTTGGTTTCACCGACCCTCTGCATCTTATTTGATCCTTCTCAAGGTCAAATCTATCGGAATTGGGAGGGTGGTGGTGGTCTTGGAGCCTCCCTCCCTTCTTTACCCCCTTTCTGGAACACTGTTACAGTCCAAAGGCCGCTGGGTCCAGGAAGCACTTTGGCGATGGCCAGTCTCTGCTGGGGTGGAGGGACACGGGATGTGATGAAGGATGCGAAGGATCAGACTTGCGTTCTTCCCTTCGCTGTGCAAGAGACTTCAGCCGATGCAGCCTGAGAATCACCGCCACTGTAGGGGTCCCCGACTTGCCTCCCAGACCAACTTCCTCGCTGCAGAGGACAGAAGTAGCCGGGATGCGCAGCTTCTTCATCCTGGCTTTGGTGGTCAGGGTGGCGGCTCCGGGGTCTCTTCTGCTCACACCACTTCCAAGTCCAACCCCGAGCCTCGGCCTGCCCCTCCCACCCTGGGCGCCGCACCCCCCATAGACTCGCACTCTCCCCAAGACTCCAGGGTCAGAGTCTGGGCTGGGTGTGACTTACCTGCTGGAGGAAACTATGCGCTTGGGGGGGAGAGGATCCCCGGTCGCCCCCATCGCCGCCGCCCGGCTGTCTCTGCAGAGCGCGTGGCAGCGCCGTGGGCACGCGCGTGTCCCTTGCGCGCGCTCTCTTGGCGGGTCCGGGCCGCGGGCGCGCGCTCCCTTGGCGGGTCCGGGCCGCGCCTCCCACCGCCCCTCGGAAGCGCCCCGCGGGCCCGCGCGTGTCCCCTCGGGCGCGCTCCCGGCGGGGTCCGGGCCGCGCCTCCCGCCGCCGCTCGGCCGAGCCCGGGCGGGTGTCGGGCGCGCGCCCGGCCGGGGCAGCCGCGGGGGGCGGAGCGCCCGCTCGCGCGCCCAACGGACCAGGCTGGGGCGCTGAGGTGACCGCGGCAGCCCGCCCGAGCTGCGGGCAGCGACGCCGGCGCTCGCGTCCCGCCCCAGCGCCCGAGGCACCGGGAAGAGGCGTCCGCGGCGGCCCGGGCCGCCCTCGAGCCCCGGCCGCCGCTCGCAGCATGCGGCGGGCGCCGCCGCTCCCCAGCCCGCGCGCGGGGGACCCCGGGCGGCGGCGGCGGCGGCGGCGGGCGCAGCCCTGAGGGCGCGGGGCGCCCGCAGCGCAGGCGGCCGGCCCGGCCCCGGGGCCCCCGGCGGCCCCGGCCCGGCGGACGAGCGCGCCGCGCCGGCCATGCGCTCCCCGGCGCCGGCCGACGGCGCGGGCTCGCGGCCCGAGAGCCTGCGGAACGGCTACGTGAAGGGCTGCGTGAGCCCGCTGCGCCGCGACCCGCCGCGCGGCTGGCTCTGCCACCTCTGCCGCCTGTGCAACGTGGAGCCGCCGCCGGCCGCTGCCCCGCGGGCGCCGCCGCGCGCCCCGCTGCCGGGCCGGGCGCGCGTGTCGCTGGGCGTCCTGGCCGCCTTTGTGCTGGCGCTGCTGCTGGGCGCGGGGCCCGCGGGGCTGCGGGCGCTGCTGGGCGCCTGCTCGCTCAGCCTCAGCCCGCTCTTCAGCATCGCCTGCGCCTTCTTCTTCCTCACCTGCTTCCTGACGCGGGGCGAGCGCGGCGGCGCGGGGCGCGGCGCGGGCTCCTGCTGGCCGCTGGCGCTGCCCGCCTGCTGCTACCTGGGCGACCTGCTGCTGTGGCCCGGCTGGTCGTGGCTGCGCGGGGAGCCGCCGCACGCGCCCCCGGCCGCGGCGGGCCGCCTGTGCGTGGCGCTGGGCTGCGTGGGGCTGCTGACGCTCGCGCCCCCCGCGCGCGCCCGCCACGGCGCCCCGGTGCTGCTGGTGGCCAGCCTGGTGTGGTGGGTGTCGTTCAGCGGGCTGGGGGCGCTGCCCGCGGCCCTGCGGCCGCTGCTGTCGTGCCTGGTAGGGGGCGCCGGCTGCCTGCTGGCCCTGGGGCTGGATCGCGTCTTCCAGCTCCGGGAAGCCCCCCGCCCCCCGCGGCTGCCCAGCGCCGCCGACGACAAAGTGCCCGTGATCCGACCCCGGCGCCGCTCCAGCTGCGTGTCGCTCGGAGAGACCGCGGCGGGCTACTGCGGGAGCGGCAAAGCCTTCCGGAGACCCTCGTTGCCTTGCATTTCCCGAGAACAGGTACGATCGCCGGCCAGGCACGGGGGCTGGGTGGGTGAGAAGCGAGCGGCGAGTGGGGGCGTGAGGGCAGTTGAGGTCCCCAGGTGCCTGGGCGCATCCGACCGCACGTGGAAGCTTTCAGTGCAAACCTAGCTGCTGCTGCTCCTGGTGCTCCTGGAAAGGTTTCCCGGAATACAAGACGTGACCCCTCCAAACCCCCAACTGTGAGCAGATAGATGTCTTTGCAGCAGTGAGAGAGCCCACCATAGTCTTACCAACTTGGCTTATTCAGTAAGCGAGTTTGGAGTAGTGACATAGCCCACCAGAGTCTTACCAACTTGGTTAGTGCAGTAAGCGAGTAATTCTCAAGAATGAGCTGAATCAGCCGTTTTTTTTTTTTTTTTTTTAAAGCAGATTGACAGCTGACACTTTTCTCATATGGATCCATATCGTTTTCGGTGTCAGTTATCTGGTTGCTGTTGAAACCAGGGTGTCTGTCCGAAACCTTTAGAGTTCAGGTATATGCATGGATGTGCAACCGTGTGGTTTCATTACTACTCATGATAAATCAGAGATTTTATAGTTAAAAGAACAGAAGTGAACTTTGGGCCTGAGACTTATTTAGACGAATAAACGTTAGTATATGATAATGGAATTTTTTTTGCATGCTAACTTGTGGTCTTGTTGCATAATTAGAAGAACGTTTTAGCAATTTAACCTTTATACTCAGTAATGTCTGGAAAAATGCCACAAGCATTTCTCCTTTTTTCTTATAGGTTTTTATATTCTATTTTTTCTTTAAGTAAAGGATTTGAAATCATCACCAGGGGACGAGTTTACAGGTCTGTAATGTTGGTGAATCTACTGGTCTAACACCACGAGGAAATTCTGAAGTACAGCTCCTTTGTATCGGGCATTTTCTAAGTGCAGACTGCTTTGCATTTGTTGTTTCAAATCTTCCCCAGGACCCTGGGCGAGGTGACAGTAACATCAATGTAGACGCCAGGAGGTGTACACAGAAAATCCACTGTGACAGGTCTAGAAAGTGTGTGTTTGGACTTGGTCCTTGGTCAGTTCTCAGGGGCATGTTCTGTGCCGCTTCCAGAGTGAAGTTCTGGGAGAAATGTGTATTCTTAGTTGTCATGTTTTACTGAGTAATGATTTCTTTTACACTGTGATCGAGTGTGCTGGGAACAGAAGTTTCTTGTCTTTACCACATTTGAGCCACTGATCTCTGTCTCTTGTGTGCTGGTCAAAATAATCTGTTAGCTCCTACATGGATTTTGTTATGCATCGAACACTGATCCACAGTGTGTAGTGTTTCAGTGCCATTTGGGAAGCATTTTTCTGTTTATTTATTTTCTTGAGACAGAGTCTGACTGTGTAGCCTCACCTGGGTAAATTTCTATATTGCCCTGGCTGAGTAACTGTCTATACAGCCCCGGCTGGCCTTGGCCTGGAGATGCCCCCTGCCTGACTCCTAAGTGTAGGGACTGCAGGCTTGCACGATGCACTTTGCTTCTGTGGTGTTTGGCCAGATGCTAGAAAAGACATATTTACCTTTTGTTTTCCAAGTTTACTAACCATTGTAAGGGACAGTGCTTAGAACAATGTGTATCAGTGAAAGATGATTTTGAGAGGATTCACTGTACCGTGATGACATTTGAGATTTATGTGACTAGATTGCATTTTGAACACTGGGAAAGTCTTTTAATACAGTTCCATCATATTTGTAGAACATTTTCCTATTGGCTTAATATCGCTTAGTTGTAATTTGTTGGTGTAGTCAATTATATCTGTTCTTTGGTAAATCGAGACTAGTTTTCTTAATCCTAATATGATTCTCTTTCTATTACTGCTACCTGAATCAGTCCTTGACGAGGCATGGGGCTGTATCAGATAGCTTTATGTATTATTTGCATTAGAACAAAATACAATTAGTGCTTCTAAAGATATCATATGTTCTTAGATCAGAAAATACTATTCATGTTTTGTTCTTAGTAAAAACAGTTTCAGGATCTTAAAGTATATGCTGATAGTTCAGAGGTTTATACGTGGATATTTATTGATTAGTGCCATGAAATTATACTATGCGGGCATTTCTGTAAAGGGATGCTTTTAACCTAGTGGAGATTGTAATAGCAAGAATTGTTACTTTTGCCATTCTTGAAGTTTAACAGATGATTTGTGTGTTTCCCACGTATGGTATATTAAGGAAATTAAGTTAGTACTTTTATGAAAGTACTGGATTAAGTGGTTTTCTAATTTTCAAAATGTTGTGTCTGATAGTGTAAAAACACTTTCTTGTCTTAGACAAGTGAGGAATAAGAGTGAAACCTGACATAGGGAATATTCTGGGTCTGAGCAGACGGTTGAGGATCAGATCTTGGCTTTCCTGTTTAACTTTGGAGACGCCAGTCAACTTTTCTGAGTTTCTGTGCTGTCAGACAAAGGGCTCTCAGCAGATGAATTCTGTAGTATGATCCAATTCTGAAATTGATTTAATTCAGTTATTTTATGCTTATAGTAAGTATGGTGCAAGTAAATGTATATAAGGTCACAAATGAATAATTTAAAAAGTGTTAATATTAAAGTTCTTGCTATCCTGTATTTTTCAAAGTATAATGATACGGTAATCTATATTTTTTAAATAGAGAAAACTTTCTCTTAAAAACTTTACATGTGATTTCATTAGTTGTAATGAGAAAATTATTTTACTTTAATGTCTTTTAAAATTTAAATATCATGTCTTAGCTAAATAGCCAAGAAGTGATTTTGAAACCCACTTGAAATGCATATCAGTATAGATGTTTTTAATTATCTAAGAATAGAGTTAATTTTGAGTTTTAGGATGTTATATTAGAGACCATGAAATAATTAGAGACCTTGAAAATAATGATGTATTTATAAAATACTTGTGAATTAGATTTAATATTTTATTTAATTTAGATCATATATGCCAGTTCTAAACTACATTCTTTTTTCAAAAAGTACTTTGAAATTAAAGGTTTAAATCTAGTTGTTTCTAACTGTGTTCTGTTTTCATGGGTTAATAGAAGAAGCAGTAAGTTCAGAGTGCCAGGAGTCTGCTTGAAACCAAGAGGAAGCGATGGTACCAACTATCTATATAAAACTGTGACTACAATAGAAAAACTACATTTATGTGTCAGTTTAATTGCAAATTCTACAATTAGTTTTCATCTTTTTAATACCTTCATATCATATGTCATTTGGAAAATGGGAAGTTTTGAAAGACACAAGTTGGTGTGCAAGACATTTTTCTTACCTAAAATGTCAAGTACCTTCTAAATAGGTAAATATTTAAAATTTCTGTGGCATTAGCACTCATAAATATAATTTAAAGTATTAATTTTATTTGAAAAAAGTGTGCATATGTAGTGTGAAGACTTTAGAAAAAGATTTTTAGAGTGTGGCACCAAAAGTAAGACACACCCCACTGTGAATTTGCAAGGCACACCCCACTGTGAATTTCTTTAATGATAGTGTAGTAGTTTTGAAATCTGTAGATTCTAATAGACTTTATAGGCTTTTAATTTCAGGTTAAAATTTGGTAGTGATGCAGCCTACATAATAGTTTTGTGTGCTAATGTAACCGTTGTTCATACAGTTCCATCAGCGATTTTCTAAGCACACAGATTTGACCAGATCCCTCACTTTGTTTTAAAAAAAATGTCCTATGGCGTTTCATAATCCACAAGGTAAAGTCCTACCAATGTCCAAGTGTCTACCATTGCTTGTAGAATCTTTCATCACCTGTTCGTTAACCTTTTCCCCTCCCCTCCCCTGCTTTTAGTTTCTTTTCATTTTTATTTATTTATTTTTTGAGAGCATTTCCGAACTTAAAGCTCCCTCTTTTCTGTGTCCATATTTGCCTGCAGCTGTTCTTGAGCTTGTTGTGGCTGTTATTTTCCTTTTCTCATTCTCTATAAGGTTATGAACTTAACAGGTTACTAACTGCATGTGTTACAAAACTCCACTGGAGCAGAACTGACCATATTTCAGAATAAAAGTTGACAAATCATGTGATAGAATACTCTAATTCCATCAGATTGTAACATTTTTGTAATTTACACTTTCATACCTTGAATGGAAGACACAAAGAGAAGCTGTGAAGTCTGTTTTCAGTGTCCTGAGACATCTGGGGGGGGCAGTCTTATCTCCTCTTACCCCTTTTCTTTAGTTACCAAGTTGGCCTATTTTTCTAACACATTCTCCTTTTCTGTATAGCCCATGCAAGTGAAGAAATGTTCATGTTTGCTGAGAAGCTTATTTTAATGTAAATGTTTATGTAGATGACACTGGCGAAATTTAGTTTACTTGAAATCTACTCATGACATAGGAGGGAAAGAAACTGCACCCCAGAGGGACACAAATCTTGGCTAAAGGTTACACTGTGAGCTACTGTGAAAACAGGCCTAGGTTTCGACTCCCAGTCCACCTGCACGCTGCAGTGCTTGTGCATGTGTCTGTAGTCACAGTGTTCAAAGGCAGGGCCTTGAGAGACGGGCGGGCAGCGTTAGGAAGGACTCGGAGAGCACATGGTCCGTATTAATCATCTGAAGATCAGCTTGGTGAATGATGTAGTTGATGGTCAGGGTCCAGCCAGTCTCAAGCTCAAGTGTCATCAGGGCCTGCCTTGAGGGAGCCGTCTGTGCTGAGCAAGGAGAGAGGGGAGAGCGAGGAGCAGGAAGTGAGCGGGCAATGAACGCTTCGCTCGAGGCTCCCATTCAAGGAAACAAACCGGAAACTGTCCCAGTCAATCAAACTTTAGGAGAGCAGGGTTCTGTTTGTGGGCATTTTCTTTTTTTAACGTTTATTGTGTGTGCGCTTGTGGGTGCTTGTGTGCCATGATGTGCCTGTGGAGGGCGCTCTCCACTGTGTGGGTTCTGATGACTAAACTCAGGTCCTCAGCTTGGTGCAACCACCTTCACCCGCTGACCCGATCTTGCTGGCTGTCCACCAGCAGGTCCACGCTCACGCGGGTATTTGTCAGAAGCCTGCCCTTAGAAGACTGTATTTCTCCTAGTGTATATTTTCTTCGACAGCATTTTCCAAGGAGGTATGCTATCTTTATTTATAATTTTAATTTATAATGAATTATTAATTTATAGATTTCTCCCTTTCTCCTATTTTCATATAGCTATAGGTTTGAGGTATACATGTGTCTGTACGTGTGTGTGAAGGTCTGAGCTGATATCAGGAATCATCCATGATTCCTCTTACCATTTGAGGCTGGATCTGTAATTAAACACAAATCTCCCTGATTCAGCTAGTCTTGTCAGTCAACTCGGTCAAGTGACTTCTGGGTTGTGCCTTCTTACAACTAGGCCTCCACGCCCACCCAACATTTTATGTGGGGTCTGGGGGTCTGAACTCTGCTCCTTTTACTTGAGCAGCAAACTTGCTGCTGAGCATCTTCCTATCCCAAAGTTTTCCTTGTTAGGTGCACACACTGGCTTTTTCCTCCCTTACATTTCATACAACTTGCATTCAGCATATTTTAAGTATTTTATTTAGAATTTAAATTTTTAATGAGAAACATCATGTATGAAAGACTTTTTAATATGTGTTTTTTTATATGGTTTAAAGTGATAAAGACACAAACCAAAAGTCATGATCTCACTCCTTTTTTCCTTTGAAAGTTTTCTTCTCCCCCTCACCCCTCTTATGTCATGTTCTTCTGTATCTTAAGGGTTTATTTGCTCATTTCCTAGCTTATCTTAATAATTATAACCTCTTATGAATGTATCTTTAAATAATATGTCATTAGTCTTGCTTGTTTTTCAGCTTTAGATAAATAGAACTATGACTCATTCATTCTTCTATTTCTTTACTTTTTTTGCTGGATGGTTTCTGAAATTCATCCCCATTGATATGAATTTCGATGCTATGTAATGTGAACATTAGTAAATTTACTTATCCTTTTCACTGTTAGTAGACTCTTGGTGGGTATCTTTCAGCTTTTATTTGCTCTTATGTATAACGAACACTGTGAAAAATTCTGTAAACATTTCCCAATGCGTGTGTGTAGAGTTTCTAGGTTGCAAGGTTTATTCCTATTCAGCTGTGCTGTGTGTGACAAGCAGAGGGATCGTACCCCAAAGATGTTCATGTTCTCCCCCTTGAATGTGTGCATTACCTCCCACAGCAAGAGGGATTCGGGGAGACTGTCCAGGATGATCTGGGTGGGCCCAGGTAAGCACAGAAGGTCAAGAAGTGGACCAGACAAGCAGGAGGGCGCAGGAGAAGGAGACGCGACAGCAGAAGGCATGCTGGAGTGGAGCCGCGGCAGAAGGACTTGAATAGTCCTTTGCTGGTTGCTGGTGTAAGGTGACCACGAGCCAAGGAAAGCAAGCAGCGTTAGAAGCGAGGAAGGGCAAAGAGAAAGTTTTCTCAGAAAATAGCGAAACCCTGTCGACACCATGGCCTAGGACAGCACCATATTTCTGTCACGTGGCATCATAGTACATTTCCTTGTTCTTTGCCTTTGAGTTTGTTTATTACCAGGATGTATTGGTTCACTAGAATGACAGTTACAAAGTAACACAATCTGGATGATTTAAGGAACAGAAATTGACTTGCAGTTCTGAGGGTTCAAAATTCAAGACTTAGGTGTCCCTGGACTTGGCTCCTTCTGGAGACTGAAGGAAGACTATTTTGCACTAGATACTTACAAATTGCTATATATATATGCCCGGTCTTGAAGATCCCAAAATGGCAAGAACAAAGGAGGCACACTAATAATAGAAAATGTAAAAACAAAACAAATTACAGTTCAGTGTACTAAGTGTGTAAGAGAGGTCACCACTTGTTATGCGACTGCTATGAAAGACATACCTCTCCAGAAGTAAAGAAAGAATCTTCAAAACCCATGTGACCAACCTTAAAGTTCAATGTCTTTTTGACATAATACAAATAAAAATGAATTAAATATTTTATCTCTATGAGTTTTACAAGGAAGTTTTAAAAGTCAATTATCATTTCCACTTTAAATATATAAGTAGGTGGATGTTTCTTATCAGCCAGGATTCTGAAAAGATATATGGAGATAAAACTCATACCCATGTACATGTAAGACATATACTATTGCACATACCATACCATACAACACACAGAACATTAAAAACAGTTTCTTTTGAAAGAGAGAGAACCAACACTGTTTCAGACATGTTTTAAAACCAAAGTGAGTATTCAGCCAAAATCAAGAACTGAGATTAGAAGGAATGATAGTTGCAAATATCTAAGTAAAACTCAGTGCTAATGCTATGAAACTGTTTTTTTTTTTGAGATGGAATCTCATTTTGCACCCAGGCTGTTTTGGAACTCACTATGTAGTCCAGGCAGGTTGCAGACTCATAGCAACCCCTCTGCCTTAGCCTCCTGAGTAGCCTCCTGGCTTTATGAAGCATTAGCAATGCTCAACACCAGAACACAGTAGCATTTGTACTGGAGAAACAGAACAGTGTGTTCGCAACATATAATTTGAGAGGAGAATTAAAGAGTTTGACTTTAGACGTTATTATTGAAAGAGTCGATTTTGAGTGATAGTATCCAAAACATTGAAAAGGGAAAAAGAGTCGGTGTTAAGAAGAAAAGTTAATACAGTGGGATAACTTGGGGAGGGGAGAAACAGACAAGCAGGGCAAACGGAAAGCGTATAAAAGAATAATGAAGATAGATCAAAAGATGACAGGAATGAGTACAGGAATGATATGGTGTTGTTAATAAAAAGAAGTATAGTCAAAGAAAATGGAGGTGATCCACTTGAATTAAAAAAAAAGAAGGAAAAAGGATACAAAACCCATGTGCTTAAGAAAGTTGGGAGATTAACCCCGACTGTAAAATCAACTGCATACTATCTTGATGTGCTTCCTAAAGTTCATCTGGGAAAGAGTACAGTCTGTAACCACCCGCCAGTTGCTGTAATAGATCCCCAGAGAGCAAAGAGCAGAGACTGAATTGCTGAAGTTGAATAATTCTCAGACCTCTTACGAAGGCCTCAGAAACACTTCTCAGTGGGAACTATTCCCAAAAGCTCTGGAATTATCAAGTCTAGAGTTTAAACCAACTCAAGATTCTGAAGCCAGTGAGAAGAACTCAGAGTTCTCAAGTTCTCAGCTCAGTTTCTTTTCACGTGGCAATTAATCATGTGCCAAGTAGGACCTACAAAGATTGTGAATTTTTGAACCCGTGGTCACAGCAAGAAAATCACAGCAAGGACGAAGTCATTTCTCTGTTTTTCCTGGAACAGTTTTCTGTTTGTGGATATTGCAAAGACAAGTCTGTTTTGAAAGAGAATGGGAACCAAGCCATAGGAATATAGAGAAAGTAATAGGTGATCTGAGTGTAATTGCACGAAGCCTTCTGTTTTAGTCTGTATTTGTATGAAACCTTCTTTCCTGAGGATTCATCCATAAGAAAATCATTGTTCAGGTAAAAAGAGCTATCAGCAGAAACCAGAACAGGAGAAAACATGAGGCTTTTCTTCTGATTCCACCTTGGAAACAGGAGGTGAATCTAAAGAATCTAAAGCTCTGATGACTGCATTGGAGGACTTCCTACCCAATATCTAGGAGTATCTGAGAGTGGTGTTCTAGGCCTGAAGATGCAGGTCTTTTGTGAGACCCCATGCAGCTGCAGAAGAGCAAGGCTGGGAGCCTGCGGGTCTCAGGGTCACTCAAGGGACCTCATCAAAATGTCTCTTAGAAGTGCACCGAGGGTTTCTCTCCAAGCCAGAGCAGTCTTCTAAGCCTGTGCCCTCCATGTGTAAGGGACACCAAGAAAGGTTTTAAAGCCTCCAAACCAGGCAAATGTGAAGAATATTCCAAGGTCTTTAGGGATTTCTGCCCCTTTTCTAGAGGTACAGAGAGGATACAGAAAATGCGATGTCATCTGTGTGACATATAAACATGTCAGATAATTAATGTGAGAGAGAAAAGTCTTTTATATGCAGCACACACATGAAGTCCTTCAGTCACAAAGCCAAACAGTGGTGTCGTGAGAGGATTCACACAAGATGGAAGCCCTGTGCATGCTCCCTGTACAAATAAGCTACTGCCGATCATGCCCATGCCAGTCTCTTGGAGTCTCACCACAAAATAAGACTCAAAAGTGTACCTTCCATACATACTACAAGCTTCCATGTTTACTATCTCAGTGTGATACATGTACACTGGATTTTTCCTATATAGACCTATGATGAAATTCAACTTGTAAATTAGCCATAGTGAAGCATTTCTTGATAACAGCAACCAATGAAATGATTATTATAAATTATATATTCTGAAAGTTATGTGAGTGCAGTCTTTCATTCTCTTTCTCAAATGTCGCAGTTTTGTCCTTATGTAAGGGATGGCTCAGTGCCTGCATGACACAAGCTACTTTCATAAGTATTGCTTGAACACAAGCTCTGGTATATCATGCCAGCTAATCTGACAGCCAGAAGAGCTTCTAAGTGACTACTGGAAGGTTAGTATACACAGCACGAATATACTGGACAAAGAGATTATTTACATTCTGGGTAGAATGGAGCAGGGAAAAAAACAATGTATACAGGATCCTATGCAGTATTAGCCCTGGCTTCAAACATCCGCTAGGGTCTGTTTCATTGATGGATAAAGGGGATACTGAATTTCACTTTGATTATACTATTGTAGTTGTTTTCACTATGATTAAATTCCTCTGTTGAACATTTGTAATGTGATAGATACTGTGGGAGAAATGTAAAGATGCATAAGAGAGAAGACATAGTTTTATCTTTAAGGGAATTTTTGAAATCTATTATAAAAAGTTATATGAAGCCAATTCCTTATTAGAGAAAATTACATCGATACTGCCTTACTGTGGAAGGCAGAAGAATGATCAGTTTTTAATGGTAGCATATTGGAAATCTTACAAAGGAAGCATTTTGAAGGCTGCGTAAAAGACTGAGGTACAAACCACCGTTGAGGACTGTTGTGGAAATCAGAACGGGGCTGGGGGTGCAGCTCAGCTGGTAGAAGACTTGCCTGGCATGCGTGACGTCCGCTCCCAGCTCGTCGCCCAGTACATGAGCGCATGGTGACTCCTGGGGGGCACGACAAGGGACTCAGGAGCACAAGTTCATCCATGGTTACATTCTGTAGTGAGCCAGAGGTCAGCCTGAGCTACGAGAACCTATTTTTTTTTAAATCAAAACAGAAACTAAGGCGCGTAGAATTAATGTGGGAATGTTACCAGAGAAGACACTGAAAGATTGTTCAAGAGTAATGTGAAAATTGTGGATGACTTCCTGTGTCGTTAGCAATATTTTGTATTCCTCTCCAGGGGAGATGGGAGATAAGTGAGGAGATAGACAGAGGCCATCATTTCTTTGTAGAAAATTTTCATAGAAGCCACAGGATTGAGGAAAAGATAGCACCATGAAGATAGAAAACCATTTGAAATATGGACACTTTGTGCACATGTATTTAGTAATTTTTTATATGTTTTTTTTGCAGCAGTGGTTTTTACATAGCTGCATGGAACATGCCTATTTTAAAAACTGAATTTTGGATGTGTACTTCCTTCTATTCCCTTTTTTGATAAAATTGAGTCACTTCCTTTAGTGCTATTTTCTGTTGCACTAACATTCTCTGTTGTGCTGAGCTGCTCAGTCTGTCCACCTTTACCTCTTATGTTCTTTATGTGCAGGTACAATAACTACTTTTGCATGTCTGGTGCTTGGCATATGCAGCTAAATAGTGTTTGAATTCAATATTATTATATATATTATCATATTATCCATATTACTCTATGCAGCATTTCCCCTACATATTTAATAGTCATAGTTCTGTCATTGAAGATCATTCGAGGAAGGGATGCCTAAAGACTATACCTTTGAAATTACAAGACCAGGCCATAGTCATCGCAGGGACATAAGCTTGATGTGCGTGAAAGGCCCACACTGTCCAGTGAAGCTTAGAAGGTTGAAGGTGAGGGAAAGAAAGCAGCAGCAAAGGGCATTGCGGACAGAGGTTGACGCTGAGAAAAAGGAAGAATGAAGGAAGAATGAGCAAGTGACTCGAGGAAAGATTGTATGTAGCGATGCATCTGAAGTATCGCATCCATGCCTTACCTCGACGCTCGAGAACTGCTTAGAAAAGTCCTTGGTGTTTGAAGTGGCTAACAAATATTGATAGGATATTTTTGGCCATTTGATTGCACTTTTTATTTGCATTCTTAGTGCAGATTTACTGATTTGTTTTTAGTAGTTTAGCATTTTAGTGGACTATCTTCTATACTTACAATTCTGATTTGATCCTAGTTAGTTTTTTTTTTTAAATTTTCATAGAAAGTGAAATTTGGGTTTATATCTTTTTTATCATAAAGTATTTTTCTTTTGTATCTTTTTGTTATTTTTTTCCATTTATTCTTGAAACATTCATTTAGTGCTTACTATGGGCAAGAAAAGTGATGATTTTGGAAATAGAAAGATGAATAAAAAACATATTGCCATTTAGAAACTCGGGGTCTAGTATAGGAAGAAAAATACCAAAAGGGGATCTAAATGAGATCCAGAGAAGGCACGGGAACAGAGTGGTCTTGTGTCCGTGAGGGTCCTGGAAATAACTGGGCGGCACAGTCAGATGAGAGGATGTATCTAGAGTGGAAGGGAACTTTAAGGAAAACCAACTTGGCTTAGCAACGTACCACCTGGCAAGTCATTACCACCCGTTGACATGTCAAGCAGAATAACAAGTCGTTACTAGGTTCAGAGAGTAGCTGTGTGAGGCCCGCTCAGGACCGTTGAGGCCTCTAGTGAGGAGCACCCTTGACAGAGGCGATGCTCGCAAGGGCAGTCCTGAAGAGCCAAGGCTGATGCTGTCGCAGTTACAGTCTCTCGCTATTTACTGTATTCCTTTGGTCCAGTCTACTCAAAGGACAGGGAACAAGGACAGCTGTTGATTGAGGGGAAGTATTTGGGGGGCACAGGAAAACAACTGGCTCTTTATGTATTTGTGTATGGCATATGTATCCCTACATATGTGTGTTGTGCATGTGTGTGTGTGGGGGAGGCCCAAGGCTGATGTGGGGAATCTTCCTTTATTGTTTCTACTTTATGCATTGAGGCAAGACCTTTCAATTTTACCTGGAGCTCACTGATTGGCTAGTCTTGCCAACCAGCTTGCTGTCGGGATCTCTACCTTCTGAGTGTTGAAATGACAGGTGGGTGTCAGCTCATGTCTATTTACTTGGGTTGTGTGATCCCAGTGCTGTATTCATGCTTTCATGGTAAGTTCTTTAACAGCTGAGCCATCTCCCCAGCCTACAGCTAGCATTCGCAGGACATAGAAGATACCAGTCTCCGCGGCTGTGAGGAAGAGAAGGGAAGGTTCTAGACATGTTTCAACACAGACAGCTAGGGTAGAATTGACGTTAAAGACTATGTAGGAAGTGGAAAGAATTCGAGATTGGCGTTTGCTGAACAAGTGGATTAATAGATGATAAAAATGAGCAGATAAGTTGGTGTTTGCAGAGAAATGCTAACTTTGCACTGTATATTAATCTTATTTCTGAGTCCTGCATTACATCATGGTTTTCATACTGCATGCCGTTATCACTTAGTAGTTGGTGGGTCGAGTTCTATTGGTATCTGAAGGTTTGCGCGTAGTACATTAGTGCACGTGGCGGCAAGAGCAAGAACCATCAGCGAACGGGTTTGTGGTGAAGAGTGCAGATTCTGTCATCGTATCATCAGCCCTGAATTCTTGCTGCGGCGTTTCTGTTCTGACGACTTAGGCAGGTCGTCTAATACAGGCCACAGCGTTCTCATTTGCATGAGGCACAGTGACAGTAGCTTTATCATCAAGTTGTAAGGATTTCACAAGCGATTTGTGCCAAGCACTTGGCTAGGGCTTAGGAGTCATGATCAGTAAATGTTACTACATTTAGTAGAGAATTATAAGTATGTTTAAATATTCGTTTGTCTGCCTTATGGAATAGGAAATAAAATTTGTTTTCATGAGGACCTGTAGTTTTGTAAATTAAATAAAGTAAGTGACAGATTTAGAATGATATGAAAAAATCTTCATTTAGATTTATTGGAAATAATAGTTTATCAGGGGGAGTGTTTAAGGAGAGACTGGGATTGTTCTAAAGTGTATTACTTTATCTTGTAAGTCTGTGAAAACCAAAGCTGTGTATGAGAGGGAACATTTTATTTTCTTTCCATCTAACTTTGTACTCTTGACAAACCCATTTATAACCTCCTCCCAACAATACAGTTTCAGGGTCACCTTTTATTAGTTTTTTTTTTTTTTTTTTTTTTGAAGCAGAATCTCATGTAGCCCACACTAAACTCAAACTTGCTATGTAGCCAAGTACAGGCCTGAATGCCCCTCCTCCTGCTCCCACCTTTCAGTGCTAGGGTTACACCACACTCGTCTTCCACCATTTCACAGTATTTTATTTGCACAAATGTGCCAGGTTTTGTTTCGGTGCCCATGACTAGCGCTGTGAGCAAGTGTGTATTATGTGTATCTTTGCTCTAATGGGTCGTTACAAATTCTACAGAGGATAACTCAAAACAAAAATAACTGAAATGACTTCAGGTAGTTTAAGTACTGGGGTGTGTGAAGAAAGTGAAATGCACATAGATAAAGGGACAGCAAAGCCTGGGCTCTGGGGGTGAAGGGGGGTGCTCAGCCGGGGCTGCCAGGATGAGCCTTTCGGAAGAAATTTTAACTGAAGTGACACACGCAGTTGAGAAGAGAAATGTCAGGCTGCAGACTAGCAAAGGCAAAGGCCCTGCGGCAGGAAGCAGCTGGGTCTGCCTGGAGAAGAGCTGAGTGTAGAAGAGGTATTGAATGCAAAGGGGAAGTCAGGAGACAACTTTATGGTGCAGATTGTATTTTAAATGATTATTCTGGCTCATTTATGGGGTGTTGGCAGGGAGTAGCTAGAGCGGAAGCAGGAAGATAGGAGGCTGTCGTAGTTGTCCAAGAAGAGAGAGTAGTGTCTGTCCAGGTGAGAGACAGCCGTGGCCTGACATCTCAGGCTTGCCCTTTGCCTCCACCTCTGGTTCTTACTGATGTTCAGACAGAATATTATGCTGTTGAAGTGTCTCTGACTGTATCTCTGCAGGCGCTGCATGTGTGCAGTTGCGGTTCCCACTGATTTGTAGTTGCTTAAGCGCGGGGCCCATGACTTACCAGTCGTCTTCGTTTATTACACTTGGCATTACACGTAGCATCAGCTTGCTAACTTAGCTTTTAATACAGTCCTACTAAGTGCATTCCTGAAGCGTACTTTTATCTGAACTCTAGGCTTCCTACAGTTATGGCACAAATCAATTATATAACTATAGTAACTGAGATTTCATATAAAATAAAAACGCTCCTCATACTTTATACAAAGGATCAGTACACAGTCATTCTCTAGTACGAGAAAATTACTAAGAAGAAAAACTTACAGTTTTTTTTAAAGAAATGAAACACAAATTAGGCTTTAAGAATAAACCAAAGCATAGGTTCATAACTTTATTAGTTGCAATTCGAGCTGGCCTTACGTAAGAGACACAAATGCAGTAGCTCAGCAGGGGGCTGTTTCTGTCCCCCACCGCAGGATCCTGCTGAAGGACCTTTCACTGATTCTGCCCGTGCTGTCTCTAGTCTTCCCTCCAAAGACTGCTGACAGCGTAAGAAAATGTCAGTGATTAGCATAAATTTGTTAGACCCAATAATTAATGTGAGACTATTGGAATATATAGAAGGAAAAATTTTTCTTTGAAATAACTTGGGATAGTCTCAATTTTAAGTTACGAAAAAATATTAGCTTTTTAAAAAATTGGTGACTAAGGTTTAAAGAGGAAGGTTAAAGCTGAATTACTTTCATATGTATTCAAGTTGTAAAATGACAGCTATTTAACTTAAAAGTAAATTTGTTTGTTAAATTGATGTACCATTCTTTTATTAAGATGGTTGGAAAATACTCTGAAATGTAAGCTGAATGTATAATTTATATCGATCCTTTTGGTTAATATAATAATTTTATTAAATTTTACCAGAATATCTTCCAAATATTCTTTTTGCTAATACATGAATGAGTAAGCCAATTTGACCAAAATTAAAATAATGCTTTTTTGGGAACTGGAGAGATGGTTCAGCAGTTAATCCTCTGCCCTGAAAGCAGAAAGGCCTGAGTTCATATCCCAGATCCCACGTGAAAATGCTGGGTGGAAATGGCAGCTGCCTGTACTTCCCACCCTGGAAGGTGGAGCCTGGGAAACTCCAGAGCAAAGTAAAAAAGAAGTAGAGCAACACAGGGTGATTCCAGAAGTCACCCTTAGGCCTCCACCAGCACACACAGTGCCCTGTGATATACAGGCGTACACACTCAGATAAAAAAATACTCATTTAAGGTGCATCTTATAAAACCGAAATTCTGATTTGTGAATATTTATTGTTACATAGTCAAGATGAAAAAGCCTGTGGGTATAATATTAATAATCTGTGCTTTCCTAAATATTCATTTGAATAATAGATTTATAGTAAATTTTTAATGAGTTTTGCTGATTTCAGTTATTTCAATTTGGAAGTAGTGTGGAAGATTTATTTTAACATACATAAAAGTTGAAACATTTGAGTTGTTTTAAAGCCAGTAAAAATGGGCATCATTACTAAATGGCAGAAAACAGTGGAACTGTACACACGTCATTCCAAGCACTAAACTTCTGAAGCTTTTCTAGGAAATCTGGTCTTGGTGTCCCACGTATCTGCTGGACGAGACCCAGAGCAGACAGATGTTCCCTAGAGGACTTGGCTTTTGATTCCCCAAGCCCAGATGTGATGAGATGAAGGAGCTTTGAAGCATCAGCCCGCAGCCCCGGGTTCTGTTCTGATTTGCTTAACAAGCACTTCTTTCTGTTCTTTTCTCACCTACTTTGTGTATTAGTTTCTAATTCATTAATATTTAATCTAAAATTATAATTGCAAAGGTAAAATGTGTGGTAATTAGGGTTTATCCTTGGCATTTCTTCAGATACTACTTAATTTCCTTTTATTGGATAGTACAAATTTTGTCATTTTAATTACATATACATATATACATATATATATTATATATATATATATATATTCTATTTAAAGGAATTCTAAATAGCCCTTAATTTACTCTAAGAATTTTATTCTTATAATAGTAATTTGAAAGTACCTACTTTTATTTCCTTATATTGAATATGTGGTGCTTTTAATAATGAAATTTAAAGTTTCACTTTTATTTGCTTTTAGCCACTGGGAAAACGTCGGTGTTTTTAAGAAATTAGAGATTTGAATTTTCAGTACTCTCTATGCATCAAGCAGTTGGCAGCCTTTTGTTTCTATGGAATCTTGAGAACATCAGGATTGTGTTTTCAAGCTTGGAGAAAAATGGACATTCTGAATCCTAGCAACTGAAAGCAAATACATTTACGTCACAATCTGTGTACAATCGCTGACACTTGTGTCAGCAGATTGTCCTGTTTGCTTGGGAACTCTCGCTCGGCGTGTTTGCAGCGAGGTCTCTCAGTGGATACGTGCTCTGTGTTATCTGAGTACATTCTGTATACAAACTTCCAGAGACATCTACAGGCCTATTTATTGCTACGTGCTACTGATGTTTTATTTATTTAACTTATTTATTTTCTTTCTTAAAAGCGTACGACTTGTTCTTTGTTAGCTAGCACTAGACTGCTGACTTCACGTTCTAATAATGATTGTGTCTTTGTTTGGGGCACTGAGTGTGAATCCAGATAAGTTATTAAAGCCACACGACTTGCTCTGAATAGGGAAAAAAAGTTCAAGTTATTAGAATAACTTGATGTGGAATAATTTGGATTTATCTTAAGGTCTTGTGCTTTAATTTTCTTAACAGTTATTATGAGGATTATTATGCACTTAAAATTTATCACTGAGCATTAGAATGGAGTTCAGAAAATTGTTTGTGGGAATTTTTTGCCATTTGTATTTTTTTGTTTTAAATATTTACTTGAAAGGGAGAGAGGGAGGGAGAGAGGAGCGAGCGAGCGAGAGAGAGAGAGAGGGAGAGAGAGAGAGAGTCAGACATTCTGCATGGTTGCAGGCACACATAAGGCCGCAGTACATGTCTGAGGTGGATGTTCAGCTCCTGGAAAACCATTCCTTTCTGCCACCATCTGGACTCTAGGGATCTAAACTCAGGCCACTGGGTTTACACGTAGGCAACTTTACCTGAAATGCCATCCGACTGGCCCTCTTTTTATTTTCATCTTAGAGACTCTATTTCATCCTTATTGTGTGTGTGGGTGTAGTACACACCTGCTGCAGTGTGCTTACGAGGTCGAGGTAAACTTTCAGGAGTTCGTTTTTTATTTTTCACCTTGTTGAGCAAAGTCGCTCCCATCTTGCAGTAGGAGCACTGGGATTATAGATGTGCATCTGTTTGTTGTTGTTGAGGACTGAACTCGGAAGCACTTATATCTAGGTTGGTGTGAGGAAGAGGAGTAAGGGAAAGGAAAGGGTGAAGAGTGGCAGGATTAGGGGCACACCGTGAGGCTAACTAAATTCAAGTTCCAAGGTTTCTCACCTGCAAAAATTCTTTCCTGGACTTTGAGAAGATCTTGGTGTCATCATGTGTTTTGGTGAGATTTCCAAAAGCAAGGTATTTTATGATTGTTACTAGGTTTTATTCTTGACTTATTCCATGTCATATGGCATTGGAGCGACTGTGGGCAGCCTGAGAATCTAGCGAAAGGAAAGTTGAGTTCAAGTTTACAGTTTTTGGGTGGCTCACATTTATGTGTTTCTTACTACTTGATAGATGCTTCTCAACTTGCCATAAAGTCAAGATATACCCACTGTAAATTGAAAATATAAGCTGAAATACACTTAATATATTTAACCTCCCAAATAATCATAACTCAACTCAACCTATGTTAAATGTGCTTAGAATATTGCATCAATTTGCCTACAATTGGGCAAAATCATTCTGCAGAAAGCCTATTTTATGATAAAGATTTTTTACCTTATGTAATGTATTGAATACTCTACAGAAAATGAGAGACTGGTTATGGGTACAGGAGACAGATAGGCAGTTTGTGGGTGTGATAAGAAAATACAAAACAATATACAAAAAATGTTAGTAGCACAATATAGTATAGAACACTGGTGTTTACATTTGTGGCCCTGTGACTGAGAATGTTGGCTTATTGCTACTATCCTGAGTTGTGACGGTATCTGACTGTGCATTACTAGCTCGAGAAAAGATAGAAACTCAGAACTTAAAGTGCAGTTTCTGTTGAATATATCATCACCTTTGCACCACTGAAAAGTTGAAAATTGTGCATTAAACCATCATAAATTGGGGATCATCTATATAGGTTGTTTCTATCGGAATGACATGTGGAAATCCTCTTGTTCATGCTTCCGGCTCAGGGTTCGGCCACAGTGATGCAAGGCCAGTGACTATAGTGTGATGGAGAATGTGTGCCCTGCTCACCACGAGGAGAATGTAATAGAGACCAAGTGTGAAACACATAGAGCTAGAAACTGGTCTGGGAAAAGTTCTGCTACATTTGAGATCTTACAAACGAAGGAGGCTAAAAACTTTCATGACAGAGCCAATATTAGTTTACAAATCCAAAATATTTTTTTCAAATTAATTTTTATGAGTATGTGTGTGTGCACATTTGTATGCTTGTGTGATCATGTGTGTCAATACAGACATGTCCAAGTTGTGTGTGCACGTGTGTGTGCTTGAGTGTTCATGAGTGTCAGGGCAAGCATGTCTGGGTCATGGTGTGTGTGTGTTCGTGTGTGTCAGGGCAGGCGTGTCTGCGTAGTGTGTGTGTTCGTGTGTGTCAGGGCAAGTGTGTCTGGGTCATGGTGTGTGTTTTTGTGTGTGTCAGTGCAGGCATGTCAGGGTCATGGTGTGTGTGTTCTTGTGTGTCAGTGCAGGCGTGTCTGGGTCATGGTGTGTGTGTGTTCATGTGTGTCAGTGCAGGCTTGTCTGGGTCATGGTGTGTGTGTTCATGTATTTGTGTGTATCAGTGTAGCCGTGTCTGAGTCATGGTGTGTGTGTATGTTCATGTATTCGGTTCATGTATTCGTGTGTGTCAGTGCAGGCATGTCTGGGTCATGGTGTGTATGTTCATATGTGTCAGTGCAGGCATGTCTGAGTCATGGTGTGTGTGTGTTCTTGTGTGTCAGTGCAGGCATATCTGGGTCATGGTGTGTGTGGTGATCAGAGAGCAGCTGGCAGCATTGGTTTTTGCCCTCCATTTTGTGCTCTTTTTTTTTCCCCGCCATACCTGGAATGTCAGACCAGCTGACGCAAGTTCCCAGAGAGCCCCCTGTCCCCTCCTCTGCATGCCTGGATCATGGTGCATGCCTGTGTGGGGCTTTACCTAGGCCGTAGTTCTCTGATTCAGGTCTTCATGTTTGCAAGGCAAACACTTCATCCACTGAGCTGTGCCCCCCAGCTCAGTCCCCAAAATAAATTTTTCAGGAGATAAATAGTTCAGTTTTTGAAAAATAAAAATCTATTTTCTTTATAGAAATTCTTTCATAGCCTTACTACATATAGGTGTTATTATGAGAGATATTCAATGAAATCTATAAAAGGAAGAAAATATATTCTACATGTGTGGCAGGGAGTTATTGGTAAAAATCATTTTTATAATTTTTGTGATGCTGAGATTTTTCTTTTTCGTCATTGAGGGTTTTTTTTTTTTTGCCTAATTTTGTAATTTTATTATTCTCCTTTAAAGAGATCCCCTCTAGACTATTTTGTTCAGACCCAGTAAACTATAAGAAGCATAAATCAGTGTGCAAAGAAGATATGTTCTCCTTCAAATAGTGCGGTGAGGGAAGGCAGATAAACCTGGTGACTAGTGTTATTGACAGCCTCAGGAGTCAACATGAATTCAGGAGCAAGAATTAGTGGTTGTGCATATTTTAAGGAAAGTTTTTTGTGTAGTCTAAATAAGATCATTTGTGTTTGTGTATATGTAGTATTTATGTAATTCTTGACATGCTATCAATTTCAAATTAATGCTAATTGCCATTTAAAGTAGGATTTTCTTTCCTGTTGCTGTCTATGTGCCTTTGTATCAACCAGGTGGATGAGAGGGTGATTAACTCACCTGTTAAATGCCTTTGTTAGTGTATGTGCCTTCAAATTCTAGATGAATCCCCTGTTTCCTCCAGTGTGGACACAATTTTTAAAAATCAAACATATTGTACACAGCATACAAACATACTTTGAAGTGTTCTACTCCGAATCTATCACTCTGTGAATATTTTCATCATCTCAAAGATACAACAGTTCCTAGCACACCAGAAGAAACTTGTTCACCTCTGGTCATTGTCCCTGTAGACAAGCACTATTCTGACTTCTATCTGTATGCATTTGTTTGCTTGTTTTTTTGTGTGGATTTAATTATACTGCACATCATCTTTTATTTGTTGCTTTTGTAATTGAAACTTGTCTACACTTTGCATGTATCATTTTATTTTAGTTTTGTGTAGTTTTCTCCAGTGTACATGTGCTACAAGTTGTTTATTTATTTTCCAGGTTATAGAAATTTGGGTTATTTACATTTGAGGAAGTCACTTATGAATATAGCTATAACAAACACTTTTATACAGCTTTACATATATCATGTGAATATATGTTATGTGTGATATGTACTTTTATTGATTGTGTAACTAGGAGTAGACTTTTCAAACTGTAGGATAGGAATATAATTAACTGAAATTTTCCAAAATTGTACAGTGACTGTAGATAAGAGTCTACGTACATGGATGTTTGAGGAAAGCTTGTATCTGTTATGGGTGGTGTGTGATTTTGTCTCCAAGCTTCTTTAATTTGTCTTTTCATGTTAGTTGTCCTTGAGTACTTTTTGTATGTTCTCACACACATTATTACTGACACACATTATTGCTCTTGAGTTGGTGAATTGCTCTTTATATATTTGCACATTGATAATTGGACCCTATATTCTTTCTATTATCTAGTTTTTAGTAGCTCTTTACTTTCTTTGTGTTTTATGTGTAAAAATTTTTTTTGGAATTTCTTTTACTGGTCTGTGCTTTACTCTAATGTAAATCTTTCGAGAAAAGTTTCTGGGTTTTAATAAAGTCCATCTTACTATGGATTAATGAATTATTGCTTTTTAAGCATTAACTTAAAAACTCTTTACCTAGACAGAATCCACGCATGTATTTTCCCCTGCAAGCTTTCTAGTTTTATCTTTTTTTTTTTTTTTAAAGAAGTGGTTTCTCTTCAGTTGATTTTTGTATATGGTAGGAGGTTAGGGAAGAGGCTCGTTTTTCAGGTTAGTTTCCAATGCTTAGGTATCAGAAATTGAAAGCCATTGTTTTCTCTCAGTTTTACAGTGACATCTTGTTTTTAAACCAAGTGATTAACTACATGTGGATTTACTTTTGGACTCTGTTTTATTGCTTTGTTTACTGAATGCTGGCAGTGTAAGACCTTCAACTTTGTTCTTAAAGATTATCTTTGCTAATCTTAGCCTTTGCATTCCCTGTAAATTTTTGCAATTTCCACAGAAAAAATGAATGAGATTTTTGATTTGGTTTGCCTTGTTTTTTAGATTAACTTGGGTGGAGAATCTGAGTTTTGCAAAGCATAAATATATGTATTTCCCTGTTCATTTGCAGATTTGCAGCCTTTTTCCTCATGCGCAAGGTTCTATCTTCAATTTCCCACACCAAAACATCAATCCTCACAACACATTATTGTTTTTGAGTTTTCCGTGTAGAAATCTTGCCCATCTTACTGTTTTCTTATATTTTTCCTGTTATTATGTAACAAATGATACTTAATAAATTTTACATTCCATTTGTTACTAGTACATGAAAATACAATTTTTAGTCATGAGACTAGATGAAACCTCAATAACCTAATTTATTCATTATAATTGTTTATTTTGTAGATTCCTGTGCATCTTCTCTGTGTTCATATTATCTGTGGGTAAAATCTGTGTTATTTCTATTCCGTCTTTATACCTTGTCACCGTTTACATGGTTAGCACCTCCGAATACTGTTGGATATATGTGAGGACAGTACTTGATCTTTTCTCCTTGATATCAGGAGGAAGCATTCTGTACTGTCATTGAGACTGGTGGTTGTCAGTGGTCTGTTTCTTGCTATTGCTATTGCTATTGGTACTCAATGTGGTCAGATAAAGGAAATCGTCTTCCATTCCTAGGATGCTGGGGTTTTCTTTTAAACAAAGAATGATTATTGAATTTTATCTATTACTTTTCTTGTGTCGATGGAGATAGTCCTAAGGTTTTTCTTTATTCTGCTAATTGTAATGACCTAGTTTGCTTTATTTCTAAATATTGAACCAAATATTTGGTTTTGCAATAAATTTTTGTTGATATGTATATTAAGTTTTATATATTGCTGCTTTTTCCTTTTTTTTTTCCTTTTTTTTTTTTTTTTTAGAATTTTCAAGACCGATTCTGGGCTGTAATTTTCTTGCTGTGTTCAGTGAGGTACTGGCATTTGGGTTATGCTGGCCTTGTAGAGTGACTGAAGATGTGTTTGTTTTCTTTCATAATCTGTGATAAAGTGGTTTATGCTATGTTTAATTTTATGATCTCATACTCTTTAACACTAGGGAAATATTTTTCAGAATAGAGCACAGTTGTTTTCTTTTATAGGTAAGGGAACTGAGGATTAGAGAAGGTCCAACAATTAGACAAATGGTGGTTGCTGATCTGTTCAAAGCCAGTTCTGGCTGGTGTGATGGCAGATGCCTGGGATTCTGGCGGCAGCGAGGCAGAATCAGGACTGTGCACAGAGCGATTAGAGCGAGGACCGTGCTTTAGAGTGAGGACTGTGCACGGAGCGAGGACTGTGCTTTAGAGTGAGGACTGTGCACGGAGCGAGGACTGTGCTTTAGAGTGAGGACTGTGCACGGAGCGAGGACTGTGCACGGAGCGAGGACTGTGCTTTAGAGTGAGGACTGTGCACGGAGCGAGGACTGTGCTTTAGAGTGAGGACTGTGCACGGAGCGAGGACCGTGCTTTAGAGTGAGGACTGTGCTTTAGAGTGAGGACTGTGCTTTAGAGTGAGGACTGTGCTTTAGAGTGAGGACTGTGCACGGAGCGAGGACTGTGTACGGAGCAAGGACTGTGCTTTATAGTAAGGACTGTGCTTTATAGCAAGGACTGTGCTTTATAGCAAGGACTGTGCTTTAGAGTGCTTTAGAGTGAAGACTGTGCACAGAGCGAGGACTGTGCTTTAAAACAAGGACTGTGCACAGAGCGAGGACTGTGCTTCAGAGCGAGGACCATGCACAGTCCACATAAAGCAAGGACTGTGCATAGAGCAAGCAAGGACTGTGCACTGAGTGAGGACCGTGCACAGAGCAAGGACTGTTCATGGAGCAAGGACTGTGCTTCAGAAGCAGGGCAAGGGCTGGGAGCAGCTTGGTGGCCATGGCCCTTGCTGCATAAGCAGGAGGACAGGACTCTGGTCCCCAGGTCCCACCCACATGGGTGTGGCGGCCCACCTGTAATTCTAGTCCGGAAAGATGGAGACGGGGAATCCCCTGACACTCTGTCTGGCTAAACTGGCCTTGATGGGTGAACTTTGGACTTGCTCCGATATGTGTCTCAAAAAATAATAACATAGAAGAGCAATTGAGAATGATTCCCACTATCAACCTCGGGCCTCCACTTGTGCGCTCACACACTTGTGAATACGCATCCACGCCCCCCCCCCCCCCCCGCATACACATGAACAAATGGAAAAGGGAAGCAGTGCAAACAGAAACAGGAAAACTGTTGTCTTACTTCAAGGTCCATGTCTTGAAGTACACGTGGGGGAGCTGACCGACCAGGTGGTCATGCTGTGTGGGGCTTAAGAAACATTAGCAATCGTTCCTCTGAACACTTAGAAATGTCCTCTGCAGGCTCACTTGGTGTCATTCAAAGAGGAACACCTGGGGTGAATGCTTCTTGGGTGCTTGTGGCTTGGAGTCGCTAAGCTTTATACTTCTCTTGGCTCTGTCAGATGAAAGTCCATCCCTTCCCAAACTGTGCAAATCACTTTTATTTGTCTGTAGGAACAAATGGCTACTAAAAATTTGCTGGGATTCCTCATTTTCCAAACCCACATAGTCCTGGCAAAATTTCTTTGGCTCTGTAGAAGTTAGGATATTTCAAAATGTCCTCGTTGCAGGGTATGGTAGGGTTAGGGAGCCGTGCTGTCCTCTACTGACAGGCTCCACGCAGAGGAACGCAGGCATGCCAGTTCCCAAGTCCGCGGCCTCACCAGAGAACTGTCTTTATAAAAACAAGCTCGTTATATTTCCTGTGAAAAGCATTTTTTTTCTTTGAAAAGCTGTCCCTTGACCATCGAATATTAGAAATTCTAGTTTTCAGACAATTATTGGCAAATGCTGTATTTCTTCATCACTTGAGTGGTTTTTCTTTAGGATTGTATTGAAAATGTTTGACTGCCTTTTGAGTTTCCAGCAGTTTTAATGTTGTTTAGTCACTAAAATTTATACTGCGCTAGTGATATTATTTTATTTACTCATATGAAAATCTCAATAAGTTTGTCTCATTTCCACTTAACTTAATTATAAAGTCTGGCTCCCAATGCAACAGCTTCTCATTTTTAAAGCACGAAGAATTATTTATGAAACCTGCAAGGGAACAACATTAGGAGAGAGAGTGCTTTTGAACTGAAAGTATTCTATATTAAAATCTCAGAATTTTAGAGCTAGAAAATTTTCAAGAAGTCATTTATATTTTTTAGTATTTGTGATATTTCCATCACAGCAGGATTATTTTCAAGATGTATATAATATTTAATACTTCTAAAACATTTTAATCAAGTGCTTTTAAATATCTCTTAATTATTGATATCTCCAATAATATAAATATAAATTTAGTTTAAAATATAGGTATTATTTCTAAGTAGGGTCATCATAAAAATTGTGAGTTAAAGTATTGGCTGACTTGTTTTTTTTTTCCTTCATGTTAGTTCTGATAGTCATAATAGATCTTTCTTATTAGTTTGTAGAACTCATTGGTTAATATGTAGACTTGAACATGTAACAAGGTTAATTAGAATGAGAAACATTTATTAATCTTGTTTGCTTATTTTTTTGTAAAATTCTAACTGTGCATCGACTTGGTAATAAATTATTCATATCAAACAATAGAAGTTTAGTTTTAGGAGGTTCAGTATATTCAAATTGGAAACAGTTGGCTTCAAAATTATTTTAAACATTTGGTATATAAGTTGATTGAAGGTTGGAGAGATGGCTCAGGGGCTAAGACTCTGCCTTGCAAACAGAAGGTCCTGAGTTCGGATACCAGGTCCCATGTAAAAATGCCAGGTGGAAACTAAGGTGGCCTGCATTTCCAACCTTGGTAGGCAGAGCCTGGGAAATCCCAGAGCCAAGCCTTAGTCCTCCACAGGGACATTCAGTGCCTTCTGACAGAGAGACAGACAGACAGACAGACAGACAGACACACACACACACACACACACACACACACACACACTCTGAATAAATAAATAAATAAAGTTTAAAATAAAAAAAAAGGGGGGCTGGAGAGGTGGCTCAGGGGTTAAGCCTCCACCTTGCAGGCAGAAGGTCCTGAGTTCGGATCCCAGATCCCACGTATAGACGCCAGGTGGAAGCGGGGGCGGCCTGCGCTTCTGGTCCTGGTGGGCGGAGCCTGTGAATCCCCGGGCAGAAGGAGATGGAGGCGTCCATGGTGGTTCGCGAATTCGTCCGTGTTCTACGCACACACACACACACACACACACACACACACACACACACGTGCGCGCACATACACACACATATGCACACAGTTGAATAAATAATAATAAAAACAATTTAAAATAAAAAAAGTTGATTGATTTATTAGGATAATGCTGTGCAGCGTGGACCATGATGTCCCAACCATCAGTTGTCAGAAATAAGTGTGGGAAAGGAAGACTCCTTACTTAGGAAATGATATCTCTAATTCTCTGCTTAAGAATAAAATCTTGGTCTCATACTTTAAAAGCTATCATGAAAAGGACTTGCCAGTTTCTCCATGATTAGGGATATTATTTCTGAAAACACTTGCTGAATAAAAGATGATTACTAAAATTCCACATGAAGGTTTGTTTTTCTCTCTACCCTGGCCTTCTCTTTTCCAGCATTCATGAAGTTACAAGTGGGAAGCGGTGGCCAGCAAATCTCTTAGGAGTGAGTTTGTTTTTCTCCTGTAGAAGTCTGCGTGGAGTTGCTGTCCTTTTCTGTATTTTATGGTGGCTTAGTTTTTCTATGGGAACCTGGCACAGTGAAAGGGCAAAAGGTCAGTTGGAAGAAAATGTTATGAAACTGAAACTAAAAGTGTTTAAATATACACAGCCTGTTATCAGTTCCTATTTCTATATTGTTCATGGTGGAATTTAAATTTCAGCTGACTGGTTTCTATTCTTTAAGGTCCCTCAGTTTGACAGTTTTATCATTTAGTGAACAGATCCTTTCTATCTTGTTTGAGACTGGATCTCTTGACCCCTTTTGCAGGCTGGCCATAGACTTGAGTCAGGGTCTCAGGTCTGCACTGGACATTTCATGTTGGTTATGCCTCTTGTATTCCTCATTTGTTTGAATAGCAGGATTATCCCAGACTTATAACAATGTAATTAACTGTGACCTACTTTTCTGTTACTTAGAACTAAGATTAGTGTTCCTTGAACAAATGATATAGTTGCCTACTTTGGATTTGGTGTCTTTTATGTGTCACACTTCTCTTTGGTTTGATACTTTTCTTCCTGAAATACATTATAAATAGTCCTTTCAGTTAGGATCAGTTTTTGTCAGTTTTTTTAAATGCCTGAAAATTTGTTTGACTCTAATTCTTGAATGATAGTCTTGTTGGGTATAGAATTCTGGATGCTCTCTTCTTGATTTTATTCCTTCCTCACACGTCTTCTGAAAGTTTTTTAGGTTTATTCTCCTTTCTAAGTTTGGCATAATGACAAAGTGGCCTGATTTCTAGTCTTATTTACTTATATTAAGTCATAGATATAAGTGGAAATTAATTATTGTAATATCATATCTAGCTTTCCAATGAGACGTTACCAATATTTATGACGAATTGTGTTATAAATTCTCAGATTTTTTAATTTTAATGGGTTGAATTATTTTAAGTGGCCATACCACATTTCTGAGTCATAACTGTTAATAACAGTGATTTCATGCACTGGTTAGATGTGGAGATACAGTGCTTAGTTTTCTTTCACCTGTCTAGGTAATTCTATTACAGGCAGGATTAACAAACACAGATGAACACTGATTTGTAGGTCCAGTGAAATCTTTATAGAAACCACAGCCTTGTCTTTTTTAACAATTTTTTTTAATTTATTCAATTGTGCGTGTGTGCACTTGTGTGTATGTGTGTAGAACCACGGGCAAATTCGGGAACCACCATGGACGCCTCCACCTCCTCCTTGTTTACTCTGCCCCGGGATTCACAGGCTCCGCCCTACCAGGACCAGAAACGCAGGCCGCCCCCGCTTCCACCTGGCGTCTATACGTGGGGTCTAGGATCTGAACTCAGGACCTTCTGCCTGCAAGGCAGAGGCTTAACCCCTGAGCCACCTCTCCAGCCTCTTTCTTGTCTTTTTAAATAAGTTAAAAATTTAACTTCAGAATTCATTTTGGAAAGATGGGTTAGTACTTGAAACAATGGAAAATAAATAGTTGACTTACATTGCTTCATTTTAAGATTTACCTAGAAAACAATGGGGTGGTGTTCGCGACAGAATAGATATGGGTCAGCGGGATAGGCCAGGATGTCTCGAATGACCCTGTACATCAGGATAGGACAGGAGAGGACACATCCATATGTGTATGGCTGGTTGATTTTTGGTAAAAGTACTAAGGTAATTCAGAGGAGAATGTAGCAGTCTGTACTGGTTACTCTTACTTGTGAGGACAATATCCAAAGCCTAGCAACTTAAAGGCAGGAAGGGAGATTTATTCACAGTGGAAGCGGTGGGGCAGGAGGCCTAGGGCACTGCAGACGTCGTGGAGGCTGAGAGCTGCAGACTGCGTGCTGCAAGAGCAGCCCTCTCCCAGAAGCAACTGCAGCTAATCCACCTCAAGGTCCACCCCTGTGAGGGTCCTTCTTGCAGCAAGGCTCCACCCTCTAGCCAGATTCTTTCCTCACGTGGTATTCACATCCAGACTCACACGTGCCATGCCCAAGTGGTCTTTGCTTCGCCTCATGTGTGTTTATACTTCTGTTGCTGAGAGTACAGGATTGTAGACGTGAATTTAAACCTAAAAACCTTTATGTATCACCCAGAAGAAAATGTAGCTCACAAAACACAAAGTATAGCAGAAAAAAATTATCTTCCCAGTTAAAACCTTCATTTTTGGGCTGGAGAAGTGGCTCAGGGGTTAAGCCTCCGCCTTGCAGGCGGAGGGTCCTGAGTTCGGATCCCAGATCCCACGTATAGGCGCCAGGCGGAAGCGGGGGCGGCCTGCGCTTCTGGTCCTGGTAGGGCGGAGCCTGTGAATCCCGGGGCAGAAGGAGGTGGAGGCGCCTATGGTGGTTCGCGAATTCGTCCGTGGTTCTACACATACACAGACGCAGACACGCACGCACATACACACGCATATGCACACGGTTGAATAAATAATAATAATAATAATAAAAAATTTAAAAAAAAACCTTCATTTTTAAAATCATCAGTAATCCTTTCCTCTTCCTTGGCGCTGCTGTGAGGGGGGCCGTCTGCTGGCATCACAGCAGCCCTCCGACCTCTGGTGAAGCCCAGGATCATCAAAAAGTGTTGCAAGACGTCCGTCCATCACCATCACAGTGATGGGCCCAAATGAAGTGTAACCGGTGGAAACCAGAGGGGTTCACAACAGGATTCGGGGAAGATTCAAGGGTCAGATCCTGATGCCCACACAGGTTATGGGAGCAAAAGAAAACCAGGGACCAGCCGCCCAGTGGCTTCTGGAAATTCCTGGCCCACAGCGTCAAGGAGCTGGAAGCGCTCCTGGGGCCCAGCACATCTTGCTGGGAGACCCTCAGAGTTTCCCAGAACCGCAGAGCCACTGTGCAGCGAGCAGCAGCTGCCGCCGGTGTCGCCCCAGCGCCAGGCTGTGCAGGAAGAAACCAACCATCCGCTTTACTTGGGCCCGAATAAAAAAGGAAAGCTGTATTTCTCCCCTGAAAAAAAATCATTAGTAAGAACATGAAAAGGCAAGTCTCGGTGTGGGAAAAAAATGACTGTTCTCCTCTCTCCTTTTCCTCCCTCTCGTCTTTTTCCCTCCCCTCACTCTCCTTTCCTCTTTTGCCTTTCCTTTCCTTCTTTATAGGTTTGATTAGTTTATCTAGTACCTCAAACTAGAGGTTGTTTTTAATCTTTAAATGTTACATTTTTCTCATCAACTGTAATTCAGTTAAGAAGAGAAACTTGAATAAAAAATTTCAGTTTTCAATTTACTGGATGACTTTGTGTAAACTACTTAACTTAGATCGTCTTTTCTTTAGTTTTCTCATTTGTAAGAGGGCAGTACCACTACTCCTTAGGGCGCCTTGCTGATGCTATAAGATGTTATAAGGGTGGAAAGACTTAAGGTTTTTTTAGGTAAGGTACCAGCACTCAATATTTGATTGTTATGGTCACATCCAAAGTGACATGATCATACTTCATCTTTTTTTAAATTTATTCAATTGTGCGTGTGTATGTGTGTATGTATGTGTGTGTGTGTGTGTGTGTGTGTAGAACTACGGGCAAATTCGGGAACCACCATGGACGCCTCCACCTCCTCCTTGTTTACTCTGCCCTGGGATTCACAGGCTCCGCTCTACCAGGACCAGAAATGCAGGCTGCCCCCGCTTCCGCCTGGCGTCTGTATGTGGGATCCGAACTCAGGACCTTCTGCCTGCAAGGCAGAGGCTTAACCACTGAGCCACCTCTTCAGCCCCAATATTTCATCTTTTTAAGTGGACACTTTACTAAGAAAAGTAATGTTTCTTAAAGAGAAATACTGGTGGTATGCCACTTTCAAAAAACAAAGAAGTGGGCTTTAAATTATATATGATGCTGAGTTTTTAAAAACAGTTTTAGTGTATGCATGCATGTGTATAGTGTGCTTGTGTGTGTTTGCACATGTGTGTGGATCCTAGAAGTTGGTGTCGGGTGTATGTATCGTGTTCTTTTGGGAATTATGTCAAGTCAACGTAGCATTTCATTAGCTGTGTGGACAGAGACACGGAGGAGTGTAAGTCGCTCACCTGATATAGTCAAAGTGTGTGTGTGGCCTCTTCAATTGCTGCAATAACAGCCCACAAGTTTAATATGCTATATCTTTTGCTTTTATTCAGATCAACATCATTTCTTTAATACAGATTCCTTATTTTGCCTTATGAATTGTTAAGCAGTTTATGATCAGAAGTTAATTTGAGCTCTGTCGTTTGGGTACGGTCTTCCGTGTGGTTTTGTCATTGTTGGGCACGGTCTCCCGTACGCTTCTGTCATTGCTGGGTATGGTCTTCCATATGCCAGCCCTCATCTGTTAATTGTGCCGTTCAGATGTGCCCCCTGGCACTGTCAGGTGGAGGCAGAGACTGTTCTGCCAAATGGTTGCGAGTTTGCTTGTTTCTCCATCTTGCTTGCCTGCTTCTTTTATTAGCTCCAGACCTTATGTGCCCTTTACTTCTGCATAGTTCTTCCTTCCTGGAATTGTCGTCTGCCTTGTCCTCTGCTATTGTACCTCTTTCTGGTTGCTTTAAAAATGTGGGTTTTTGAACTATATTCAGCAGGAACAGCACTCTGATGTGGACTGCTGAGGTGGCCGTCCCAGCTTTAGGAGCAGAATGCTTAAACTCTTTGGAGGCATCGTCTAGAATTATTTGTTTTTAAACTTGTTTACATCATTCTTGAGGTGTGGGATATGAGAGAAGATCTCTCTAAATATTTTAATATTGAATATTTAGAAACTAAAAGAAGCCAACATTTGTTTTACTTATTTGCCTCCTACTAAATTAACATTTTAAATGCCTATGATTGGATTATGGTTTCACAATTACCACATGCTTTTCATTAATTTTACTTAAAAGTGTACTTTTCTATTTATTCTATCTCTTGTCTTCCCTGAAATTTGCTGGCTTACTTTCTTTTGTAGCTCCATGCTTGTGTTGTGGTTGATTTGTTGCAAGTACCTTTCACAATGATTATTCTGGCTTATAGTGAGTGCTTTGGCTCGACGCCATGCTTTCCGTTCTTCATACATCCTCCTGGGTCCACTCGTGATTCGCCTAGCACCACTGTAGGTACCGGAGCAGGGACGGTTGGGTGAAGGATATGGAGGCTTGGGAAGGTCTTATGGAGCTGGTCCTGGTACTAGTTAAAGAACTTCATGTTGCTTATGGTCTTGATGTGCTTCTGCTTAGCGCCTGCATTGGAGCCTGGACTCCTATGTTAGCTGGTAACATTGGGCCAGTCACTTAACCATTGTTTACTCACTCATAAATAATATTGACCTTGTGAGAGTTCTGTAACTTGTCTGGGAGATGATTTGGGAAAATTAGCTGCTACTAGTTTGATTTTTATTCTGTGTTTAACCTTTATCATTTCCAATTCCATGACTTCTTAAAAACTCATCATCTCTCCAGTGTTAATTATAGCTATTTGCTATATAGATGGACAAATATATACTTTATAATACTCTCTGGTTAGATATCTTAGTTACCATGGAAGTCTGTTTTTGAATCCCCTTCTAAGAATAAGTACATCACACAGTATACATGATTTTAAATGATTTTCTTTAAATGATTTTCTCATATGCAGAAGTTCCCTGAAAGATTGTAATTTTTGCCTGTGACCCCCTCACATATAAAGAGGCTGAAAGGAGGACCTCAAGTTGGATGTCAGCCTGTCCCACACAGTAAAGTCAAGGCCAGATTGTGTCCTCCTGTAGAGAAACAGAGGCTGGAGATGTTACACCAAACAAGCAAGCTAGCACTGCCAACCCATTAGCCTTAGCAAATGAAAATCATCAGTTCAGTAAGTGAAAGCAAATCCCACATAAAACCCTGGGTGGGTGTGCTGATCCACCTGGAAGATGGAGACAGAATCCTCAGAGCACACTGGCTAGTCAGAGTAACCCTTTTGTGAACTCTGGATTTGACTAGACACTTTCTTTCAAAAGAATAATGAGAAAGTGCAATCAAAGATGAATATTGATGTCAACTTTGGGCTTCCACATGTATGCACACAGATGTACATACGTATACACATATATGTGTATTGTGTGTGTATATACACAAATGAATGTGTGTTTATACGTGCAACATCATCCACCCTCACATACACACAAAAATAGAAGTAAAAAGTATTTAAGTAAATGTCATCTGTTTTGTACACATGAAACATTCTTGCATACAAGATAAAAGTGTTTGTTGCAAAATCATGTTTCTACATAATTTTACTTAAATATACTTAAAATATAAGTTCATATTTTCATGTATACTAAATGTGAATACTGAGTATTTTGCTAGGTAGCTACTGACTGGTAACTTTGAGTGTGTGATTTGTGTGCGTATTTGTGTGTGTGCACATAATCATGAAGCTGCCTGTGCTTATTCGTGTGTGGGGATGGAGACTAGACATCGACGCAGAGTGTCTTAGTCACTTTCCATCGGAATTTCTGAGAGTTTTTCACTGAACTTGGAAATGACTGATCTGGCTAGATGGGTGGCCAGTAACCTCTAGGCAGTCACCTGTCTCTGACCCCCAATGCTGGGATCACAGCTGTGCCTATTGCACTGACTTTCAGATGGGGGTGCTGGGTGCTGGGTGATGGGGATCCTCATTCAGGCCTTTGCTCAGGCAGCAGCACTTGACTGACGCTGTCATCGTCCTCAGCCTCCAAGATTTTGCATTATTTTCTGCAATTAATATATAAGTAAAAAGTTGGAGAAGAGCACTAAGATCAAATTTTTTAGGATTTGTCTAAGTATTTTCAAAGTTTGTTTTTCACAGAATTAAATTTTATGGGAGTGTATTTGTGTGTTCTTACAGAGTTTGTTTAGTTTTTATGAATGCTATTACAAGATATGAGACTATTAGATTTATGTGGACTATGCCACTGACTATTTTCCATTTTTCATTAACACACTTTGAGGATCTGCATTCATCTTTTGGGCATGGAAATGTTGACTTCTTGCATTATTTGGTTACAGATCTACTGGAATATTATGGATTTGTGATGGGATAGATGGATTCATGCTCATCTTGAGTTTTATTTCTGGCATGTTGATACTTGCTTTCTTTCTCTGTTTTAGAGATCGTAGTTACTTTGCTCTAGTCAGGTGTCTGGAAATTTTGTGCCATTAATAATTAATAGGAAGAGAACACTTAAAAAATTACTATACAAATTACCCAGTGTATATATGTGACTGTGAACTTCCAATTTTCCTTTCTGGTTAAGGCAACAGAAAGAGTGAAAAATGCTGCTTATTTCACTTTCATGGGCGACAGTTGACACGCCTTTCCTATTTTAAGCAACTCATGTTGTGGTCAGCAGTTCAATAGCACAGTAACATGTAAAATATAAGGTAAAAATTCCTGTCTCCTGTGGCCTGTCTCCAGAAATTGTTAGCAGTTAGCGTTGTTAACAATTTCTCATGTTTCCTTGCAGAAATTTCCTGTGTCTGTGGAAGCACATGTAAGGGCATGTTTATATATACAAGTTAATATTTACTGTGTATCATTCTTTTTCTACATTTATACATTCAACAGTGTTAGGCTCTAATAGTTTGTCACTTAGTACATGTTATTTGCTTTTGTAGATCAGCTTTTTTAAATAAATTATCCTTGGCTTTGTGTGTGCGTGTGTGTGTGTGCGTGTGTGCGTGTGCGTGTGTGTGTGTGTGTGTATCAGATTCCAAAAAATCAACGTTATTAAATACCTATATAAAATTTACTGTTCTAGACTATGACTGCCAGTTAATCTAATATTGCTATTTGTATCATGTTTGCAGGATCTAGTTAAGCAGGTATTACATTTATTTTCTTTAGGGAGAACCTACTGCTGTTGTTTTGGTAAGTGGACATAGTGTCAAACTGCCTTTAAAACACTTTTCTTTTTTTGTTTATTGATGAATTTTGTTCTTTGGCATTATTATAGATGAAAGGAAAGGGAGGATTAAAGCAAGAAAGTGAGAAGTGGGAGACCAACCTGGATAGCAATGGATCAGACCTTTATTTCAAGCCTGGGATGACGGCAGCTGGTTGATAGCTTGCAGCAGCCTCATGGTGCCACCAGATGAGCCCCTTCTGGATTCTTGACCTTCAGAAATTGAGATGAAAACATTTGAACACTGAGCAGTTTTGGCATCTGCCCACAATTCCAGCGCTTGTCCGTAGGCACACTGGCCAGCCAAGCCATTTGGGCAGTTCTGGGTTCAATTAAGAGACCATATCGTAATAATAAATGTGAAGAGTGATTGAAGAAGCCACCCAGTGTCAACCTTGGTCCTTATAAACCATATTTATGCTCATATGCACCCATATACTATGCACATCATACACACATATACTCTCTCATTCTCCCCCCCCCCAAAAAAAGAAAGAAAACTCGAAGTGATAGCTTGGTTATTGAAGTATATGCTTCGCAAGCATGAAGACCCAAGGTCAAGCTCCAATACCTACCTGAAAAGTCAGGTGGCATGTTTGTAATTCTAGCCCTGCAAAGGCTGAGACAAATCCCTGGAGCTTCCTGGCCAGTCTGCTTAACCTACTTTGTGAATTCTAGGTTAGTGAGACCCTGCTTCAAAAAATAAGATGAAAAGCACCCACAGGTCATCTTTGGTCTCTGTATGCATGTAGACACCTGCACATACCACACATACCTGCACATACCACACACACCTGCACATACCACACACACCTGCACATACCATACACACCTGCACATACCACACACACGCCTGGATATAACCACATGTACCTGCACATACCACATACATCTACACACACATTTGTTATTTTAAACTTCTTACTTTTGGGATAATTTTTGTGTATAAAAGAAGATAGCTAATATACAAATTTTTTTGCACTAAAGATACTAGTACCTGGTATCTTTCAAAGCATCCAGATCTTACTTATGAAAGTATAATTACGTCTTTATATAATCGAGAGTATGAATTTAGTTAGGAAATGAGATGGAAATGAATACTTGGACTCACCAACTTAAATCATTCTTCCATTTGAATAGAAGAAAAATCATAATACTAGTTTATGAAAGTTGAACTCTTGGTTTCAGTAGCTGTGCTAAACATATTATGGGCATTATGTCATTTAGTTCTCATTAAATCTCTTGTGATACTTCGTGTGATACTTCTTTAAGCTTCCATAAGCAGATGTAGAACTTAACCCAGGTCTCTTTGACCCCAGTTTTGCCAGGATACCATAGTCTCATCATGTGCCATCTCAGGAACTCACGTGGCAGACATCTGAAGAATTCTCAAGTCTCCATGGCAGTGAGACACGACCTCTGATGTTCTCGTGTGGACCTTGGGAGGCAGAGACAGCAGAGAAATAAACAAGGATTGCAGGTGAAATGAAGTGCTGTAGGGATGAGTCCTGTGAGACTCTTGGCTTGCGCATTGCAGGAAAGCAGTGGTGTGCTCGGGGATTAATAAAAGGCAGCAAGGTTGTGCTGAAGGAACTAAAGGAAGAGTGGGTGAGATGATGTTAGAGAGATATGTAATGGCTAGCCCGATGAAGCTAGAATGTGGTGCTTTGTTCTTCGAAAGAGTTTTAGGAAGCTTTTGAAAGTTTTCATATAACAGATAGTATATTGAAGTTTTTTTCTTTTTTCTGAAAGGTCCTTAGAAACCTGTTGAATTAGCCAAATTAAGCGGATGGACTGAGGTGTTGGGAAACTTTTTTTTTGTTCAGAATTGGGGAAATTGTGTCTATTGAAAAGATAGTTTCAAGAAAGTAGATCTTGGTGTGGTAAATTTTTAGCAATGAGGGGGATTGGCTAGAAGGCTGTATCAATGGTGATAAAAAGATTTCTGACTTGTCGGTCTGAATGTATAGAATGCTAATCCAGTTACAAAAAATTAGAACTGGGAGAGGTGTTCACTAGTTAGCGTCCTGAATTTGAGTTGCCTTTAAAATGTGGAGAGCACAATTGCATTGTATCTCAAACTCTAGGTTTCAGGTAAAAATGTTCAAATATATACTAATAAAATAATAGGTGAGAATTCTCAGAGGGTGAGGAGAAAAGAGGCCCTATGTTTAAGGAGCTCTTCTCTTAACTAGCAAGGCCAAAAAGGCTATAGCCTACAAAAGAGACAGTAGAATTATTCTTCCACCGATTTTTGTGTCCATTTTTCAATGCAAAACATAGTTCTTGTTCCAAGTGGGGAATATGAAATAGTTTTCTTTAGGTCAAAAAAAAATGAATGAGTGCATCCTGGTAAAATGGAGTCAGGTGTCTCTGAATGGTGCGTTCCATGGTAGGAGGTTCCATGAAATTTACAGTCACAGAAGAAAGGGAGGTCTTAAGAATGTATTTCCTGAGCCATTAGGTAAGTGCTTGGTGGGATAGCATGCAAGTTACAGGGGAGCAGGGAGATTTGTTCTGTAGGTTTCAGATTCTGTAGGCTTCTTAGCTTTAGGGTTGGAGAAAGCTAGTTATTGATTATATTAACACACGACCTGTTGATAGTGACCAAAGTGTTAAGTTAGACACAGGTTGGCGATAAAGGGGTTGCAAACAAGGTGACTACTGAGTGCCCAAGGGAATTTTTGTCTCAGTCCAAAGCATTATCTCTCCCCACAGCAGCTGAGGTCTAGTCTGTTGGCCAAATCTTCAACCAGATGCAGTTTTTCCAGGGAACTTCAGTTGCACACGTACAAGAAATATTGAGCATCCAGCATAGTAATAGGGTCCCCAGATGCACAGTCAACAAGATAGTTCTCATGAATTTGCACATAGTGGACAATATGTAAATAAATAGGTAAAAAATATATAGGGATTGAAAAGAAAGAGACAGGATGATGTGATAGGTTGGAGGACTAAGGGAGAAGCAAGACTTGTTAGGAAAACCAAGAACTTCCTCTTCCCTGTGCTATTTTTGAGATGTCTGATAATCCAAGTGATTAACTGCATCTAGTAACTATCATTGCCATTCATTCAGTTTGGGAGGGCAAAACTCAGTGGCAATTACGTTGTTCTTTAACTCCCAGTATTCAGTCTGTTAGTTGTTTCTGACTACACTGCCTAACCTGGTTACTTTGATTGCGTTGGCTCTTAAGTTGAAGCCACCATTTCATCCTATCTGAACTGCAGGAGAAACTTCTTCCTTGTCTTGCCCTTGTAGCCTCACCATACATGCCAGCTGCAGTCATCCTATAAATTAAATCTTACATGTCATTTCTGTGATCAGATTCTCTAGTTTCCTGTGAAATCTAGCCACTCCACAGTATCCACAGTGCTCCGTAAGACCAGGCTGATTCCCGACTTCCTGTTGGAATCTCCTTTACTCTGGGCTCCGCTGGCCCAGGCTCAGTGCTGTCCCTTCATGGGGCAGTATTATTCCTGAGTCAGGCCAGAGGCCTTTGCTGCTGCTTCTGCTTGGGAAGCTCTTTCCCTGCATGATCACGTTGCCTGCACCTTCCTTAAGTAACAGTCTCTGTTCACCTGTAACCTCGGAGAGGTTTCCCTGAACACCTTCTATAAATAAGTCTCTTTTGACACCTACCTATCATTCTTTATTTCTTTAATCCATTTTGTTTGTTTCATTCCACTTTTCATCTAATACATATTTAATTATTATTTTTTATTCTACTCCAGAATGCAAAGACTGTCTTATTTGGATTTGACAAGATGAAAAGTGTTCTGTGTCCTTAAGCTATTCTAGTGGAGTGGTTTGGGTAGAAACCAGATCTGACTAGCTGGAAAAGCAAACGGTAGGTGAAGACGTGGAGGGAGGGCAGAGACCTGGGCCCCTCAGTGAAGTCAAGAGGGGGTTCAGTATTCCCTAGAACATTCCTGAGTCTGGGATGCATCCATCTGTGTGATTTTCTCTGACACTGAAGTCTGCCACGTGTCAGTCCACTGGAGGATTGGTTCTTCATTCCTTTGTGCCAGAGAAGAAGCCTGTGTGCAAGTAGCTTCCTATGCAAACTCTCTGCACCAAAGTTGTCTTTTTTCTTCTATTTTGTTGGTATCCTCAGTAAATGATTCCTATTTCTCAGAATGTTAACTTGCTATTAAGGCTTTTGGCTTTCTGGCGGATCGATTGTGTTACATAGCTTTCATAGATAATTGACATTTACTGGCATATATTGACATTTACTATGCACGGGGGGTCTTTAAAGAAATTTACACTTCTTTTAAATATTCATCTTCATAGGCTCAAGAGATGGCTCAGGGGTTAGGTCTCTGCCTCAGAAAGTGGAAGAACCTGAATTTGGATTCCCAGATCTCATGTAAAAACTCCAGGTAGAAATGGCAGTGCTCTGCATTTCTCGCTCAGGAAGGTGCAGCCTGGAAAATCGCAGAGCAAAGCAAAAAGGAGGTAGTAGCAATGATTGCCAAAGTCACCCTTGGTCCTCCACAGGGACACACAGTGCCCTCTGACACACACACACACACACACACACACACACACACACACACACACACACACACACAAAATAAATTAAAGAATAAATGTTCAGCACCATTTGAGTCAGGAATCCCATATTATCATCAACAGAGGATATAAGGATCTGAGGTGCAGAGAGTTTAGGTGATTTGCTGTGATTATTACAGCTCGTAAGTTGCTTGTGTGGCTGTGGCACTTTTATTCTTAGCCACATGCTCTCTGGGTTTCATTCAATAATATGTTAAATATACATGCCTTTGGTGAATCATTTTACAATAGAATTCTGTGCTTTGATCTATTACATAAGTGTTTAATGTTGGGTTGTTGTTAACTCTGTTATTTTTTCAGTAATTGAATTTTAGAACTAGATGGGACATTTAATTAAATAATGATGAGAATAAAGTTTAGTAATCAGATAACCTGCTTTTCTAACTTGCTTTCCTTTTATATATTATTTTTGGTAATTTTTACGGTTGTGAATTTTAGTTTCAATTGTATTTGTGCTTTTAACAAGCACATTTGTTCCTTGTTTGATTTTACTGCCCTTTAGAAGGCTTACCATTGCAGAGTAACTGTATCAACTTTACCCTTCCCTTGTTAAGTGCACTCTTTTGGCTCCATTTGATAGTGATGGAGAACATGCCCATTGGCACCATTGAAAAGGAGTATTAGTCCTGTTTATTTGGTTGCTTTACAACTTTCTCATATTTATGTAGTATAGACAAATCTTGTCAGTTTACTTACTGTATATAGTATTTCAGTGTTTGGGTTTATATAGTTTTTACTAGTAATATGCTTGAGTGACTCACACACTACTTTAGAAATTTAAGGTTACAAATGTAATATTTTATTTTAAAAGTATTTCTATTTATTTATTGTGTGTGTGTGTGTGTGTGTGTGTGTGTATCAGAAGGCACTGTGTGTCCTTGTGGAGGACCAACGGTAACTTCGGGAATCATCCTGGATTGTCTCCTTCTTGCTTTGCTCTGGAATTTCCCAGGTTCCACCAGGGCTGGAAGTGCAGGGCGCTGCAGTTTCTGCCTGATGTTTTCACGTGGGACCTGGGATCCAAACTCAGGACCTTCTGCTTGCGAGACAGTTTTAACCCCTGAGCCATTTCTCCAGCCCCTACAAATATAATTTTAAAGAAAAATTTAAGATTGCAAATAAAAAATTTAAAGTAAATTTTAAGATGAAAATTAAAAATATTTTAAGTTATAAATTTAAACTCCTTCATTTCAGGTTATTGACCAGAAGAAACATCTGTGGCTGCAAAGTTAGAAAGTTATTTTTAGTAAAGAAAATATAGACATTTGTTTTTTTGCCTTCTGTACAAGTCACTTATATGTTTAATGAGGCTATTTTTCCTGCAACAATTGTGAAGTGATTGTGAAGTCTGGGGAGATGAGCGAAGAGGAAGAGGTGCTGGCTTTGCGTCATTCCTGTTGTGCACACACACTCCTCATAGTCTGTGGAGTGAGCCCCATTACTTTCATGTAGAGATGGGGAACGTGAGGCTGCAGGGGTCGACAGGCGTGGCCCACACAAAGCAGGTGTCTGCGCTCTCGCTCATGGGATTTTCCTGCACCTTCAGTATGGCTTTCTGTTTTCAATATGAAGCATTATTTATTATTGTTATTGTTATTATTATTATTATTCGTGTGTGTGTGTGTGCATGTGTATGTATGTGTGTGCACATGCTATGGTGTGTGTAGAGGTCAAAGGTAACTTTGTAGAGTTGTATTGAGCTCAAGCATCCAGGCCTGTGGCCGGTGTCTCTGCTCATCCCTCTTGCTTTTCCTTCTGGGCTTATGAACAGAATATTTTTCTGTGTCATAGGAGCAAAATAATTTTGAGTCATGATATTTAAATTATATTTGCTTAGTCATTAGCATCAAAATATTATATTCTACATAAGTCTAAAGGTGTTTTCAAATATATTAAGTTGCATATTTGTCTATCAAGGTTGCAGTTATCTATCAAAGTGTAGGATAATTAATTTCATCTTTCAGATATGCACGATCATTTGTATTTTTCCAAAACTCAGGCAGCTTTACAACAGCATGACTGCACAGCGCTCAGCTTGCCAGCAGCCTCACCTCTCCCCCACTAAGGTGGTTTGCCTTTGTCGGGTCCCTGCGTGAGGGAAACTTCCTTCTTATCTCCATCATAGTATCAGACAAATTGGACAAGATCAGGTATTTCCAGGAGAATTTCTTAGCATTTACCTTAGAAAACTGACAATAAAGGCATTATTAACTATTGCGAGCAAATAATACACTTTAATTCCTTCTGTTCAAATTCAGGCTTCATTTTGAGGTCAACTTGCATACATTGACTGTTATGTTTTTTTAAATTAAAAAATTTGGGTATGTATGACTATATACATAGTTATATACATGTGGGCTCATGTGCATGGGGGGGTGCCTCTAGGTGCACGCGCACACAGGTTGATGTTGATATTTTCTTTGCATAAGCTGTCTCAGTGAAACCCAAAGCTCACGCACACATGGCCGGCCTGGCTTGTCAGCTTGCTCTTACAGTCCCTTGTCTCTCACTTTCAAAGCTGAAATCACAGGCGGGACCCCACGCCCCCGTCCCACCATTTACATTTGCTCTGGGAACCCAAACTCTGGCCCTCACGAGTGTACAGCAAGTGCTTCGACCACTGGCTTTCCTCCCAGTCCGCACTGTGCTTTAGTGCAAATATCACCATGTGCTTTTTTCCCAGTGACCTCTGGCCAAAAGCAGTAACTTTTGCCGTGGGTAGAACTGGGTTAGTTTCTCGTATTTACATAGTGAGATGCTTTTTTGCTGTAGTGAAAACGGCTCACGGTTTTGTTGTTACTTTTGCCTACTTCCTTTTTTAATCAACTCCAGGTTGCAGATATGAACTGTTCCACAATATCAAGATTTATGAAATTGCCTATTTTTTAGTTTTAAGCAAGGTGTTTTGTTGAAGCATCATATTGTCATACTAATGTAAGTTTTACTATTGTACCAATTATACAAAATAGAATTCATCTCAGTGTGTATGTACACAAGTAAACTTTAGGCAAAAATATCAAAATCATCATCTTAAATTTTGTTTTGTATTTAATGGTCTGTCCAGGTACTTTGTAATGAAAGCAGTAAATAAATAGACAAACAATCCTATAGAAGTTAGAGTACTTATACTGTAAATAATAGATATCAGTTCTGGCTGCTTTAAGATACCCCTGAAAATAAAAATAAAAATATTTGATATGCTCACAAGAATCACTGGGAAGGTCAGAGGACTAGGAGTGGAAAAGAAAGGCAAGAATAAGAAGTCAGGCAGCAGGAGAAACCACAGTGGACATGTCTGTGCACGTGCATGGCCGTCTCAAGACTGAGGACATACGCAGAGGTGTTTTGGATGAGGACATACGCAGAGGTGTTTTGGATCTAAGTGTCCTGTGCTTAGTGAGGGACTTTAGGGGTTCATTGCTCCCCTGGGCTGTATCCCCCCACCCCCATCAGGCCGATTCAATGTAATCGAACCTGGGCTCCTAGTTCTGAGGGGACCAATTTCTCATGTGAACTTGCTGGGAAAAGCCTTGGTGTTTACAGGGGCTCTTTGATCGTGGGGAAACCAAAAAAGTGATGTGTTAAGAGGGGCTCGTTGATCGGGAAGTCGAACGAGCGAACGTGTTCCTAGCCTTAAGAAGGGCTCCTTGATCATCGGCAAATCAGGCGAGCGATTGTGCTCCTGACTTTAAGAGGACAACGATGGACAAACAGGAAAAGGGGAAGACGAGGGGGCCACCTGCTCACCTCAGGCATCATAAGCCCAAGGAACACAAAACCAGAGGAAAGGGCCAAATTCACCAAACTTATCAGAGAGAGTGTCTTGGCTACACCGAAGGCAGCCCCACGTTGGGCGCCAGATGTTGCCGAATCCCTGCCGGGCCTGCGGGGGGGGGGGGGGGGGGGGGGGGGGGAAGGGGGGGAAATGGTGGAGCTTTGGGGCTGGAGGCGAGGGGGGCGAGCAGGCGCGGGGTCACCATCCAGACCCCGGAAGTCTGGCGAGAAGCAGCAGGCAGAGGACGAGTTTGCTGCAGACTCATTTATTTCAGGAAGTGCTTGAGCTTATATAATGAGTCAGGGGTCCAATCAGGTGTTGCCACTTCTCCGCTCTGGGAGAGGGGGAGAGCAGCCACCAATCATTTAGCTGTTTACTAGGTGTCCATTGCAGAGGCAGGTTAGATGGCCGCTTCCCATTGGTTGCTCATCCCCCCTTCCCATTGGTTGTCCATCCCCCCTTCCCATTGGTTATCCATCCCCCCTTCCCATTGGTTATCCATCCCCCCTTCCCATTGGTTGTTCATCCCCCTTCCCATTGGTTGTTCATCCCCCCTTCCCATTGGTTGTTCATCCCTCCTTCCCATTGGTTGTTCATCCCCCCTTCCCATTGGTTGTTCATCCCCCCTTCCCATTGGTTGTTCATCCCCCCTTCCCATTGGTTGTTCATCCCCCCTTCCCATTGGTTGTTCATCCCTCCTTCTCATTGGTTGTTCATCCCACCGCCGGTATGGTTCCTCTATTGGGACATGTCGGGGGCATGTCCATACTTGTTTGGGCTTGTCCGTAACTGAACCTCCTGGATTCTGGAGCCTGGGCTAAGGCCTCCCTGAATCGATGGTGCCACAGGGAGCACCATGAAATAGAAGAGCAGACCAAATCTGTGCATGTCCAGGAGCAAGTGGGTCACACTATCCAAGGGCCACAGTGTGGTTACAGTGTCCCCCAGGTGATCCCTGCGGTCCTGCACACCTCGTCCCCGGGCCCATCTGGCTTTCTCTTCAGACGTCCCTGGGGAGACCTTGGTGTGCGCCCTGAGCCTCAAATGCCGGGTCTTCCTCTGACTGGCTCACGTTTTGGGTGGCGCCTGCTCTCACAGTTACCGGGAAGTAACTCATGGATGTGAGCTGCCAGCGTGGCTGTGCGGCGCCTTCACTGCGGGTCTTCTCTGCTTCATGACGATCAGCTGCATTTGAACCAAACATGATTGAATATAGCTTGCATGTAAACGTAGACTAAAAAAGGTGGCCAGAAAAGTTAACTTCTTTCCTTAGGGTTTTTTCTTTTTTTTCTTTTGTGGAAGGATCTTCCTGTATAGCCCAGGCTGGCCCTGTTTTCATTTTGTAGCAACTGAAGATTCATCTGTCAGGCTGCAGAGATGTCAAAGTGGTTAGGCTTCTACCTTACAAGCAGATGGACTTGAGTTCAGTTCTGGAATCCCATGTAAAAACACCAGGCAGAAATGGCAGTGGCCTGTGTTTTTGGTCCTGGAAGGCGGAGCCAGGGGAAACTCCACAGCAAAACAAGAAGGAGATAGAAGCAATCCAGGATGATTCTCAAAGTCACCCTTGGTCCTCCACAGGCTCACATAGTGCTCCCCCTCTACAGATTTATCTGTCTCGAACTCCCAAGTGCTAGGATTACACATGTATATCATGATAGCTAATTTAGAAAAATGTTTTTAGCCTATCTTAAGTATGCAGTATGCTTAGATTCATTCCTGAGTTCTAGTTGTGTATAATTTTTCCTGACTAATATGAACAGCTTGTCATACTGGCCCATGATGTGTCAGTTCCCTGGATTTTACATTTAGACTTGTAGGATGATTTTACTAATGTTGTAAATAATAATGGTTGCTTACACCCCTTCACCATCATTTTACATTTGCCAAATATTTTGAATTTTCAAAGGATTCTACTTTGACTCTCTCATTACAGCAGATGACGACACTGCTGCACCGTGTGAATTTCATAAGCCTGAGGTACATGGAGGAAAATGGTTCTTTAAGATCAGTCTTCCAAGAATCCTTTAGACACAAAAGACTTTTTTTTTGTTTTTGCATATTTTCTCATGGCAGTCTTTCTCTGTAACTCATGGCAAGCCTCCTGCCTCTGCCTTCCTAGGTGTTGGAATTACAGGTGTGCATCACCATGCCTAGCTGAGAAAGTTAACGCTGATTTTTATATCATCTTTTCCGGCCCATCTTTTACACTTTTCCTTATTTCCTAGACTGGCGGAGTTCAGGCAGTCATTGTATGCGGTTGTATCTCTCATCTCTTTCAGTCTGCGGCACCGGTCTACCTACCATGATTTTCCCAGTGAAGTGACTGTTTTTGAAGAATTTAGGCCACTTATCTTGGAAGGCAGAACCTTTTCTCATATAGTATGTACATTATTTAAGAACTTTTCTTATCTAGCTAAGATTCAAGATAGGCTTTAGGTATGTTTTATGATATAATACAGATATTTAAATATTCTTTTTAATAGAAATAAGTATACTAGTGTTCATAGCTTTTAATTATAATTTATAATTATGAGACTATAAATTAGTTCTCATAAAACAACATAATCATGTAAGTGATTTTGTTACTAAATAGTAATTATTGCAGAAAAAATTTAAAACTTAGTTTACTCATCTGTTCAGTATTTAGTAGGCATCTTAAATGTTTTATGTATCAACTAAACGCTGAGATACCCATGTAGATAAAGCAAATATTTTTACTTTCCTGGAGCTGACTTGTTAGTAGAGTAAACTAGAAGTAATGTTAAAAAATAATTATAGCTGTTCATAAGGAAATACTATAGAGAAAAAAACATAAGCAAAGAAGGTTACAAGAGAGAAGGAAGATGTAATTTTAAATATTACAGAAAACATCACTAAGAAAGTGACATCTGAGCCAAAACAAAAAACAACTCACTTGGGAAAGTACATGAAGGAGACATTCAGACCCTGTGCAGAATGATATAATCCAAAGGTGCTGCGTTCGCAGCGCATCTGCCGTGTCCAGCCGTAGGCGGTTGGGAGGAAGGGGCTGAAGGTAAAGCTTATGGAAGCACATGAGTTCATTGGTGCCGCTGGATTTCCTTCTGTCATCTGAGTTTATTAAATGTTCTCAGAGTTAGTAGGAACTGTTGATGCTCGAAATGTTAGAGGATGGGGTTTGGACAGTGCAGCAGCCGGAAACCAGGTTCTTTAAATGCAGATTTGGGAGGTCTTTACTGTTCTCTTGGGTGCCTTCACTGAGAGAAAGTAATGGTCATTTATAGGAAAACTGTAGGATAACTTGCCAAGATAGATCCTCTGTGCTTGTCCAAATTAAACAGGGAAATTAAAAAAAAAAAAAACACTAGGTTAGCATTGTTGTTCTTGTCCTCACATGATTCTTATTTTTATTCTTTTAGTGTCTCAGACATGAATATAGTGGATTTACTCACTTTCACACCTCTGATCCTCAGCCGCATCCCACCCTCTTCCCATTGCAACCCTTCTTCTTTCTTGCCAGTCTCTGTCCGCTTTTGTGCATGTGTGGCCACTGGTTTTGTCTGTTTTGCCTTTAACCCTCCTCAGTCTCTCAGGGATGTATGAGGCCTCTTGCGATCTTTCCTATTTCGTGGTGAAACATGTTCTAGCATGTTTTATGATTTTTAAATTGAGAACATGATTCCTACATTGTGCATTGTTTTGTATAAGTATATTAAAACCCTTTTCCCATTGATAATAGACACTATTTTTCTTTGTGTGTATGTGTTTTCACACGTGTGTGTTTTCACATGTGTACACGAGTGTGCATGCAGGACAGAGGCCAACCTTGGTATTGTCTTCAGGTGCCAACACTTTTTTTTTAAACCATGTCTCACTGGCCCGGAACTCACCCAGTAGGACTAGGCTGGTTGTCCCGTGAGCCCCAGGGATCTGCCCAACTTCACATCCCCAGCACTGGGACTCCAAGTGCATGTCACCAAGTCGGGCTTTTCTCAGTGTAGATTCTGGGGACTGAACCCAGTCCTCACGCTTGGAAGTGCTGTACTGACTGAGCCGCTTCCCAGCCACGAATGTTCTTACAATGTTTTTAAAGAATACACTATAAAAGTTCATCTTTGTGAAATTAAATCCAGCTGTGACTTTGGCAGTTTTATTAAAACATTCCTTTTTGGGTGGCAAGGTGTCGCTGAGGCTCAAACCGAGAGCTGTATGCTGGTGAGATCTCTGCTGGTGAGACACTCCCAGCCCCAGCGTGACTTGCACCTACGTCTGTGCTTTTCCAGGTGGCACGAAGCAGTCGGCTCAAAGCGGAGCCTTGCTGCCTACGCCGGCATTTGTTGGTATTTTTCACTTGCTGTAACTCTGAGAGAGACAAGCTTTATACAGGACAATTTCATGAGATGGGGCCTGAAAGGAATAATGGAGAATTAAGAGCATGAAAAGACACAAGGAGTGATGGGCTGCCACTTTAGTGGAGCTTAAAATTGATTATGAATGGTCACTGCTACTCCATAGATGGAAACAGAAGAGATTCCATATCAGAAATCATTCTTTTCAGTTTTCACTTATGATCTTAAATTTGATTTTTTTTGGAATTGCAATAAGAATGGCTTTCTCACATATTAATTTTGGTTGTTTCTAACAAAGAATTGTATCCAAGAATTGCTCAGAATCTTTACATATGCTGTTTTTGTCACTTGAAATGAACTTTCTTTCCATTCTGCTCTCCCTTTAGTCTAACTTCGCTGATCACCATATATTTTTCAGTATTTTATGAGGGAGGGAGGGAGGGAGGTAGGGAGGGAGGAAGGGAGAAAGAGGGAGGGAGGGAGGGAGGGAGGGAGTGAGAGAGAGAACATACACAAGAGAGCAGGTGCTAACGTGCTGTGTGCACGCGGGGGTCAACTACCTTGTAAGGTGCTTCTGTCCTTCTACCATGTAGACTGGTTGCGCATGTTCTTTAATATACCAAGTGTCCCTGCCAGCCCCTTCCCTTATATTTTTGGGCAGTCCACCTATCTTCCTCACTATGATTCATTTTAAAATTTAGCTGTTTTCTTTTGTTTGGTGTACTCTTCATTTTGCTGAAGTGTACCAGGAAATAACCTTTGAAAAAAGAGTATGTGAAAAGCTTCTGAGTTCTTGCATACCCGAACTGCTTTATTCTCCCGTAGACTTCAATGGGTGTCTATACATGGTTTCTAAGTTCTACAACATTTTTCCTCAAGAATGTAAAGACTTGTTGGCTTTTCTAGCTCAGTATTGTCTGGTGCTGGTCTGATTCTTGAGTGATCTCTGTGAAATTAGAAGGGATAATAATATTCTTCTCTTCTATATTGTAGAGGGTTTATCAGCTGGAATTGGTTACTTTGTATTTGATGCTTGTTTATTTGCTAGTCAGAGTCTCACTGTGTAACCCAGGCTGGACTTGAACTCAGTGATCTTCTGCTCCAGCTTTTTCATTGGGAATTATAAGCATTTGCCTCTATAATCCTCCACGATAGAATAGTGTTTGTTTAAAAAGTTATCATCTGATTGCAGAAGGTAGGAGTTCTGATCTAATGACATTTCCTGATTTCAATAAGCATTGTATTTGTCAGTAAAGAAGGATTTGTTAAATGCTGTAGAGTGTACATTTAGATACTTAGTAATTCACTATTGAAGTTTCTAAGAACCAGAAGTTTTCTTTGATACTTTTGCTTTGTTTTCAGTTAGGACCTGAATAAGATGACCAATTCATTGCAGTTAAAGTCAAAGCTGTGGTAATTGTGGCAAGAAGAATTTAAGGTATGATTAAGACTGATAGAGCAGACAAGAAATTAATAACATGTATGGTTTGAGGTGTACTTGCCGAATAAAACAACACCTATGATGTTGTATGGAATAGGCTGGGGATTGCAATCCAGAGGAGAATCATGAAACCTAGGAAGGAGGCTTGGAAAGAGAGCAAGAGGGGTGGAAATGAGTTTGGCAGTGCAGTGCTTCATCAAGAAAATGTCTCCCATGCTTTTGGGGCGTGAAGGATTGTAAGTATTGTGGAAACCAAGTCAAGCCTTGTTCTAAGTCTCCTGTGAAAAACAGGATGGCAAATGGGTCTCAGATCTATTGTTTCTGCAATATGGTCTTCATAGTTGAAATGTGCCACTGTGGAATAAAGTTCACTTCTGACGTCACGTGCCTGACCTTCCTCAGCTTGTGGCATTGCGCTGTTCTTCTCACACGTGTTTGCCATTAGTCTGTCTTTCAGAGTGTTTGTAGGCAATCATCCAGGAAAATACAATAACAGCAACTGAACGCCTCTGTATTATTGTTAGGACTGAAAAAATACTGACTTTTGAAACTGTAACCTGGGATGTCCTTTCTTTTCCCTTAGTTATATTTTGCATCTGAGAATTTTATGGAGAACACATATAGTGGATTCTGCAGTTATAAAGTTCCTTTTGTTATTCCTAAAATTAGGTTTTCACGATCTGCAAAGTACTGAATATTTGGATTTATACTTCAGACAGTTGAATCCATGTCTGAAATGTCCTAGTGTTTTTTTCCTGTATCAGAATTTATATTCCTTATTTATTGTAGTACATTTAGGTTCTTTTTGATCGGATTTTGAAATTTACTAATATTTTCATGTAAATGGATTCTTAAATTTATAAGTACTTAAATAAGCAAAAATATATACTTAAATAAAAATACTCAATATTTATTTCAGTTTTTGTAATGTAACCCACGGGTCATAGTTTCTGGATTCCAAAAAAAATAGAGACTATGAGAAATTTGAATAAATCTCTGGAAAAATTTTAGGAAGTCTTTTTCATATATAACAAATTGGTTTAACCATAATATGCTTTGCAAATTTTTTTAAATAAAGGGCTTTGACTAACAGATATGATTCTAAATAACAAATTATTACAGTTTCCTTCTTGAGACAGTGTCTTGTGGTCTTGTGGTCTCATCCCTACTATGAAGCCATGGAAGGCCTGAGCTCCTCCTTCTCACTCCTCCTCCATGTGCCAAAATTTCAGGCTCCATTACTCTTGGCCATTGTGATGTTATAGACACTTTCCTAGTGTAGTGTTCATTTTCATTTGACACCATCTTGCAGATGAAGTTGAATGTATTCATTGTTATGGATTTATCAATAAGAGCCAGAGTGTGCTTAGAAAGAGTGAACACAAGAATTAGGAGATTAATAACTAAAATCATTACCACTGAGCTCATACTGTGTGCTAGAGTTCATGTTCTGTGCTCTGAAGTCACTACTTCATAGAACTCTCTGCAGTAACGCATCACTGCTCAAACCACCATGCAAGGTGCAGTGCACAGGGGACGTATGTGGATCTTGTGATAGCAAATATTTGTCTTATTATGTCAAGCTTCTGGGTTAGGTACTATAAGTAGACCATTCATGTCACTTGCCCATAACTTACATGAGTAGTAGATCTAAGATTTTAGCTTAGTTCTGACTTAGAAGCTCATTTTCCTAACCACTGCCAATATTGAGCAAACGCAGTGTTCCTATTCTGTGCCTGACACACCATTAGGAGATCATAAGTGACCGTGTATTTTGCTCTTGAAATCAGCACAGGCAACAGCTCAGCAGACACTGTTAGAAATAAAGTTTTAGTTAAAATGCTAACCTTATTTTCTCGTGTGGTAGTTTGCTGGACTATTATATATTTTGATAAAGGAAAAAATTCATAAATGTGTGTTGAATGTGAACTGACCACAATGCCATAGAAAGTCGTGGGCATATAAACCCCCATACCATCCCACGCTTGCCTGAAGGAAAGTAAAGTCTTATTTTCAGACAGAATAACACGTAGAGACATGTAGGAGATAACAAAACATTAGAGCACGTAATAAACGTTTGATTTTTTTTCAGGCTGAGGTTGTAAAACAGGACAATGGCAAAAGAAATTGAGCAAAGAATTACAGACATTTTAAAAATGATTGTAAGATATACATTATGCAGGGCACTGGGAAAATGACTTGGTGGGCAAAGTGCTTGCCACACAAACATCAGGACCTGAGGTGGGGGTAGGAAGCAAAGACAGGAAAATTCCCAGATGGTCAGAGGCCAGTGTGCACAGTAGCTGCCTTAAAACAAGATGGAAGACACCTCGGTTGACCTCTGACCTCTAGCACACATGGAACCTGCACGTACGTGCACACTAAAAGGTTTTATTAAAGAGCTATACGCTATAGAGAAAGAATAGTCTATTTTCTGGTACAAAGTGCAGAGGATAAGTAGATGTATTCTAGGACTGAAATGTGTGAGAAAAACATTTTTATGGCTTTCTGGAGAAGAGTTGTAAATATCCACTCATGTACCTGCTAGTCACACAGCTAGGGCAACATAAAATTAAAAATTTAGTTTCTCAATCACTCTAGCTCTAGCCACATTTCAGGTCTTATTACCTGCACATGATTGGTGGATACCATATTTCAACATTTCTCCTATAAAAATGTTTAATTGGACATCTCTGTTATATAATCAATATAAAATGTGCTTGTGGTTTAGGCTTATGATAAGGATGCAGCAGAAAGCCTCTTAGGATGTGTTAAAGTTAGGCTGTCTGAGGTGTATGTTCCTACCAGCATACAGGAGCCTGAGGTGGAGGAGCGCATCCAGCCGCGCCCTCTTCAGCTGCAGTGTGAGGACCTTGTGCGCACTGAAGAATGGAGGACGTGTGGACCCCTGGGGCTGGGAGACACGCTCAGAAAGCCCTAAGAGCACAGAGTCGATCCGAAGAGACTTGTGCAGGATTTTGTTCCTTTTTGCTTTTTCTCTCTTTCCTTCTAACACCTTCCGTGTCCACTTTGAGGTGCCAAAACCCTGTCAGAACATGCCTGAGGCCTGACTGAAGGGACACAGAAGCCAGGCCACACAAGCAAATGATACAGACTTGAATAGTTTGACGTCACTTAGTGGGCAACACATCACATAACAAAAACAAGCCCCAGGAAGAGAAGGAAGCTGCTCCCCAAGGTTGGCCATTGCAGTGTTAGGTGGTGCTCGCTTTGCGGCAGAAGAGATGAGGCATTCAAAGAAAGCAGACGTGTTCACAAGTGCAGATGAAATAGCAAGAAAAAATATCCCAAAACAAACAAAACAAAAACAATAAAAAACAACTATGGCGAAGCCAAGTATTAAACTTACTAGCCAGATACTATCAGCAGGTTTAAATATGCTAAGTCAGCTGGACCAAAAAAAAAAAAAAAAAAAGGAAACCAGAAGAATAATGAATTGCCAAATAAAGAATATCAACGAAGAAAAATTTTCAAAAATGCCCAACTCAGAATTCTAGAGCTGAAAAGTACAGTGACTGAAGTGAAAATAATTTGTTGGAAGAATCACGGATCTAAGGATATTTATGAATGAAGAGAATTTTAAGACAGACCAACTGAGATGATCCCATCTGAGAGAAAGAGGACAGAGTAGAGGAGTGTGAAGAGATGCTGATGGCGTCAAGGGTGAACGTCACATGTGGGGACATCTGTCGAGTGAAGCTGCAGGAAGATGCACACAGAGAAGCAATGTACTCAAACTTCCCAGTCTACACATCCGAGAGGTAAAAAAAACAACAAAAAAAGCTAAACTCAGAGTTCAACACTGAAAAACAATGCTATTAAATTGTTGAAATCCAAAAATAAAACGTGGAAGACAGATCATGGCCCCGACCTGCAGCCCAAGGTGAAAGGTCAGGGAAGCGGAAGCAGGAAGCAAGAAGCAGGAGCCTCAGGCCGAGCTGAGGAGCAGCCGGAGGAGGGCTGGAAGCCGGTTGTTGTGGTACCTTCCCCGCTGCTCTGAGGCGACACTCAGCAAGCAGCGTCAAGGAGAAAGAGCAGATTTGTTCGGCTTAAGGTTAGAGGGGAGATGCAGGGGCGAAGGCAGAAAGGGCAGAAGCTAGAGGAGGCTCAGATCACGCCCATCATTGGAGTCAGAAAAAGCAGCGACTGCAACAGCAGCCTGATTGCAGAGGCAGAGCAGGTCTACCCGACCCCGAGGCCCGCCCCATGAGACCAGTCTTCCTCCAGCAAGGCTGCACCCCCAAAAGTTGCCTTGACCTTCCCAACCAATAACGTCAGCCAAGGATACAAGCAGATGAGCTGCGAGTAGCAGCTCACAATCAGCATGACAGTGGTTGAAGCACAGTACTTGGGGGGTTTGATGTGAATTAATAATTTTATAGAGGAACCAACTCTGTCTCTTAGAGAAGAATTTTTAGTGCTTAAGGGTCATTATCAAAAGGAAACTCCATTTACACATATTCCAGCATTTTTGAGCAATGAGACTGATACATTTTTTAACTGAGAAGAGTAAGAGCCAAGGTTGCTATTCAAGGAACAGCAGCACAGTGACTGTGAGAATGTCGTCTAACCTTTCTGAGCGTCTCTCTTCCTGTGCACTTCTGTTGGTCAACTGAATGCCCTGTTTCAGTCGCCGCGGACAGCTGTGTGAAGTGTTGTGCCTTTGAATTCTGTCCATAAAAGCCGTTGGAGAAGTTGCTTCCATTTGTTGAATTCACAGTATCAGAGAGAGAGAGAGAGACAGAGAGACAGAGGTTGTGAGCTAACCCTACGACGAGTTGCACAGGTCAAAACTTCCGTCTACAGTCCTTTAAAGTAAAAGCGTCTTTGCTCCTTCCAGCCCACAGCTGCATGTCACAGCCACTTCACAACGCCAGGGTGCTCTCTTTCCACAAGGCACGGCTCCCTTTACTCTTCCTATTAGGTCAGTGCAGCCGCCAAGGACCTAAGTATGGAGATTCCTCCAAAGATTTAACGTGTAATTCTGTAGGATCTAGATATGCCACTTCTGGATATATACCAGACAAATATAGGTTGTACACCACAGAGATCCACATACCATGGAGGTATCTGTGCGTCTGTTTGTTTTTGTGATGCTGTTCATAATAGCTAAGAGATGGGGTCAGCGTAGATATCCATTAACAGGTCAATAAAGCCATATTTTCTATTATTCAGCCATAAAGAAGAATAAAATTTTGCCATTTTCAAAAAATGGATGGAACTGGAGGTTGTCTTGTTAAGCGAAATAAGCCAGACTCAGAGAAAGACAAATGTCATGTTTTCTATTATGTAGAATATAGATTAGCCACACACACACACACACACACACACACACACACACACGCACGCACGCACGCACGCACGCACGCGCACAGAGTGAAGTGGGGAGAGGTAGCAGGCCAGTGAGGTGGGAAGAGAGAATACTGAGGTGAAGAAGAGTGAAGGACAATGATGCGTATATATCAAAGTGGCCCCATGAAATTCATTATTTTGTTTGCTAATTTAAATATATATAAAAGAAAAAAGACATATAACTGAATTTCATATCTCATATTGATTCCCATCCAAAGATGTTTATTCTACATATGCAAATAAAAATATGACAAAACGTGGGGCTGGAGAGGTGGATCAGGGGTTAAGCCTCCACCTTCCAGGCGGAAGGTCCTGAGTTCGGATCCCAGATCCCACGTATAGACGCCAGGCGGAAGCGGGGGCGGCTTCTGGTCCTGGTAGGGCGGAGCCTGTGAATCCCGGGGCAGAAGGAGGTGGAGGCGTCCTTGGTGGTTCGTGAATTCGTCCGTGGTTCTACACATACACGGGCACACACACACATAGACACACACACGCGCGGGCACATACACACGCACATGCGCACAGTTGAATAAATAATAATAATAATAAAAATATGACAAAACGTAAATCTGAAATCTGGAATGCTTCTGTTCTTGAGCATCTAAGACAGGGACACTACTCGGCACAACTGTCGCTTGTCCTGCTCGGCAGGAGGTTGAAAAGAATGAGCGTGCATTGGCTGATTCTCTGAATTCTTAGGCACCTGAGTGAGTCAGATCAATAAGAAGAAAATGGGGCTGTACAGACCTGTGCACCACGGATGTCGTTATGTTGTTCACAGTTTCTCTTCAGGCTTGAAAGGTTTATTCTGGGTGCGGAGAAGGCCGTCCATCCACATGTCTCAGCAGGAGAGCTTTCACACAATACTCACTTTTACAGATAACTGTCTGAAGGAGGTGGTCTGTCCCTCAGTCTAACTTCCTGCAATATGTGGGGGATGTTTAATCATTTCTTGGTGGTTTTTAGGAAGTTCTAAAAGCTGAGGATTAAAATTTCTCACAATGATTTTGTTTTATCTAGTGTGAAATAATGGCTTTTAACTGTCATACCTTTTGAGACATTCAAAAGGACTTTCTCTAGACTGTCATTTAAAGTGCCGATCATGGCTTGCATTTAAAGTATTAATCAATCTTCACATAGCAAGGATTACTTCAGACCATACTGTAATTCCACAGTGAGGCTTCAGTCTTGAAACTGGTGGTCTCAATACTCTCAGGGCAGCTGTTCTATAGCCATTTATTGTTCTCGTGGAGAGATAGCTGTTTATATTTCAGACTTCCCACAGTCGCATTTTATCATTGACAGCTGTTTTGATTTGAGGCAGGTGGCTTGAAGAGGCTGTATCCATAAATTTAAAAACTAATGCTTTTTCCTGTGTACTTTTAAATCTTTTTTTTTTCTATAGCTGTGGTTCTTTTTTTTTAATACATTTTTTATTATTATTTCAGCTCATACAAACTTAATAGGTACACCAGTTCCCTCCCTCCCTCTTCCTCCCCCTGAACCCCCTGCTCCCCCTCCCCTCACCCCTCTCTCCCATCCCCCCGTGCCTCCCGCCCCAATTCCCAGAGTCCTTTCTTGTACATACCTGACTCTCCTCTGGGCCCTCCTCTCCGATGACGTACAAGGATCCAGTGGCCTTTCCCTGAACCCTTTCCTGTGTTCCCCTTAAGCATAGGAACACTACTGTGGCTGTCAATCCCTTGCCTCCAAGGATCTTGGTGTCTTTAGCAGATGCTAGACTTTGTGGGGTCAATAGTGTGTTGGACATTGCGCCCGGTATGCAATGTCCAATTATGATTGCTTCGGCCCTAACTTGTGTGGAGTATCTTGCAAATCATTGCTCCTCCCATCCTTTTGCTCTTACACTCTTACCGCCCCCTCTTCCACAAATGTCCCTGAGCTTCAGGATGGGGAGAGATTAGTCTGCCTAGTTCTAGGTGGTTGATAGGAGTCTCTGAAGTTCTGGATAGTGGTTTGTTGATTTTCTTTTGCAGTTTTGTTGCTCTGTAATGCCCTTCACTCCATCGTGATGGGCACTGTATGTCACCCCTCGGCAGAGACAAAAAGCTGATTAAACTGGAGTCTTATTATATAGAGCCATTCAAGGGTAGATGCAATTACTTCTACCCAAAAGTGAATCGCAGGGTCATATGGCATTTGGCAATGGGAGGGGTCAATCATCCATTTGCAAATGGTTACCTTTTTAATCTGCCGGACTATATGCCCTCCCCTTCTGGTGAGTTCATACCCCCTTAGTTGTAAATGATCAGGAAATGAATGTCTGTGTGTACTTTTAAATCTTTCTGAGAAACCTGTATGTGTACAAAGGTAATTTCAGGTCATAAGTTCCTTGGTTTTTCATGCAGTCAGTATATAATAAAACCTGACTTTTGCATGCAATATTATTATTTCCAGTTTATGAAATACTTATTTTAAGACAAAATAAAAGTACTAAGTATTTGGTTACATTATACGTCTTATAAAATAATATTAAATTTAGATATAATTTAAATCAGTTCAAAATTGCAAAAATTATTTCAAATAGAATCCTGATGTGTATTAAAAATTATTAATTTTTGCTTTGGCAGTTTCCAGAGCACCTGCATTATAGTTAAGGTAAAAGAGCCATATATTTTCTCTTCATTGTTTGAAGCATCCATGCTACGAGGACAGAGCTATTCAAAAGGCTAAACGCTAGGTGTGATCTCGAGAACTGTCACTTTCTGTGTGAAACATGCTTGCACCCAGCATGTAAATGAGCATGGTAGAGTATTCAGGTTGAAAGGGAAGTGGAAAGGTATCTGCTCTGGCCTTTAAGTTTTTTAAAAAATTTATTTATTATTTATTCAATTGTGCGTGTGTGCATGTGTGCGCATGTGTGTATGTATGTGTGTGCAGAACCACGGACAAATTCGGGAATCACCATGGACGCCTCCACCTCCTCCTTGTTTACTCTGCCCCGGGATTCACAGGCTCTGCCCTACCAGGACCAGAAACGCAGGCTGCCCCTGCTTCCGCTGGCGTCTATACTTGGGTCCAGGATCCGAACCAGGACATTCCACCTGCAAGGCGGAGGCTTAACCCCTGAGCCACTCTCCAGCCCCTGCTCTGGCCTTTAGTACCTGAAGTCATTAAATGCATTAATTGAACGTCAACCTAGGTTTTTGGAGACCGAGCTAATGATGTGTGGCTCAGTTCTTCTGAAGACAATGCGTCCCATCTTTAGGTCACATTGGCCAGTCGGAAGTGTAGAGTTAAAATGAATCAACGTCTGGCTCCTGGGCTGCTTTTTTCCTTCCCAGCCTTAGAATCCTTGGAGCCGTAGAGACCGGCGTCAGCATTGTTTTATGTGATAGTCACGTTAGCCTTTACGACTCTTCCATTTTGCTCTCGGTGCCCAGGTGTCTTTCTTAGTTTAAATATTCTTAGTTTTTCTAACTGATTTTCAGTATATCGCGCAGACATAGAAAGTAGCTAGTGGATAAGGCGTTTGCTGCCGGTTCAGATCCTCAGGACCCGGGTTCATGCTGAGTAGACTCTGCTGCCTTTAATTTCAGCCCTGGGAGGCAGAGACAGGGACCAGGACAAGCTGCTTACTAGATCAGTGTTAGGTGAGCTGTGTGTTCTACTGGGAAACTCTGCTTCAATAAGTGAAGCAAAAACAATCAAGGAAGACATCTCAAGTGAGTTTCAGGCATCCATAGCACATGAACAAGGGCGTACTGCATCCGCGCACACATATGTGAACACTCATGTACCTTCTGCGCTTGCACGGCCCTAAAACAAAAGTACCCCTCAAAGACTGTATTTCACAAAGACCTTCTATGTGAGTCTACAGGTAGAATTTAGAGATCCAAGGCTTTGGGTACATATGAGTCTTCTGACTCATACTCTGAGTTGACTCGGTCAATATATTCTTCATTTTTGACAACACAAATATTGTTCATGGGGTGTTTTTATAAAAATGATTGTGGTCTATATTCCAAGTGTGAATGACTTTAAGACCAGAAAAGAGTGTAGTAAAAAGATGGAGATGTCAATAGACATTTGAAACCAAATGACCTAATAGTGGGTAAATCTTTTTATTCATTTTCTTTTTACAAAAAAGTGTACAACAACTACAGATTTTTTTGCATGCCCTGGGGTATAGAAAAAGGTAATTTGAAAAGACAATAAAAACTTACCTGTACTTGATCACAGCTACCATATTTGATTAAGAGATGAAGTTGTGTCAGGAAGAACACCCCTCTCTCCACATGCGTGCGCGCGCGCACACACACACACACACACACACAAAGTAGTGCAATAAGTTCTAAACTGTTTTTAAATGTCTTTGAAAAATTAAGCAGTACTTTGGAATATGAGCAGATACATCCTGATTTGTCTGTTTTGTGCATCTAGACTTTAGTATATGTCAGTGTTCTTGTTAAATTTGCTATTTCCATATTCATATTTAATTTGATGTTCTTATGATTGTCCATATACTGTCTTTCATGTGTATTCATAATGAACTCTTCATTTCTTTGTGCACCCTGTGGCTTCTCTATATGCTCTCCATACTTGGCTAGTGACAATCTTGATAAACATTTTCTATGAGTTATTCCCATTTTTTTTTTTGAATTCAAGCCTGAGAATGAGTTTTTTCCTGGGTGAGAAGAACCACCCCAATACTCAACAATGAATGATCTTGTACTGAATGACCATATAAGTGATATGAATGACTTTTTCTTGCTGATGTAATACTTCTTAGCAAATTAGACCTAAACTCTCAAGGAGTCTAAATGTAATACGGCGACACGGTGGTGTGTAACTCTAATCCTAGCACTGGAGAGGCAGAGGTAGGAGGATTGAAAGTTTGAGGCCATAATACACAGTATTTACTACGTAAAGCGTCTCAAAAACACAAAATAGCAAAATCTATAATGTGATAAAACTAATTTTAATGCCAATGAAAGGTTTAATTACAAATAATGTCATGCTATTATATATGTCACAAATTTTGAAAAGTTATAACAAGATCATGTTCCCATAACAGTTTGCAGCAGATGTGTATTTCTTAGGTCAAGTTATATTTTTTAACAGTGGTTTTCAGACCTCTTGCATGGATTTTCCATAATTCAAATTTAAGCTGTGGAATTGAGTTGTGTACAACTTTCAATCACAGGTGATTATCTGAAGTGCAAGGACTTGCCGAAAAACAAATGCAATGAGAAGATGCTAACAGAGTTAATTAGTATATTTCCTTTATCCATAGTGTTGGTGTGTGTGTGTGTGTGTGTGTGTGTGTGTGTGTGTGTGTTCAGGTAGAGATTAGAGGACATTAGTTGGGGTCGGTCCTCTCTGTGATGTGGGCTCTGGGGATTGAACTTAAGTTGTCAAGCTTGGTAGCAAGTGCTTGTACTGGCTGAGCCATCTCTCTGACCCCTTATCAGATTCTGTAAATCCCTTTTAGTGATGAATATGTCGAATTGGATCATGTGCTTTTAGGGGGTGGTTGGGGAGATAACTCAGCAGTTCTATTGTGTGCCGCACAAGCAAAAGAACTAGAGTGTAGATTCCCAGATCCCATGCAGAAATACCAGTGGGTATGGTGGGCCGCCTATAATCCTTGTCTCAGAAGACAGACACTGCGAATTCCCAGAGCAAGCTGGCTAATGTGGCAAGACTTACTGTGAGCTCTGGGTTTGATTGCAGACCCCCCTCTCCAAAGAATAAGGCTTTGAGCCTCCACATATGCACATGGATACATGCACGCATGCATCCCTACCCATGTAAACAAAAACGGAAAAATAAAAACAAATCTAAAAAAATTATATGCATGGGCTGGGGAGATGGCTCAGTGGGGTAAAACGCTTGTGCGTAGACCTGAGGACCCGAGTGTAGGTCCCTGGTTCGGGGTAACTCCAGGACACATGCCTCGAGAAGTGGAATCTCCCCAAGCGCGTGGGCCAGCCTGGCCTTCAGGAGTGAAGAGACCCTGCGTCACGCATGGCGGGGAGCCGAGAGACAGCACCCGAAAGTTCCTTTCTCATCTCCACGCGAACATGTCTGCACTTTCACACACATGTGCGCGCGCACACACTAAAAGAAAACATCATGTATTTGTTCATTCTTGCTAGTACTTGTGTGAAGTATATAACGTCTTAATAAAGAAGAACATTAACAGTTGAACAGTGATTTTTTTTTTTTTGATGGGGAATACCAACTTTGAGCCCCAATTACAATGAAATTTTTTCTTCCTAAAAGAATTCAATTCTCACTGGTAGACTTACATTATAAAAATATTTTTCTTAGTAATTTTTATTTCATCAATTAAAAACCTGGTGAAATATATTTGTCTTACCATATAAGAACCTACATAACCTTGATTTTCCTTCTTGGTCTAGAAAGCCTAATATATCTACTATCTGGCTCTTCTGCCAAACCCTGAACTAAATAATCACTCATTTGCTTTTTAGTGAGCCAATGCCCATGTAGGGTTTCAGCTACTAAGTGATGAAAAAATAATTCGACATTCTTTAAACAATCTTTGACAAACTATTCCAACCAAGCAGAAAGTCCTTAAGAATTAAAATTTTAACGAACCATTGCTATTGGTCAAATTGAAAACAATTAAAAGTTTTTCACTTTATAAATAGCGTCCTTTCTACTATACTTGTCAATATGCAAATGTTTTTGCTAAATGCTAATGATAATAAAATGTGAGAAACGATGTCTGTGCATCTTAAGGGACATTGTATTCTTGGTAGGGACTGCATCCGTCTGGGTCATGACACTGCACATTCAGATGGAGTAACTGAGAGCATGGAATGAAGGCATGTTCAGAGCAGTGTGAGGCCATGTAAAGGAAACAGTCCTTTTGCTCTCTGAAGGTCCGAGGACACCAAGTGATGCCACAGGAGCCTTGCAGGACACCACAGGAGCTGTTCCTGGAGGAATCCAGCCATGGTTAATGTGCTGGCTGAAAAGGTGTCCAGACGTCTTTACCCATGCAAGGGGAATGCCGCTTTAGAATACTAAGGACTGAATTAATTTGTTCCACAGGTCAGTGCAGAAAGTACACACTGTCTTAGTCTCATGTCAGATAAAGCAGTGTATTTTATCTGATGCAAAGCATGATAAGATGTTCCTGTCTTTATTAAACTTTTATTCATTCATTTATTTTGTGTGTGTTGTGTGTGTGTGTGTGTGTGTGTGTGTGTGTGTGAGGGGGGGGGGACTGTGTATCCCTGTGAAGGACCAAGGCTGACTTAGAGAATCATCCTGGATTGCTTCTACCTCCTTTTTGTTTCACTCTGGAATTTCCCAGACTCTGCCCACCAGAGACAGAAGTGTAAGGCACTGTTGTTTCTGCCTGGCGTTTTTACGTGGGACCTGGGTTCTGCTTGTGAAGTGGAGTCTTAACCCCTGAGCCATCTCTCCAGCCTGAGATGTTCGTATCTTATTCATTGATAAGCGATTGCAGGTGTCACTCTTTATTTGCAGCATGACTTTGATTTGTTAGTTTCTATAACTGATTCATGGCATATTATAATGCCGTTAGTTACAATGCTAAATAATTCTTAGCTTTTTACTGCTTCTTTCTCTTTTGTATTTAGATACATGACATTTTCTGATCTTTCACTTTTTATAGTTTTCCTTTGAATATGTTATTTATAATTATAAAACCATTTTAAAAAAGTCACAATATGCACAATAAAACTTTTACTGTATTTTGTTTTATTACTTTAGGATACCATGATGATACTTGGTGAGTCTGTTTTTTACATACATCCTAGTTTTTGTTTTGTGCGCATGCATGTGCACGCGCCTGTGGAGCCCCAGGGTGACATCAGGCATCATCCTGGGTTGTTTTACCTCCTTATTGCTTTGCTCTGGAATTTCTCAGGCTCCTCCTTCCAGAACCAGAAGTGCAGGCTGTCACCGTATCTGCCTGACATTTTTGAGTGGGATCTGGGTGAGGGGGGTAGGGGAGGGCTCTGAACTCAGATCCTTTTGCTTATGAGTCAAATGTTTAACCCCAAGTCTTCTCCCCAGCCTAAGAATCTAAAATTTTTTTAATAGACAAGTGCTTCCTACTTTTCATTTTAAAATCAGGTTGCTGTGGAGCTAGTATTTTTATTTGTTTAAATGTAAGCCTAGTTGCCATGACAAATTGTATTTACTTAGTTAATATCTAGCAATGTCAAATAGATACTGCTAACAACTTGAGTAATTTCTGTTTGACCAATAGAAATCCCAAATAAAAATGGCAACCTTTCATTTTGAATGGAAGATTAATTTGTCATAAGACTTTAAGTTTCTTTGCTGGTATTTAATATTAAAGCTGTGTTGCTTGTTAATTTTCTTTTCTAGCTCTTAAATTTAATACTGAATTCTCAAGGCAGATGAAGGCCTAGTGAATTTATTTCTGTTAAATATTTAAGATTTTTACCTGTGAAAAATTATTTAAATTCAGCATGTTATATAAAGCATTCTTAAATATATCATGCTACTTTTCTTAATAGTTCTTTTTGTAAGTTTGTTTTGTATTTATTTAGAGATACAACCATTTGCCAAAAGTCAGTGATTTTTTGTGTTGCCTACAAGCTTTGCATATCAACAATATTCTTGTTCAAATTCATAATCTAATTTGATCGTAAACCTGCAGTTAATTTTTAAAAGTTTTATAATTTAAAGAAATGTTAATTGTGACCTTATATTTACTCTATTTTAAGTAGTCAGACAAATTAGGTAAAAACACAGTAAAGAGAGAGTAGAAGTCAAGGGTCATCGGAAGGCATCAAGGCCAAGCCGACTCTGGTTTCTGGACTTGCGTGCCCGACCGCTTAGCAGCTCCCCAGGCAAGTGTTTGGTTGGGAAGGTGACTCTGCAGAATTATAAATTTATGTTTTTCTGTGTGGAAGGGTTTTGCTTAAGGCAAAATAGTTCATTTGTTTACTTGAATGAGACAGAAATTTGAAGATACTAAATAAAAATAGAGACTGATTAACATGTATGATCACCATTTATTCTCTTTCAGATTCATGACCTCAGTAATATTCAGACATCTCCTCCAGTTCTCTCCATCTTTTGTCTAAAAATGGAAAGTCTTAGCAATCATTTTGGTCGTGGAGTGATCGTTCACGCGATCAGCGCTGGGGAGGGTGGGCGGCCGTGGAGGGTCTGCCTCTGAACTGCCTCGGGGGTTTCCAAGGATTTTCACAAAAGCGTGTGGTAGCCGTCTTCAGTACTGCTTTTATTGTAGAGATTACAGATTGATCAAAAGATGGATATCAAAAAGAACAAGGAACAGGATTCCTAAGCTAAGGAGCTTCCAACAGATATTTTGCATCTATTTTCAGTTTTCCCCAGTTGAGGTGTGACTGTTTTACCAGTGCGCCAATCTTAATCTTTAGGAAATCAGGATAGAAACGCACACTGTATATGCTCTGCTTGAGAGAAGCTGTAACCCCTCAGGACCAGCCGATTCCTGGATTTTGCGTGATTTCCAGTCGTTTGTAGGGCTTTGAGCTGTGTACATTGCACAGAGCTGCTTCAGGTGAAAGGAGCCCGGGTCTTTTTGGAGCATGCGGCCGTGAGAGACGAGGCACTGTGCTGAGGCCGGGCTTCAGCATCTCACTGACTGAATTATTGTTTGTATGTGCACAGACATCTCTGGATGTCACTGCACAGCCACAGCTTTAGGTCCGTCTCACGTGTCCCCAGAGGACCTCGTGCTGTGGTCTCCTCTTAGTTTTCTTTTCAGACCTGGAGCTGCATTTGTAGAATATTCCTCCCAGTCCAAGGGGAGGGTTATTTCTCTCTACTTAGAATTATAGCATATTTCTTAGGCTATTTCACTTTTAATCCTGAATTGTTTAAGCATTAAAAAGTCTTTAAAAACTAGCTGTGACTATCTAACATTCTCCTTGTTTAAATGTAAAATTTTTTATTGACTTATCTATGCGTGCACCTGTGTGTGTGGTGTTGTGTTATCAGAGGACACTGTGTTCCTGTGAGGACCAAAGGTGACTTTAGGAATCATCCTGAATTGCTTCTACCTTCTTTTTGCTTTGTTCTGGGAGTTCCCAGGCCCATCTACCAGGACCAGAGGTGTAGGCCTCAGCTATTTCCGGTTGCATTTTTATGTAGGACCTGGGATCCAAACTCAGGACCTTCTGTTGTAAGGCGAATCTTAACCCGGAACCATCTCTCCCAGCCCGGAAACACTTTTTAAAATGCTAGGTGGTTCATAGAGATATAAGTAATCATACAGGGTGTGGGTTAAACCTGTCCATATTTTAAACACTGTATTACTTCTGTTATTTTACATTTTGATCACATAACGATGATACTCTACTATCTTTAAATATCTTTGTTTCTGGTTTTACATCTTGAGGAAAAAGAATAATTAACACTTTTCAAGTACTACTGTAGAGATCTGAGTTGTCAGACAGCCGTAGAACATCGCATGCTGCTTTCTCTCTAATTTATTAATAAAAGGAAGAAGGGACGATCTCTATTGATTTGCAAAACGATTGTAGCTGGAGCAGAATGGCTTGGGCCTCGTAGGCCATCATTAAAACCTTCTACTCGGGTTAGATGGGACGTCATTGGTGCTAAGCAGATGAGTGACATGCGGTGACTTTAAGAGGAGAACTTCTGTGGTGATGGTGTTCGCTGCCAGGGGTCAAACCCAGCACCCCCATGCCACGGCAAAGGTTTGGTTGCTGTTTTCCCTAAAGCTTCCTTGTGTTGCTAGTAGGTCATATCTGGGCGAAAATAGAAGCAAGAAGGTCGTTAAAAGACACACATCACAGTCTAGGCACCAACTGAGGGATTGAAGCTACGCCAGGAGCAGGGGAGATATGAGAAGTACTCATGTCCTAACACATATTTGAAGGCAGAGATTGATCATGTGAGGCATGAGAAAGAGGGAAGTCATGTGTTATCATCACAGGCGCCCATTAAGTGAGGAGGAAGGAGGAAGGAGAGGAAGTCCATGGGTAAAGTCCTTATTAGGGAGATGTATGAGAGTTCAGTTGTGCACATAGTAAGGTGGAGATTGTTGCTGGAAAACTAGAAATGTCGGACTGCCCCATTGGACATGAGATTCTCTAGCCAGGGGAGAGGATTCAAGTCCAGACTCCTTGCCCAGCGGTGTCATGACGTCATATTTCACAAAGGAAAGTGAGAACTGACCATTGGCTTAATCCACTGTGAAAAGAAGAGAATCGAAAGCAACTTCTAGACTAGCAGAGACAATTCTTGAAAAATTTCACTGTAGAAAAGGAACAGTGAGATAGTGGCTTGGTAGCAGTGTGATTATAATGGTGCACGCGTGTGTGTGCGTGTGCACATGCCTGTATACTAATAGCATGTTTATAAGTAAGGGGGAATGAGTTAGTAGAAAAGAGAACAGGGCACAACCGCAGGAACGGAGGGGCTTAGCACGCACGCAGTCCATCTCCAGCAGCACAGGGAATGCAGGGACTGGACACAGTTGCTAGGGCACATGGATTCTTTTGGAAATAAAAGCAAGGTTCAGCTGGACTGTTCTCATTTCTTAAAGATCATATAGAAAGCATAAGTTTAAAAAGACACCAATCATTACCTCTTTTTAGCATAGTAGAAGGGAATGTGGGGAAATAAGCCCAAGATCTTATTCTGTCATTTTCTAGTAGACAGGAAAACATAGTTACAATAGCCTTGTATTATTTAATGCCCCGGCAAGAAGTAAAATTCACTCAGAGATGGTTCAAATAGTATTGTTCAAATAGTGTTTTAGTGAAAACTGTACTTTAAGATAATGAATACCGCTAGCAAACAGGCACAAGAAGGCTCGATAACAACAGACTTGCAACTGTGGAAAGATGTTATCTCGCTTGGGCTGAGTGACACGGGCGGAAGTGTTTTCTGAATGTCGTCATTGCCGAAGTTGAGGAGGAAGGACTGGCTGGTTAAAAATGAGAGTCGTTGGAGGGCCACGGTGTTGCCAGAGATGGTGGTCCCTAGAATCGGGGAAGCAATAGGAAAGAAATAGCCTGGATCTCTCTCCTTCAACACGCCGGCTTCTGCCATGAGTCTGATGTGCTTAGGTGGCTCAGACTACAGTGCTGCTTCCCAGGGTGCAGAGGGACAGAGATGGGAGCCCTGTGCAGAGTAATGAGCGCCTTGCTAAGCCTCACCTTCTCTCCTGTGCGATGGGCTCACATGCACTGCTGTGATTTTCAAACGCCCTGCTGGCACCTGCCACACGGCTGGCACAGGCGGCGTTCAGTAACTAGGGAATGGCCAGTGACTCCTCCATCTTTGGAATTAGGCGGATTTAAATTATGTCTCTGCCACTTCCTCACACGAGTCTTTGGAAAGTCTGTTTTCTTCATTTGCAAAGTGGAGACATTAGCATAGAATTACAAGATCATGGAGAGTTCTAGTAAAGATCAAAAGAGGCAAAGTCGCCATGGCCATTATCATATTATTTGATTATTGAGAGAGTCAATGAGATTAGTTCCAAGTGACAATAGCCCTTTCCCTGGGCTCAGGGACCACAAGGCCCTTCCTTGACTCTGCGTTTTGAGTGGCATTCTTCCCTGTATCCCAGGGCTCAAGGCTACTTCCTGCGTACTGCAGAGTAGTGAGAAGCCAGATTCCTTAGTTTAACTTTATAGTCTCTCTTGTTGTGTTTTTATGTTGAATAAACATAAAGTTAAATGCTGGTCTTCCCTGGACCTAAGATGGAAGGCACAGAAACAGAAAAGATGGAAGTGTTGAAATTCAGTTTCCCTGTTGAAGATTTGAACAGGAAGCTCAAGTAAAATGTCATCAAGAAGTAGAACACAGGATGCTTTGGCAGTTGAATTCAGAAGGTGCAACAATAAGCATTCTTGTGAATTTGACACAAATATCCCAGCCCTGTAAACTTGATTTAAAGATGTATATGTTTTTCTTTTTTGGCTGCATAGGGAAAATGAAGTGAAACCTCATTGACGTAATTGAACCTGATAACATCTCCTGGTTGTTCTGCTGATGAGTCACTGTGGTTTTAGTGGTTTTGTAAAGCTCCGTAAAGCACGTTAGGCTTATAAACATATTCAAACAGACTTTTTTTTTTTATCAGGATTCAGCTTTAACTACAAAGAAAAGATGCATTTAAATAAAGGTAGCTTTGAGGACAACTTTATCAAATCAACTGAATTTTTTAGTAGTGTACTAAATACTATACTTCATACACTACTTAAAGATTATAGTTCTGTTCTTAAAATTGATTTTCAGATTTAACCATAGTGTGTCAAAAGACTCAATAATTTTGGATGGTGTATTATATTGGAGCTTAGGAGAAAACATACTATAATGGAGCATTTTTAAAACAAGTATTTTTGTATTGTATTGTATTTTTGTTACATGATGTCTAACAGTATAAGCAGAATCATATTTTAAAATTGTACCATTGTCATGGAGATTTCTTTTTTATGGTGATTCAAAATTTAGATTCATTTATTTATATTTAAGGGATATAGATGTTCTGACTAGGAAGCAATGTGTATGCAGGTCACTTGCCTCTCAACTTGGGAATCATTTTAAAGGAGTCATATATTACATAGAGGGAATAACTGTTAGGCAAATGTTTTTAAAAACCTTCAGTATGTACTTGCAACCCATTATGTAATCAATATGTATGGTAACCATCCACCAACTTTAGGTACATGTATGAACACAATTTTTGAGTATTTTATGAACTGATCTGTTTTTACATTAGTGTATGTTGTTTGCAATATTAACTGTATTTCTATTCCTCTCATGGACAAGTTAGTAGATTGCGTGTTAGGTTCCTTGTCTATCCAATCATCTTTTCTGTTTCATTTAAAACGATAACGTGTGAGGAAAGGAGCCTGTTGACTCTTGGATTCTGTGTACTCGCTGATTCTGCAGTTATAGATTTCTCCCTGAACACTTCTTTCAGGTTGTATCACTTGTTATGTTTGGTGAATCTTATCCTCTTTAGATTTTGAGAAACAGAACTGCTTTGAATTTTATTGAGATTTTTATCTACTTATGTATTTATTTGTATTTCTTGTTTGTTTGAAAATATTTTATTGTTGCATCACTTTTCAAAAGCAAAAAAGATGGCTACTCTGTGGTCTAACCATTTGTTTGCATTCAGTCATTTTAGCTGTGCACCTTCACAGTAGTTGCTTCTGGAGTAAATGCTTTGCATCGTAGGCAGCAGCCACCCTGAGGTCCCAGTACTTGGGAGGCAAAAGCAGGAGGCCCAGAGTTCAGAGCTGCTGTCAGCTACATAGTGAATTCAAGGCCATCCTGGTCTGCATTTGGCTGTTTCTCACACACACCCCATAAACAATATGCAGACTTACAGTTAGTGCTAGCTTGCTTACTAAATCTTTTTTCTTTGCAAAGAGCTGATTCTGTGTAATTCTAGTATACATTCCCAGTGTATCCCAAAGTTCACAGAATAATGATTAAGTAGGAAAGTGCCACCATTATAATGTGCGTCTTCCAGCGTTAAGCATATACAGAGACATCTGCTCATCTTCCTCATGTGCAGAGCACATCCACCAAAGGATGATTTGTACTTTGTACCCAAGTGCTTTTCTTCAGCAGCAGAATGAAAGGCTGCTGTGTATAATTGGCATGATGTCCTGATTGTTTTTAGATGCTGTGTTTTAGAAAATGATCTGTTCTCTTTAAACATAATGTTGATGATTTAGTGTGTCTATTTTTATACATCTTTCAGCAACTGTTTGGTTTTTTTTAATATGCTTTTGCTGTGAGGAGCACAGAATCGCAACGGTGTCTTGATGGTTGTATGTTCTTTCAAGAACAGTAATCCTAGTTTCATGCAGCAAAACACTATTTGCTAAAATATTATTTGTGAAAATATCTGTTGATTTACCAGACAGTTATTCATGTTTTGCTTCAAAAGTTTCTGTGTTTTCCTGTCATTGATAAGGCCCCAAAGTAGAAAGCACACAAAAGCATACAGCAAATCACCAGTCTGAAAGAATTCATCTTGCATGTGGACATTTACCATTGTTCGTCTTGGTAACATGTTTTATTTCACGCATTTGAGTTCTGTTATTCTGTGTGCACTAGAGTCCTGCTCAATTCTGGCTGAACATTTATTCTGAATTACCTCACTCTTTTTTTTAATCAATATGTTAGTTTTTAAAAGATCCTATTTGAGCCATTTTATTGTTTTAACTGGGAATATAATGTAGCATAATGCAGGTCTACCAGCTGTTACTCTTCAAGTGATGTGAACAAGCCTTTGGGAGTCACTGTGTATGGGTCTAGATTAGGCAGACCTTTGGCCTTTTATAAATGTAATACTTTTAAGATAATAATAATAAATTTTTTGTGGAACTCTGAATTAGCTATCATAATTATGAAACTTATAAACTAAATTATTTTCTTTTATCTCTTGAAATATTCCATATACTAAGGAATAACTGACCCAAAGATCATGATTTAATAAGTAATGGCTAATATTCTAAGTACTGTTTCATAGTTTAAGTTTCCGTCTAGTAGTATAAATATGCATATATTATTTACATATTCACAGGTATAATTTGTATATTACAGAGACATATAGCAACATTTTCATCAAAGGTTTTGCCTTATCAGTTGTGGGTGTGACTCAGCGGTAAAGTGCTTACCCAGCACACACGAAACCCTGGGCTCTACCCAGCACCGCAAGGAAAAAAAAAAGGTGTTCTTCCTTGGATCTCTGGAAATCTCTCACTGTCCAGCCTTGTTAGTTCTTCTAGTGTAGTGCAGGCAGCTGTGGCCTCCCGAAGTGCAAGGGTGGGAAATGACTTGGGGCTAAGCCTTCGCCTTGCAAGCCAAAGGGTCTGAGTTTGGTTTCCAGATATCTCGTAAACATGCCAGGCAGAAATGGAAGCAGCCTGCGCTTCCAACCCTGGAAGTCAGAGCCTGGTAAACCTCAGAGCAAGCGGTAAGGAGATAGGACAATCCAGGATGAATCCTGATGTCACTTAGGGTCTCCACAAGTACAGCACACTCAAATGCTCTCTTGTACACACACACACACACACACACACACACACTCTAGAAAGTATGTCTCAATATTATTTTACTTGCTTGGATGAATTTACTCTGCGTGATCGTGGTCAGCTGGATGGGATGGGGCAGGCCTGGGAAGGATGATGCAGACAGGCGCGTCTCCGGCAGGCCCTTGGTAGAGTTTCTAGATGGGTCGATTCAAGCAGGACGGCAGCACTGCGGAGCTGGGTCCCGCTGCCTCTGACGGGCTGGGACGTGGCCAGTTGCCGCAGGCTCCTGTTCGCGAGTGGGCGCTTCCCTGAAGGACCCTGGGATGAGCCACAACGAAAAGCTCCTTCGGGTTGCTTTTGTCCAGGCGCGGTTCCTTCTGGCGCTCTTGCTGGGCATGTCGAGAGTCGCAGCGCGCAGCTTGTCCGCTGCTCTGCTGCGGCTTGGGAATATAGAGCATTATTCTCCTTTTATCCGAGACACACATTTGGGCTATGTCTTGCTTTTTTTTTTTTTTAAACTTCAAACATGGTAGCCTTGCGAATTCTTATTTTTCTTACCTGCTGTCAAAGCATAGCAAAGGATTAAGCTTCGGGGTTTTCCCTAAAATTTGTCATCAATTGAACTTCGTAAAGGACTCTAAAAATGTCTTCTTACCAGTGTCAGACTGTCATAGAAATTTCTAAATCTCTGTTCTTTGAAACTTTTAAAATTGACATATACTTGTACGTATTTATGGTGTGCTGTATGTATGATAATTCCATATGCGTATTCAGTGTTTAGTGTTCAAATCGGAGCAGTTAGCATTCCACATTTCTTTGTGTTGAGAAATAGTTCTTAGGAAACACATGACAAGTGGTCGTGACACAGGCAGCTTTCTGTGCTGTGTGGCATTAGGCTGCTCCGCCCCTTGCTGTGTGTTTGTTCTTGTCTAGGTTCCATGTATCTCTTCTCCTCTGCCTCCCCTTCCGCAACAACCCCTTTTCCACTCTGTGAACATGTGCATGAGAACTTGTGCGTAGCTTTCTGTCTGGCTATTTCATTTAACGTGATGTACATTACTAGCTCCAGCCATGCAAAAGGCAGACTTTCATTCTTTTTCACGGCAGAATAATGTTCCATTTTGTGTGTTCAATACATTGTCTTTATCTGGGTATCATCCATGGAAACCAGGATTGACTTCATTTCTTATCTACTTTGAATAAATATGAGAGTACAGGTATCTCGGTTAGCCTTACTTCAGTTCTCTTCCATATGAAATATTACTTGTGTTTACTTTTTAAAGGTAACACCATACTTCTGTTTTATATTTTTGGTAATTTTGTTAGCGATGTTGAGTGATAGATGCATGGACTTACATCTGTGTTCACTATCTTGTTCCATTAGTGTTCGCGTTTCTCTCTTTCTGACTTAATGCATTTAATTAAGGCTGGCTTCTCAAACTTGGGTGGGGAGCTGTGTTCTCGAGTGTTCCAGTGGCCACGTCTCTGAGAATCTCTCTCCTAACCTTTGACTGCTTATCTCTGCTCTTGAGCCTCAAGACCTCATGAGCACCTTCCCCCCCATGGAGCATTGATGGGCCCGGCTGTGTGCAGGTGGTCACCACTGCTGTGAGTTCACAGGCACTAAGTTTCTGTGTGTGGGTGGGGGGTACTGTTGCCCTCAGTTTGTGGGTAGAGTCTTGTGCAGGAGAGCCACTGTTGCTGTGAGACATGGGTGTGAGTTCTGTCATGTCCAGAAAACAGCATTTTGCAACACTCTGTCCCACCCTCCAGTTCTGACGTTCTTTCTGCTCCCCACTTCCTCAATGTTTCTGGAGCCTTGGAGGGGTGATGCAGTTGTCCCCTGTTGACATGCTGAGGGTGACTTGCCTTGCACTTAAGGTCTTAGCTGGTCTAAGACGAGAGCAATCTCCAGCAGCCCCACACTAGCCTTAGGAAGCAAATACTTGGGATATCTGAGGAGCTGCTGGGCCAGCCTGATCGCGGTCCTTCCCCGGCCCCTCAGCGTGGTTACTCTTGGTCAAGGGCTGATCTCAAGTGGAGAGATGGATTGGTAAATGCTTTGTACGACTTCGTCTCTTTCTCTTCTTCCTTTCTTCTCCCCTCCTCCTTCCCTTCTCTTTTCCTTTTCTCCTCTCTTTCCCTTCCCTTTTCTTTTCTTCTCTCTCTCTCTCTCTCCACCTTTTCCTCTGTGTTTTGTCTTGTTTTGAAATAGCATCTCATCAAGTAGCCCAGGTTCGTTTTGAACTCACTGCTCTCTTGCCTCTCCCTTCTGAGCGCTAGGATTACAGGTGTTGCCCCCACAGGGTGACGTTTGCTCCATGTCCCAACGTTCTGACTCAAGCATTTCAGTGAAATAGGAATGTTTCATATCCTCATTTTCCTTTTTTTTCTTTTTTTAGGGAATCTAGCCAGGCATTTGTAGGAAGCCATCTTGTAAAAATGTGCTCTAAATCTCCGGGTTCTCTGGCGCAAGGGTCTTATGTGTGGCTTCCAGTTTGCTGGGTAGCTGGTGATGACCTTGGGCTTTTGATCTTGCTTCCACTTCCCAAGTGCTAAAATTTCAGGCACCAGTCGCCATGTTGGTTGATTGTTTTATAATCAGTGCTGGACTTGGAACCCAGGATTTCATCTGTCATAGGAGCTCATATACCCAGGCTGGCCTTGAACTCATCATGGAGCCAAAGATGTCAATGTCTAGATGTATCATTTTATGGACCAGACTTTGTCCTACAATATACATGTAATTGCAGATCACATTTTCTCCTAATTATGCAGAAAATTTTGTTCTCTCCAAAACAATTCTAGTTGCTTGAATCACACAGACGCCAGCTCTTTCTGTATCTGTTTTTAATTTGTTGAATGAAGGGAATCTCAGTTTAAGACCTGCCATTTGGGAATGTAGTTTTGACCCTCTGAAAGAGGCTGCGTATAGGGGAGCTGCTTCTTAAGAGTTATTTATTCACAGTCAGCTCGGCTCGTGGCAGTGCCAGAAGCACCATGGTGCTGGGACCAAGGTCAGAGTGAGCGAGCTAGAAGAGGGGCAGAGAGAAGAATCACTGTCTGCCTCAGGGCCTCAGAGGCTCTGAGTTGGCAGCCAGCCGCTGTCTGAACAGGTGTAGGCTGAGGTGTGATCACTTCCAGAGCAAGCGCCTACCTTGTGTCAGCGCTACCTTATCTGCATTATTACCCCAGCCCCGCCACACGAGACCTTTGGTCATCTTTCCTCTCGTTCCTCCCTTTCTTGTGCATCTCTTCATGCACAATATATTTATTTATGTAGTATAGCTTTGGGGGAAGGGTCTACAAAATATTTTAATTTTTAAGGTCAAGAATGAGTTTTCATGTGCTTGGGAGAGGTGGCACGTCCATTAAGAAGCTTAGGCACATAAAAATGTGGCTCTTGTTAGTAGAGTACAACTAGATCAGAAGGTAATGTCTGTTTAGTCATGTGATTCAGTGAGGTAGAGATTACATTTAGGGCCATAAAAAGCATGTAATGGAATGAATCTATCTACAAAAATATATACTGTGTACGTAACTATGCCACAGTCGTATTTGGACATTGGTCCATGAATTTTCTTAAGTAGGTGAAATATGTCTGGATTTTTATTGAAAAAAGAAAACAGATTTCACTAGTAAGAAGAAATTAACTTGTTGCAGCATGTAGTTGACAAGAAGGTGATAATAATTAGTTTTTTGAGACTAAGTATAATATGTTTTCTAAGATAGGATGTACCAAATTGTAGCCTAATAAGATGATCCTAACAGCAGCCTTATATTAAACTATTTTTTAGTATTAAAACATTGTACATGATTTTTTTTAAAAGACTAGGCTGAAGAGACCTTATTTGGCTTGGAAAGCCTAAAATTTTCACTGTCTCTTTACAGAAACAGTTTTTCCAGCTTCTGGTATTTAAACAAAGGGAAGGGACTTGCTAATCAAAACACTTCAGAGAAGCTTAGGGTTTTGGCAATGATACTTATTAAATTCATGTTAAATTCATGTGCTCTCAGAGCACAGTGGTTGCTGTACTGGTTGCTGTACTGGGCAGAGAAGCAGCCAAGAAGCCTACAGGAAGAAGGCAGGTTAAAAAACAAAAATGAGTCTGTGTAAGAAGTTTCTGTTGATAGCCTGATTAAAGATGAACAGGCAAACAATCACTAGTTATCTGCATATTGAAAGGGGTTTTGCTCTACTTTTTATAAATCCATTTTTAAAGCATAATCTAGCCCCAAGGTGCCGTCCTCTCTGAAAAGCTGGCTGTAGAAGTGCCTTGTTGGTGAGGAAACAGCTCCACCCGCAGACCCGGCTTTAAGCGGTGATAATGACGACTAGTGGAGAGGCAGGAAGGCAGAGCGTCTGCTGAGATTTAATTTTCCTTGCATTTTGATTGATGTACTGTCTTAGACCTGAACTTACCTTTTTGTGTTAATAGATATGTGAAGGTTAGTATAAATATTTTAGTGATTTTTTTCTGAAAATTATTTATCCTTTTCATTGCTCAGTTGCAGATTAATGTAAGTTAATAAAATAGTCACTAAGAGATTATACTTATTTTCGCCTTCTCATTTCCCTTTCAAACTTTTAAGCTATTTTTAGGTATCCACAATTTTAGAGATTGCAATTTGTTTTTGCATGTTTATGGTTTATAACCAAGTGATTTTTTTTTTTAACAGATGATTCTTTGGGATTGGGACTTAAAGCAGTGGTATAAGCCTCATCACCAGGTAAGTAAGTATAAATGCTAACTAATATCTGTGATGAAGCTTTTGACTTTTCAAACACAGTTTTCAATGTTATGCATACAATTTTCTTTAGCTGAACTAAGTTATCCAGAATTTTCATTGAAGTTATTAAAGCAAAACTTGATAAGGTTGAAGAAAAAAGAAAGTAAGAAGCCAGACTTGCACAAATAGTTACTTTAAAGTGTTGTTAGTAAAATCCTGGCTCAGAAAAAAATATTATATCTAATAAGGATGAGGTGGGTTTTTCTTCTGATGAGAAACACTGATATCCACAGAGCATGTATGAGGGAAAACAAAGCAACTGGAGAAATGTTTTATTCAGGAAGCAAAAGTGCTCCACCTTCATTTTCTGATGAACTTCTTGCTGAATTTTATCAGATCCGCAGAACATTGTGCAGTTCAGTGCATTTTCCTGAGCTAAACATCCCATATAGCTCTTGCCTGTATGAAGAACGGAGCAGTATGATGACCGCGTCCTGTCATTACTTCACCTCAAAGACACCCGCAGCCACTGGCTTGACTCTAGTGACTGGTTTTTCTTACTTTTGTTCTTACATATATACATATAAATGGAAGTGGACTAATACATACTTCAAGATAACTTTTGGGTATTTACATGATATGTATGAATATTACATATATATCAATGTTAAATATGAAATCAAATAGAAGTCTAAGAAGAGAAAAATAATGTGAAAATATTAAGCAATAGCGGCTAACTTGTTTACAAATGTGCGGTGGTATAGTCTGTTCTGTACAGTTATGCTTCCTGCGCTGTATTGAAATGCTTTTTTTCAGTACTAGTAGAGAAACAAATATTCGCTAATTGTGCTTCATGAATGTTGTTCTTGTATTCGGTGTGTTTCACTCCTTGTTTCAACAGCAGTTTTTGAAAAATGAGTATTCCTCTAAATGGCCATGTTTATTTTTAAACACCGCATACAACAGCCACAGTTACCCCTAAAAGTAAAATACCCTGTGGACTTTGGTGAGCAAAATAATGTAACCTCTGCAGTTAGAGGAGATCAAGACGTCACCCCGACCTGAGAAGCGGTTCGTTCCCTGACCAGCTGCATCACTGGCTCCGTCGTCATTCTCAGTCACAGCATCCCCACAGTCCATTCGACCTGAAGTCTGACAGTGAATGAGCCGCAGCGGCCGAAGCTCTGGACTCTTCTGACTGGTGGGGCGACGGTGGCCTCTCTCTTGTCTCCTCCTCGGTTGTGCACTGCGGCGCACGCCTCACAAGTGCGCGGCTTGCTGCGCGTTCTCACACCGAGCGCATCTGGTCATCTTCTGACAGAGACCTGGCCTCCTCCTGGCTCATGAGCCACCCTCCGTGGTTATACCTGAGTTCTGCCGTTGCAGGCTAGATTTGCCCTCTATTTCTGAGTTCTGAATTCTTGTCCTTTAAATCCTCGAATGACCGGTCGTGGTGTGTAACCTTAAAATGTACTCTGCAGCATTTAATTCAGTTTTTCTAGGTCTAGGCAACATGCCTATGCCGATGCCACTAGTTCCTCTTATTGAAGGTTGGACAAGCCTCTTGCCCCAGTCGATTTTGTTTCTTTATCTGTGGTTTGGGGGTGAGACTAGCCCCAAAGGAATGATTTTTCTGTGCCTGGCACCTGGGGGTGCTAAGTAAAAGGAAGAGCTAATACTATTATTTTCAATAACAGGGAGTACCAAGCATCTCTGAACCTGTTATGTAAAAAAGAGATCAGAGAGTGAATGTTTTTACATTTGCAGGCAAAGCATGGCTATTGACACCACCTCAAGTCGTTCCTTGCCCCTTTTATTGCTTCATTAGCATTTCAAATACAGAAAACATCTTTAGTTTTCCATATAGACCAGAATTTTACCAGATGTAAGATTATGAGAAATAGGAGCTTAAGCTCAACTTTTAACATCGCAGAAAGTAATTGTGGCATTCATTCTCTAAGCTGGATGATGTTACTGTCTTAATCACTCCTCTCGTCTTACCTAAATCAACTAAATCCTTGTCACAGAGTTCACAGAACTCACGAGCTTCAGTGCCTGCCCCCTTCTCCCCCCACCCCCGACTCTCCCCCCACCTTCTCCTCCAGTTTCTAGTCCGTTCACCCCAGCTCCCAGGTTCTTCCCCAGCAGGTGCTGCCTCCTGGGTTGTTCTCCTGCCTCCTCCAGACCCAACACGGACAGTGCTTCTGAGCCTCCTCTCAAAGTGGCCGGTCCCTTTCTTTTCACTTCGCTTGCCGTTTTTCTTTCTTTTTAACCTATTCAAAGACTGTGTACCCTCTGTTAACAAGTAGCTTATTTTTCTAGCTAAAGAACAAGTGGTGTTCTCTCAAGTCCGTTTCACAGAACTTTCTCTTCCTTGCTCTCTTTTGTGTAGCTCACACCTTAAACCATTTCTTGGCTCCTGCTCATTCCAATTTTGGTACTTTTGTGCCTTTATTTAGGTTCTGTCCTGAGACCCCCTAGTTCGTTTTTCTTTAGTTTTATTGTAAAAATTATTTTCTCCCCCATTCTTCATAAACGTAATCTTACTAAATATTGCAGGACCCGGCTCTGAACCCTTTGTCTCAAACTTCTTTCTAATTCTTTTGACTCTCGTGAGCATCGTCTTTTCTGATCTGTCACTGGGACACTCCTGATGTGTCTGATGTGTGTGATGTGCTCCTCTCTGCCCAGCTGCAGCTGCTTCTCCCGGCCCAGGGAGCTGTCGTTACCTTCTCTCTGGTCAAGAAACCAAGCACTCAGCTGTCTGAGGCCACAGTTTTCAAGCCTTGGAGCCTTTGCTCTGTCACTGAATCAGAGCACGTTGTGCATGGGATTGCAAGAAGTGCTGCTTCTGCTGCCAAGAGAAAGGAAGTCATTGGTAGATTAATGAAAGTCCAGGATTGTAAGCTTTAAAATACATGTTCATTTGCGCTAATCATGGAGTAGTGAATTTAATGAAACAAGCCAGTGAAAATAAAGAAAAACAGATAATAAATAAGATCTAGAAATGGAACGGAAAAGCCAAGGTTTTTAGTATCTGGTACATATATATCAAAAATTTCAAATTAGCATAATTCATTTGCAATATGACTTATGTGATGTCCTAAAAAATGAAAATTTATAATTGATAGGATTAAATTACTTAGGTATTGTGAGGTAGCCTTAATTTTAAATTAGCACTTTTTAAAGAAATGTTTATTTTTCTGTGTAGCAAACACAGTTCTTCTCTTTTCTTTTCTAGAATTCTGGAGGTGGAAATGGAGTTGATCTCTCAGTGCTGAATGAGCTCGCAATATGGTGTCAGACCTTCTGACTGACCCAAGCCTTCCCCCGCAAGTCATTTCTTCCTTGCGGAGCGTCAGTAGCTTGATAGGTGCTTTCTCAGGCTCCTGCCGACCAAAGATTAACCCTCTCACCCCATTTCCTGGATTTTACCCTTGCTCTGAAATAGAGGATCCAGCGGAGAGAGGAGAGCGGAAACTTCACAAGGTCAAATGCACTAATCAGCCAGCCTGTGTAACACATTTAAATTGTTCAATTGAAACTGTTCCTCTAAATGCTCTGTGATGAACAATTTCCTTTTTTAAAAAATATTTTATTTATTTATGTGTGTGTGTGTGTGTGTGTGTGTGTGTGTGTGTGTGTATTAGAGGATACTGTGTGTCACTGTGGAGGACCAAAGGTGATTTTGGGAATCATCCTGGATTGCTTCTACCTCCTTGCTTAGCTCTGGGATTTCCCAGGCTCACCTACCAGGGCTGGAAGTGCAGGCCAATGCCATTTCCACCTGGCACTTTTATGTGGACTTGAGCTCTGAACTCAGGACCTTCTGCTTGTGAGACAGAATCTTAACCGCTGAGCAATCTCTCAGCGTGAACAATTTCTTTTTTAAGGATCAGCATCTGTCATTCTGCTTGAGACTTTGAAGGTAGTTATAAACTAAAACAATTCGAGATATTCACTTTAATTTACTTATTTTTCATTTTTCTGGGTGGTGGAAATTCAACCCTGGGCCTTATACATTCTGGGCAAATATTATAACCCCCAGCGTTTTTTTGTTTTGTTTTTTTTTTTTTTTACTTTAAGTAGACTGCTGTGTTTAATAATTGTAATTTATGTGATAACTATTATTCATTATCATCATTAACTTCTGCGAAGAAGTAGAAAGATCAGCAAGCAGAATTGGTTCCAAGTTTGTACAACCTGTAGATAGCATCATTAGTCTATTCTTTTTTTTGTGGAAAACAAGAATTATGCTTATTAAATGAATTAAGTGAATCAAGAACAAATGACAATTACAGTAATTTAACTTTACTGAAAATTATTTTTGGGGCTGGAGAAGTGGCTCATGGGTTAAGCTTCTGCCTTGTAGGCAGAAGGAAGGTCCTGAGTTTGGACCCTAGACCCCACGTATAGACGCCAGGAGGAAGTGGGGGTGGCCTGCGTTTCTGGTCCTGGTAGGGCGGAGCCTGTGAATCCCAGGGCAGAGTAAACAAGGAGGGGGTGGAGATGGTCCGTAGTGGTTCTCAAATTCGCCTGTGGTTCTACACACATACACACACACACGCATACGCACACACACACACACACACACACACACACACACGCACAATTGAATAAAAAAACAATAAAAATTATTTTCATATTTTTTCTAGTGCTCCTTCTTCCATTTTACCCAGTGGCATTTTTATTGTAGTTTAGTGAGCACTGATTTTCCCATCATTAGATATGGAAATAATTTATTTGTTGGTATTCCAAATTTTAGGATTTGCATTGGAAGCCAGCAAGTATAGTTCTAACTAGTTGTTTATTATGTTTGTTCATAGGGCTTTTGCTTGTTACTGACACAGTCACTAATAGCTACAATCATAAAACTTTAAAGCTAGATATTTTCTGGATTATTCCAATTCAGTCATTTATTCCACAGTTAAGGAAATAAAGTACAAAAGGATGAAAATTCGGATCATTTAATTTTGTTCATTGTAACATTTATACAGAACCTAGGAAAAGGTGAATACAGTTCTGCGGAGGGATTTTTTGATCAGTTCATTTCTTGTTGCTCAAATCTCGGCATTCGGGTGTAGGAATGCTGAAAGATTAAGCAAGTTCAGTTAGGACCAAAAGACATACAGGACTTGAAAACTGTTGATCGTCTGGTTCAAGATTTGTTAGGTGGTGCTTTCATTGATAAGAAGCTTCTCCAACACAACTTTGTTCACTGGGGTCCAAGCGCTCTGAGCAATGCTGCAGATTCCTGCAGCTGTTTTTCAGCACACTGCCTTGTAAGAAAGAGACCAATCTCAAGCGCCCTGAAGGAACAGCAGTCAGTGGTCAGCAGAGCTACTCTAGCATAGCGTGCTCTTGAGTTTTCACCTGATGTGATGTATTATTCTTTTCACTTTCCATTAGCACTTAGTTTTTAAGGTAGTCTTCATCGTAAGCTGAGTGGTGGCTCACGTCCGGAATCAGCTGTCAGGAGGCGGGGACAAGAGGTCCAGACCGCAGACTAAGCCTTGCCTCCAAAACCTAACAAACATACAAAACCAGACAACAAAAACTTAAAAGACATATTGATTTTAGAATTGTGTTGCTATTTTTGCAGTGCAATTTTCTTTTACATTTTAGGTACTTTTTTGTTGTTGTTAATTTTTGTGTGTATGTCTGTGTATATCAGAGGGCACTATGTGTGCCTTTGGAGACCCAAGGGTGACTTTGGGAATCACTCTGGATTGCTTCTACTTCCTGTTTGCATTGCTCTGCAGTTTTCTAGGCTCTGCCTTCCAGAGCCAGAAGTACAGGCTGCTGCCATTTCTATTTGGCATTTTTCTGTGGGATCTGGGATCTGAATTCAGGACCTTCTGCTTGGGAGGCAGAGGCTTAACTCTTGAGCCATATCTCCAACTCCCAATTTTAGGGACATTTTAAGCATGCTATTAATTAAACAGGATGTCTAAATAGATAATTTCCTGAGCATTCAGTTAATTACAGTAATTTTAGAGCTGGAGTTTACTGATAGGGGTAAACTACAAGATCCAGGAAGTAACTCTTCTTTGTGTTCTGTGGACTCCTTATGAGAATTCTATATCTAATCTGTCGGATTTTGGAAAAACATGTAAAAATCCTGATATTAATAAGAAAGCAGCAGAATTTGTAAAAAATAATAAGCAAGAAAAGGGAACAGATATTCTAACAGAAATATATACATGTTTCAAATTAAGAAAACTTTTATGTGAAATTAAATTTTTAAAGTCAACAAAAGTTATATGTATAACTTTGACTGTGTGTCAGACTTACAAGTGTGTTTTTACACAATCAATGTCCTTGGGAAAACTTAACTATAATAATACACTTTTGATCTTTCTGGAGTTGTCAAAGTGTCTGAAGGCATAGGAAATTAATAAAGCAGAGATTATTTTAGGTAAATCTCACTAAACATTTTTTCACTGTGGTAAAAAACGGATTGTTTGTTTTAATTGAACTATTTGGAATTTGAACAATTGAATTTATTAATTTAGGATAAAATAATGTTTAAGGTGTTCAGTGTTTAATCATTAGTTCAGAGCATTGTGATCCTCAATCTTAAATACTATATATAATGGATAATTTTGCATGGATAAATTTTACGAACATTAACACACAGTACTGGTCACCTTGAATCTAAGCTTGGTTTTCAAAGTCAGTCTTCCATATCAATTTTTAAAATCTTCAGCCATTTCTTTCTCTTGAAAGAGTATAGGAAGTTTTTTAGTAAAAGAAAAATAAATAGAGCAATAATATGGAATACGAGCTTGGAATAAGTTCTTTGAAAAGATTTTCATGATGACAGTTTTTCTGTTTTTACCTGTACGTGTTAAACGTATTCTCCCATGTCATTGAGTGTATTTATGTGTATTTATTTATGCAGCCTGTAGAAGGGGGCTGTTAACTTGTCTTGCATCACTTCACAGGGATTAAGCAGTAGGACCAGCCCTCCAGCTCCGCAGCTAAGGAGGAACTCCGGAACTTCAGGACTGCTGTCAGCCGAGCATTCGCCAAGGTGGGAACGCAGTAATGGAAAAAGGTCTCACCAGGATTTTGGCATTTCGAGGTAAAGTTCTCAGAGCCTTTTAAAGAAAGCTGAGACATCATTTTGTTCCTACAAATGAAGTTTGAAATAGCTCTAAAATCAAAAAAGAACATTGCAGTGTTTTTGGCAGAGGACATCAGTAGGAAGTGTTAGAGGAGGTGAAACTTGGGGAATCTCACATAGACCAGATGATCCTCTGACCAGTGATTCATGTTCTCGTGCCCATCAAAGAGAGAACTGAGAGAGAAGACGAAGTAAGGAATGGGCAAAGGTGTGCAGTGCAGGCTTCTCAGGAGAGAACGGCATTGTGGGACTTTTATACAGCCCATTTGATGGGCAAACTGTAATGGAGGGGAGCTGGTTCATTGGTTAAAGTGGAAAAAGGCGGAGAATTCCAGGAGCGAGTTAGAATTTTCCTCTGAGTCTCTTTTCTGTCCTTCCATGGGGTTTTCAGATGTGGCGCAGCGTCCAGTGCATGACGGGGGCAGTTTTGGTTTGCTTTGGCTCCATTATGTATGTCTAGCCTATCTCAGCAATACTAGTAATAACCAAGGAAATGATTTCTAAACATGAGACAGCATGTCTTCTTTCAAAACTGAAATCAGTTCAGAGCAGTGACCTTGCACTACCTCCTCAGTGGAGGATCAAACCCAGAGCTGGGCACGTGCTTGGCGGTTGCTCTGCTACTCGGTGACGTCACCAGCAAGGACAACTGTCAGATTTGTGGAGTCACCAGTTCCGTAGGCTGCGCAGCGTGGTCAGTAGCCTCTGGCTTGTGAAGAGAGCACCTTCCCAATACCCACCGCAGCGCTCGTTGGAGACGGCAAGACTCTTTCAAACACTGCTCCCAGCGAGGGTGGAGATCACTCACACATCCTGTCATCTGCTGAGAGGTCACGTGAAAGTAAACGGTGCTATTCTAAGCTGAAAGAGTCAGCAACTGCAGTACTCACCGCAGTAAATGACACTGAGAAAATGAGAAAATACAGGAGATGAAAGTTCTGACTGTAAATAGCACTTTCTCTGGAACAAAGGATTCAGTACTTGGTTTTTTGAAAGCCATAAAAGATTCTCATTCCTTTGCAAGTAAACTTATGTTTAGTCAGTTATGAGGCTAGGAGAATTGGAATTAATGAGAATTGCATGTGAAGTCACTGTTATTACTGGTTGTGTATTATGCTTTGTTGTGTGAGCTGTACAGTTAATTATACTTTTGGAACAGTAGATGGCAGGATTGTGATATAGTTGTTTGTATGTTAAAATTCTGTGTTAAGAAATACGATCAGCTATACATTCTTTTGTGATATGTTAATTTGGGTTTTCATAATACATCTGGATAAATTCATTTGTTAAATAAAAATTAACTAGTTTGCAGAACAGGACTGATTATACTGATTTCAGTGTAAAGAGTATCATGCAAGAAGATGAGCAATAGGCCAAGTTCCGTTTAGAGCTAAAATGTGATGGGGAACGTAGCTGGACGTGGTGCAGGAGCTGAGAGCTGGAAGATCCCCATGGCCACAGGGCTCATTACCTGGAAAAGTTGTTGAGTTTAGAGGCAGGATTGGAAAGGATTCTTCTTTACTCTTTGACACCTGCATAAGAGCAGCGTTTTTGCAGATAAAGATTCAGTTTATTTTATCCTGTCATTGCCTCATGTGATTGACATTAAAATAGAAACACAGCTGAGAAAAATCTTAAGTTTTGAACTCTGAGATAATGTAGGCAAGCATAGCTGGAGTGCGATAGGAATAAAGGAAGCATTTACATCCACCATTACTTTCTAATATAAATATACTCTGTGCTGTGCGATAGAAATTTATGCCGAATAGAAATATTTTATATTTGCGTTGTCTAAGTACTGGTTTTTAGCTACATGTTAATATCGATCATTTGAATGCTATGTAGTATGACTAATGAATCTTAAGTGTGATTACGTGTTGGTGTGACTGTCTACGGCCACACAGATGAGGCATCTCTGCTGGTGCAGCTCCGGCTCTTGACGTTGTGATGTTGCTGTTGGGAAACGTTAGGCTTCTAGTAATACAAATCTTGTCAGTTGGTAGCTCTGAATTCATCTTGAACTTATTACAGCGTCTTGAACTAAGATCTCTTGACCTAGGTTTTTGAACTAAGCTGTGGATCAGATGTTAGCTTTCCTGATTTTATTTTTAATGTGTGTGCGTGGGCGCGTGTGTACCTGCATGTATTCCAAAGGGCACATGTGTGTGTGCTTGTGGAGGTTCAAGGGTGACACAGGAAGTCATTCTCAATTGTTCAACCTTCTTTTGCTTTGCTCTGGGGTTCCCCAGACCCCTCCTTCCACCACCATCTCGGCCTGGCACTCTATGTTGGGTGGAATCTAGGTTCTGAGTTCTGTTCTCCTGCTTGTGAGACACAGGCTGTCATCTCCAGCCTCTTGACCAATTTTAACACGTTCCAGTGTTAGCTCCTCTGTCTAAATGTGTCTGAAACCTGATTTCTCATCCTTCAGTTGCTCATTAGTCTGTGGTCTTGTTCAGCCCCCTCGCCCGGCTCCGTGCTCCCTTCCTCCAGTGTGGTGATTGCTTGCAGAATGGATTTGCCCAGAACAGCTTTGCACCCTGTACTCACTCCACAGGGCAGTTGTTGCTTCTTTGTCATTTTCCTCTTTCTTATTCTTTGTCATTTTCCCTACAGTATTTTATGGTTTCATGACCGTTCGCTGGGACTATTGAATTCACTTCATAATTAGATTTCTAATTTCAACCAGTGTTTGTCTGCTGGTAGAATTGAAAAATCTATCTTATGCATAGCTTTTGATTACATGGGTTTTCTAGTCATGAAATGTTTGGATCCATTATCAATACTTAAAGAATAATTACTAAAGTCTCCGCCTGGAATTTGAATTGTTGTTGCTAATCATTCATGATACAGCTGCAGCCTCACTTGGGAGGGATGAGTAGAGGGACAGAGCTGAGTAGTGTTTCCAAGAGCAAGAGCAACACTAGACCTGGTTTCTTTCTCCAGCACCGAAAGATAAAGCAAAGCAAACTACGAAAGTGCTGCTGAATTTAAAGACTGAGAATGGAAAAATAATCTGGAAAGTACTCTAAGTGGAAGCACTGAGACTTAGTCTTGAAGTTTTCTAATGTTCTTAGTTTAATTTTGCCAATTAAGGTGAATTGCATGTCAAAGTAGCTGCATTATCTGGAAACGACCCGTTTGTGAGGAAGAGTATCCTGTTCTCAGAATAATTGGTTCAACTTCTGCATTTCCCGAACACCTTTTCTTTGCTCTTTTTTTATTTTTTTATTATAATTTATTCAATTGTGCATGTATGCGCATATATATATGTGTGTGTATAGAAGTGCACGTGTGTGTGTGTGTGTGTGTGTGTGTGTGTGTGTGTGTATGTAGAACCACAGCCGAATTCGGGAACCACCATGGACGCCTCTACCTCCTTCTTGTTTACTCTGCCCCGGGATTCACAGGCTCCGCCCTACCAGGACCAAAAACGCAGGCCGCCCCCGCGTCCGCTTCCGCGTCCGCTTCCGCTTCCGCTTCCGCTTCCGCCCGGCGTCTATATGTAGGGTCTAGGATCCGAACTCAGGACTTTCCGCCTGCAAGGCAGAGGCTTAACCCCTGAGCCACCTCTCCAGCCCCTTTTCCTCACTCTTTTATGGAGCATTCTGCTTTCTGCCTTCTGTTAACCGGCAGGAATGCGGCAAGGAGTTTGCGATCGCATTAACTCGGATTTTTGAGGATAACTCGCTCCCTCCCAAGCGTTCTGCAATGTGCGCCATCCATATGTGATTATGATGCAGACTCTGAAGAAAGGGAATATTTACGGATCATTTGAGGGCAGAAAAGATCTCTGCCAACTGCAGAGTCTGTCACTCACTTCTTCCCGTGAACACTGGGAACCTGAGGGAAGAACCTCACTCATGACAGGAATGGTGCGAATGTATTTTAACAGAGGCACCAACACCTGACTCTGCCGTGAGCACGTGGAGTTGGGGAGTTTATTGAGAGCTTAGTTTACACTAATTAAAGTGGAATGAAACCGAATTTGATACTGTCATGGCTCGCTCAGTGCCTGTGAAGAGTTTGGGGTTGCATTAGCAGGGATCTTTGAATAGAAATGGTTGCTTAGCCAGTCAGTCAGTGCCCTGTGGGGGTGTGGCATCCATTATGCCCTTGAGCTGTGGCAGAATACCCAAATCTACAGTCAGCAAATAGAAGAAAATATGTCAGTGGATGTATAAAGGAAGATAACATTTATGTGTTTCATATATCCATGTTACTTGGGCAGAAATTTTATTTATATTCCCATTTAATAGCTACTACATGTTATATTGAGTGTCCATAATTTGTTATAGAAGCTCTAAGACCCGTAGCAAATATTTCAGTGGTACGAATGATGGGGCTAAGGATCGCATCTGTGAGAAAGGAGAACAGTGAGGACCCGGCTCGTGCCAGTGGTTCTCAGGGAAGCCAGATCAGCAGCATCTGCACCGTGTGAAAACTTGTTAGAAAAGCAAATTGTTGATCTTGTCCGAGACCCACTGCGTTGGGAAAATCTCAGTTTCAAGAGGCTTTCCAGGTGGTAACGCTTTAGGGAGGGGTGAATAAGCAGGGCGAACAGATGTCCCTGAAGCACAGCCACGTCAGGTCAGTAGGGCTTAGGACACTTTCTCCGTGCTGTGCAGGAGTGAGAAGTTGGCCAGAGACAATGTGAGCTAAAGTGAATGGCATTTACTCTTTTGTCCTTGAACGCAAAGCTTGATGGCTTTTGCTTTAGGCCTTAGGCATTAGGTAGAACTGAAGACTGAGTGGATAAGCAGAGATATGATGATTGAATGAAAGAACACAAACGTGGAGATTTTTTAAAAATTTAAATGTTTTTGTTTTTCCTTTTTAGTCAAGGCTGCTACCTTAACGGGCCTGTCAATCCAAGCGTCCTGCCAGTCCCTAAGCAGAGGTCACTCTCTGTGTCACTGACTCATCATGGGGGGCTGAGAAGAGCTGGTAAGAATGTTTTATTTTTTTAAAGAATATTCTTTATAGGCAAGAGCTTATCATTTCACAGGCAGGTCTTGAATCATGAGTTCTAGGGAATTTCTGCCTGAGACTATGAAAGACTCGGGGTTCTACGTGCATACTACCTTGTCTTGCTTAGAAATGAATTGCTATGATTTAAGCATGAAAGTTTTCAAAGTATATGGCAATGTAAATTCTTTTCACTTCACACTTCTATCTCATTTTGAGTATCTTACAATATGTTAAGTTGTACTGATTAAGCAATTTGGGTTGGCAACTATGTGACCTTTTATTGAATCAATCAGTAACACAGTTGGAACATTTAAGTAGGTGCTTCGTTAGGCATTAAAAATTGAAATGGAAAATACAGAACTATTTTACTAAATAATGGAAGATATTTGAAGAGATCATATTATTATTATTGTTGTTATTATTATAGGATAGTAATTATGGGAAAAAATAAGAGTAGAAAAAACCCTGCCTATATATCCTAACAAGTCATTCTAAAAGGAGTTTTTAGAAAGAAATGTTGGGTTGGAGAGATGGCTCAGGGGTTAAGGTTCTGCCTTACAAGCAGAAGGTCTTGAGTTCAGATCTCAGGTCCCATGTAAAAACGCCAGGTGGAAATGGTGGTGGTCTGCACGTCCAGCCCTGGTGGGCAGAGCTTGGAAAATCCCAAAGGGAACCAAAAAGGAGGTAGAAGCAATCCAGGATGATTTCTGAAGTCACCCTTGGTCCTTCACAGGCCATAAAGTACATAAAGTGACCTCTGATACACACACACACACACACACACACACACACACACACACACACACACTCACACACACACACACCATGCAATATAAATAAATAAATAAATAAAAGTAAAAGAGAGGTCAGGGGACAGCTGAGTCTGAAAGGCCCTGAGTTTCATCTCAGAACCCACATTTTAGTGAGATAAGCAGCCATACAATTCTTTCATGCACATCAAAATGTAGATTGTGGGGCTGGAGAGATGGCTCAGGGGTTAAACTTCTGCCTTGGAAGCAGAAGATTCTGAGTTCGTATTCTGGATCTCACATAAAAACACCAGGCAGAAATGGTGGCAGCCTGTACTTCTGACCCTGGAAGGTAGAGCCTGGGAAACTCCAGAGCAAAGCAAAGAGGCGGTAACACAATCCAGGTTGATTCTGGAAGTCACTCTTGGGCCTCCACAGACACGTACACAGAAACACACATGTATAGACACATATGCAAAAGAAAAAAATGTAGATTGTGAAGAGGTAATAAAATACTATTGATAATCGAGAGAAAGAGGCACTCAAAACAATCTGTATGATATTAATGTTTAATTTAGCATGTCTTTAAAATAACAATGATGTTTCAAAGGAAATTGGGCAAAATCCACAGTGATTTGAACAGAGACTGGAGCACGCAGAAAAGATATGATGGGACAGTTGAACTAAAATGCCTGTGATTAACACAGTCACAGAGCTTGTGTCAAAGGAAAAGTGCTGGAGTGTAGGTCCCAGGTGAGACCAGTGGGCACGGCAGCCTCCTGTAATTCTAGCCTTGGTAGGTGGACACTGGGAAACCCCAGCGCCAGCTGGCCAAGGAGACTAGGTGAGGTCTGTGTTTGATAGAGACCGTTTCAAAAGAATGATTCCTGGTACCATCTTCAGTCCTTCACACACACCAGTGCACACTTGCACATGTACCTACACACACACACACACACTCACACATGCTTACACTTTTTTCACTAGAGGAATGCGCCCACACTGAAAACACAAGGAAGACAGCAGTAGAACAGCGTGCGTGAGACACAGATTGTGTCATGTTCTAACATGCGTGTGAGTAGAGTTGTAGAGGGAGGAAAGACAGTAGGACAGACTAACAAAACATCCAGAGACCTCATGAAGGTCCAAGGAGCCAAAAATACAGAGAAAATCACAATGTCAATCTACTTCCTGAATTCTACAAGTAGAAAAATTTCCAAAGGAATCAGAAAGACAATTATCTTCAAAGGAAAAATAATAATACTATGATTTAAACAGCAACTATGGAAGCCAAAGACAGCAGAATCATGTGTTTAAAATGTTGGAAGAAGCAAAATGGCCAGTGTAGGTTTTCAATCTTAATGAGGCCACCTTGGAAAGGCTTTCCTCACTCCTCTGCACACGTGCGGCAGACACACCCATTAACTTGTGATGCTAAAACCCTCGTGTTGGACGCCTTGACTCTTGCCTCACTTCAGCTAGAACTGAAGTGATTAATAAATCAGAACTTTTTGTTATATGCCAAGCTAAAAGAACTCACTGCTGAGGTCAGCAAAGAAAGGTCTGTAGATAGTTAGTAATAGTTCCCATTTAAACTTAAGTAGCTAAGTATAAAATGTTAATGAGTAGAAACAATAATGACAGTATTTCATAATGTAGGAATAGTGATAGTAGCAGAGAGGTTAAGAACAGTGTAAACACATTTATACTTGTAAAGTACTAGTAATGACTTGAAAATTAGGAAAAATAGTTACAATTTTAAGAGACTAACATTTTACATGTTAAAATCTCCAGGGTGAAAAAAATGATAGAAAAAAAAATCAGAGACAAAAGAGGGTTGATTTAAAAATGTGAATAATCTAAGGGAATTCAAAGAAGATAAGGGGCTGGAGAGACAACTCACAGGTTAAACTCTGTGCTGAACATCTATGAAGATCAGAATTTGGATCCCAAGAACCCACATAAATGCTGGGAGGCGGGGAATTCCCAGCACTCTGAGGTAGAAATAGAGATTCCTGGAGCAGGTTGTCTCACTGGACTAGCCGAATGCACAGACTCCGAGTTCAGTAAGAAACTCTACCTTAGTACATAAAGTGGGAAATGATGGAGGGAGACATTCAATGTAAACTTCTGGTTTCTACACACATATGCTCTTATGCCCAGACACATACACATACAAGTATACCACACACATTCACAAAAAAAGTCCAGAGGAAAAAAAATTCAGGAAAAGAAACACAAATGAAACAGTGAATGATTAAGAAGTAAATTGAAAAGATAGTAATAGATTAAAGAACACTTAACAGAAAAAGATCCCATTAAAAAAGAAATTGTTAGACTCGAGATTTCAGTTATTAAAACTTATTAGCAAGTTGTGATGATTAAGAAAATGTACTGGCATAAATATCTCCACTTCATGGAGTAGAATTAAGAATTCAGAAATAAGTCCTTACATTCATGGCCAGGTGATTTTTCCACAGTGACGCCAAAGGTAATTCGGGGTGGACTGAAGTATTCTCACCTCACACGTTGCTAGAAGTGGATATGCTGCACATAGAAAAGAATTAATGTAGAATTCTGCCTCTCAGAAATGAATACCCAGTATATGACTGACTCCAATATAGAACTTAAGTCTACAAAGCCCGGTAAGCATTGTTGGTGAGGATATGGAGGAAAGGAGCCCTATTAATTAGTACAGCCATCATGGAAAACCTCAGAGTTCACGTAGAGCTACCAGGGGTAGACCCCTTCTGCAAATATGTCCAGAGAAAGCCAGTTTCCTGTGGAGATATGCACTTCCAAGTCCATCCCATCATTATCCATAACAGTCAAGATATAGAAGCAGCTAAGTATCCCTGATGAACAAGTAAGGAAAGTTATGTAGATAACACACAATATGCATTTTCCTTGTTGATCTTTACATCTTCTTAAAGTAGCAAGTCTGTGCTGACATACTAACATGCCCCCATAGACTAGTAACGATCTCAGGAGAAATAACTGTATGCAGGGGGTACCTTAGGGATGGGGCTAGACAGGTGAAGGGGAATTTCTCTATCAGTGGGTCTGCCCAAGGGTGGGCCACTTGGTCACCACAGTGGCCTGAACTCCCCTAGAGCAGAGGATTCAAAGGGAACCCCGGGACTCATATAAGCTGACAGATGGGAGCGTGGGATGGAGGAGATGGATTGATGCAAGGAGGAGAGGGAGGAAGTGAGAGGGGAAGGAAGGAGGAAGGGATAATTACTCAACATGCCAGTAAAATAGAAAAAAATTAAAAAATCCTTTAAAAAGTATTAAGTCTGTGTACTTTTCTTCAGGTAAATCTACATTACTTTAATTCAACAAATCACTAATAGTTTTTGGAGAAATTTAGTAGACAGGCTAATAGGTCCTGAAGCATTCTTCCTCTTGTTTTATTTGAATTGTATTCACTATAGACTAGACTTTTTGAGTTGCAAGGGTGGTAACTTTTTTTTCTTGTGCATATGTGTGTGTGTGTGTGTGTGTGTGTGTGTGTGAAGACACTTCAGCGTGTGTGCCTAAGGAGGCCCAAAGGTGACATCAAGGATCGTCCTCGGTTGTTGTACTTATTTTCCTACTTATTGTTTTGTTGTGGGTTTCCCAGGCTTTGCCTTCCAGGGCCAGAAGGTCTGGCCACTACCATTTGCACCCGGTATTTTTACGTGGGATCCGGGGGTCTGAGCATCAACCCAGCTCACAGGTGGTAACTTTTAGTCTCCATTGCACAATACAGCAATTTTCAGCATGTAGAAGGCTCTTAAATATTTGTTGAAAGATAAATAAGAAGGAAATGTTTGGATATATCTTTTAAAAGGATCCACTATTAGTATACATTTATCAGCTTATTTAATACTGTTAAGAACTTTAATGAATTGAATGTTTCTTCAATTGGAAAAGGTTGGAAAAGGTTTAGACACGCTCTGCCACCCCTAACAGGGCGAAAGACTCCTGGGTTCTGCTCAAACCGCAGGTATGTTGAGCCCAGCAGATGCGCAGACGCTGGTGCAGGCACTGCAGATGAGGCCCAGTGTACCGCACACTCGACAAGACGTGAAGGAGAAAGTAGGAAGAGGGACAGACGTGCAAGCGAGATTGGGTAGTGAGGGGTGTTATATGAAAGTGTCAAAGAATAAAAATAATAAAGAATTTGAATGTGAACTTATAAATTTGTGCCGTGCAGAGTATGTGACCCTCTCAGTGTTTACGCACATGCTGTTGAGCCAGGGCTGTAACTCAACTGTCATGGGTGCCGATCAGTGATCAGTGTGACAACTACTGCTCAGCGCCTGAACCGCCTGGGCGCCCTGCATAGAAATGTAGAGAAACACCTGGGCGCCCTGCATAGAAATGTAGAGAAACGCATTGGGCGCCCAATTATAGTAAATATATAGAAACGCCTTGGCGCCACTTTTAGAAATGTGAAATGTAGAGAACGCCTGAGCGCCCTGCATAGAAATGTATAGAAAGCCTTGGTGCCCGCATAGAAATGTATAGAAACGCCTGGGCGCCCTGCATAGAATGTATAGAAACGCCTGGGCGCCCTGCATAGAAATGTATAGAAACGCCTGGGCGCCCTGCATAGAAATGTATAGAAACGCCTGGGCGCCCTGCATAGAAATGTATAGAAACGCCTGGGCGCCCTGCATAGAAATGTAGAGAAACGCCCGGGCGCCCTGCATAGAAATGTATAGAAACGCCTTGGCGCCCTGCATAGAAATGTAGAGAAACGCCCGGGCGCCCTGCATAGAAATGTATAGAAACGCCTTGGCGCCCTGCATAGAAATGTAGAGAAACGCCTTAGCGCCCAATATATAAATATATAGAAATGCCTTGGCGCCCTGTATAGAAATGTATAGAAACACCTTGGTGTCCTGTATAGAAATGTAGAGAAACGCCTGGGCGCCCTGCATAGAAATGTATAGAAACGCCTTGGCGCCCTGCATAGAAATATATAGAAACGCCTTGGCGCCCTGCATAGAAATGTATAGAAACGCCTTGGCGCCCTGCATAGAAATGTATAGAAACGCCTTAGCACCCAATACATAAATATATAGAAACGCCTTGGTGCCCTGCATAGAAATGTATAGAAACGCCTTGGCGCCCTGCATAGAAATATATAGAAACGCCTTGGCGCCCTGCATAGAAATGTATAGAAACGCCTTGGCGCCCTGCATAGAAATGTATAGAAACGCCTTAGCGCCCAATACATAAATATATAGAAACGCCTTGGTGCCCTGCATAGAAATGTATAGAAACGTCTGGGCGCCCTGCATAGAAATATAGAGAAACGCCTGGGCGCCCTGCATAGAAATGTATAGAACCGCCTGGGCGCCCTGCATAGAAATGTATAGAACCGCCTGGGCGCCCTGCATAGAAATGTAGAGAAACGCCTGGGCGCCCTGCATAGAAATGTAGAGAAACGCCTGGGCGCCCTGCATAGAAATGTGTTATTTAAAAAAGAAGAAATGTATTATGCAGTTGCAGGGCTCTGGTTTTTGTAAGAAGGAAATCGCTCTTTATAAAAACAAAACAAAAACCTGCAGCAGCACATTTAGATGAATATGTATTTATTTATCTTTTCTCTTAATTTTTAAGGTGTTTTTCCCAGCCTGAATCTTGTGCATTCTCCCACCTATGCACCCGTGCCTGCCGGCTCTCCGGCTAACAGATCGCCCATAGAGTTTCCTGATACTGCTGATTTTGTTTTGAAGCCAAATATTATTTTACATAGATCTCTGGGTGGCGTGCCTACTACATCAGATGTTTATCAGTATCTTAGAAATTCTGATAGCCATCTGTGTAACAGGTAAATTCTTTCCTTGTTTTTATTAAAAGTATTGCAAATTTCCTAATTCTCTGTTATAACTGGAAGATAGATTAAGACTATATCCTCTTTATTTACTAGGTGGCTGATAATCTTTATCATTTCAGTGCTACTAATTTCCAATTAAATACTCTAATTCTAAGATTAAATACAATGATATTCTACTCATCACAACCTATTAGCAAAAAATCAGTTGATATGGTGTTCTTATTTTTGCTGTGATAGAAATAAAGGTTTTACCTTAGATGCCAAGGACACAATAAGCTTCCTAGAATGAAACTTTTCAAGTTTATTCACAGGTTAGCAGATAATTATATGTTGCAGTTAGGATTTAATTAAAAATTAAACATTTTCTAATTATGCTTAGGTTAAAAAAACTTTTGACTTATTTATCATTTATTTATCATTTTATTCTATAAGCTGTGGACATCGGATACTAAAATATGTCTCAACATGTGACTCCGATGCTTTGGACCACAACAGTGGAAAATCAGGTAATATTTCATAAATCATATGTTTAATTTAAGACTAGTTTTTACATTTTTTTGAATAGGTAAATGCATGAATTTAACTTTCATCTGTCCAGTAATAAAATTAAAATTTTTTTTGGTTTATTTTTTGTTGCTTGTGTGTGTGTATGCATGTGTGTGCATGCGTGTGTGTGTGTGTGTGTGTATGCATGTGTGTGTGTGTATCAGAGGGCACTGTATGTACCTGTTGAGACTTCAGAAGTCATCCTGGATTACTTCTACCTCCTTTGCTTCACCCTGGGATTTCTAGAACTGGAAGTACAAGCCGCCACCATTTCCACTTGGCATTTTTATGTGGGATCTGGGATCCAAACTCAGATCCTTTCTGTTCTTGAGGCAGAGTCTTAACTTCTGAGCCATCTCTCCAGCCCAAGAGTTTTAAAAAATGTTTTTACTTATTTATTTTGACACACACACACACACACACACACACACACACACACACACACGCACGCACACACATCCTGGGAAGGGTGGGATTTCATTGACAGTTACTTGGTAAAGGAGATAATTAAAACAGGAATATAGATAAATAATTTACAATTCATTATTTTATAGTTTACATGTGGATCAATTGTATTCATTTATAATTATGAGTTTAGAGTTTTTACATCTGAATCTCAGAGGTGAAAACTGGCAAGACAGTTCCCGTTGAGAGGGACTTTCTGTTTCTTACTTTTATAAAAATTATCTACCCTTCTCTTTACCCATGAATAGATTAAAAGTCAGTCCGAAATGTGAAATATCTGTGTTTTCAGAGCGTAAGGCGCCTGTGCATGAGGTGCCCAGCCGGAGGCAGCTCCATGATGCGATCGACCTGAACTCGGTTGATCGTGACCCACTGCCCCGGACATTGTCTCGTGATGACGCCGTGTAAGGCAGAGTTTGTGTCCATCTATTGCTCTCTGTCCTTTTGAAAGGTGATGAAGACAGCACCGCTTTCTCCAGAGAGTCATTCACCCTCGCAGAAACGCGGCACGAGGAGGAAGCAGAGCTGGGAGCCCGAGCAAAGGCAGCTTCCGAAGGCGATTGTCACCTAACAGAAGAGGCACAGCAGCCAAATGTAAAAGATAAAATTTCAGTATTGTTAGGTTAAGGTGAAATAGATTGCATGTGCTGGTTTCATCGTTTTTATCCCAAACAAGGCTAATAACATGATGGAAAGATTATTTGTTTTACTGAAGTGTCACAATGACTGAAGTAATACTTGAGTTAAATAACAATTAGTGCAACGTCTGCCAGAGAATAGCAAACAACACTTGCTTTTAAGTGAATATTTAGCTTTAATTACTAGATGTATTTCGTTCTTTTATTTATTGAATTAAAAAAAAAACTCCCCTGTGTGTGTAGGAGAGGGCACTGAATGTGTGTCTCTGGAGGTCTGAGTGGCAGTGGCCATCAACCTGGACCACTCTGCTCCTTACTGCTCCGGGGTTTCCAGTCTCTGCCCTCCAGGGCTGGAACTGCAGCGCATTTCCCAGTGTTTCTTCATGGGATCTGTGATCCGAACTCAGGTCCTTTTGGTTCGGAGGCAGCAGCTCAACCGCTGAGCCAGTTCTCCAGCTTTTCTGTTGTTTGTTACATGCCTGTTTTAAAGTGTCAAGACTATTTCATAGTTGTTAAAAAGAGAATAACTTATGCTTGTATTTTTTTTCTTTAAAGCTAAAAATTTAAGCTTGTAGGAAATAATTCCATCCATTGATTTTGGGAAGCTATCCTAGGAATAAATGCCACTATAGTGAGATGAGCTTTTTCCTCTTACCCTTTGACACCTGTTCCATTCAAAAATGGAAGTAGCGGATTTTATACATAGTCATTTTTAAATGAAATATTTGAATTTATGAAATCAATATAAAATTAACCTTGTGATGTTTACAAGACATGTTTAAAGTTGTCTCAAGACAGTATTCAGCAGAGACAGATGAAGGAGGTGCAGGTCAAAGTGCATTGAAAAAACCAATAGAGGAAAACCACTGATCATTCTTTAATGTTCAGTTTTAAGTGTTTTCCTTTAGATGTAGGATTTAAAAATATTTATGGAAGGTAAAGTTGTTTCTTCTCTTACATATACAGGTGGAGCAGGAGGAATCAGCAGACCTGATATTAGTAGAAGATTATGACTCACTGATAGAAAAGATGAGCAGCTGGAATTTTCAAATTTTTGAGTTAGTAGAAAAGATGGGAGAGAAATCAGGAAGGATTCTCAGTCAGGTTTGTTTTCAAATCTACTTTTCAATTTTTTTCACATCTTTATACAAATAAAAGGTCAGTACCATGAAATTGAGTTAGGCTCAGCAATAGCATTGTCCTCTGGACTACTTATTCCCAGGCAAGTCCCAGAACATATAAATAAATGTACGCTATATATAAAATATGTGTTATATATGAAAATAATTTATATTAAGATTTAATTTAGGCTAATAAAGTAATATTTTTCTTCATTCTTGAAAAGGACATGAAACGTAATATAGCTCCAACTATTAAGTAAGAGCTTCACTTTAACCTGCCCCCTATATCCAGGCCAAACAGTGCATCCCACCATAGAAGCCAGAACAGAGTTCTACTGATAAGTCCACACAACAGCACAGATTTCCCTTACTGAAATATGGATCTTAAAAGCCCTTTAATATCTTATTTATGAAATGCAGGAACATAATTACATGGCAGATATACGGGTCCTCTCTTGAATTGTTTTGAGCCAAAAATGTGATAAATTTATTTTATGACTTTTTTAGAAGACACTTAAGAACACTTTCAGTAAATTAGGAAAAAGAAGTTAAAGGCAAGGCAGGAAAATTTTTAAAGTAGGATACAACTTCCTTTTGGTGTCATGGCCTTAACATGTTATTTTCCTTTCTTATCAGTTTGAAAAATTAAAAGTTACATAAAATTACAGTTAGAGAATTCAATGAGACCCTGACTCAAAAAATAAAAGTTAGAGGTCTGGATATAACTTAAAGTGGTTGCCTAACATGTGGAAGTCCCCTAGAAGAAATACCCCTAGAAGAAAAATGCAGGTGCACAGTTTTACAAATCTAAATGCAAGTCACAAAACAAACTGAATCACCGGTATGAATTCTGAGTTTAAAAGTGAACTTTATTTTATTTTTCATTAGGTTATGTATACCTTATTTCAAGACACTGGCTTATTGGAAATATTTAAAATTCCTACTCAAGAATTCATGAACTATTTTCGTGCATTAGAAAATGGCTACAGAGACATCCCTTGTAAGTATTGACATATTTCATTATTTAAGTACAAATAATACTGACTTTGGAACTCTTAACTATGTTTCTCTTCAGTTTGTCTGTTGAATACTTTTTAAACTTTTTTAAACTTTTACACATTTGGGAAATTAAATTTTAGAGATTTGAAAAAAAATATTCAGTGGTACATGTATTCTAAGCTTTTCTCCTCATATGAGTTTATTACTCCAAGAAACAGATCATAATATCTATTTCTATTTATAATCTTTTCTCACTTAAGCGTTTCATAGTGTACATTTGCGTGTGTGCATGCACGTGTAGGTGCACAAGTGCAGTGTGGCTGCAGATGTGTGCATGTGGAGAGCAGGAGGCAGCCCCTCCCTTAGCAGCTGCCCACCTCTGTTTTGGAGACATTGTCTCAGGTGCCCAGAACTCACCCGCCTCTGCCTCTCCAGTGCCGGGATGGCACTGCCAGGCCTGGCTTGTTGTTGTTGTTGTTTGAACGTGTATCCTACGTCTCAAGCTTGGGTATTTGTGGTTGCAAGACAAACAGTGTACTGGCTGAGCCCTCTCCCTAGCCTAGTATACATATTTTTTGGTCATTTATGTATAGCAAGATGTCTTAATAACAAAGTTGTGGGAAATTATTTTAACTAGTACATTTATGGGGATACAGTAAGACTAGAACAGTCTTTCACTTTGTAAATGTTTTATAACAAATCTCAACCAAATGATTGCTTTAATAAAATATTTTGGTGACTTCAGATCACAATCGCATACATGCCACAGATGTCCTTCATGCAGTTTGGTACCTGACAACGCGGCCAATTCCTGGCTTACAGCACATCCACAGCAATCATGACACGGCAAACGAAACAGGTATTTCCTCTTATAGGCGTTTCTTTCAATTAGGAATAATAAATCAAGTTCTGATCTTTAACGTTCTGTGAAATTAAGCTCTGATACATGCAAAGAGGATTGTTTAAGTTACGGTGCTTAATGACCTTTTTAAACCAGTTGGCCATTTTAGCACCTAGATCAAAGTCCAGTGACATATTTCCTTCCTCTGCCCCTCTTGTCGCTGACCTGCTGAGATGGCCATTACCTTCAGTATTTTGATGAATGTTTGCTTCAAGTTTAATGATGTCAAAAATACAGTTTTCACTAAACTAAAAGGAATGAGTTAAGAGCCTCACATAAATATTAAATAAAAAATTGTAAACATTTGATTTTTCTTCTAAAAAGTTCATACTCTTCCTCAGGTTAAATATAATTAAGTAAATATGATGAATTATACCGTACACAGTTCTCTTGTTTGAGCTCTTACAGTCTTATTACTATCCTGTCCTTGCACAGTTTTGCTGTGCCTGGGGTTGGGGGGTGATATAGCTGTCGTTTAGGGCTCAGTGCTCTGCAGCCACCTGTCCTCTTCTTTAGCCACTTGTTGACACAGGTTCTTTTTTTTAATGTCTTAAGTAAAACTTTTGAAAAGCAGGGAAAGGGACACCTGACTATGTGGGAGAAGCAGGGGACACAAGAAGTAGTCTCCAGCTGTGTGGGAGCCACAGGGAAGGCAAGACCCCTCCAAGTTTTGCTTCTAAGCTCTGGACCCTGGGTGCCTCGTTATGAACTTTTGGGGGATTGAAAATGAAAGCGTTCTATTGGTCCTCTCTGACCTTCGATTGGTGGTCCCTGGTGGGGCCGGGTTTGCAAGTCCCGCTGGTGCTCAGCTGTCCGGTGTGGACGCTTCCTTTCACGTGGGCTTGTGGCCTCGCTTCATTTCCTCTGGCCTCCCCCTCTGTTATCACTGCCTGGAGAAAGCTACCTCTGTCATCCCCCCTCTGTCGTTAGAGGATTTTGACTGCTGGGATAAGGATGCTGACCAATACGCCTACTTCTTGCTGAAGGAGGAATTGCAGTCAAATATCCCCAAAACAAGGACCAGAGGACTCAAGAGGGCCACGGTGTATGGGAACTTCTCGGACCATCATTTGAAGCTTTATGAAGCTTAGCCTAAAAGAGACAAAACTGACAAGTCCAAAAGTAAGGACCAAAACTGTTATAACCAGGTCAACAGAGGACATAAACCAGTGTACCCAGGAAGGAGCTATGTTGAGCTTGTTAGTTACCTAGTTTAGTTTATATAATGACATTCTTAGCCTTCTGGTTGGTGGCAACCAGGGGTCTGCTTATTTCAGAGAATGTAACTCATAGTCATCAGGATGTTTGGCTAAGACAGACCCCAGATAATCCAGCGTGGACTGCAGCTCTCCAGGTCGCCCCACGTCACCGAAGCTCTGTCACGTCAGCCTGCCTTGCACCTGCAGCAGCTTCTCTTCACAAACCTACACTCCGTTCTCCGTTGGCCAAACATCACTGTGCGTGCAGAGGCCGCGTACAGTCACAGTGTCCGGTGCGACTAGGAAGGGTCTTCTTAGTGTCTCATGTAGCAGTGGCTGAGTAACAGGCAGAGAACAGTCTTCAGGAGAGAGCAGTAGCAGAAGCTTAGGAAAGAAGCTCCTCAGTCACATAAATCTACACTAGCCACAATGATCCAGATCTGGTGTATTTTTGTTTCTTGCCCTCTGCATCCGACATACTATTTGCATTTGACCTGTGACTAGAGATAACGCACATAAAGTTAGAGTAGCCGTTGCCTGTCTGGGCCAGCGAGGCGAAGGTGAGGGCGAGGGAACAAGCGGCACGGGTGCTGGTACCCTGCCGGCCTTGCGCCCCCTCCTCAGCCGCGGGGCCCGGACGCCTGACCCCCTCCCTGCACTCACAAGCACTAGCATTTACAGGGGTTTCCCACCCTTCCTTACTAATAACTGAGTTTATGATGCTGTATCTAGCCATTTTTGATCTTCCATTAGCTCTATATTAAAGGATCTATAGTAAATGTGGCACAGAAAAAGCCTCAGGTTACTAACCTGATATTAACGAAGATGTGGTGTTAGGTTCATCCTCCCATTGCTGAGTGAATGCAGGATCAGAGGCGTAGGGAGAAAGGAGCTTGTTCTCGGAGTTCAGCCTGTGTTTGCAGCCCTTTATCCTGGCAGGAGGGTTCCCACCAGCATGAGACTGAGGGGATCCACTCCATGTGCGCAGGAAGAGCCGGGAGAGGGCCAGACTTTCTAATGCCAACAGTTCTCTGTCCTCTTAACCACCTTCCCGGGATAGACCCGCCACTGTGGGTTGAGTCTTCCTGCACCGATTAGGTAACGTCCCCAGGCTTGCGTAGGGCCTTCCTTAACAACAGCCCTCAGCAGTGCCCGGAGACTCAGCCCTCACTTGTCATTTGACACCTGTGTCAACTGGACACAGACTTCTCAAGTGTGTCTTTCCCAAGTATTTAGTTTTATCTTTTTATAATTGTTTAAAACTATCTAGAAGTACATTATTTGAAAATTCTAATATTCTATATTCAAAGCATAAACTATGAAAATAATTGAGGACTATTTGTAATTAACATCAGTGCATTGAGGTTCTTTTGTTAAAAAATTCTTGTGTTTCGCTCTGGGATTTCCCAGGCACCGCCCACCAGGGCTGGAAGTGCAGGCCGAAGTCACCCTTGGTCCTTCACAGGGTCACGCAGTGCCCTTTCTCTCTCTCTCTCTCTCTCTCTCTCTCTCTCTCTCTCTCACATACACACACATAATATATATATATATGTATATAAAATTCTTGTGATGACAAATATTGATTCAGTTATGTTAAGATTAGGAAGTCATTTGGACTTTGAAAAGTCACTGTATTATTTTTATCTATTAAACGTAACTATGGAATCTCTCTCTCTCTTTCATGTTCAAGAGGGTACTTGAATGTATGTGTACCTATGGAGACCCACAGTGACATCGGGAATCATCGTGGATTGCTTTACTTATTCCTTTTTTCCAAGGCTCCATTTTCCACAGCCACAATTGCAGGCTGCCACTATATCCACCTGGCATTTTTACATGGGATCTGGGGATTTGAACTCAGATCCTCTTGCTTTAAAGGCACAGACTTTACCTCTGAGTTATCTCCCTCCCTACTCCACAAATTTTATCTCTTTTATTTTTGGCTCAGTGTATTATCTATCCTAAATATAATTTTCATCTTCTTACGCTTGCATAAGAGTCCCTTTACACAAATCACAGCATGACTGCTTAGTCCCATTTCCATCTCCTTTGGTAAATCTAGTATAATACCGTGCAAAAAACGAACAGAGCAATTGCTACAATATTAAGAACCAAATCACCGTGAGTGGAGAGCACACTGTTCCTAGCCACAGGGTAAAGCAGAGGTACGAGGAGACACCCCACATGTCTTTCCACGGTCACGCCTTTTGCACTGCCATCATCAGCCTCATGCAAGGATGAAGAGGGAAGAGAGCTTGCGGTTTGGGCAGCAGGTGAACATCACCTTTCAAAATGAGATTGTAGAGATCTATATCGAAGAGCTCAGTTTGGTAATTCATCATTGCATTCCTGAGTGTTCGTAGTATTTTTTATTTATTCTCAAGTATTCCTTTCTCCTGTCAGATCTTATATCTACTCCTTAATAATAACTGTTTAGGAAATTAGAAGTTTTACAGCATAGGAAAATATCACACTGGCAAGAGACTGCTTTCGTGGCCTGCAAGCAATGTGATGAAAAGACTGCAATCTCTAAGTTCATGGGCTCTGTTTTAAGTCAACAAATAACATTACCTATGGACACGCCCATTACCTATGGACACGCCCATTACCTATGGACACGCCCATTCATAGCACAATTGTGAAGATATGTGCTAATTTTTGTTTATTTGTAATTCACCAGATTCAGATGGCAGAATGAACTCTAGACAGACTGCTTATATCTCTTCAAAAAGCTGCTTGATTCCAGATGAGAGCTACGGCTGCCTGTCTTCGCACATCCCCGCGCTGGAACTGATGGCTTTGTATGTGGCGGCCGCCATGCACGATTATGACCACCCGGGACGGACAAATGCCTTTCTAGTGGCCACAAACGCACCTCAGGTAGGAGGAACTTCTCAGAAAGTTCAAAGAGTGATTCTGAACTGACCCTGTAACCGTCTTTCCCTTGACTCATAAGTTGTGGCGTCTGGCCCAGGACTACACTGCAGTGAGTGTATGAAACAGGTGCTGGGAGAACTGGGAAAAGTCAGTTTCTTTAACGAGAAAAGTTCTGGAGCTCGCTGGAAATGTCTTTGTTTTTGACTGAACTGTTGTGGTCCCGATGAGATCTAAGAGCTATGAGCTAAGATCTTCTTTGCTGTTGGGACCGTAGTGTGGCTAAAAACTGCTGTAGCATTCATTTTAGCACAACATTGGGGGTTCTGCTCTTTTCATTTTCTCCTAAGATTTGCTTTACTGTTTGGACCCTCAGTCTATTAGCTGCGAATGTAGTGGTGTGTGAGAGAGTTCCTTCTGGAGCAACATGACTTTTATAGCTGTTAAGGCAAAACATTCCTTTAGGTCAGAACTGAAGTAAAGCAGTATGAGTTCCCAAGTGAGTACTGTAACTGCCTGTAACAGTTACTCCTAACTTGCTGTGAGAGAGCACCCAAAGTCAAGCAACTTAAGGGAGAAAGGGAGATTTACTCCAGAGGGGAGACACAGTCTTTCAAAGTGGAGGCGGCATGGCTGGCTGGCCAAAGCTGGAGGAGGCTACGTCACTGCAGACATCTTGGAGGCTGAGAGCTGCAGACTGCTTGCTGCAAAGGCAGACTTCTCCTGGAGGTAGGGTGGGACTCATCCACCTCAAGGCCCACCCCTGTGACTGCCTTCCTCCAGTGAGGCTCCACCTCTCAAGGCGCCATGACCTTGCCCAACACATGAGACTGTGGGGGACACATCTCAAACCGGGACACTGCCTCAGCCTCAAACATGAGGACTGGGAAGAGAACCCATGACTGTGAGAGTATAAAGTGCTTTGGGGTTTTTATGTCGGAGACTCACACGGCGTTGCGTGTGCTTCCAGCCACATGCCTGCCTAAAGTTGTCCTGTGGTGTTGATTCTCACCCCTCTCCTCACTCTCTTCTCGGGCAACCTCAGTTCACATCCTTTCATCACCTGCACCCACTTCTCTGCTCCCCTTTCACTTTGAGCCCCATACACACACTTCCTAAATGTAAGAGACAGATTCTCTTAAACTGAGGCTTTGCGGTGAGAACTTAGGGAGGTATACGGATGTGCGTGTGCGTGCGTGCATGCGTGTGTGTGTGTGTGTGTACAATATGCTAGAAAGGCCATGTGTGCAGTTACTTTCAGTTGTCGACTTCACCCCTGGAAGGATTGGCCTGTGAGCATTTGTGCTTCTGGCGTGTGAACTTTTTCAGTACAAACGTATCCAAACCATGGCGGTGACTGAACACATCATTTGTCTCTCTGTCCTCTTAAGAACTCATTAAAACAGTAGTACAATATGCAGCTTATTATGTCAGAGGGAAGTAAGTGAAAGCTTTAAGAGCAGCAGACCCAAGGATTCCGTTTCCAGAAAATGAAAAGCCCATGAATGGAAACTGTGCTTGATGGGGCGATGGCACAGCCCACCACACGTGCTTCTGGAGCTTCTGCCCGAGCTTGTTCTTCCTTGCACATGCGTGTGCACACACACATGCACACATACACATGGTTTTTGCCCGTGCTTATTCTTCCTTGCATATGCGCATGTGCACACGCGTGCACGCATGCACTCACACGTGCACCCTCTAAACAGAGCTGTTAGAGATCTGGTGCTCGTCTCCGGGCAGATGGCTCGTGTGTGGAGAGTGAGTGACCACTGTGCATACTAGTACTCCAAAGCAAATTCCTTTTTATGGAAAGGTTATGTTTGACGCTGAGCTTGGAAACAGGCCCGTCCACACTCACAGTTTCTCCTTACTCAGAGGCATAGCCATAAGCAATACCAGAAGAGAGTTTTATTTACAATCACAATTCATTTTTATATCAGCAGATAGCAGATCACCAGACATATGACATCAACTGGAAGGTAAAGGCTAAGATAAGCCATTACTTACCAAGTAGGGCAAGTCACAAGGATCGGAAACAAAGTATCTCTGAAAATTTGAAAAATACTGTATCTTGGAAATAAGAATGAGGAGGTAGGAAGCTACGAAAAAGTAAACTGTCAAAGAGCAAGTTGGAGGTCTTAGAAACTAAAAATATAAAGAAATAAGAACTCTAAAATAGAATCATGTGAACTACTCTTTCCTGGGACAGAGACCCAAAAGTTAAAAAGAATAAAGAAATAGGGTCCTGGATCTGACCAGCGAGTTCTCGACAGATCAGTCTTGGCACTGAGGGGCTCACCAAGTCCCAGGCAAAGTAGTTCATCATGGCACAGGCGCAGAGCCGGAGATGCTTGAAAAAGGTTCATTTTCATGAAAGGATTGAAAAAGCACATTGTTACGAACCAAAAGTTCAACCAGCATCGCAAGGAGGAGGTAGAAGCAATCCAGGGTGATTCCCCAAGTCACCCTGGGCCTGCAGAGGCACACATGGTGCCCTCTGGTACATTCACACACGCACACACACGCGCACGCACGCGCACGCACACACACGCACACACGAATGAATGTGTGAATGAATGTACAAAAATCACCCATTTAGGGAATCTTTGAAGTGAAGTCTTTAACTTTGGGATCTGTGATGATCTGAAGTTGTATTAAGATTGATGAGAATTCTGTCTGGATCGTAAGAAGTTTAAGTCTTTTAAGTCACAGTACATGGGCAAAGTGTGTCATCTGGAACTGGTCTGAGGACTTTCCCCTTGCTGGATAGCTTACACAGTACCAGGGAATACTATAGAAGCTGCTGGGGGCGAGAAATAATCACAAGCCCCATCAACGTTATTATGTCAGGATGGGAATGTAAGCTATAACTCAGATATATAGGTCTTTCTTCTTCTTTAGTTAACCACCCCAGGTTGGATACAAAGTAGAATGTCTCTAAGCCTACTCTTTATTCCCGATGACTTTATTATCAGAAACTTCATATGAGGTTTGCAGACTGAATGAAGTATACCTCAGAATAACACCTTTCCATGACTTTGGAGACAGCATGCGTCTGCAGAGTGTCTGGAGGTGAACGTGCTCACTTGCAGGTGTAGATGCCAGAAGGAAAGGTCCATCCCAGCGTGCCTCGCTTCAGCTCGCTCGTTTGTAAACACTCCACTGCCTTTTTCTCCACAGATAGTAAACTTCGGGCAGCATGCCTGGCACGCAGTAAGTAGGCACTCGCCGTGTCCTTCCTCCGCCGTTATCAAAGGTCTGTGTCTGAGATGCCTGTCTCGCTGTTGCTTCTAGGCAGGTCTTGTACAACGACAGATCTGTGCTGGAGAACCATCATGCTGCGTCGGCCTGGAATCTCTATCTTTCTCGCCCAGAATACAATTTCCTTCTTAACCTCGACCACGTGGAATTCAAGCGCTTTCGTTTTTTAGTCATAGAAGCAATCCTTGCCACGGATCTTAAGAAACATTTTGATTTCCTTGCTGAATTCAATGCCAAGGTTTGTTATATTAAGTTGTGCCTGTTGTCAAGATGGAAAATAATTGTTAATGTTAATGATAAAAAGTGTTTTTGATGTTAAGTTAGAGTTAATATTACTCATGAAACAATTGATACAAAATAGTCATAGTAATAAAATATTTTAAATAACACACTTTAATTATTACAGTAATGTACCTTAAAACACTGTTGCTTGATATGTTTTCTTTTGACACTTAGGTGTCTTTTATTGTGACTTTCAAATGGTAACAAACCAATCAATTTTATCAAAAGATTTTGGGGGGGGGCAGATTTGAGAAAGTCGCTCAGCTCCAGGTAAGACACCATGTGTAATCTAAGATTCACTTCTAAAGAGCCGTGCTGCCACCGTGCCTCTCCTGCTAACCTCCCTGGCATCTAGCTCCCCTGGCATCTAGCTCCCCTGGCATCTGGCTCCCCTGGCATCTAGCTCCCCTGGCATATAGCCTCCCTGGCAGTAGTTTTCACTGCTGATGTAGGAGGAAAATCACCTTTTCTCTTTCCCTGACACCATGTCACTCCTTCAGCGACTCTTCCCGAGTCTGCTGACTCTGTGCCGCAGGACAGTGAGGCTCAGGCACGGTTGCCCTCAGAGCCCTCATCTCTGCCCCTTACCAACTGTGACCAGGGCACTAACAGCAAAGCGTCCGTGGAGTGGAGGCCGAGAGGGTTGGGAGGTGGCGGGAAGCTAATGCTGCCTTGATGATGTTGTCTCCTGAACGTTCGCAGTTCAGATTTGAGAAACTGGTAGCAAAGGCTGTGGGCATAACTCCACTTCTATTTTATAATAAAATGCATTTCAAATGCTTAAGTCATCTGCTATAGGTGACAGATGTCCAACTCAAAACTACTAAATCTGCTCCTCCGATATTGCTGAAGTTTTTCAGGAGAAGGCCCTGATCGGGCTGGAGACTTTCCACCCCCAAGGGCTTCCTTCTCTTCGCTTTCTCTTCCTTCCCCTTTTATTTAAAGAAAGGTTTTACTGTGGCCGCTCAGGCCAACATTGAACTCATGGTCCTCCTCCTGCCTTTGCTTCTCGAGTGCTCAGATTATAGATGTGAGCTGGTGCCGCCGTGACGCCTCGCGGTGCTTCCACACGCGCCTTGATTTCCTCCTGTGGCGGGGCTCTACATAAGCTTTCCTTTGATAAAAGGGTTTTGTGCCATTACTGTTTACTTCAAAGTCACGATCTGGGCAATTCTTTAAAAATAAATTTAAGTTCTTGAAAAGAATACTAAATTTACCTAATTACTAACAATAATTCTATTTAAGTAAATAATTTTTCTTTAGCCTTTATAATGAACCAATTACTTTAATTAGTAATCTTCATGACATAGTGAAATTATGTACTTATACATGGTTAAAGTTAGATTTAAATAGTAAAATTTTTTCTAGTGTTGCACTCAGAATTAATCATTCTGAGTTAAGATTTAAGACTAGAATTCAGCTTCTAGGACTTGTATATTTTTAACTGTATCACTTTGTCTTTTATAACTAGAATCAAATTTTCCCTAGCTTTTTAAGTGGACTTTTTGAGGTAGAAACAGAATTTTTATGTGTACACACACACACACACACACACACACACACACACACACACGACATATATACCTATGCACAAACCATAAATTATTCTTTGTGATAATCAACAACACCAAAGTCAAAGTTGGTTGTGTTTGTAAAAAGCTGTACTTCCATTGAGTGAAGCAAAAATCCTAGTAATGACTTCGACTGGAACTTGCGTGAATGAAAGCCCATGGTGTTCCATACGCCAAATGCGAAGCAGTCACTCAGTCACTCGCTTGGGGAGCTGGCTTAGTGGTTAAACCCTTTGCCTCCCAAACAAAGGAATCTGAACTCGGATCCCCCAGGGCCCGTGTGGTAGTGCCGGGGGTGGATATAGTATCTGCTTATAATTCTGACCCTGGAAGCAGAGCCTGGGAAGTCCCCAGAGCAAGCTGCCTAATGGTGTGCACGGGGTTTAACTAGGAATCCAGACTCCCAGTGATATGGTGGCAGAGTGATTAAGGATGACTCCTGGTATCGCTCTTGGGCCTCCACAAGCACGTGCACTCAATCTGATAAGAACAAATCCCCCCCAAAGAAACTAGAAAATTGTTGTATCCTCAAAGCCTAAAATCATTCTGTTTTTCCACAACAGGCAAACGATGTAAATAGTAATGGTATAGAATGGAGTAGTGAAAATGATCGCCTCTTAGTTTGCCAGGTGTGCATCAAGCTAGCAGATATAAATGGCCCAGCAAAAGGTCGAGACCTGCATTTGAAATGGACAGAAGGCATTGTCAGTGAATTCTACGAGCAGGTAAGATGGAACATGCAGCGGCGGGATCGAGAGTGGCCATGTGAAGAAAGCACTTTTGAGGACTTGGATCGCCAGGGAGACATGGCACTTACTTCCATGGCAGTTAGAAAGTGCTGAGTTTACTCCAGTTCTTAATATTTTCTCAGTTCTACCTTTGCAGCCAATATTTAAATTAATTAACAAAAACCAGCTTTTTGCCTCTATGGAACAAGTGTGCCCTTGAGTGTACAGGCAGGCTAGCCTAGACTCTTCTTGCCAGAGCCCTGGACCTACACCCTATAGCAGGTGATTTCCAGATGAGGGGCTTTGCTTTGGAATATAGTGAAAGAATATCAAGACATTTTCCACTGTTAGGAAACTAATTCTTCTTGCATAGCAGCATCTACAGGGGAAGAATCCTGGCAGAAAATAAACTGCATTAACGTGCTTCATGTACATCCTGAGTTATTTTCGAGGATGCAAAGACATAAACAGGTTCTTTTATTTTTTCATACCTTTAAAAACCTTGTTTATTTAAATAATCTTACTAATTTCCAGGGTCTCCTCCATGCTTTTTGTCCAATCATGGGGTGTCCCTTAATGTAGAAGAGAATGGGGTCCTTACAAGCCTCATATTTCATTATTTCCAGAATACCAGATACCACTCCCGCATAGCGTGTTCACATTTTTCTTGGCTATGATAATAGAAGGTCAAAATGTTTACCAAGTTAGTCCTCCACCTACGTGGGGGTTTCATAGAGAGGGGGAGCTTTAAGCCTGAGCCTGCCCAGCTGCACACCATTAGCCCATATTGAATCATAGATGTGTGATGCCTTCCATACCATGGGAAGTTAGGAAATATCATACTGTGTGATCAGCTCTCAATTGTCATGAATGGAGATGAGAATATGTAGACTGCATGTTTAAATTTAAAACTGAGGTAAATATATGTGGCTGGAAAGAAAGCTTGGGGCCTAAGACTCTGCCTCGCAAACAAGGACCCAAGTTTGAATTCCAGACCCACGTCAAAACGTCAGGCAGAAGTGGGGACAGCCTGTACTTCTGGCTGTGGAAGTCAGAGCCTGGGAAACCCCAAAGCAAGACAGAAAGGAGGTAGAAGCAATCCAGGATGATTTCTGAAGTCACTCTTAGAGCTCCACAGACACACACACTGTCCTCTGATACACATGGCACGCGCGCACGCACACACACACACACACACACACACACACACACACAGGAGCACATACGTACCAAAAAAACAAAACCTTGCTTCAAAAAAAAAAGTTAGGTAAATATAACCATCTATTACCCTAAATTGTATTGACTTAGCTTAAAGGTATTAGAAAATAGTAAACTATTATAAGTTATTAATGCTTTTTTAAAAAAAAAAGATGTGTATTTTTCTTGCTAATTAATTATTAATTTTGGTTGATGGGGACAAAATAAAATGTTTAGGAATTCAGAAATGCATAAATTCTTACAGTTAAAAGAACAGAGCACTTCTTTTTCCAGAGCTGGTCATCAACCTAAGCATTGTACTGGAAGCCACACCTCCAGCCCGATAGAACCGTTATATTCACTGAGAGCTTTTATAAAGTTATTTTGATGTAGACATTTTAAAAACCTCAAGGTGATGGTTGGTCATTTTGATAGCTTAATGTGTATCCTTCTTTTTCAATCACTCAGGGAGACGAAGAAGCGAGCCTTGGTCTCCCCGTCAGCCCCTTCATGGACCGCGCCTCTCCTCAGCTCGCCAAACTCCAGGAGTCTTTTATCACCCACATTGTGGGGCCCCTGTGCAACTCCTATGACGCTGCGGGATTGCTGCCGGGTCAGTGGATAGAAGCAGAAGAGGAGGAGGATACCGAGAGCGGTGATGATGATGATGGTGAAGAACTGGATACAGAGGATGAAGAAATGGAAAGGAATCTGAATTCCAGTAAGTCTGCAGAGACTGTAACTTGTTCAGTGCTATTAGCCGCAAACGTCTGTCTGAGTTCGTGGGTTCAGCTCTTCGTGTCTTGCACACACATTTAGTCGGTGTGACTTGAGCAGCTGTCTCTGAATGTGCAGACTCAGTAATCGTGTTCCGAGGAACTGCTGCTCGCAGGCTGAGCTTTAACTGACTAGTGACAGCGGCAGATCTGAAGATGCTGCCCCAGCTCTTCAGTGGGCTCGCCCCGCCCTCCCCAAACAAGATGGGGTTCCCTCCTCTGAACAAATGGGTGGTAGCGAGTTCCAGCAGCTCGTCTGCTTGTCTCACCACTGCCTAGACACGTGCCCGAGCCTCAAGACAGCGGAGAAGCACAACTTCCCAGCAGCCAGGTAACCAGCCCTTCACATGGGCGTGGGAAATTAACCGAAGCGAGGGAAGGATAGGAAAGCACAGTTCCTGGCTCTAAGGAAAAAACAGGATTTTTAATATTAAGAATTTTAGCTATCAAACTATAGTGCCATATTTTCTAAGTAAGACAGTGTGGATAAATGGGGGGAAAGTTGCCTTTGTAATTGTGAATGAAATGTTACTTTCTGATTGTTTTAAGTAAAGCTTATTTAAGGGAAGCTTAAATTATTCCTAGACAGACTTCTTTTCTAAGTATGCTTCAAATCAGCGCAGGGAGGACAGAGCGAGCAGTCTCACCTAAGGAAAGCAGTGTCTTAAGACCCTGCCCTCGCACCGGGCTCCTCAGCAGGCTCCATGCGTACCTGTCCTCCCCCCACCGTGTCACACACAGGCTTTATACTTAGGGGGCACAGCAGACAATAGTGTCTCACAAACTTTGGAGTGGTTGACCGTCTTCAATAAGTGATATTCACCAAATGTTAGTAATTGAGTTTAAGTGCATAGAAAGCCATCGAAAACTTCATTTTCAACTTTGGATTGTTGTGAGTTTCATCTTCAATTTCAGCACTCTACTCCCCCCACCACAACCCAGTTTTCTCTAGTCCACTTTTCTCTTTTATTTTCACGTGTAACAGAATATCAGGTAACATTCATTTTTCCATTTATGTAGATTATTTGAGTATCGTGTGATCTCCATGATTCAGGGATTATTTTTATATTACTGTTCTCATTTATAAATTTAGCATTTATATAACGCTTAGGATGTAGTGGGCACAGGGTCATTTATTTTGTGGACTGTTGGGTCCTATGTGCAGAGTACAGGATGTTTGCTTTAAATTCACAGAGCCGCACAGAAGGAAAGGCCGACAGCGAGTCTTCTGCCCGCTGATGCAGCACCTCACTGAAAACCACAAGATGTGGAAGGAGGTAATAGAGGAAGAAGAAAAGGGCAAAGCCGAGGGGAGTGAGCTGCCGGTGGAGAGCGCGTCCTTACCTCAGGCAGATGAGATTCAGGTCATTGAAGAGGCAGATGAAGAGGAGGAGCAGCCGCTTGAATAACAGCAGTCTGCTGCCGGGCCCGGAGGCCTTGCCAGGGCCAGGTCTCAGCTCGGACGTTGGCACGGGCAGACTCTCGTCCTGCGAGGACCCTTGCTGTGCTGGCAGCGACTCGTATGCCCTGTGCCCACGTGAACTAGAACCAGCTCTCAGCCTTAGTCCGACTCCTTGGGAAGCGCTTCAGCCCTCACTGCTGTGTAGCCTCTGCGCCCCGCTGCTTCGCAGGGTGCTGGGTTTTCCTGAGGAGGGAGCCCGGGAACTCAGAACTCAGGTGACTGCAGTTTTAACACACCGTGATGCTTTTATGAAAACAGGATTCATCTAGTATTTCCAAATGTGTCTTTTTTTTTGAGAGGGGATGGGAGTCTGTGCCTAATCCAAAAAGGAATCCATTGTGGCCTTTCTGCTCAACGCAGCGCACTTCAGTACGGTTCTCCCAGCTGGATTTATCCTTGATGGACCGAGGACCTTTGTTATATTTAACAAAATCCGGGTGCATCGATTTTTGATGCTTTTTATCGTTGTTCCAATCTACTGTGTGTTTTATTTTCTGCTTAGAGTTCAGGTTTGCTATGGACTACAGAAGTCTGAATTCTACTCTTACTGTGTTCCATGGCTGAATTTTAAAAGGGTTTAATAATGAAGGAACTTTAATTCTTTAATCAGAACTGTTATTTTATTCTTGCTCAGGATTAGTATTTTTTAAAATTTAGTTCTTATAAATACAGTATAAATTTTCCAAAAGAAAAAAACTGTCTTAATACTGATGTTACACTTTTATGAAATTAACATCATTTTCTCTAATTCTAGATGGAATTGAGACTAAATTTAAGCCAAGGAAAAGGAGGTATCTGTCTTTAGCCTTAATGCAAAATGAAATGAAGCTAATCCCATAAGATAAAGAACAAATGCAATAATACTGAGCTTGACAGGCTCATTCATTGACTAAATAATTGAAATTTTAGTTATCTTTAGACCCATACCTTAGCTGTCTTGGGTCTAGTGACAATAAAGTTGACCTTTATCTTTTTCTTAACTTCTTTCTGCCTCAGGAATACAGAAGGAAATGACCTTTGCCGTTCAGTAATCCTACAGCCTAACTGGAATACTGACATCTGAGTAAAGCAAAGATGGCGATTTGCATTTGGTTTTTATATAAAGCTCTCAATAGTTAAGTAAATAATTTCACATGAATGCATATAAATAACTACCTTGTGAGGAAAACAGTGAAGGAAAAAGGTCACATTCACAATGTTCTTAAACATGTTTATGGAGGTGTGCCCTAATTGTGAGAGGAAAAAGGTAAAAATTAGTCAAAATGATACTGATGGGAAACTGCTACCTTTCTTTATTCTTCAAACTATAACCTGTTTTGGAGCCATGCAACTTAAGACAGTAAAGAATTAGTTTCCACAGTAGTGTGATGTTGGCAGTTTCTTACCTAGAATATCTGATTTGTCTGAAAGGTAGCAGTTAAAGAGCTATTGAGATGTTGGGATGTTTGGTCCTACAAGTGTCAGAATATTTAATGAATCACTAAGCTTTATTTATTAAACATGTGGAGTGCTAATTCCCTTTCTGCCACTTTTGCTACCGTTGCCACACCATTTGTAAATTGGTCCCACTATATTTTACTGAGAAATAAAATTTTAACAGATAATTTATTGAGTTTGCACTTAACCTTGTGACTATATTTATCTGAACTACATTTTTTATATTCTACACAAATATATTTCCACTATTGCTTCCTTTCCTGCAGAACACAGTATAGAGATGTATGTATGTAAGTTCATACCAGGTAAGGCACCTATAATGAGAATCGAATTTCTATGCTAGTTATGCTATTTTTCTTGTGATAAAAATACTATCACTGGAAACTCTTTTGAAAATAATTCTTAAATTATCTAACCCTTGTTTAATAAACATCCATGATCTAAAATACCTAACTCAAAGAAACTTAAAAAACTAAGCTAAACTAAAAAGGGTTCATGATTAAAATGAATGAGAGACTGTATTAAATGCACTCAGTTCTATTAGGTGAAATCTGATTGAATATGAGACTAAATTAAAGACAGTTCTATTAGGTGGAATCCTGTTTCAATGTAGACAAATTAAATACACATAATCCTGCCGGATGGACTCTTCCTTAATGCTTCTCATGAGTCATACAACTGTCTCTTGGAAAGGTGCTGAAGGTTAAAGGCAGGGCTGCCAGCACACATACGATCACTGTACCACTGAACCATACCTCCCGCTCGCATTGCAGGTTCTAGTAAATGAAATTCACTTTTATTATATTTTGATCCCGTATTTGCTATTATTATGTTGTTGGTATTAGAAATATTTAGCACTATAAATGTCTTAGCTTAATAATTTCTTTCTTCATAAAAATATACTTTTTAAATTTATTTTATTACTTGCACGTTGCTTCTTGCTCTTTTTCCTATGACTTTCCAGGTGTTGTGGGCAGCGTCTATTTATTTTCATGAGATTCTGACATTGCTTATGTAGCCAGGGATTCTGTCTCTGTCTGTGTCTCTGTCTCTCTCTGTCTCTGTCTCTCTCTCTCTCTTTCTCTCTCTCTCTCTCTTCTTTCCTCTCCTCTCCTCTCCTCTCAGTAGGTCACATCATCTCACAGAAACAAACGTGAGGAATGAGACACATGGAGCCTGCTGTGGTTTCCATTGAGATCACCAGGCTCGTCTGAGCCGTGCAGATGTCACTCAGAGCTACGACAGGCAGAGCAAGGATGAAGGTGACTTTCCCTGGGAGCATGAAGAAGTCGGCACCTGCAGAGGTCAGAGGTCAGGACAAGAGACACCTCTCCACCGGAGATGCCAGAGAAGGCAAAAGAGACTTAGGTGGTTGAAACTGTAAGAGAAGGCAGTTCCTGACGAGAGTGGCAGGTAGTGAACTGCCCTGAACACTACACGTTCAAGCATCAACTCCAAAGGAGAGGGGAGCCGATGTGTTAAATCTGAATGTTTTATGAAGATCATTCTGAGCAGGTGTTAGAGACTATGAGACCATTGGTTTGGACAGAACTCTGGCCTTTGGTCCCAGCAAACAGACCAAGTCAAAATGGAGTCTGTCTTGTAAAATACCACATGGTCACACTGAAACATTAAGAAAAACAAACAAACAAACAAACAAAATAAAATTCCCCCAGACTGTTTTTTGTGAAAAGCAGGAGCCCTGAGTCCACGTGAGCGAGCTCAGTGCGATCAGGAGTTCGCAGTTCTGTTCACCAAGCAGAACCTGTCACCATCCTGCCTTTTCTCACTGTGTAGAACCTACTGTTCCGCCACTGTCGGGCGGAAGCTGCCCTCCATTTTATAGGGCGGCGGGTGCTCTGATTTATGTGTTACAAATAAGAGCCCACGAGACCACTAATTAAATTATATCTTTTTGACAGTTCTGATTTTTGTCTTTTGGTAGAATGGGAGAGCCGCACACAGGCACAGGGAGCTCTGGATAAGGGAATAAATGGTTTTGAGATTAGGCTGCAGAGTCAGTTTCCTTGACAATTAGCCAGCTGTCGTGACAAGGACGATGGAGAGGGCACTGCCAGGTTGGACTTGTCTGCCATTAAACTACACAGAGTTCACTGGGGAAGGAGGGTTTTGGATATGGTGGAAGGTGAAGAGAGGAATTCACACTGGAGGGACCTGAGCGTGTTGGATTGACGCAGTCTACTGCCCTTCATAGAGGCCTGGAGTTCACAAGAGAACTGGATTCACAGTCAAAGGCAAACATTGGATGAGAACTACAGGTAGAGTCAGATTGTACCTTTCCTTGGAAGAGTAACAAGAAAACAGGCTAGGTTAGGACTGCGAGGAACACTAACCTTTAATGACAAGAGAGGAAAAGGAGACCTAAGAGTAAGTGACTCCAAAGGTCAGAAGAACAGGAACATAATTGGTAGAAAAGTCAGAAGAAAAGGAACATAAATCGGTAGAAGCCGAAGTGTATCTTTCAAGAAGCAAGTCTGAGGTATGCATGGGCTACAGGGAGATACTCTGCCTTAAACAACAAAGTGTGATCAGAATGTATCAGAGATAAGAAGTATTGTCTGAAAGATACCAGTAATACTGTCTGGAAATGTTTCCACTGATTTTAACAATAGGGACATAACTTCTGTCGCTTGCAAGAAGAGTTTAATTGGAGTACTGAGAGAAAAGCTAGACGACATAGGTTGAAACGTGTTGGAATCTCACCCACAAGGTTGACGACAGGTGCTCTGAACTCACTGTGCTCCTGGACACGAGAGAAATCTGCAAGGGCTGCAGATTTGTTGCAGATTACACACCCGAGAGCTAAATGCTGTCATCCAAGTCAGTGTTACTCAAAACCTGAGCCGAAATGAGTTTAAACTTTAGACTACCATGAGATGAAGAGTAGAATCTTACTATTATTAAGATGCAGACCTCAAGGAAGCCAAGGTGATCTCATCAGCCATCCCCGCTCCCAGCCAGTGGACACACAGTAGCTAATTAAAGGGAAAGGCAGTCTTTATATTACTATCAATTAAGGAAGAATTCACGACCAAAGATTACTTAACAGTTAGTTTCTGATGCCCAGATGTTTGGTCAAATGTTAATGTAGATATTGCTGTGAAGGTATTCAGCCACGATTAACATCTATAAGCTTACTTTAAATGATGGAAATTACCCTGCATAATATGAGTAGTCCACATTTGATCAGTTCCAGACCTTAAGAGCAAAAACTTGGTGCTTTCCAAAGAAGGAATTCTGATTCAAGACCACCACAGAAATCTCCACCTGGGTTGCCAGCCTGCCTTCCCTATTTCAGACTCGAGACCATAAAATATTAGTGATTCCCTAAGATTTTTGGCTTCCTGAACTGCTCCTCAGATTTCAAACCCCACAAATATATAAACCAACTTCCTACAACACAAAAATATCATAGGAATAAAAACCTAGAAGACTTGCAGATGGCGCCCAGCACCTCCCGAGGAAGCAGCTGTGAGAAGAGCAGCTGCAGATGCGCCAGTGCAGATGTTCGGTGGAATAAAAGTTGCAGCGGCAAAACTTAGCGGGCTGTAGGAGGCACAAACTCATTAGGCGTCCGTAGGCGGGACAATGCTTACAAAGTGGAGAACACAGGACAGCAAAGAGACGTGGTGGCAGCTGAGCAATGAGATGGTGCAGCTGGCAGACACGCACAGAGCTTCGCTCCTTTTCCTTTTGCTCTCACTGCTTCCTCTACTCCTCTCCTCCCCAGCCCCCCTTGTCTCGCTGTGTCCTGTAGGCTCCTCCACAGGACCGCCACTGTGTTACCCAGGCTGGTCTCCCTCATGATCCTTCTGCCTCAGCCCCCCAAGTAGCTGGTATGTGCCCAGCTCTCAACGGAATTTTGGAAATACGCATGTGAACCATATAGAGTTCTGAGGAAACGCAGAGAATCATCCAGCAGGTGCATAGCAGACACCCTTAGCCTGTACTTCCTGGGAAAGGTCGGTCTTCAGAGTGTTTCTTGGAATCTCCTGGGGAGAGGAGGAGGTGAGCTGCTGTCTGTTGACTACACGTGAGTCAGGGACACTTTTTACATGGTCTCTGGGAGAAGATCTAAGATAAAGATAGTTAAGCGGTTAGGAACAAGGGGTGAAGCTATATTATTATCTAAACAAACTAAAAGTAGCCACTTCACTGGGCTTACGGAACCAAAAATTTTCCACAAGTATATGGTGATCAAGTCCTTAAGGACTTTGTGTAGTTTAGGAGTTCATGAATTTTAGCTTAACTTTTTAAAATTATGTGTGTTACCAAACTTTGAAGAACTCTCAAGAGTATAAAAACAATCTATAAAGCATCTAAATGGGAAAAGTAAGAAAACAAATGACAAAGAGTAAACCAAGAAAAGGAAACAAGAAAAGGAATCATGACGATGGAAACAAAAAAGGTAGGAACAAATTCAGTCAACAGCTGTTAGTTGTTTCTTTAAACTCCCGCCACTATTACACTGTTGTTCTCCTGTTGCCATGGTGATTTTTATTGCAACTTGCAGATCTCATGAGTTGACAAGGCCTGTGATTATTTCTCTTCCCCAGTAGCTTCTGCAACACTCCTTGGTACTGTGTAAGCTGTCTAGCAAGGAGGACGTTCTCAGACCAGTTCCATTTGATGTATTCTGCCCATGTTCTGTGATCCATTTGTGTTGCATCTTCAGTAATAAGGTCTTACTGATGGTTATTTTGGAGAGCAACCAAGAGCAATGGCAAAAGCCTATATTGTTTGGGACTTGACCAACATTTTATCATTCCTGTTACTTCTAGTTTATCTATTGTCACTGGGTATTAAGTGGATCAGCTCTGGGCTTTTCTTTTTCTTTTTTTTTTTTTTTAACCCCATTTTCCTCACTCTCTGCTCCTCTGTATAGGGGCTGCCCTGTTCCTTTTTTAGAAGACATTTTGACTTATTAGCATATGGGCTACCTCCCACAATCTTAGAGTTTTTCTATAATCCCTCTGTCCCTCCTATATCCCATCCCCTCATAACACCACTAGAAGGAACAAATTTTAAAATATGTATATCCATACTATAACTACACTTTATTTGCAAAAAAACCCAGTGATTATCAGAGTTAAAAGATAGGGCCTGGCAAGATGTTCAGTGGGTAAGACTGCTGACACACTTATGTTACTGACAGTAGTACATTTAAAATATAAAAATAGGCTGGAAAGAAACAGTGGGAAAAACATGTAAAACAAATGCCTAAAGAAATCTGAGTTGCCTATACAAGGTTAAGTAAAACAGAAATTTAAGGACAAAACTATATGTATACTGTTGAAAGCTTTCTTTTAAGAAGCATCAAGGGCCTGGAGAGGTGGCTCAGGGGTTAAACCTCTGCCTTGCAGGCAGAAGGAAGGTCCTGAGTTCGGATCCTAGACCCCACGTATAGATGTCGGTCGGAAGCGGGGATGGCCTGCGTTTCTGGTCCTGGTAGGATGGAGTCTGTGAATCCTGGGACAGAGTAAACAAGGAGGAGGTGGAGGTGGTCCATGGTGATTCCTGAATTCGCCTGTGGTTCTACACACACACACACACACACACACACACACATACACACACGCATAATTGAATGAATAAATAAATAAATAAATAAATAAATAAATATAAAAATAAAAAACATCAAACATGTATATAATACAAGAGTTTTAAAGTACATAAAGTTGACAGAACTACAGAAAAATGGCAAATCTATATACATTATAATCTGAGTGAAAAATTTAACACATAGGTTTAACAGACAAGAATCAAAATATAAATAAGTAAAGCAATTGGTTGTCAGATTGCATTTTCTTTCCCCTTTAAAAATATCCGTGGAACCTTTACTAAAGTTATTAAGTCTCAACTTCCCAAGACTATGATCCAAAAACATCTGACAAGACACTGACAGTAACAGCAGCACAACAACCCTGAGCACTGTATGCACAGGGTTAAGAAATGACACCCAAAGAACTCGAGTCAAAGGTGAGTAGAGTCTAAACCTCAGAAATGAGTGATAAAATGCCAGGGCTGCTAAAACTCATGACTCTAGTGACTGCAGCACTTGAAAGTTATCTTGTCAAATATTTAAATAAGAATGGCTAATAAATTAATGAGCTAAGAGTTAACACGAAGAAGTCAGGACATTCCGGGACAGTGAGACAGCGGAGCTGGTAAAGGGGCTGCATGAAAACTGCACTTGAGTTGGATTCCTGGAAATCCACAAGGTGGGAACTGATGCCAGAAAGTTGGCCTCTGCCCTCTGCCTTTTGCCCTCTGCCCTCTGCCCATGAGCTTCAGCATGCATGTGTGCAATGCCTCCCTTTCTCTATCTCTTTAAATAAACATTTTTTAAAAAGAAGTCAGCAAGTTAACAGAATGTAAAAACAAATATGCAATTAAAAATAGGATCCATTATTGAAATACAAAATGAAGGCATTGTAAAGAAAAACAACCTCCAAAACTAAAATAGACCAAGCTGGCAATTGTTCAAGATGAGAAAGTTTAAATATTGATAATAAGGAATGAAAACGATCTGGGTTAGGATGATGACAGAATATTCTGAACAATTTTAATGCCATTAAGTTTGAAAACTTAGATACAAAGGAAAATTCCTCGTGCATATGAAAAGCTGTGGCGAAAACACTGAGAGTTTTTATGAATGGAATGAGGAGCCCATTGGAAAGAAAGACAAGCTCCTGGCCACCGCTCCAGCTGGGCCAGAATGGGAATATGGCGAGCTTCCACCTGTGGTAGCCAGGACAGGTAGTTATAATACACACCGTACCTTGTACCTGGGAAGCCAAGCTGCATGTCAAGAAGCAACCAAACAGGGCAGACAAGTCAGCTCTGCAGAAAGTTCACGGGAACCTGGCAGCCTGCATTGATTCCTAGCGCCCGTGCAGGAAGAAGACAGTCACTTCTGAAAATTGTCCTCTGACCTATACCCACGCATCCCATGGTTCTCTCTCTCTCTCTCTCTCTCTCTCTCTCTCTCTCTCTCTCTCTCTCCTTACTCCTGGCTCTTAGTAATATAAATAAATAAATTTTTAAGTTACCAAACTGATTTCCCCTGAGTATGGAGATTCCTTTTCTGTCCTTCTATTAGTCACACAAGTAGTGATTCCAACTCTGACAAAAGTTTCTCCCCCCAGTTTTTTTTTTGATACCTTATAATTAATCAACAGTTCACACAATTCAAATTGCCATCTTGCTTTCTTTGGAACACTGATGGAGAGCTACCAAAACTGGTGTCTCCTGAATCATAATTCCTCAGACCCCAAATAAGGTTGCTTTTGGCACACAAAAATGGTGTGCACCTGTTACCCCAGTATTCAGAAAACAGAAGCAGGAAGATCACAAGTTCAGGACCATCTGGTCCTCAAGTTCTACCTCAAAAGTCATTTTTACTTCTGTAAGTTTCTGGGTTTGGATTTATTAGTACACTAGTGAAGTAAAGGTTGTCAAAGAAAAAGAGAGAAATCTCAAGTAAACCCACAGTCGCAAATACAGTAATAAAGAAGTTGCATCAGCAATTAAAATATAACTTTTCCCAACACACACACACACACCTACACACACACACACACACACACACACACACACACACACACACACACACACAATGATTTCATGAGCAAGCTATTTTAGATTGTGTACAAAGTCATACCACTGAATTTAGGGGAAGGTTAAAATTCAGAATTATCACACATCAGTATCCAAATTTTCAACCACATTTCTATTTCACAGGACAGTACAAAATTCTGCCGTGACTAGTTTTTTTTTTTTTTGGTTGGGCAGGGAGTCTCTTAAGCTCAGATCTCAGAAGTCACTTCATCAGAAGACATCTCATGCAGAGTCTCAATTCCCTGTTGGGGCACCCTATTCTTCCATGGAAACCCAAGAAGGGAAATCAGTTGATGTCAGAGGGATCGTGAAGTGTGTGTCTGGTTGTCAAGGCTTTATCTAGGCTTGTTATTTCTGAGTAGCTATGAGCCACATATTTGTACACAAGACCAGGCAGACAGTATGAACTAATGAAGCAGATTGTTACCATTTTATAATTTCTCCAGAAAACCTGAAAGTTCAGATTTTATAAGAAATACTGATTTCAAGCATTCACTTAAATCTTTACGTTGAAATATTTTATTAGCCAATTCCACATATTTCAGAAAAAAATAGTATTCTCTATTCGTGTAGAGGCACACTTGCATTAGACGATAACTTGCAAGGAACATTTTTACATTAAAAAATGAGTCTGGGAGCTGTCAGACAGCTCAGTCCAAGGTTTTCCTTGCAGACACGAAGATGGGAGTTGAGTCTCTGGAAGTCACAGTCTCTGTGGCTGTGCATGCCTGTAAGCCCACAGACGGCCCTGGGGCTCACTGACCAACGAGACCCCAAAAAGCAAGGTGGAGGACCCCAATGCTGGCCTCTGCCCTCCACATGTGCTCCCATCCCTGCCTACACAAATGAGTACAGTTTGTAAGTTTTTGAATATCTGTATAAAAATACTCTCCCACAAAGTGCACGAGCGTAAACCCATCAGGATAATTCACAGCACTGTCAGCACCAAGCATCTGGCTCTGCCACGGGGGCCCCTGTCCAATCACAAGCCCTGCCCCCACACTAAATAACAGAAACTTAGCTTTTCTGTCTCCAGGTGTCTCCACTCTGCAGTGACGGTTCCCTCGGCCAACGCGCTGTCTCCCTCAGTATCTTGGACATACCGCACCCTCGTCTGGTTGCTACTGTCCCCACTGTGAGACTGGCTCCTGTCTCTCTCTTACCCCTTCAAGGGTTGGTCTGCTTATTTTACGTGGCATGCATTGTGCATCTGTATCTCTGACTTGATGTCTTTCTAGCTTTCTCATTCTTTCTCTTCTGTGTTTTCAACCTCAGCACTGGGGTAGCAGAGACAGACAGATTCCTTGGTTTCCCAGGCGGGCCAGCCTGGGCTAATTGGTAAGTTCCAGGTCCCAGTGAGAGATTCTGTCTCGAAAACACAAACCAAAACAACAAAATGAGCTGGAGAGACAGCTTAGGTGTTAAGACTCTGCCTTGAGAGCAGAAGGTCTTAATAATAAGTCAGATCTTAATATTATAGTCCAAGTCCTTCTCTGTAACTTATTTTCTGCTTTATTCTAGGAAGTTCCTCCTCCTTAGCTGTGCTGTCTTCTACAGAAACCTCGATTTTTACATTCATTTGGTTTATTAATTCTAGAATCTCCATTTTTCTTAGGTGAATGTCTCAATCATGTCTTTTACTTGTGGGTACCCTGGAAGCAGAAGCTGGCTGTTATTTTTATACATCTTATTGAGGGATTCTCTTAAGCAATAAGCGAGGGAGGATAGGGAGTGAAAAGAAGTCAAAGGTATCAGTGCAGCTGAACTCCTCGGCCCGACACTACAGGGTAGCACTCGGGATCACCAATGTCAACACAGTTGCCCTCTGTGACCCCAAGTGTTTGGGGACCCATATTCCTCGCTTGTCAGGTGAACCTAGGGACTTTCAGGAAAGCTGATCCTGTCTGCTGCGGACCATTCTCTGGGGAAATGCTGGGCAGCTATCGTTCCGGGAAAGGGTGGGGGAGAGCGGGTGTGCATGGACCACCCAGCAAAGGGGACAGAGCACGGGAGGCCCACGTGCCCAGCATGTCAGCACGGCCACTGCATAGAGCAGCTGGTGTCTGCTCTGGCCTCCTGATGGTCTCTGTTAGCTGTCGTTTCTCTTAGGTTCAGTCAAGTATCTGGTCTCCTTGAAACACCTGATACTGACCTACTGAGAGGCGCTGCTTGGTGCTGCCAGCGGTTGCTGGGTCGCTGGCATTAGAGTAACAGGCATTGCAACATGAATGGCCTGATGCCAGTCAGAGTGCCTGGGGTTAACTGGGCACTGTCTGCCTTTAATCTGAGGATCTAGTTTTGGGGCTCCCTTCACAGGCTATGGTCTCTCATATTTGCTCTACATCTGCCATAAACTAGGCTTCTCGGCTGATTTCCCAGCACTAAGGGAAAACAATATTGTTTCAAGCTCACGTCTCTATTTCCTGTCCTGTTAGATATGGCACCGTAATTCTTATCCGTGCTATACGACCACTCATGGCCCCTTGAAGCCTTCATCTCCAACACCTTAAAACATTTGGGGGGGCTTTTAAGACGTGACTAAGTTGTTGTAATAGTTACTCTTCACTGCTGCTGTGAGAGAGCATTCAAAGTCAAGCAGCTTAAGGGAGATGTATTCAGCTTACAGTCCCAAAGGGGAGAACAGTCTCTCATGGCAGAGGCGACATGACTGGTGGTGAAGCTGGAGGCAGCTGAGTCACTGTAGACATCCTGGAAGCTCAGAGCTGCTCAGTCCAGTAGATCATGGGTGACAGCTGAAGACTGGAGGATTCCTGGAGAGTCGAAGCAGCAGAGAGTCTCTTCAGAGTCTTCTGTTCTACGGTTCCTTTTATCTGGTCTGCTACTGAGAGGGTCCGATCACATCTAGGGCTGGCCTTGAACTGCACATCCTGCTGCACACCTCTTGAGTATGTGTGCTACTGTGCCCAGCTCTAATCTTTTATTTCTTGCCTTTAACCTGCCATCTATGTATGTCTTCTAATCATTTGGTCCATAACTCAATTCTTATGGTTTTTAAAAGGCAGGACATGACCATTTACATTTACTCCTGTGACTGTAAGGACTTCATCCATTCATGTCAGTCATGACCTTTTCAGGAAGGTTTGCATCTTTGATTCAGTGCTCACTTTATGTATCTTCAGATCCTCTTTTTATAGTATGTTTTTGTTCTATTAATAATAAAAACTGGGTTTGTGCCTAAATTTTGTTCATGTCCAAGTATTGAATTTAGATAATATAGCCCTTTTTGTGCTTTTAAGTATGCTTACATGTCTACAAAATAACTGTAAGTTTTAAAATACAGATGATCTCTGATTTAGAATGTTTTCAATTTTAATTTTATAAAAGTGACTTGCATTCAGTAAACAGCATATTCTTATACAAGCCACTGGTAAGTGTATTTGCTCTGAGGCTCCTACAATTCGTAAACCAAGGACATGGGCTTTTGGTTTACAACTTTACAAAATTTATGCAAGTATGTGTTCAGAAATAATTTGCCTTCTTTTGTCTTGGTGTAATTAGTAGAGTAATCCATCATTCCCAAGTGTACTGATTGCCCAATCACCCTGCGTATACAGCAGGTTTTTGAATTCATTATCTTTAAAAAACAGTACAGACTTATGGAATTGCCAAGAGTCTTCTGAAAGGTAAGATGAATCTTTGAGCTCTGTTTTAGAAAGAAGAGATGGCAGGGAAAATGTAATGTTTTCACCTGCAAAGACTCAATAATCATGCATCATTTTATGATGATTATATGTTGTAATTTCTTATGGAAGTGAGTGCTAAGGATGGGGCTCAGGTGTCACAGAGACCCGTGTTTATAGGAAGACACCTGCAACACGATGCGCAGTGCTGAAAGAGCTTGTGTTAAGTGCACTGCTGAATGCCCTGCAGTCCAGGCTCATGTGTTTGGCGTTTCCAGTTCCTCTTCAGTTCTGGGCTGGTATCACAGACTGAGATCAAATACCTGATCAGAAAGGACTCAGTAGGCAGAGCAAAGCCTCCCAGGATGGAGCCATCGTAACTGGCAAGGCATGAGCGGAGCCTCACTATAAGTAAGTAGCTCACTTTAGTGTACCCAGGACCCTTAGCATCTATGCAACAGCTGCACCTCGAGTTCCTCAGCAGAGACGGCTAAGTAGGAATCACAGAACTTAGAAAAATATCACACTAAGGCTTGTTATTGCTCAGTACTCTTTTTAACAAACGTGAGTTCATTTGGCACTAGGAAACTTGCCTTCCACGCGCCATTACTGATCAGATTGGTCAAGGCGATAGCCTGAAAACATTCATGCATTGTCAGCGTCTTTTAGCACAGAGGAGGTAGGCCTGGGGCTGCAGGGTCATGCCTAACCTGGGCTTCAGATTCGGAACTAGCTCATGCGGAAAATGCAAATGAAACCGCTGAAGCAATGTCGTAAAAAACAAGAACATTTCCATCCGAGCCAGCTGTTCTCCAAGGCAATGTCTTCTCCCTGAACGGAAAGGCACAGGCAGCGCAGTTTAAAGAGCTAATATTTACTGAAGTTAATATCTAACATTTGAATGCCATTCACGAAATTTAGGATTTAAAGACGGTCAGAAGATGCTTCCTAAAAGGATTCTCTCCAGTCCCAAAAGATGGGACCAGCAGTTCCTCTGCCTTTGCTTCCTTATGTCAGATCACGGACTCTTGTAAAACTTGGGTCCCAGTTTTGACGTCCTTTGCTAACACAATGCCACGGGGCCCAAGATTCACTACGGAAGATCTAATGTGGGACGTGACATTCTAAACATCCTATATGTCCTGTGCATCCAAGAGAGAAGCCCATTTCAAATGACCAAATGCATTCTCTTCTCAATGACAAGGAAGATTTTGGAGTCCATTTTCCAAGACTGTTATCTATGCCCTGTTTAACAGGAAAAAGCAGTATTTCCTGGCCGGAGATGACATAAAACAGTGGGCGGCAAAAAGGCTAGTCTTCTAGTTTTACTTAAAGTTGTCATCTTTCCTTTCTCTGAGTTTCTGTTTCTTGAGTTTCTCTGACACATGCTATTGACTTTTTGCTTTAGAAATTTGATTACAACCCTCCAAATGTTTCAGAAGTAGCCACAGCTTCTAAATAATTTAACTTTACTTAACCAAAGTTTTAATGAGGTAGCATTCCTTTAATCAAACTATTCTTTCTCCATTCAGTATTGTGATATCTAGATCAAGATGTTCCAAATGAAGATGTTGTACATGATAAATCCTCATTATACTTTAAAGTTGTTTACCTATGAATATTCTCTTACCTAGAGAAAAGGGAATCAAAGCTTCCTTTTTGATAAAATGTCCACTGCTGTCCAAAAATCGCTCAGGACAGAATACGTCTGGGTCTTTCCAGTATTTTTCATCAAAATGTACAGAATAAAGGTTTGTAATTACTGTTGTGCCTTTAGGAATTGAATAACCACGTACGACTGTGTCTTCAAAGGTTGCATGGAAAATCCCCAGTGGAACGATATTACAGAATCTTAAAACCTCATGTAACACTGCTTCAGTGTAAGGCATTTGGCATTTGTCCTCCCAAGAAGGCCTTCGATTGGGGCCCAGAATTAAATCAATCTCTTTATGAACTTGTCCTGTCAGGGAAAAGTGTTCAAGTTTATATACAATTCTTCAAATCATATGCAAAATAATTTCTTGGGGGGAGGGGTAGAACAAATGATAACCTATGATCAACCAGCAGAATATGGGTCCGTCGAGATTTGTATTTTTCGTTACCTGGGGATTGAATGAATTAACGATGTATCTTTTATTAATTGTAGCCAAGGCTCTGGATAAGTCAATAAAAAGGATTAAAAACAAGAATGAGAATAGTATCACTCCTACAAGGAAAATCGTGACCCCTAACACCTGAAGGAGAAGACCTGGAGCCCAGAGCCCACCTCTGCCACGCCCAGACACTCAGTCTTGTCATTTACAAAGCAGACTTGAAACCTACTTCTGGTTTTAATTCTTTTTTAAAAAGGGCTTTTCTACATAGTCCAGGCTGGCCTTGAACTCAACATGTAGTATCTGCTGACCTTGAACTAAAGATCTTCCTGCTTGAGCCCCTGAGTGCTGGGTTTATAGGAATGTACTACAGCAATAAACTCATTATTCATGTCCGACCTTCAGATAGTTTCTCTTCATTTTCTCTTATGGTTTGAGATACTTAATTTGAAAAGTCTCTATAATTATGACATATTTCTCTTCTTGATTAGCAGTCAGAATTCCTAAAAATGCTTATACACTGCTACGCATCTAGACCACATGTGGAGCCTCTACGCAAGAACAGAGCGGAGAGCACCCTTACCTTGGATGTTAGGATAAAGGGCCATGAGAAGCATCGCCCAGCGCAGCACATTGGTTGTAGTCTCAGTTCCAGCTATGATGAGCTCACCCACTGAGAAAATGAGATTTTCCTTGGAGAAAGTAGAAAAAGGGTCACTTTGACCGAGATCCATTTCATCCAAATACACATCAACAAAGTGCCGAGGCAAATGAGGCTTTCTGTTGACGGACAGCTTTTTCAATCAGCTGAGAGAGGAAATCATAGACCACATCAGCGTTTCTAAAGAGCTGCTGATGCTTTCCGAAGGGTAAGAGGCCGATGACCGGAAAGGCGTTGTATAAAAAGACCGAGGCGCTGGCTGCCAGTTCCACGTTTTCACTAAACAGCTCGATCATGTGTTGAAAATCAGTGTCTTCATACGTGAATCGCTCTCCGAAAAGGATCAGGTTAGTAATGTTTGACACAGCATTTGTGATTAGTTGCTTGAAGTCAAACGGTTCGCCTTTGTATGTTTCAACAGCATCGATGAAATACTGGGTTTCTTCTAAGATTTTAGATTCAAAAGATTTTTGGCCACATCCAAAATAGCGAAAGCTGTTAACGGCCAACCTTCTGTGATCAATCCATCCTCGGCCATATCTGGAATTGAGTAAGCCTCAAAAATGTGTTAAGAGTACACGTCAGTGAGCATGCTCTGTACTCAGTAATCAAGAGTGTTATGAAATAAAAGGAAAATGAAAAAATTAAAAAATGGATAGTGTTTATTTTTCTAATTAAGTGGATGAGTGGATCCCATTCTATTAGCTCATTAGCCCCAGAATATTAGACTAGATTACCTACTCATAGGATTGGAAGAAAAGGCCTAATAATTCTCCTATCACAAGAAACTGTCTGGTCTTGTGTAATTAGAGACAGATGAAGTAGGGCTCTAGATAAATTTTTATTATTCAATGTTTACTTTATAGGCCTAATATACAAAAAACAAATGACTGTATGTTCTATGGGATAATTTTCTTTTAGATTAATAAACACCTATAAATCATGCTTTTTAAAGTTAGGATTTCTTTTTGAAGGAGACTAGATTTTACAAGATAAGTTTTCTACTGTTAAAGGCATATAATACCTAACAAGGTTAACTACTAGGAATGAGGGGAACCTGAATGAATTGTCTATATAGCAGAACACTCAAAATAATAAAAAAGGAAAAACACAAACTCTGAACTTTGCTAATATTGTTATTGTTTTCCATAAAAATTCCAGAATCTGTCCAGTATGTGCTGGGACACATTTGATCAGATGTAAAAGGACAGCTTCCCCTTCAACTATGCAGGGAAAAAAGCCTCACTATTTTCAATGCACATAATATGTGCTTCCTTGAAATTTCAGTTAGCACTGAGACACAGATTTACCAATGATAAAAGTTGTCACATTCTCTTGTAGATGTGAGGAACATGTAACATTCTTATTTGAAAACTTTGGGAACATTTGCACTTTTATAATTTGGAACTTATTAAAAAGTTGATCATATACAAGCTATACTGCAGCAATCTTTGTTTCCACAATCCATTCCGCCGTATTCCCAGGTGATTATTCACTTAATAATATTCATTCAAAATCAATTCCTGAAATTCTGTTCTAAAGTGTGACAGATTTATCAATGAGCAAGAGCCAGAGGTCTCTATTACATGAATTACCATTGGGAAAGACAGGCAAATGGAACGTTAAAGTAAAGAGCAAAACGGCAAGTAAAGAGCACAATTAATCAGATCAAGTGTCATGTGGAAGGAAACTTCTGAATAAAGACTTACAGAAGATGATGGAGTGAGTCACGTCAGCATTCGAGGTTTGATTATAGCAGACAGAACAGCTAGTGCAAGACACTATGATGAGAACAGGTCTTGGAGAAATGTGTGCATATGGGTCGCATATACAAGAAGGAAAAGAACACTGTTCACAACAGTGCTTCCCAGCCATGCTGTGTACCTCGGTACCACCAAGTCCTTTGACCATTCATACAGCAAGCTAATAGTGGTCTTGGCTTTCCAGTTTTAGGTAACTGAAGTTTGCTTATATTTATCAGAACTTGATTGCAATTAGCATGTAATGATCTAAGCTATTCAGTCTGCATATTACTTAAATACAAGATTCTATAAGGAACAAAAGAATCCCAATTGTATATTCTAAAATTATGTAAGATAAGGAAAGAGACTTGAACTAGTTCGGTAGCTCATTGAATATTTGAAAATAAATATACCTCCCATTTTTGTCATCTTCATGAATAGAGGCAGGCATGGTCTGTCAGCAAAAATTTCACTTTGATGAACAAGGCACTCCTTTACCACATCATAGCCATTTAGAACCACAGTCGATATGCCTCCAAGATCTAAACTGAAAATCTATGAGAAGAAAAACAAGACTCACACAGCAGAATGTATACAGAAATCCAACTACAGATGCCACATATACTAAACCTATCCTTCCCAGTATTTGCTGTTGCCCTGAAAATATAAGGATCTGTTACTTGACCTGCCATTTCAGTTCATGTTTAAAAGCTCCTATAACATTTACTTAATACTCATATTAATACTCATATTCTGCCTGTCTGGTAAATTATAAGCTCCTTAAAAGAAACTTTTCCCTTAAAAAATTTTAATTCTTCACTGAATCCTACTCAGTGCCTTAAATAAGTTGTCCGTAAATGTCTGCTATAAAGATAAATTGGTAAATTGTCAATTCCACTTGCCTTAAGGCAATGGAATCATCTTTACCGAACTTGAGTGCATTGCTTGAAAAGAATAGGATAAAAATCACTTGTTTTGGCTTTGCTAGCTATGGAATGCTGCTCTGAAAATTAAAATCACTGAAGAAGCTTAAACATCCAGAGTGAACCTCCAAAGAAATGTAATTTATGGTGCAGTGCATTCCTATTTAAGACTGCTTTAACATTAGTATGCATTCTGAGCCCTGGTGACTTCCTTTAAAAATGAAAAATAAAGCCAGAGAAATGGCTCAGGGGTTAAACCTCTGCCTCATAAGCAGAAGTCCAAAGTTCAGCTCTGGAATCCCACATAAAAACACCAGACAGAAATGGTGGTGGCCTGTATTTCCAGTCCTAAAAAGCAGAGCCTGGGAAACTCCAGAACAAAGCAAATACAAGGTAGAAGCTATCCAGAGTGATTCCTGAAGTCACCCTTGGGACTCCATAGGCATGCATGGTGCCTTCTAACACACACAGACACACACACAGACACAGACACACACACAGACACACACACACAAAATGATAAATGATTACATTCACAATGCACAAAAGTAGTGCTCTGTCAATGTTCAAGCTTTTTGTCTTTGACCACATATTTAAAATTAAAAAGGGAAACAGTGAAAAAAATAAGATTTTATTTCCAAGAAAGTTCTATAAAATACTTCCTAAAAAATCTTTGTGAAGTCTCCTACTACCTTCAAAATAGGTTATTATTTTAATTTATTTAAACAATTAATTTAATATGTTAAATGTGCAACTTTGCCAAAATTGAGAAACAGCTCTAAGATAATGGGAGATTTTTAGGCCTACAATTAGAATGAAGACCAAATGCAGTGATAACTTAAAGCATTAGTCTGGAGGTTAGTGAGCCTAGTACAAATAATTTTATACTTCACTGCATACACCCTTCTCTATTTAAAATTTTTTCTTATTACTTTATTGATTCTGAAAAATTTAAAATAGGACACTGAAAGAAAAAGCGACTGTAGTTGTGCAATAAACAAATTCCCAAGCCACAAACAGAAATGGAACGTCACAACGTACATTCCACAACACAAAGACAGACATACACAGGGACCCCACATCGTCCAAAAACTCCTTGTTTTTTGCTCTGCCCCTTTGCACTTACCAATATAGGCTAGTCCTCCTTGATTTGTAGTACACAACTAGCATGTACGATAGCACAGTTTTCTCACATGACATACCAGGAACAAAACAGTTAATATGCCACATTTCTGCCCATCAAATCAGGTCTGCTTATTCCTAGACTGTCTTCTAGCATATTCACAATGTAATTTTTAACTCACTTTAATTAGGGGAAGAGATTTAGATTACAAAAGGTCAAATATGTATATATAAAAATTTAATTTTCTATTCTATAAGAACTCACTTCAAATCATAGCTCATCTAAAAATACTGTTAAACTTGTAGGCATATTAAATCTACCTAGCTGGCTGCAGCTCAGAGGTACAGCACTTGCTTAGCATGTACCAGATCCTGGGCTTAATCTTCAGTGAGACCAAGTATAATGACCAGCACACATGATACGCACTTTACTGTTTTCGGTTATTATTGTTGTAACCAGTCAGCTGAGGAATAAATACGGTTCAGAAGTGTCAAGGGCAAATTTCATTTTCAGCGATGAATCTTTTAAAAACTGGCTTAAGCATGAACCTGCCATATAATGTAGGAGCAATTCAATCAAGAACTTGAGCACTCAGCTAAAATAAACTCAACTCTTCTATTTCCCACAAGCCCCATTCGGAACCCAACCCAGGTGCTCCCTGGGCCTGGAACTTTCGCTTAGGCTCCGCCCCTGCCTTGTGAGGGCGCAGCCACAAGGCACAGCCTCTTCCCCCTCCACTGCGCAGGCGCATGCGTGCCACGTGACGGCGCCGCGCAGGCGCAGAAGCACGCACACGCTAAAGGCGGGAAAGACCGTCGGAAGTCCCTCTCGAAGCCCTTCCTTCGCGCCAGAGGGCTGCGGGAGGAGAGGGGCGGCCTGGGGTCCGCACGGCCCGCGGCGCGGCGGGCGCGTACCTCGCCGTGCACCCGGCTCTGCTGGCGCATGTAGACGTGCGGCAGGTCGGTGGCGGCGGCCAGCGAGAGGATGTTGCCGAGCAGCGGCAGCCGCGGCGGCCCCGGGGGGAAGCCCGCCGGCCGCCTCTGCCTCACGAGCTGGCGGACCACCAGGGCGCAGAGCAGCAGGAGGAGCGCGCCCCCGAGCGCCGCCGCCGCGCACCCCCACATCGGGCCCGGTCGGGCTGGGAACCCCAAGCTCCCGCCGCCGCTGCCGGGAGGCCCGGGCGCGCCCTGAAGCCCGGCCACGCCCTCCAGCTCGACCACGCCCTCCAGCCCGGCCACGCCCTCCAGCCCGGCCACGCTCCCATTGGCCGGATGCCCCCAGGGCCCGCCCTCGCGCCGTGGCCATTGGCTCGCGCCGCGTGGCGCCCTGGGTCAGACCCCGCCAGGATCTGCCCGGGTGAGCGCCCAGCGCGGGCGCCGAGCCGGGGCGGCTGCCGGGCGCTGGTGGAACCGAGGACGACGGCAGCTGCGCGCCGGGCTGACGCGTCTCGGGCCGGGCCGGGCTGACCCGTCTCGGGCCGGACGTCTGAAGTGCTTCCGGTCCAGGAAGCGTCGCTGTCCTTGGCTGAGTCGGGCCACCCGCAGGACCCCACTAGAGTGCACGTTCCTGGGGAAAGAGACGCCCTCCTCCTCGCGTGGTTCTCTCCCGCGTGTCACTTTAAGACGCGGGGTGACTTCACCTCCCCTGACTTTCCAGCGCGCGGGATCCTCGGGCTGGTTGCGTAGTAAGCGCCGGGCCTCATCGGGACAGGTGTCTGTCGGAGTGGTCGGTTGGGCAATTTCTTGCAGCACAGGACACCGGTGCCCCGGTGCAGAGCGAAGCCGAGGGTTTACGGGCCTCCGCCTGAGTTCTGCTCAGACAACGCGTGTGTCCCGAAGCCGGTTCGAGCCCCTCTGAACCGCGGCGATGCACAGGCGATGGGGGCAGCGAGCGATGGGGGGCAGCGAGCGCCGCGGGGTCTCCGCCCGCAGAGGTCCTCCCGCGCTCGCTGCAAACACTTGGCATATTATCTAATTATTTCGTGAAATTCTTCATTCGTTTTCTGGCAGACTGGAAAAATAAACGGTGAGAGAGCATTGCTAACGTTTGTCTCCAAAGCCATGGGGTGGCTATTGGGGTCTCAGGTGGGCAACAGTGATTCTGGGAGCCGAGGGCCAGAGGGCAGCTTGACCCTCGTGTTGTCCAACTTCAGCCCCGCCTTGCCCCGCACGGAGCTGAGCCTGACGCGTGTAGTGCGGTCGTTTATTTTCAAGAAAGATGAATTTCAGCTCTAAAAATGTCCTCCGGTTCACATCAATTAAGGCCACATTCCTTTTGGTATCCTTTCCCTGTTACCTTAGGAGAGAGCACTCATCAGATGACGGGTGTCCTCAGCTGCCCCTCGGGGAGTAATGAGGGCTCGGGAAGAACTGACAGTACAGAGCCTTCCCTGAACCCACTTATTATGTTCCCTCAGTGCCTCACAAGGACGAATCGCTCACGGCAACCCTTCTCTTCGTCCTGTCTCCCAGCATTTGTTCTGTGAATGGCAGACACTATCAATAATGTTTGACTAGCTTTAGTGCCACAGGGGTGTTTGGAAGTGTAGGATTTCACTCTTTCCTTGCGCCAATCCAGTCTTTCCTGTAGGAAGAGGGGAGAGCGCTTGGGGAGATGAGAACAACATCCCAAGAAGGGCCCCATCTTTCTTTGGTCTGAACAGTAGTCACCGAGGAGCACAACTCGTGCTACCTTGAGAGCCTCTTTTGACTTGTGGGAACTGCTATCGTTTGGATATAGTTTGTCATCACCAAAACTTGGTTGAGGTTATTGAGACCCTTAAGAGGTGACTAGGCCATAGGAACTCCCAGAGATTGATGCAGCTACTTAAGGATGGGCAGTTATCCTAGAAGTGGTTATTAAGAAAACTTAAGTTTGGTTCTCTGTTGTTTCTTTCCTGGCCATGTTATGTCTTCTGCAACAACCCACATCCCATCTGCTTTATTCTCAGGGAACAGCATGACCCTGGTACCAGTCTCTTTGACCTGCAGAACTGTGAGCTACACAGGCCTCTTTTCTTTCTGTCGTCTGGTCTTTGAAGAAAGAGAAAACACACTAAGTGTGAGAGGCACTGTCTGTTGAGCTTGGTTGCTCTGGTCCTGGGTTCTCACTCTGCAGTGCTCCCCTACCACAGAGGGATAAGGCCGGAATAAAGTTGCCTTCTTCGCACATTTTTACACAGACTCCTGGAGTTTTATCAGAACAGAAGGAAGGGAGAGAGAAAGTGTTGATCTGAACCATATTGGAGCCTAAGGCAAAAGAAAGAAATCAATAATATTGATTCTTCCTTATTAAAAATTTGATATCTTGTTCATCGTGAATTTTGCTCTTTGATAATAAAATGTTATATTGAAATATCTTGATTACCAAGATTTTTATTGCTCCCGTAAATTTTGCTCCTCAGGTGAACTCATTTGCCTCACCCTTCTTTGGAGCAAGGGCATCCAAAGGATCGTTTGGATTGCAAAGTGGTGTGTAGCAGCTGGGCCTCTGTACTAGCTTTTTCATGGTGTTCTTAGGGGCCTGGCACAAAGATGGGGTTGACAGACCAGAGATGCCTGGGGGTGGGACTTGAAGAGCCTTATAGAAAGTTTCCCTTCAGCCACCAAAAATGACTCTCTACCCTATTGCCTGAAGCTCAGTTTTCAGAAGTGATATGAGTTAAACGTCCTCTAAAACAGGCTGAGTTAGCAAACACAAGCCCTAGTGTTTGGAAAACATAGTGATAGTTCCTAAAAGTTTACATATTAGGTGAATGAATTTGCTCCAACATTTGTGGACAAGACAGAATGGGGAGAATGACGGCGCTGGCTTGTTAGAGGGGGTGATGACAGGGAAGGTGGGTGTGAGGGTTTGACAGGGGTGCGAAGCAAAGGAAGGTGTCTGAGAAACTTCTTTTCCTCTGCATTTTTCCAAACACTACAGTACCTTAGAGGAGTCATCTTTGCTAGAAATAGAAGGTGTTCTTGCTATTTCCTGCGAACGCTCAGCCACCCAAGCCTCCGATACATCCTCTCCCTGTCCAGTTTCCCACTGGACTACTTTATATTCTTGATATTTTGTATTCCTTGTGTTGTATACAATTAGGATTTAAAAATGGACGACCACCCAGTGGCCATCTTGTCAAAGCCCTCTTTCAAATGTGGCACCAGATCGTCCTGCAGCGCAGTCCCAGGAGACCACTTGCATTCTGCAGTCGAGGCTGGTCTTAATGCGGGGCCCTGAAGGTTGACTAGCAAGTAAAAGGAAAGTGACCATAACAGAATTCTGTTTTTTTTTTTAAAGTTTTTTTTTTATTATTATTATTATTATTTATTCAACTGTGTGCATATGCGTGTGTATGTGTGCGCGTGTCTCTGTGTGTGTGTGTGTCTCTGTATGTGTAGAACCACGGACGAATTCGCGAACCACCATGGACGCCTCCACCTTCTTCTGCCCCGGGATTCACAGGCTCTGCCCTACCAGGACCAGAAGCGCAGGCCAGCCCCGCTTCCGCCTGGCATCTATATGTGGGATCTGGGATCCGAACTCAGGACCCTCCGCCTGCAAGGCGGAGGCTTAACCCCTGAGCCATCCCTCCAGCCCCAGAATTCTGTTTTTAAAGCCTACTAATATCATAGAGATGACTGTATTTTAATTTAAAGCTTTTCTGTTCTATCTTTATGAAAGATCTTCATAAAAATTCTTGTATTGTGCTCCTGAAAGCAATAAAGTTGAAGCAGTGTAAATGACAGATCGAAGTGATATTAGATAACTATATTAACAGTATTAGTGGTGATCTCTGACAATCTAATAATACAAAAGGAAATGATAGTTATAAATAATGATAAAAATCAAAATCGTGACAATTTCTTTCACATAGGATAATCTAAAAGCATCATATGTAGAACAGTAGAGCACATTAATTTTACTCATTAAATGAACAGCCTTACTAAAGAATATTAAAATTCTTTTAAGTACATTCTAACTTAAGAGTCTAGTGGAACTGTATAGTATATATATAAAATTTTGACTTTAAATTAAAAATGATTAAAATTTAAAGGATTAATTTTAGTTATCTAGGAAGTGCTTTTGGAGGAAAGGAAAGCCATCTACCCTTTGCCTCAAACCAAGATATACCTTTAAGTATTGGGAAACAAGCCGAGAAAATCTTAAGTGTCATTTGCAAAGCATTCCCAGGTCTCAGGACAGGCTGGACTTGTATCTAGGTGATCTGTGGAGCCACTTGCCAATGCAAGTTTTCTCCAGCAACTTTGAAAATACCTTCTGGTTTTTAGACAGGACATTCATAGCTAAATTGTTGGCACAGAATGTGTATTTCTCTGTTTTGAAGACACGTATTCTGCGTGTGGGTTGGTACAGAGAAATTTTCGGGCCTGGCAGAGATGGAGAGGAGTGAGACTTCCTGCAGCAAGGCCTGGCTTCCTCTCCCTGCCTCTGGTCCGTGAGCCCTGTCAGGCCTGCTCCTGCCTTGGCTGAGGAGCCTTACAGATGAGCTTCCCTTTGCTCTTGAGATTCTCCAGCGCTTGCATTCCTTGTCACTGAGCGCAGCATGCACTGTGAGAGCCTTTGTTCTTCTTTTCTCATCAATCATTTCATGGCCTGACCCTAGACACCTGGAGACAGGATCCCTGTCTTCTTTCTCTGAACCCCCCTCACTGTGGTGCATGGTGAGGCACACCCCGGGCCTAGAATCATTGCTACACAGTAGGCAGAGTCTTCCTGGAATGCTGTCCCTTGGCAAGACCCTTCCTTAGAGGAAAGCCTTTTATCTCTAAGTGGATTGATCATGTGATAACAACTAAGAGCTTTATTTTGTTTTGTTTTGTTTTTTAAAAATAGGGATGTTATTCAAAGACAATTTATACTCAGAACAACAAGATTCCAGACTCAATATAGAGCCATTATGAGGTAAGAAAGCCAGACCTTGTGGCCCGAGCCTGTAACCCCAGTCAGACAAGCTGAGGTAATAGGATCACAAAGTGAAGACCTGCCTGGCTTGCAGTGAGAGCTCAAGGTCAGTCTGAGAAGTTCAGTGAGAGGCTGTCATACAAGAATGGGGTGGGGCCGTGTAGGGATATAGCTCAGAGGTGGAGTATGGCTTCTGTTCACAGAGCCCTAAGGTCAGTACCTACTACTGAAGTAAGTGAACCAACCAACAGGACAACACAGTGCACATACCTGGTGTTCAGAGCACAGTGCATCTCTCTTTTCCTTTCTTGGCTGAGAATTGTTTGCTGGTCTTATCTGGGATGAATTTATCCGGGATGAATCTAATTTTCCTGATTATGCCTTATGCTATAATCTTTCATCTCTGCTGTGCTTGTGAAAGGTATAAAGTGAAAACAAGTATACAGGATTAGCATGGCACATTTATAGCAGCTTTAATGTTTTATTCAGAGAGAGAGAGAGAGAGAGCGCGAGCGAGAGAGCGCACACAAATACGTCTTGCCATAGAGACATGTAGCCATCAGGGTAGCTTTCAGAAGTTGGTTCCTTCCATATAGTGGGCTTCAGGGATCAACCTCAGTTTGTCAGGTTTATGTGCAGACACGTTACCTGTTACGTCACCTCACGGGTCTGTATAGCAACCTCCTGGAGTTTCAGAATTAGGAGGAATGTTAGAGCCGCTCAGTCTGAGAAGCTGCAAGTAGAGAGTGAAAGCTGATTCGCTCAGGTCGCACTGAGTTTGGTGGCAAGAGCAGGACGTTGCTGGGTCATCTGAAACCTGTGCTCATTGCATTCCCCAGGCAGCCACACCTGGGGTCAGGGATCCTTGGGGCACTCCAGTCTAGAGTCACACACTGAAGCAAAATGGACTGGCTTTAAAAACAACAAAGCAGATTTATCAACATGGAATGAAATTAGCTGAGAGTTTTTCTACTGCTGCAATTTAACTCTAATGATTTAGGATTTTCTTTTGGGATTTCCTTTAAATTGGCAAACACATAATTCTGTGTTATAAACTGGAAGCTTCCCACACGGTATCCATAAGTAATTTATATACTGTCATTTTATGCTTTTTACTGTAAATTAGTGCTTAATTTGAAGGTTTGCATAAAAGACCTGGTTGGCTGTATTTTCCCTTGAGCATATCCATTGCCCTTAAGAATCAACTGTCTTAGCAAATATGGTAGAAATAAAGTTGGGGATGAGAGTAGTTTTGCAAAGCGCTTGTGCTGGAATTACGGAAATATTGATTTATAGATTTTGCAAATTTTTTATAGATTTTTTACAGAAATGTAAATTCTTTACCTAAAATTCCTATTTATTTCTATTTAATTTTTTAAAAATAATTTTTCTGTCTCCTTAATCCTCATCACCCTCCCTTCATCTTTTCCCTTGATAACGCTTCATCTCCCTGCCCCAACCCTCCTTTCAGGTCTTTTCACTGGTGTGGCCCATTCATCTCGTTTGTTGTCGATGTCATGTGTCTATGACTCATGCTCCAACAAGTGCTGTAGATCAGTGTAGACCACTGAAGATCGCGTTTTCCTTTTCTTCCCTTACGTATTAGTTCGCTCCAGTCTCTTAGGGAGGGGCGGAGCTTCTTGAGATCTTTCCCCTGCGTGGTGGGATGTGACAGGACCATCCCCATGCAGTTCTTGTCGTGTCCAAGAGATAATGTCTGGCCCACCACTGTCCCACTTCAAGCTCTTAGTCTTACCACCCCTTTTTCTGCAATCTTGCCTGCTTCTTGGACTGGGGGTGGATGAGACTTAGATGTCCTGATTAGGGATTTATACAAATTTTGAATATTATTACAAAATTCAAGTTTAATAATTCATAGAACATAAATAATTTTGGTTTCAAGTCTTAGTTTGGGTACTTTTTATTATACTTATATGTTACTATTTTTAGAATACAATCTTATAATTAGGGTTAGAGTCACACTTTCAAAATTCTGTTTGCTTGTTGAAAAACCGTGTAAATAATGTTATGATAATCATTGCTTTTGTACAGAATTCTCTATGTCTGAAATAATGTTCTCAGTGTAGAGTTCCAACAAATGCAGTGGTGTTCTCTAATAATATTCGAATATATAGCAGGTGAATAGTCATTTCCTTTCTTTCTGCTGCTTACACAATAGCCTAATGAAGGCCTTTGGCTCTCTTCTTTGACAGTCACAATCTTTGTATGGTTTGGAACACTTCAGCTAATTAGAGATTTCCAAACTCTGGTATGATAGAGGAAGGGCTTAGCTTAAAAATATGTCTAATTCACACATGGAATATCCAAAAATAGTATTTTAGCCCAAATTCTGAACTAGGTTTTCAGAAACTATAATTCTAAGTCACATGAAAACTTCGAAAAAAAATTTTTACTACATGACTCAGTTTCAGAACTTTGTAGAAAGCTCTCAGCTATGAATTTGATAATCAAATTATATATATATATAACATTAAACTTGAAACATCCATTTCATCTCTGTAAAGTATGCATGTGTGTATGTGTGTGTGTGTGGGTATGAGTCTGGCATTACCTTTCCAAAGAATAAAAATTTGCTAGGATATTTATGTAATTAATCCTTTGAGCATATCCTTTGAGTATATTATAAGATGGAATTTTTATTTTATAAGTAAAATTTGAGACTTGCCCATTATCAGCAAATAAAAGTTAGAAAGATAGTCAAACAAGATATAGAGGTAACACCTTTACTATAAAAAAGCTTTTAAAACATAGAGTAAAACTTTTTAAATTCCAAGAGAAATAAGTGTACAATAGATATGAGTAAATCTATAGTCATTTAAAGAGGAATTCAGTGGGTAAACACATAATGAAAGCACAACTTCATTCTTCATAAAAGCTGTAAAATAGCATATTTATTCAGAAAAGTAAAGATAAATCAGAGATTACACCTGGCAAGCCGAAGCACTTGAGTTTGGACCCTGGATTCCACATAAAGTCACCATCTCTGGAAGCCGGAGCCTGGGAAACCCCAGAGCAAAGCAGAAAGGAGGCAGAATAATCCAGACCTTTCCTGAAGTCACCCTTGGATTTCCCCAGGCATACACAGACACAGACACACAGACACACACATACACACACAAAAAGAAAAAAGTAAAAATTGGATAGACTCAGATATATCAGTTAGATGCAGGTCAATTTGACAATTAAGAATTGAGCCTTCAGGGTGTACTATCTATGAAGAATTATTTAAGGTAAATCTGAGCAGACCTGTGAGAGGTTATGCGATGTGAGAATGCGCAGCCCGCAGTAGGTGGACCATTCTCTGGATAATATGGCAAGAAGCAGCTTTGGCAGGTTGGACAGTACGACCCGTTCTCAAATCTATGGACACGGTGTGCCCCATTCCTCTTCTCCCGATCCTGGTGTAGAGCTTGTGTGAGCTTCCTGCCCCCATTGCCCTCTGATCCCCTAGTCAGAATGCCCCCTGCCTAGCCTGACCTGTTCTGCTGCCTGCCCGGGGACCACTTGGTGCTGTCATTTCCCTGCAGCCTTGACCACCCAAGAGCTGTGCAGAAACCTGAGAACCTGCTTCACACCTCTGTGTTGCATTTAAGCAGAAACACTTGGCAGGAAAAAGGAAGTAATTGACAACTTGTAGGACCATTGCCCTGATTTTCGAGTGCCCAAGGCTTTCAGCCGAGCTTCTCATAGTTTCCTCCTCCTTTCTTACAGCTGAATGCATGTCGCTCCTCTCCTGGGCTTCTGGCCCACATTTCAAGTCTTGAGGCTCTTAGTCGGACTCAACCACAGATATAGCACATGGTCCCTGTGCTCAACGAAAGGAGATTTAGAGACAGGTGTGTACTTCTGAAGGAGGGTGTTTCAATCCCTGTTTTCTGGGGTTCTTCCAGATGAGATTTGAAAGGTTTTCCTTTTTCTTGTGGTATGCGCATTGCTATCCTGGGGTGTCTTGAAACTCCCTGAATTCCTCAGAATGGGTCTACAGGTAACTCCCACATTCTCCATGGTTTTCCTGGTCCTTGTCAATCACTCCTGACTGGCATCAAGGAAACGTTCACAAGTGATAGGAAGGGCAGAGCTGCAGCAGGAACCTCTCACGGCTGAGAATCAGGATCTCGGGGGAATCTTCTGATTTCTGTGGCATTCTTTAGGGAAGCCTTGGTGGTTTCCTCTACTGGCTCTTGTGATCTCTAAAAATATGTTTAGGAGAAACACTCACTTGGTTCAGTGGCACAACTCAGACATGGGTCCCTTTTATTCAAGTCCTGTGGACAGACTGCTCTCCCATGGCCTCTCTTAACAGTCCTTCACTTTATTATTATTGCCTCATGGGGAGGATTTCCCCCCAGCCTCACACCCACAGGCTTTCCCTGTCTGTCCTGTGAAGTATCGGGGAAGAGTCTGAGGCACTTTCCCCTGTGGGGTCCCTGCCTGGCGGGCTGGGGGAGCAGATCAGAGGGTGGTGGAGACTCATTCTAGGCCCATAAAGAGGGCTCTGACACCTTTGTCTGCATGCAGGGTCCTTCAGGCCTAAGGGATTGACATGGTAGGACACTGTGCCCGCCGGGCACAGAGGAGGTGCAGGCAAGACAGGGGAGAGACTTGTACTGCTGAAAGCCAACTTTCTTTTGTAGCATTAAGTTCATTCATCTAAGATCTTTTCATCCTTTTCTTCCAGTTTGTAGTAAAGCTAAAATTCCTACATTTAATTTGTAAGAGAAACATTGTACATTAGAGAACAATCCATGGAAGATGCACACATTACTTCCTTTTAATTACTGAAGTGTTTCTTTTAATCTATATGCAAAAATAAGCTCATTTCAGTTCCTTTTATCCATTCCTTTTAAAAAGATTAAACTTTTACTGCAAAACTGCAGAGATAATACAGAGTTCCTGTCCTAATTTGAAATGTGAGTTGTCTTCCACAAATTCATGTGTTTGAATCTGTGGTTGATATTATGGCAGCCTGCTGGGGGAAGGCCTCCCACAGGGGGGCCCTGGGGTTGCTTAGCTCCACCCTGCTTCTGCATTTGTCTGCTCCTGTAATCTCTCTCTCTCTCTCTCTTCTCTATGTATCTATATCGAGCTCGCTCAGCTCTCATAACTGACATGACTTAAACCACCTTCAGCTTCTGCAGCCAGCAGGCCTTTTCCACCACAGTGGACTGTCTCTCTGGACCATAAGCCAAATCAATCTCCCGTTCTCCCCTTACGTTGCTTGTGTGTTGGTTCACAGCAGCAGAAAGAGGAACAGTGAGGGCTTCCCAAAAGTCTTCTACTTTTGCCTAGTGTTACCATCTATATAGTCAGATTACATTACTCAAAACCAAGAGAATAATGTTGGTCTGCTAATAGTTAACTAAATTGTAAAGTTAAAGTTTTGATAGTTTTTTACTAATATCCTTCCTCTATCCCAAGAGCCAATCCAGAGCACCACATCACATTTACCATCTTGTTTCCTCTGGCTTATAGCAGTGTTCTTTCCTTTCCATATTCTTTTTCCCAACCCTTTCTACCCCCTCTTTCTTTATGGTGACATAGTTTTGAGGACTTCTGGTCAGGCATTTTGTCAAACGGCCTTATTTAGTTTGGGCTGGTGTATTTTGGAACGAGTAGCCCAGAGTGAAGTACCCTTCTCGTCCAGTCCCGTAGGGTGGTGCCATCTGACTTACCAGGTAATGTTAGGTGTAGATTGTATAATGATAGCGCATTGCATTTGACTTCTTTCACATAGCATTGTGTTTTTATCCAGATTGTAGCAAATACTGATATTTTACTCCTTTTGATGTTGTAATAATGCCTTACTGTATGGTAAACATCACATTCTGTGTAGTCCTTATCATGTTGTTTCACTTTGGGCTATTATGAATATTTATGTTGTTAATATTCATGTACAAAGGAAAGGAATTACTGGTGTCATGTAAGTCTCTATACTTAATTTTATAAGAACTTGCTAAATCATCTTTCAAAGTATCATGTTGTGCATGACTCTTTCACATTCTATCCTGAGTTCACAGATGCAACAATAGTTTTCATTAGCTAGTGTGGTTAAGAAGTACATACTCTGGGGCTGGAGAGGTGGCTCAAGGGTTAAGCCTCTGCCTTGCAGGCAGAAAGTCCTGAGTTCGGATCCTAGACCCCACGTATAGAAGCGGGGGCGGCCTGCATTTCTGGTCCTGCCAAGGCGGAGCCTGTGAATCCTGGGGCAGAGTAAACAAGGAGGAGGTGGAGGCGTCCATGGTGGTTCCCGAATTTGCCTGTGGTTCTACACACACACACACACACACACACACACACACACACACACATACACACACAAATATACACACGCGTGTGCACACACACAATTGAATAAATAATAAAAAAATTTAAAAAAAGAAGTACATACTCTTGTTTAGTGCTGTGTGTTGGGATCTTTGGTGACTAGCTGATCATTTGAATCCTTACGATAATCCCACAAGAAAGATGCTGGGGTTATCTGCATTTTATAGGTGATGATATTGAAGCAAGGAAAGTTAAGTACTGTTTTCAAGATGAAAACCTAGAAAATGGCAAAGCTGTAGTCCAGCACCAGATTCTATTTGTTTTAACTCAGTTCTGCTTCTAGTTACTGATATGTGAAGACTGAGCAGGGGGCTGGCTACTGTGGGTGCTGACTGGGCTCTGTGGGTGCTCTGACTGGATTCTGTGGGTTCTCTAACTGGGCACTGTGGGTGCTGTGACTGGGCTCTGTGGGTGCTGTGACTGGATCCTGTGGGTGCTGTGACTGGATCCTGTGGGTGCTGTGACTGGATCCTGTGGGTGCTCTGACTGGATCCTCTGGGTGCTCTGACTGGATCCTCTGGGTGCTCTGGCTGGATCCCGTGGGTGCTCTGACTCATGGGAGGTCTCAGACTTGCTCTTTTTGTGCTCCAACCTCCCTTGCAGCCCGTTGGACTCCTGCTGGCTGCTTCCCACACCCTCCGGCCTGAGGTGGGGCAGCTGCTCACCACAAGGTGGCAAGAGAGAGCTGTCCAGACAGCAGCCAAGCCCTCTTCACAGTGGGATCCATTAGTCTGTGAAAAGAAAACTGATGCAGAACTCGAGGATGTGTTTTTCGTCCCTGGATAATTACATTGACAGGAAAATAAGTGAAATCTCCAGGACTTAATTGATGCTGAAATGCCTTGGGGAAATTGGTTGCTCTCCAGTGCAATGTGGAGAAGAGCCGGTTATAGTGCCCCTCGGTATAAGTCTCGGGCGAAGAGGTCGCATTAGCCAGTGCATAACAGTAACAGTGTCGCGCTGCCATTCTAAGGACTTTTTTCAGAATATGAAAGTTCTAGCTTTTCTAATGCTTTGAAGAGCCTGAGATTTTATCAAGCACTTTTTGTCTGTGTCTATTGAGGGGATTGTATGGTGTGTTGCTTTTGTTCTGTTAAAGTAATGAATGACATCAACTTTTAGATGGAAAAACAATCTTGTATTCCTGGAATAAATATCACACACATATGAGAAAACTGAAGCAGAGATGCTTAAGCAATTTGCTCAAAGTTATAAGCTAGTAAAGAGTGAAGCTGAACTTTAGGATCTAGGTTGTCTGGTTCTGTAATTATGTTGTCCATGTTGGTGGCTTCCATATTTACCGAGGGGCATCACATCTAAATTCATTAACTGTATTTACGTAGTTTCTCTTTCTGGGAATGTCCTTACAAAGTTTGATGGGATTACTTGACAAATGCTTTTTTTCTTCTTTTTCAAAAAAAGAACTTGGATCGATTATATTTATTTTTCAAATTTTGTTTTGTGGAAAAGATTCAAATTACTTTTCTATTCTTTATCAGACATACTAGTATTCGGATTTCCCATTTTCTGGCATATAAATTTTGGTAGCTTTTCCTTTGTTATTTTAATTTTTACGCTGTCCTTTCTTCAAGAAATTTATTCATTTTGTCAAAATTGCCAAAACTATTGACAAAAATTATCCACGTGTTCTTCTTGCCTTTTAACTTCAGTATAATCTCTAGCATCTTGTCACTTTAATCCTGGTTCTGGTAGATTGTGTTTGCTCTGTCTTCCTAGAAACCTGAGAATCGCACTAATCTTCTCAAGGAAGCTATTTTGGGCCATGTTGATTCTTTTCTGCGCTTTCCTTGATTTCTGCCTTCGTCTTTATGTTTTTTTTTTTTATTCTTCTTACTTTGGACTTAATTTGTATTCTTTTTTCTAGCTTCTTGAGGCAGTAGCTAAGGTAACTCTTTTCTTGAGCTCTCATTTTTCAATACAGAAATCAAAGCTATAACTTTACAGTAATCTTGGATTGTAACCCACAAATTTTGGCATGCTATATTTTAATTTTGAGTTTAAAATATTTTCATTATTTTTCATATTTGACATATAGATTATTTAGAAGTGTAAGATTATTTAGAAATGTACTATTTAATTTGTGTATTTTCTCATTTTTCTTTTCTTGGTTTCTAATTTATTTTTATATTGAAAATTACTCTCACTGATTATAATTTCTTTGATGAGAGTTGTTTTATATATATGTTTATTTTGATAACTCATCCAGGTATACTTGAAAAGATTGTTTACTGAATTCACTGTATTTGCTGAATTAGGTAAAGTTGTTTAATTAAGTTGTTCAAATCTTATGAAAACTTTTTTAGTTGTTTCTTTTTCTGTTGGCTATTTAGAAAGATGTGTTAAATTATTCAACTCTATGAATTTGTCTAATTCTCTTTTTATTTTTATATTTCTGCTATATGTATTTTGAAGCATTATACCTATGCTGTTTGATACTTTTAGACTTTAAGAATGTTTCTCTGATCAAAATGTCCTGAGTCACTTGTGATATTTCACATCTTAAAGTTAATCTGCATATATTATATATGTTAGCCAGACTATATTGTGCTACCATATTCATGGCATATCTTTTCTCTTTCATCTTCATGTTCATAAACTGTATCTTTGGTTTTCTTAGTAAAGTCTAAAAATCTTTTTTATTTGTTTGAGACAGGGTCTCAAGTAGCCAAGGCTAGCTTCAAGCTCTCTATGTAGATGAGGTTGATCTTCCTGCATCCACTTCCCAAGTCTGGAATCATAATCCCGAGACAGCATCCATGTCCTGTCTCCATAATTGGGATGTTCAGCCAATTTGCATTTAGTATATACAATTTCTGACATAATTGAGATAATCTTGTATTTATAGTTGTTTTATCCAATGTGGTTGTGTTTCTTGTCTTGTTTCCTTGTTTGCTTTTGTGCACACAAGTTTATCGAATTAACTTTGATTTATTTTAATTTTCCTAATGATTTTATTTGCTAAAACTTGATAAATTGTGTTTAAAATGAGTGAGTTTAATGTTTGTAAATTACACATCCATAAAGTTGAATTTTTGGCAAAGAAAATAGGAAAGTTAAATCTAATACAGAAAACAAGGGAAGGGAAGCAACTTTAAATTGGTTCTTTCAAATGTCTTTTAAAAATTTTAATTGATTATTCTGCATAATTATAGCATGTAGTGTGATATCTTGATGCAGATTTATAACGTGAAATAATAAAAATCATTGTAATGAATATGTCCATCACTTGAAATCCTTATCATTTCTCTACATCGGGAGCTTCAAAAATCTTTTCTTTTACCTGTTTTTCAATATATAATAACTAATCTAGACATTAGAACTTGCTTCTCTGATCTAGCTGGATTTTACTATTTGCAACTTCTTTCTTTTTCTTTCCTTCTCTCCTTCCCAGCCTTTGACAACTATTACTGTACTCCCAGCTTCTGTGAGATCAGCGTGTTTACTTCCTCAAGAGTGAGAATGTGTGGTGCTCCTTTGTCTCTGGCTTATTTCAGCTTAAGTCTTGCAGGCTCATCTGTCTTTGAGATGTTTTTGAGATACGGATTTTAGTGGTGGGATAGCTGTGTCACATAGTGATTTTTTCTTTTAATGAAATTCCCTGCACTTTCCATAGTGGCTCTGTTGACTCACATCCTGCCATCATTGCACGTGTTTCCTTTCTCTGTATCATCATAAGCATTTGCTGTAGTTTTTTGCCTTTGTAATGATTGACATTCTAGTTGAGGTGAGATATTATGTCACTGGCTTGATTTTATTTCCATCATGATTAGTGATGCTGAGCAATTTTTCATAAACTTGTTAGTGTTCTTTTGAGAAATGGCTGCTCATATAATTTTTATTTTAAAATTAAATAAGGATTGGGGAGATGGCTCGGTTGGGGATGCATTTGCCATATAAGCATGCGGATTTCAGTGTAATCCCCTAGAACCCACATGAAAAGTGCTGGCCTCAGCATGTGGTGATCCCAGCACAGGACTGGCAGAGACCAGAAGATCCCTGGTGCTCACTGACCAGCCAGTCTTGCCAAATCAGCGAGGGCCAGGTTCAGTGAGACCCTATTTCAAAAAACGTGGAGAACAGTTGAGGAGGATGTGATAGCCCCCACACACTTATAATGCACACACGTGCACAGGACACACACATACACACAAAACAAATGAAATCAGATGATTTTGTTTTTCTTCTATCTTTTATACTTTTAATTTAAAAATTTTCTCCTGTTAATATTTATTCACCTTAATAATACATGATGTTATTTAGTAGTACATTACTTCTGTACTTCTAAAACATTTCAATTTTTGTGTATACTTTTCTTATTTTGGTTAGCTCAATTTTCACATCTTCCTATTCTCTTTCCTTCATTTTTACTGAGTTATTTTGATCCAAATTTCAAATTCTTTGATTTAGTTTTTCCATTAGTTTGTTTAAGACAGTAGAATACAGGGCTGGAGAGATGACTCAGGTGTTTAGACTCTGTCTCACAAGCAGAAGGTCCTAACTTCAGATCCCAGGTCGCATGTAAAAATGCCAGGTGGAAATGGCGGCAGAGCTTGGGAAATCCTAAAACAAAGCCAGAAAGAGATAGAAGCAATCCAGGATGATTCTTAAAGTCACCCTTGGTCCTCTATAGGGACATACAGTGCCCTCTGACACACACACGCGCGCGCACACACACACACACACACACACACACATACACACACACAGAGTTACCAAACTCTCCCAGCCCACATTGAGACACTCAAAGGTAAACCTATGTAATACAGTAATTGCAAGGATTATGAACAGGAGGGATGGGGTTTGAGGGCCACACCAGAAACAAGGAGAGAAGTGACCATGTTACAGCAGAGAAAATAAGCCTCCATCAAGAAATGCAAGTAAGTAATGTGACACCTGGTTAAGTTCACAGACGTTCGTTCCTGATCATTTACAACTGAGGGGGTATGATCTCACCAGAAGGGGAGGGCATATAGTCTGGCAGATAAAAAGTAATCATTTTGCAAATGGGTGATTGATCCCTCCCTCACTGAGGTTTCCTACATCTACCCTTGAATGTGCTATTATAATAAGACTCCAGTTTAACAGCTTTTTGTCTCTGACCAGGGGGTGACATACAGTGCCCATCAGGATGGAGTGAAGGGCATTGCAGGAGCAGCAAAACTACAAAAGAACATCAACAAACCATAATCCAGAACTTCAGAGACTCTATATCAACCACACAGAACTAGGCCAGCCTAATCTCTCCCCATCCTGAAGCTCAGGGACACTTGCAGAAGAGGGGGCGGTAAGAGTGTAAGAGCAAAAGGATGGGAGGAGCAATGATTTGCAACATTCTCCACACTAGTTAGGGCCGAAGCAATCATAATAGGACTTTGCATGCCCTGAGCAATGTCCAACACACTATTGACTTCACAAAGTCTAGCATCTGCTAAAGGCACCAAGATCCTTGGAGGCAAGGGATTGACAGCCACAGTAGTGTTCCTATGCTTAAGGGGAACATGAGAAAGGGTTCAGGGAAATGCCACTGGGTCCTTGTACGTCATTGGAGAGGAGGACCCACAGGAGAGTCAGGCATACACAATAAAGGACTCTCTGGGAATTGGGAGGGAGGCACTGGGGGATGGGGAGGGAGGGGGAGCAGGAAGGAGGAGGAGGGAGGGAGGGAACTGGTCTACCTATTAAGTTTGTATGAGCGGAAATAATAAAAAATGTATAAAAAAAAGTCATCCTAAAAAAAAAAAGATAGTAGAATACAGTTTTGTCTGTTTTGTATGCATGCCTTTCTGGCTTATTTCATTCTTGAAATAACATTATTTTAGAATAGTTTTGAATAGATTTGCCTATTCAGTAGAATTCTCAACACAGTTCTAACAAACTTAGCTTAATGTACCATAGGATTGGAGAAGTAAGGTGCTAAGAGTCATCTAGATTGTTCTGGTAAATTCTAAATACCAAATAGTACCAATTCAATCCTTAGGAAAATCATCCTTATTGTGGATGACTGAAATATAGCTGTCATGTTCTTGTAGCAAACACCAGAATAAAGCAGCTGATTGTCCTGATTAGTCAGTTGTGTGCTAAGAAGGAAGGTTCGATGGTATAGCTCAGGACCAATAGACATGGATATATAGGGTAAATGTAAGTACTAAAATATCAAGTAACCTATAATCACATGCTCCAGAAGTCTTATTTCATTGTTAAATTCCAGTGAAAATTTGAGTTTCATCTGATTCAGCACAAAAAAGTATTATAATAACCTAATATGATAATTGCAAAAGAGTGAATCACAATCTTGGCACTTAGTATGGAACAGATATTATCTTGATGACACATGTGAATGACATCAGATCCTAAAAGCTAAAGTGTTTTTTAAATTATTTATTTACGTGTGTGTGTGTGTGTGTGTGTGTGTGTGTGTGTGTGTGTCTGTCAGAGGGCACTGTATGTCCCAGTGGAGGACCAAGAGTGACTTTGGGAATCATCCTGAATTGTTTGTGCTTCCTTTTTGCTTTGCTCTGGGATTTCTAGGCTCCTCGAACAGGGTCAGAAGTACAGGCCACTACCATTTCCTCCTGGCATTTTTAAGTGAGTTCTGGATTACTAAGGTTTTTTTTTTTAACAACTCCAACTTCAGTTGTACCCTAAAACCTGTGTGTTCTTAAGGCAATCTGAAGGCTGGTTGATGTTAGCATAAAATGAATGCTGCTATCTTCTTCATAGTATTTTTAATTTTATGCAAGAAGTTCATACCCTTAAACTCATTTGATATTTTCTCTCTATAATATATCTGTATATTACTTTTCCCTATTACTGAAACAAAGTAGTCAATGAAAAGACGGTTTCATTCTAGCTGATAGTTTGCGGGCATAGTCCACCATGACAGTGAAATCAGGGTGGCAGGAGCATGAGCCAGACAGTTGCTTGCAGAGGCAGCTGCAGCAGAGAATGAAAGCCAGCCCTGTTTGCTTCATTCATTCATTCATTCATTCATTCATTCATTCATTCATTCTGTGACCCTGTGGCATGCACACGCAGAATGTGTCTTCCCTTTTTAGTTAATTTTTTCAGGAAACTCCCTCAGAAACATGCCAAGAGGTTTGCTTACTAAGTGATTCTAAACGTAGTCGAGTTGACCACGAAGATTACCCATCATACCCTCCATCTAGATGTGCATCAAAGTACTTTCATTCCTAGGGTATCAGAGCACACTTTTCCCAATCTTAGCTGAAATAAGTAATCATATATAAAATATTTGATGTTAAATGCTTTTAAAGTCTGATCTTTAAAAAGAATGTGATATTATTCATTATCAAGCTAAGAAAAGAATCTGTCGGTGGTGATGAGCAAATCAAGGAAAAGGACATGGAAACCCTGAATTTGTCAACACTTCCAGAAGCATCCAGGGAGATTTAAGCCCCAGCTAGATCTGTTGGCCTGAACCAATAGGATCTTCCCTGTGCTGAAGATAGTGGCCTCATCTTACTGTAGCTCCTTTAAAATGTTTCACTTATTTGAGAAGGCAGGTGCCCAACTGCCGTGGCATGTGAAGGCTGGAGAACAAGTTTTAGAAGCTGGTTCCCGCCTTTCACCATGTGGGTTGTGAGGGTGCGTGCAGGACCCTTTACCCACTGGGCCATCTTGTTGGCTGCATAGATCTTTGATCTGATGCTGGTCCCTCTAAATAGTTCATGTGTAGGAAAAAGGGAGTGCAGTGGTACTTCTCACTGTTGGGTAATTTAAACATTAGCTTAATTAAGTTTGCTTTTTGAGTGTTTCACATATATATATATATATATATATATATATATATATATATATATTGCATACCAGCCACATTTTTGCCTCCTCACTCTTTACTATACTTCTCCCTTCCACTGTGCCAGGTTCCAACGGATCGTTCAAAACCTACAGTTATATCAATGACCTCAGTGGGTCACAAAAACAACAAAGAAAAAAATAGACAGGAGTGTTTGATTTTTAAGACTCCCAAATACTTTGAAGTATATTTTATTGCTCCCTAATTTATGTGTGTGAGTTCAAGAACTACAGAGTGCTTAAGCAGTACATTTGGTAAGCAGCAGAGCTGGCACTCAAACCCAGGTGTTCCACTTTCTTCCCATCCACACGGCAGCTAAGAGGAGCCTCCCTTTAGCCCCACTGAACTCAGTTGTCTTACCCATGTACAGCAAAAACTGCTCTGAGATTGCATTGTGAAACATTCTTTGTCAAAAAGTAGGAAATTGCCCTTGCTTTTCAAAGACCACAAGCTTCATAGCCTATCTCCAAAAACTATAGCCATTTCCTCCTTTTGCTATTATACTCACTTTTTGTTCTTTTTTTATTTTTACTTATTTATTTTTATTTTCACTCATATAAACTTAACAGGTACACCGGTCCCTTCCCTCCCTCCACCACCATCCCCCTGTGCCCCCCTCCTCTCCCCCTTCCCTCCTCATCTCTCAGTGTCTCCCCCTCCCATCCCCGGAGCCTCCTTTAATGTGCATGCCAAACTCTCCTCTGGGTCCTCCTCTCCGATGACGTACAAGGACCCAGTGGCATTTCCCTGAACACTTTCTCATGTTCCCCTTAAGCATAGGAACACTACTGTGGCTGTCAATCCCTTGCCTCCAAGGATCTTGGTGCCTTTAGCAAACAATAGACTTTGTGGGGTCAATAATGTGTTGGACATTGCGCAGGGCATCCAAAGTCCAAATGTGATTGCTTTGGCCCTAACTTGTGTGGAGTATCTTGCATATCATTACTCCTCCCATCCTTGTGCTCTTACAATCTTACCGCTCCCTCTTCCACAAATGTCCCTGAGCTTCAGGATGGGGAGAGATTAGGCTGGCCTAGTTCCAGATGGTTGATATATAGAGTCTCTGATGTTCTGGATTATGGTTTGTTGATTTATTTTTTTCGGTTTTGCTGCTCCTGCAATGCCCTTCACTCCATCCTGATGGGTATTGGATATCACCCCCTGACTAGAGATAAAAACCTGTTAAATTAGAGTCTTGTTATAAGAGTATATTCAAAGGTAGATGTAATAAAAGTAGGAAACCGCGGTGAAAGAGGGTCAATCACCCATTAGCGAAATGGTTACTTTCTATCTGCCAGACTATACACCCTCCCCTTCTGGTAAGATCATTACCCATCAGTTGTAAATGATCAGGAAGGAAAGTCTGTGAACTTAACCAGATGTCTCATTACTTATTTGCAGTCCTTGATGGTAGCCTATTTTCTCTGCTGTAACATGGTCCCCTCTTTCCTTGTTACTGGTGTGTCCTTCCTTCCCCATCCCTCCTGTTCATAATCTTAGCAATTACTGTATTTAATACAGACATTTATCTTTGAGTGTCTCTAAGTGGGTTTGGTACTAGGAGCCACCTATTAGGGAGTACATAAGTCGCTTAATTTTCTGTGTCTGGGATACTTCACTCAGTATAATTGTTTCTAATTTCATCCACTTTCCAGCAAATTCCATTAATTCATCATTTTTGATGGCTGAGTAGTATTCCATTGTATAAGCGTACCACATTTTCCTTATCCACTCGTCAACTGTTGGACATTTGGGTAGATTCCATGACTTTGCTATTGTAAACAGTGCTGCTATGAACATGGTCCTGCTTGTGCTATCGAGGTGATTTTTGCTGTATGGGGGGTTATTCCCAAAAGTGGAATCACAGGGTCATATGGCATGTCAATCTTTAATTTCTTTAAGAATCTCCAGACAGCTCGCCAGAGTAGCTGTATGAACCTGCATTCCCACCAGCAATGTAGCAGAGTTCCCCTCTCTCCACATCCTCTCCAGCATTTGTTGTTGTTAGTATTGTGGATTTTTGCCATCCTGACCGGGGTGAGATGATATCTCACGGAAGTTTTGATTTGCATTTCCCTTATGGCTAAGGATGTGTAACATTTTTTAAGGTATTTGTTAGACATTTTAATTTCATCCCTGGTAAAGTTTCTTTTAAGTTCCAGGGCCCATTTTTTAATTGGGCCATTGGTTTCCTTGGTGTTTGGTTTTCTAAGTTCTTTGTGGACTCTGGATAATAGATATGTGGTTAGTGAAGATTTTCTCCCATTCTGTGGGTTGCCTTTGAGCTCGTGTTACAATCTCTTTATCTGAACAGAAGCTCTTTAATTTCACAAGATCCCAACTGTTAAGAGTTGGTAGCAGTGACTGTGCCATTGGATGTCTGTTTAGGAACTGTTGGCCTAACCCAATCATCTCGAGGGAGTTCCCTACCCTTTCACCTATGATTTTTATAGTCTCTGGCATTATATCAAGGTCCTTGATCCATTTGGAATTAAGTCTTGTACATGGTGACAAGTACACGTCCAATTTTAATCGTCTGCATGTGAAGATCCAGTTTTGCCAGCACCATTTGTTGTTCTTTTTCCATTGGATTATTTGGGCCCCTTTGTCAAAGACCAAATGGCTGTAATTTTGTGGGCTTATATCTGGGTCTTCAACCCTTATCCATTGATCTGTGTGTCTATTTTGGAGCCAGTACCAGGCTGTTTTTATAACTATGGATTTGTAGTATAGACTTAGGTTTGGTATGGTAATACCTCCAGCAGTGTTTTTGTTACTCAGGATTGTCTTTGCTATCCTGGGTCTTTTGTGCCTCCATATGAATTTTGAGATTGTTTGGTCAACTTCTTTAAAGAAGTGCTTTGGGATTTTAATTGGTATAGCATTGAATCTGTATATTGCCTTTGGTAGGATGGTCATTTTTACGATGTTGATTCTGCCAATCCAGGAACATGGGAGGTCTTTCCACTTTCTGGTGTCTTCTGCAATTTCCTTCTTTAAGGTTTTAAAGTTTTCATCGTAAAGGTCTCGTATTTCCTTGGTTAGGTTTATACCAAGGTATTTCATTTTTTTAGGGGCTATAGTAAATGGGATTGTTTCTCTCAGGGCTTTTTCACTTCTTTCATTCTGGGCATATAGGAAGGCCACTGATTTTTGTACATTTATTTTGTATCCTGCTACCCTGCTGAACTTCTCAATTAGTTCCAGGAGCTTCCTGGTGGAGTTTTTGGGATCCCTCAGGTATAAGATCATGTCATCTGCAAATAGGGATAGCTTGACTTCTTCCTTGCAGATTTGAATCCCTTTTATGTCCCTTTCTTGTCTTATGGCTTCAGCTAAGACATCAAGTACAATATTGAATAGAAGTGGTAAGAGTGGACAGCCTTCTCTAGTTCCTGACCGAAATGGGAATGCTTCCAGTTTTTCCCCATTGAGTATAATCCTTGCTGTGGGCTTGTTGTATACAGCTTTTATTATATTGATAAAGGTTCCTTCCATTCCTACTGTCTCTAGCGTTTTGATCATAAAAGGCTGTTGGATCTTGTCAAAAGCTTTTTCTGCATCTATCGAGAGTATCATGTGGTCTTGGACTTTGGACTGGTTTATATGATGAATTACATTTATTGATTTGCGTATGTTGAACCAACCTTGTGTGTCAGGGATAAAGCCTATTTGGTCCCCATGAATGATCTTTTTGATATGTTTTTGAATCCGATTTGCTAAGACTTTGTTGAGAACCTTTGCATCTGTGTTCATCAGAGAGATTGGCCTATAGTTTTCTTTTTTAAGTGCATCTTTATTAGGTTTTGGGATTAAAACGATATTAGCTTCATAGAAGGAATTTGGTAGTGTTCCTTCCTTTGCTATTTGATGGAACAGTTTAAGGAGTTTTGGTGTTATTAACTCCTTAAATGTCTGGTAGAACTCTGTGCCGAATCCATCTGGTCCAGGATGTTTTTTGGTGGGAAGATTCGAGATTACTTCTTCGATTTCCTCAAATGTAATAGGACTATTTAAATAATTCACAACTTCCTGATTCAATTTAGGTAAGTTGTGTTTACTTAAGAATTCATCCATCTCTTTTGTGTTGTCAAATTTCACAGAGTATAAGTTTTTGAAATATGATGTAATAATTCTCTGGATTTCTTGGGTATCAGTAGTGATAACTCCATTTTCATTTCTAATTTTGTTAATTTGGGTTTTCTCTCTCTTGCTTTTGGTTAATTTAGCTAGGGGTGTATCAATCTTATTGATTTTTTCAAAGAACCAGCTTTTCGACTAGTTGATTTTCTCTATCATTTTCCTAATCTCAATTTCAGATATTTCTCCCCTTATTTTGCTAATCTCCTCTCTTCTACTACTTTTGGGATCAGATTGCTGTAGTTTCTCTAAAGCTTTAAGCTGCATTGTTAAGTTATTTATTTCTGATGTTTCCATTTTTTTGATGTAGGCATTAAGAGCTATGAACTTACCTCTCAGGACAGCTTTCATAGAGTCCCAGAGATTTTGGTAAGTTGTATTTTCATTATCGTTCACTTTCAGGAAATCTTGAATTTCCTTTTTAATTTCTTCCTGAATCCAGTTCTCATTCAGCATCATAGTGTTAAGTTTCCAGGAGTTAGTGTATTTTCTGTTGTTTGTTGTGTCGTGGATGTCCAGCTTTAGGCCATGGTGGTCTGATAGGGCACAGGCTAGAATTTCAACTTTCCTGTATATGTGGAAATTTGATTTGTGGCCCAATATGTGATCTATTTTGGAGAAAGTTCCGTGTGCTGCTAAGAAAAATGTGTATTCTTTGGTGCATGGATGAAAGGTTTGATAGAGATCTGTAAGGTCCATTTCTTTAAGGGTTTGATTAAGTTCCAAAGTGTCTCTGTTAAGCTTTTGACCTGTTGATCTATCCCATGTAGAGAGGGCGGTGTTGAAATCCCCAAGAATTATCATTTGAGGGTTGATCTCTCGCTTTAGATGCTGTAGGATTTTCTTAATGAATGTGGAGGGGCCCATATTGTGTGCATATATGTTCAGTATTGTGAAGTCTTCCTGGTGAATTGTACCTGCGACTAAAATGTAGTCTCCATCTGTGTCTCTTTTGATTTTTTTTGGTTTGAAGTTCACTTTGTCAGACAGCATAATGGCTACCCCTGCCTGTTTTCTGCTTCCATTAGCTTGCAGAATTTGGACCAGCCTTTTATTTTTAGGATATGCCTATCTTTTGTGGTGAGATGAGTTTCCTGAAGGCAGCAGATTGATGGGTTGTGGCTTTTAATCCAAGTTTGTAGTCTGTGTCTCTTAATCGGTGAGTTAATTGACATTGACATTTAATGTTATAATGGAGAAACTATTTTTAATTCCACATATTTATTATGTTTAGTGGCTTTTGTAGGTGTATTGTTACACCTTTAGGTTTTGGTAGTATTACACTTCCCTTCTGTTCTCCTGGGTATGCCTATTTTTTTCTTCAAGCTTGAGTATCATTTCTAGCATTTTTTTGAAGACCTGGTTTGGTGGGCATGTATCCCTTCAAGTTGTCTTTGTGCTGGAAGATTTTTCTTTCTCCCTCAATCATGACTGATAGTTTTGCAGGGTAAATCAGCCTGGGTTGACATTTTTGCTCATTCAATACTTGAAGTATGTCACTCCAAGCTCTTCTTGCTTTTACTGTTTCGACTGAGAAGTCATTTGTAATAGGTTTACCTTTAAAAGTGACTTGTATTTTTTCCCTTGATGCTCTCAGCACCATTTCTTTATCTTGAATGTGGAGTGTTTTAACTACTATTTGCGGTGGCGAGTTTCTATTTTGGTCATATCTGTTTGGGGTGCGGAATGCCTCTTGTATTTGTATGGGCCTCTCTTTTTTTAGATGAGGAAAATTTTCCTTGATGATCGTTTGAAAAATTTCCTCAGGGGTGGTATTTTGAGATTCTTGCTCTGGTATTCCATGGATACGCATGTTAGGCTTCTTCAGGGTGTCCCATATCTCCTGGATATTTCTCTCAAGCATCTTTTTGGCTTTAACAACCTCTTCCATTGAGCTGGTTAATGCTCCCACTTTGTCTTCAAGGTCTGAAATTCTGTTTTCTGCTTCATTAGTTCTGTTGATAAGACTGTGGAGTTCTGGGTTGAAGATAACTTGTATTTTAGTTCAGTTTTTAACTCTGCTTGAGTCTGTTTTAACTGCTCTATGTTTGTTTTTGTTTCTTGAACTGTTTTTCTCAACTCTTCCAAGTGTCTGTTGTGTTCCTCTTCAAAGCGATTGATGTGGTTATTTAATTCCTCCCGGATTTCCTCTTTCCTAGTATTGAACATAGTAATGATCATGTTTTGAAAGTCGTTACCCTGGGTCAGGCTTTCTTGGCCACTTTGCGTGGGTTTGTTCTGGTTGGAGTCTATCATTATGGGATTAATTCTTTCAGTGGGAGAATTGTTTACTTGGGTGCTGTTTCTCTTTGGGCATTGTTTAACTCTTGAGATCTTCTTTCAATTTCTGTGCATTTTTCACTGAACTGAATTATTTGGCTTGGAGTTTTGGGGTGGGGGGGGGCGAGCTTACCTCGGTCGCGGTGAGTCCCGGCTGGACTGCGGGCGTGGCAGGTTGGGGAAAGGGAGGATGCGGTGGCTGCGGGGTGCAATTTAACCTGGGCACTCACTTTTTTGCTCAAGGATTAATGCCATCATCAAAGTACTTCAGTTGAGGTTGAATCTATCCCTGGCACTTGAGAAGTGACATGTAAAACATAGATGTCAAAATAAATTTATTTGGTATTCCTACTATCATGATTTGAAATGTGAGCTACCCTCCACAGACTCATGACTTTCGAATGTTTAGTTATTTGGGATGGTCATGGTACCTTTAAGAGGTTGAGTCTTGCTGGAGGAAGGCGGTCACAAGGGGTGGGTCTAGAGGTTGATTAGCCCCACTGTTTTTGGAAGAAGTCTGTTCTTGTAGTTGGCAGTTTTTCAGCTCTCAGCCTCCATGAGGGAAGGATGTGACTTAGGCGGCCTCCAGCTTCTGCCAGCCAGTCATAAAGGACTGAGTTTCCCCTCTGAAGCAGTAGGCTGAATGAATATCCCTTTTTCCCCTAAGTTTCTTGACAATAACAGAGATGAGTAACTGCTGCTACGCCTGCCCTATCTTACGATCTAATAAATACCCTATGTATTTTTTAATATTGTTTGAGTGTATTTCCTCTTATTTACAACAGAATTTATCTCACAAAAACTTCTGAATTCGCTGTCATTACAGTTAACCAGTGAATAGGTAAATACATAATTCAAGTTAGACTTTCATGGGAAAATAATGGCAAAATAATGGGGAGAGTTGCATGGGGCAACTTCCCTGGGCATGAGATATGCAGGTAAATTGTGACTTATGACCTGGACAGTTGCATCAGTGGATGTAATGCAAGACTTGGACATTCATTTCATCTCTCTGGATATCAGATTTTTCCATTTATAAATTCTCTGAGTCTAGGCGATTTCTTCCCAGTATAGTTCTGCCATCCTCCCTCGGCAAGCAGCTACGTTACTGCTGCATAACAAAGAGACACAGCCACCTTGCCACAACTCATATTTTTCCTCTTGGTGAGTCTGCAGACAAAACCATTTTGGTTTGACTGAGCTCAGCTGGGCCCTGGATGAACTCTGGACGTTGGCTTGGGTTCGGCATGCTCCAAATGTTTCCATTCCTGGACCCAGGGTGATGGAACGTGGTTGCATTGGGGCCTGCTCTTCTCACAAAGCAGGCAAAACCATCCAAGCATGTGTAAGTGGCTACTTAGGGACCCAAGAGGGAGCTGCAGGACTGCAAAGGCAACATACAGCATGCATTGTAACTACTCATATTGCTGACTGAAGTAAGCCATGTCCCCAAGCTCACTGCAGTAGTGTCACATGAGAAAGCTTTGATGGGTGCACCAGTTACCCTTCTCTGTTGCTGTGAGACAAGACTCAAACTCCAACAACTGTAGGGAGAAAGGGAGATTTATTCAGTTTATGGTTCCACAGGGGAGAAACGGTCCATTATGGCGGAAAAGACAAGTCTGACAGTAGAAGCTGGAGGAGGCCTAAGTTACGCTCATCATGGAGGCTGAGAGCTGCTGTAAGCTCAAGAGCAGACTTGCTCAAGCAAGGCAGGGCCAACCAACCTCAAGGCCCGCCTCCTGTGACTGCCTTCCTCCAGCAAGGCTCCGCCTCCTAAAGGCACCATGACCGCCCCAAACTATTTACAGATTCAAACCTGTGGGAAACAATTCACATTTCAAACCATGACAACGTGTAAAACTACTGCAGGGTAGAAGTGAAAAATTATCAAATACTGTAAGTCTATGCAGCACTTGTTACATATTGGGCACCTGTTAGGGACAAGACTTTTGAAATTTATGATCCTCACAGTTAAATGCAAGAGGTGGGTGTGGCTGTTTGTTGTGTTAATGAGTTTCCTATTGTGTCCTATCATGTGCTTGTCAGGTTGTGTGCTGTATTTACCATGGAAGATAGTTCTGAGATTCGGTTGACTGGAGACAAGCAGGATAGCTAGAAGGTTCTGTTAGGAGAGCATACAATTAGTATACATTCATAGTTATAATAAAAAGGGAACTGGAATTATTTCTTAAACTCAGTTTGTTCAGTAATGACATGTCAGTGAACCCAGAGCATGAAAGAACAGGATAACCCTCGGTTAGAAAAAGAATTTCGTGTGGGAATCATACCTTCCTCTCTCCATACCTTTCACATTTGTAACCCTCATTCTGCAGGATTACTTCTTGCATTAGCACGTGTTTGTTTTGAGATGATATTCTCGTTGATACTTGGCTCTATCTACACTTCGTAAACTCCTGTGGTGGAGTGAGCCTCCCACTTCACTTTACAGATGGCTGGGATTACAGTTAATGTGCCACCATGCCTGACATTATGTCACTATTGAGTACTTTTACTTCCTTTCTCACAACTTACAAATACAGTGAAGACCTCACAGGTTAATCTGTCAAATGCTTTCTAGTTGGGATTTTGCTCCATTTCCTTGTTCATGAAAACCTTTATGTGACCATTGGAGAATCACTAATGAACAATTATTGTAAACCACAAAAGACTGTAATAAATGATTAGAAGAGGCTGTGCTTTATCACTAGTGTTCTTATAATTGAATTCCTACCATCAAGGAAAGGCCTAATGAGGGGAAAATCTGGGATATGGATGGCTTCCAGTCAATGTTGAAATTACTTCTCCTCACACTCATTCCCAAGACCATTTCATACAATAAATCTGAAGCCTTCAAATCCTGTGTCTTTTGCCAAATCATTTTCTTTTAAAAGGATGGATGAGAAAACATCTTTTTCTATTAAATAAATCATGCCCTCTAACAATTGATACCAGATGTTAGGTCACATGGTCTATTGCACCCAGCATTTACTGAATATCTACGATGTGCCAAGCAATGTACTAGTGAGGTGAAAGTTTTGTTGTTGGGGGACCACTGACCAGTGTGTAGAACATCTGCTGTTTCCATTGTTTTTGATTTATAACAAAACACTCTAGAATTTAGTGGCTCAAAGCCATGGTCATTCATTTACTTCTCGTCCTCTGGGTCAGAAATTTGAACAGGGCGCATCCGAGACAAGTCTCTGCCTGTAATGTTGACTGGGCGCACACATTTAAAGCCACTTGACAATTCAGCTGAGAGCTGGCTGGCTCGGGATGGTGTCAAGGACACTTCTGCTATTTGAGTTCCTTTGTGCTCTACCAGGGAATTAGCCTGGGCTCATTCACATACTGCACAGTGTTCTGTGAGCATGAGAACGAAGCTGTAAGGCCTCTTGAAAGCTTAACGAGAACTCCAGTGGCATCATTCTTGCCCTATTGTTGTGGTGTAGAACATGTGTCCGCATCTTGATGGCAAGAGCTGTAAAATTTGTATTCATTTATAATTTCTCATGCCTACTGGCAATTGTACCTTAGCAGATCTGTAAAGAAAAGAAATTAGATTGTGGGGGTTGATCTTCTCAGCCCATGATTCTTGCCCTGTTCTAGGTCAACAGAGTTGACAAATATGATTTATTCCCATTAGTAAACTTCACTCCAAAGTGATTCGCTGAGGCAGTTCTTCTCAGCTGCAGAGTGGAGGTGAGGAATGTCTCCTGCACAGCTGCCCCTCCGCTATGCGGGAGGAGAGGTGGGTGGCTTGATGACAAACCACAGTTCCAGGCAAGGAGAGGTCACTGATGTCTGGTTCCCGAGTGCAAGGGTAATTTTCAGCTTTGAGATTTGGCCTCTGGTTTTCTTGTAATAGCTCTGCATCCCATTTACCCAGCTCCTCTTGACCTCCACCACTAGTGAATGTATCCTGGCCATTTTGGTTTTCCTATTTTCAACAACATCCACAGTAATTCTTCTTGGTAGGCAAGTCTCCCGTCACACTGCCCCTGCCCACACGCATTCTCCTGGCTTGCTTTATCCTGCTTTCTAGTCTTAAGAAGGGTGGTCCAGTTCATCCAACACGAAATGGCCAGATCCAGTTGTTCTTTCTCTACCCGTCATGGTGTGCAGTGCCAGGGGCAGCTCTGAGCAGCAGCTTCAGTTTCCTGCTGGGGGTGTCGACTCACCTGTGCTGTTGGGCTGCACGACTGTAGAGACAGCATGTGGTCCAACCTATTTATGATGAAAACATACCAGGTGAGTGAAGTGGTAATGGATACTAAATATGATAACCTGTGTGCTGTCCCTCCGGACAGAGAGGTTTAACGTCCAAAACATTTCCTGGCAGACAATGCTTCTCTTCAGTCAGGATTCTAGAGCCCAGGAAGGGACAAATACAGATCTGACATTCTAGACTCAGATCCTTCTCATAGCCTTGAGGAGAAAACCTGAAGGAAGAGGGAGCATTTAGAAGAGAGAGAACTACTCTCTCTGAGGAAGAGTAAAACTCTGGGGAACCGTTTTTCATACTGGCACAGTCGGGGCTGAGAACCTTCCACACCCTGGGACAAGCAGAGCCAAGGGAGGAGGTGGTGGGGAGAAGGATGTAAATAGGATGAGCTGGGGGGGAGCGGGGAGGGAGCCCCTGAGTTCCTTTTCCTAATTGAAATCGTCACTGTGAAGCCTGCGAAGTTGCGTGTGCGGGACCCCTGACTGTTCTTCAGGAGAACAGCTAGTTTACAAGAAGGACTTGAAGCCTTGAGTGTTTCTTAATTAAGCAGATGCTGTGACAACCACTCAATCTGAGCAGCTGGCTGCCGCTTCCACCGCCCTTAGAGGCAGCCCTCACTCACCTCTGTGGGGCTAACAAGCCGGGAGGCCGGAGGACACCTAGGCAGTTTACAGTAAACTATTCAATTGGAATCAGAAGCAGCCCAGCTTCTGCCATCTTCTGACAAGGCCAATCCAAGGCAGCTCAAGATTGCTAGAACTGTTCAATTCTGTAGAGTCCATTAGGGTGGCGCTGCCAGGGAGGGGCGGTGCATGCTACGCAAAGCGGTAAAGAAACGTGACCCTGTAGCAAGGTGAGGAGCAGCCCAGGCCCGGAAGGAGGTGCTTGCAGGGCTGGTGGTGGAGGTCCAGGAGGGAGAGAAGAACAAGGCAGGTCTGGGCTCCTTCAAGCCTCCTCCTCCAAGACTTTGAGCCCACTGAGCCTCAACTCTGGGCGCGCACTGAAATCTTCCAGGAGCGCTACAAAATGTTAATACCCGCCTCTTTGATTCTGATGCATTCATCTGGCTTCCGGATTGGATATCATTATCTTATAATGAAAAATTAGAAAGGGCCTAAAGAGGAGACATGAGCACGAGAAAAGGTCCATGACCTGGGTTAGCCTAAAAAAGGACTCAGCGTTCTGAGTTTCCAGGTGCTCTGGTTTCTCTATTTACTCTTCTTTATTGTGCATGTGACCCGGGTCGAGCCTTGGGTTCCTTACCTGTCGGATGATGGGTGTGGTCACCTCCTCACTGTGCAACCTAGACTGGCCGCCAGCTCACTGTGATCTTCCCCCTCGGGCCGCTGAGGGCTGGGGTTACAGTCATAACCATCGTGCCTTGCTGTGCTCTGTTTATTTCTTGTTGCCATGAGGATTGGGTTCATGATAATGGTGAGGAGAGCAAAAACTGCAGGTGTCGCTTTTAGCCGAAGGACTTTAAATGACAATAAACTGGCCGGAGCAGGGTAGAAATGAATGAAAAACATATTTTCAATGCCTTTTTACCATTCGCCTTTGTCTTGAAGTTGCTGTCGTGGATTCTGGTCAGTGTTGAGGGACCCGCGGCCATGTGCAACTTCTTGCTGAAGTCATTTTCCCCTGGGAAGCGGTGCGGCAAATCTTCCCTTGGAAACCACCTGGTCCAGGCTTACCCACACTTGGTTCAGGTTGAAGGTAGTTTGAATACCTTCCTATGCTGTTCATTAGTCTTCATAATTATTCCTGTGGTAACCTACAGACTTCCATCCAGTTAGTGAACTACAATTAACTGCACTACCTTTATTTTTCCTATTGTTAGATATTTAGGTTGTTTCCAATTCTGCTATTGAGGAAATGATACACTGAAGAGCCACTTATAGAGGGATATAACTCCCTCTCTTTGGAAATATCTCCTTGCTCTAAGCTTCAGCTAATGAAATTATTGATGAAAGTTTCACTGCACATAAAGCTGTTTTCTTATCAACTTTCAGAAGGCATATGCAGTCAGTGTCACTGAGAACACCGGCAGTAGAAGGTTATATTATATTATATATATATATTATATTCCTTGCCAGGTAATAGACATAAAATACACCCCATGGGTTTACCTGAATTTTGGCGCATCTGAATATTTTGTCATGCTTGCTTATGATTACATTTCCTTCAGTTTAGTCTCTATTTATCAGACCACTTATGATATTTTGATATATTAGAATGCATTTTGATATTATCATGATCAATTTCAATTACCAGCTTGATTGGATTGAAGAACATCAGGCGCTCAGGGTGTGCCTGTGAAGTTATTTCAGAGAGGTTTAACTGAAGACAGAAAACCTATCCTGAATATGGGGGGGGCAGCATCCCATGGACCGAGCAATTCATTTCCTTTTGTGCTTCCTGATCTACACATATGTGAGCAGGGTGCTACCACTATGCCTTGTCCACCTTGATGGAAAGTGTGTACTTAACATTAGCCATAAACCCTTCCTCCATTAAACTGCTCTTGTGGAGTATTTATTTGGCCAGGCATAGGAAAAATATCTAGCACAATACTGTATTTAACAAACAATCCCTGTAACATTTAAAACAAATACTTTTCCTGCTGTTTTCATTTTCTTATGAGTTGGTTTGTACAGAGACGTTATCTGTTAGTCTTGTCATTTAAAACTGAAAGATTCAAAGTTCAGTCACTATCATCTCAAAGAACATATAAAATCTCTCAATTCTATTATGCAGGATTTACTTACAGTAAATGATTTCATAAATTCACACTTTTCAAATCATGTTTTCTAAAGCTGATAATGCAGGAGCATGTGTAGAATTTATCTGTGAGAGGTTTGCAGAGCAACTTTGTTGAGCTGGAGGGCAGGCTCCTTGTTCTAGGTTAGATAGAAGACTTATCTGGTCATGTGGTGGTACTGGTGAGGGTGATGGAGGTAAGTTGGACTTTCCAAGTATATTAATTTTTGCATCACTATGATTAAATGTCTGACAAGTGAGGAATGATTTATTTTGCTTGCCATTTCAGAGAGTTCAGATTGTGTTTGTTTGACTTCAAGCTCTTGAGAACTTGTGACAGCTGAAGTATGTGGGGGTGGTCATCATGGTCCTATGGAGGGGAAGCAGGGAGAATACAGGAAGGGACCAGGGCAACACATAATCCCAATGACAGGTGCCTCAGAACCTACTTCCTTCAAGCTAGCTCCATCCTTTACTCTTCACCGCAGTTCCATTATTTATGGTTCCATCAAGGGACGGATCCATTCTTTAGATCAGCAAGACATATGAAGATGTATGATTTACTAATTTCCTCCTAAGTGTCCCAAATTTAATTAAGTTGACAAGATTAACCATCACACAAGTAGAGCCATATTATTTGTGTTTTTTAAATATATTTCATTCATTTAAGAAAGAGAAAAAGAGAGAGAGAGAGAGAGAGAGAAAGAGAGAGAGAGAGAGAGAGAGAGAGAGAGAGAGAGAGAGAGAGAGAGGAGATTCAGGTGAAGGTTAGAAGATAACTTTTAGAAGTGAATTCTCTATTTCCCCCACGTGGGCTTTTGGAACTTGAATTCAGGTTGCCAGGTTTGTGACCAGGGTCTTCTTGCTGAGTTATTTCCTTGGCCCCCATGTTCTGGTTTTATTAGGTCCTAGGCACTTTACTTGTATGAATGTTTTCTTCCATAAAGCAAATATAGTTTACAACTTTATTACAGAAGCACATATGCTCCAGGCTGAATTGCATTAATAATATTATTAAAAAATTTTGAAAACTGATCTTTATCAAAAGTGTAATAAAAGGATAAATGTCATAGGTCTAATTGGTAAGTTGGTTGATGACAGAAGTAATGTGGCTTCACCTATTAGGTGAATTAATAGGTGACCAGCTATAATGCCAGTTGTAAGCTGCACAGCTATAGCCAGAGGCTGAATAAATAAGCTGATAGTTTCAATAATAGTAAGTGCGGGATAAATAGGATTTTTCTGCCTTGTGGCAGAAAATGAGCTGGTGATGCTTTGCTTTGTGCTAAATTCCTAATATAATGGCTCACAAAGGGATGATTTCCCTAGGTTTATTAATAACTGATTTGTTGGTATAAATGAGCATTACAAAAGTTCTAGAAAATAAGTAAAACAAGTATAAAGAATCATGTTTGTCCTTTTTGATTATGAATTTGTTTTAGAGTACTATGTACTAGTCATTGTTGGAAGGAGATAAGACAATTGTTAATTAAGCAATTAGATTTAGAGAACATAAGGGTAAGGAACATGATGATTTGTTTAAGATAACAATAGGCATATTTATTATTGTAGGGGTAATAAAAGATGAGAATAGATTTTTTCATACATATTGTTTCTTTTAAATAAAGTTATTCAGTTTGCATTCCGAAATTTCTTTCTTTTAGGGTTTTAAAGTTTTCATTGTACAAGTCTCTCACTTCCTTGGCTAGATTAATATCAAAGTATTTTATGTTTTTAGGGACTATGGTAAATGGAATAATTTCTTTTAAGACTTTCTCACTTTTTTCATCTTTGATATATAAGAAAGCCACTGATTTTTGAACATTGATTTTGTACCCTGACACTCCACTTGAACTTCCATGTATTAGTTCCAGGAGTATCATGTAATCTGCAAATAGGGATAATTTGACTTCTTCTTTTTCTATTCGTATCCCTTTTATTTCTGTCTCTTGTCTAATAGCTCTAGCTAAGACGTCCAGTACCAATATTGAATAAAAGTGGTGAGAGTGGAGAATCTTGGCTAGTTCCTGATCTAGGAGCGAGTGTTTCAATTTTTTACCATTTAGGATGATGCCTTGCTATAGGCTTCTTGTATATAACCTTTATTATATTGATGTATGTTCCTTCCGTTCCAGTTGTCTCCAGGACTTTGATCAAAAAGGGATCATGGAAGTTGTCAAAAGTTTTTTTTCATATATTGAGAGAATGATGTGATTTCATTCCTTGGAGTTGTTTATATGATGGATTACATTTATTGATTTGTGTATGTTGAACCAACCTTATGTACCTGGAATAAATTCTACTTAATCATAGCAAATGATTTTTCGGTATGTTTTTAAATCCAGTTTGCTAAAATTGTTGAGGAACTTTGGATCTGTGTTCATCAAAGAGATTGGCCTATGGTTTTCCTTTATATTGTATTTTTATTTGGTTTTGGGATTAGTGTAATATTAGCTTCATACAAAGAATTTGGGAGTGTTCCTTCCATTGGTATTCTATGGAACAGTTTAAGGGGCAGTGCTGTTAGTTGTTCAAGCGCTTGGCAGAATTCTGCACTGAATCCATATGGTCCTGAACTTTTTTTGGTGGGGGAAATTTGTAATTACTTCTTTGATTTTATCATTTGTTATAGGATTGTTTAAATAAATTCAATTCATCCTGATTCAATTTTGGTAAGTTGAATATATTAAGAAAATCATCCATTTCTTTCTGATTGTCAAGCTTGTAGAGTATAAATTTTGAAGTATGACCATATGATTCTTTGAATTTTTTGGTTTCAGTTGTAATGGCTCCATCTTCATCTCTAATTTTATTAATGTGTTTTTTTTTCTTTTTTGGGTTTGTTAATTTGGCTAAGGGTTTGTCAATCTTACTGATTCTTTTCAAAGAATCAGCCCTTTATTTGGTTGATTCTTTGTATCATTTTCCTTATTTCTATTGGGATATACTCCCATGATTTTACTAATTTCTGCTTGTCTACTACTTTTGGGATTGGATTGTTCTTGTCTCTCTAAAGCTTTAAGCTGCATTGTTAAATTGTTTACTTGTGATGTTTCCATTTTTTATATAGGAATTGAATGCTATAAACTTTCCTTTTAGGATTGCCTTCATCATATACCAAAGATTTTGATAAGTTGTATTTTCATTATCACTTATTTCTAGGAAATTCTGAATTTCCCTTTTGACTTCTGCCTGAACCCATTCCTCTTTCATTATCATGATATTTAATTTCCAAGAATGTGTGTATTTTCTGTCGTTTGCTTTGTTGTGGGTGTCTCGTTTTATTCCATGGTAGGATATAGGCAGAATATTATTTCATATTTCCTGTTTATGTGGAGGTTTGCTTTATGTCTCAATCTGTGGCTTACTTTGGAGAATGTTCCATGGGCTGATGGAAAGAATGTGTACTCCTTGTTGTTGGGATGGAAGGTTTGGTAGAAGTCAGTCAGGTCCATCTGGGTTATGATTTGATTAAGTTCCAGTGTATATCTGTTCAGTTTTTGGCTTGCTGACCTATCTAATTGTGAGAATGGGGTGTTGAAGTCCCCCACTATTATTGCGTTTGGGATGATTTGCTGTTTTAAATGTAGGAATGTGTGTTTAATGAATGTGGCTGAGCCTATATTAGATGTGTATATGTTCAGTATTGTGAAGTCTTCCTGATGAATTGTTCCTTTGACTAATATATAGTGTCCTTCTCTGTCTCTTATGATTTCTTTCAGTTTGAAGTCTGTTTTATCAGATATCAGAATTGCTACTCCTGCTTGTTCATTTTTCCATTAGCTTGTAGTACTTTTGATCAGCCTTTTGCTCTGAGAATGTGTCTGTCTTTCATGGTGAGATGTGGTTCCTGAAGGCAGCACGTTGCTGGGTTGTGATATTTGATTCATGTTTGCAGTCTATGTCTTTTGATTGGAGAGTTAGTTCTATTAATGTTTAGAGTTATAATTAAGAAATGCTCATTGGTTCATGTGTTTTGTGGTTTTTATGTGTCTGTTTCTTTGCTAGGAAGTTGTGTTGTATTATTTTTCTTTCTGTCCTCTTGTCTTTTTCTTAGAGCTTTAGTGTGTTTTCTATCACCTCTTATAGGTCTGGTTTGGTGTTCATGTAAGCTTTTAGCTGTGGTGGAAGATTTTTCTTTCACCCTCAATCATGACTAATAGTTTTGATGGGTACATTAGTGTGGGTTGGCATTTGTGCTTATTGATGACTTGAAGTATATCTTTCCAAGCTCTTCTGGATTTTACTGTTTCCATTGAAAAATTAGCTGTTGTTTTACTAGGTTAACCTTTAAATGTGACTTGGTTTTTTTCTCTTGACACTCTCAGTGTCTTTGTTATGTATATGTTTTAACTATAATTTGTTGTGGCAAGTTTCTATTTTGGCCATGTCTGAATGTTGTGCCATACGCCTCTTGTAATTTGATGGGCATCTCTTTCCTTAAATGAGGAAAATTTTCATTAATGATAATGTGAAAAATCTCTTCTGGAGTAGCTTTATGAGTTTCTTTTACTGGTATTCCATGAATGTGCAGTTTGACTTCTTCAACGGAATCCCATAACTTGAATATTTCTCTCCAGTATTTTTTTTCTTTTTCAACCCCTTTAATTGAACCAATTTGTTCTGCCATCTTGTTTTCTAGTTCTGATATTCTATTTTCTGCTTCATTGGTTCTGCTGATAAGACTTTCTGTTGAATTTTGGATTATAGCTAGTTTATTTTTAATTTCAAGCTTAATCTCTATATGACTTTTCCCCAACTGCTCTATGCCTAGCTTTGTTTCTTCAACTGCCTTTTTCATTTCATCTAAGTGCCTGTTGTGCTCCTGTTCATATTGGCAAATGCAGTTATTTAACTCTTCTCAGATTTCTTCTCTCATTGTTTTGATCATGGTAAATCACATCTTGTCTTGGTTATGGAATGACTAATATCCAAGGGGTTATTCTGGTAGGGATCCATTGTTATAGGGTCAGTGTTTTTGTGGGGAGATTGTTGTCACAGTTTTTGTCTTCTTGTGGATTTATGTGTGATCTGCTCATTTTGTGTTCAATTTCTAGAATCTTTTTTGGTGTGTGTTTATGACTGTTATGAGTAAGACAGAATTGCCACACTCGGACTGTTATTGCTACTGTTTACCTAAGTGTTTAAAGTCTCACTCTATGGTTCCTTGCTGTTATTTCGTGGGTAAGGTGATATGTTACAAAAAATGTGAAAGCCCTACTCTGGTTCTCAAGTTGACAGAGTTTTGGTCTATATTTGTTTGGAAGTTTGAGATTGGGTGTCAGGGATTGTTATGTATGGCTTGGGATAAGTATTACATCAGCTTTATGTTATGAAATAGAGTGGGTTTAATAGCCAGGGGTTAGAGCTTAGAGTGCTAAGGCAACTATTAGTTCCTTCCAGGTTTTTGAGGATGAATAGTTAATGTCCTGAGGGGTGGGTGTGTGGGGTTTTGGGTGTGCTGTACAGAAGTCTGAAGCAGAGGTGACATTAACTGAGATAAGAAGTAAAGTGAAAAGAGTTACTTGCCCTAGGGTTAGATGTGAAGGTTCCCTTCTGTTCCATGGAAAGAGCTTTAGGGTCCTCAGAAATGAGGTATTGGTGCTCTGGTCCCAGGTTTGTGGTGCCTGTGGGCTCTGTTCAAATCTTGGAGGTTCTATTATTGGTTGGCTTGGGAAATGTTGGTTAAGGCTGCCTTGCACTGGTCTGATCCACCAAAGCCTGCCGTTGTCCCAGAGTCTAGGTGTGTCCTGCACACACCTGGAGCCCCAAAGCCCATTTCATTTCCCAATAAAGGGTTGCTTTGTTTGTATACTTTAAGAGTTTTTAGATTTGGTGAAAGAGGGAGTTGAAAGAATAAGATTTTAGTTTGAAATATAATGAAGAGAGTTAACAGTATGGATAAACTATTATTAAATCATCTCGAACTGTCAAAGTGTGGCATATCAGTGTGGAGAATTATAATCCACTACCTTTAACTTAAAATGTTAATGCTAAAAGCTTCACACTGAGATAGATGAATGATAAAGATCAATTTTCAAAAAATTTTAATAGGACTTTTTCAATAACAGTGGATATAAAGCTATGATTTGAACCACAAACTTCTGAACATTGTTCATAATAAAATTCTGGACAGGTTGATAGTAATGTTGCTTGACTTAAGTGTCTGTTTTTCACCCTAGGAGCAGGACTGCTCATGAATGAAGCATGCCTTCTGATGAGATTAAAATATGAATATGGTGATCTATTGGTAGAACTACTTAGTTACCAACTTCTAGAAGATGGAATTGACCAGGCTCTAGTTCTGATGTTAGAATCATTTAAAAATCAAATTTAGGTCTTCAGAGTCAGGACACTCATCAATGGTTGACAGTTTTCACTGTTAAATTATTAAACATATTAAATGTTATTAATTGTATGAGAGAACTAATTAGAAATATGATTATTAATGTATGCTCATAGAAGTTCATTAATTCTTCTATAATAGGAGATGTAGTATCTTAAAGTCCTAGTTGAAAGGGATAAGATACATAGAATATATATGTATATATGTGTGTGTATATATATCAATACATATATGAGTACATATTATGTACTTTATCATTTCACCCCAATCATGAATATTACTATAAAAAGGTTATTTCAAATGCATGAGCAGTCACAATAATGTTATAAATCTGATCATCTCCCAATAGTGCCTGTGGCTGACCTAATTCAACTTGTATTAGAAGATAAAGAAAGGTTTCTACTGTTCCTGATCAAGCTCCAAATACTCAGCACAAGGTTCTAATACCTTCATGATGGGGCGAAAATTTTCAGTGGTTTATAAACATAGTAACCAAAAAAAAAAAAAAAATAAACATAGTAACCATCTCTACCTTGAAACCCAGAAATACCAAAAGCTAAGACTTCCATCACCCCATCCATTTAGTTCTGAGAGAGGGTTGGTCAACATGTGATGGGAAGAAAAGTACAGAAGGGAGACTTCTGCTTCCCCAGAAAATGAGTGACTCGCTGAAAACCAAGCCCTTGTGAATTAGAGAAGGCCACAGGGCACTAAGGTTCTATTCATCCCATGCTTTGAATGGTTTCCCTTGAAAGAAACCTTGCAGCTCATCTTGATTTGTCCTTTCTTTGTCTAGTCTTTCTAGCGTCAGTGCCACCTGTTGTCTCTTGTGGTGGGTCATTTGTGAGTCCTGTGATGTCATCCTCTATTTTAGAACATCTCCAAGATTAGGACAAGATCACTGTTTCTGTGAACATTTGCATAGAAAAGGTGATCAAAATGTGAGATTGGCATAAAAATAGCTGATGTCCAGACAGATCCAAGACCTTGTGGTAGAGATAACAGAACAGAAGGTCGTGGTAATAGTGGCTGGCATATCCACACAGGGGAGGTGGAAAAAACTGTTACATACATGAATACAGTAAATTTATGATCTTTTCACCCCTTCCAAATCCCATCCTTCTTTTTCCCCTTATAACCCTTCATCTCCCCTGATAGACTCCCTCCCATTTTTGTGTCTTTTCACTTGTGTGACTGACTCTCTGTGCTTCATCTGGCTTGCTTTTGATGGCATGTGCTTGACTTGATCCATGCTCCAGTAAGTATCATACATAGATCGGTGGGTTTCCTTTTCTTCCCTATCACTGTTAGTCCTCATCAGTATCTCAGGGAGGCGTGGAGTTTCTCAGGGTCTTCCCTGTACATGGTGAGATGTTGATAGGACGGTTCCTGTACAGCTCTTGTGAAAGCGTTTGTGTGTGTGTGTGTGTGTGTGTGTGTGTTGAAATCACGGATATCATAGCCTCATTATCATATCCAGGAGATAGTGTCCGGTCTACTACTGTGCCACTTTGGGCTCTTATAATCTTATTGCTCCCTCTTCTGTGCTCCCCCTTTACTTCATATCTTGCTCCCAACCTACAGAATAATAAACAAAAAGAAGCCTAGAGATGGCATAGTACCAACTCCAGCTTTTAGTCTAAGGAAAAGCTGAGACCTGCTGAAAACTTAGGGGTCAAGGCTATGCAAGGAAACCAAAACAGAGCAGTAATGGGAACTCAGGATGCTGGACTCTTAACTTCCATACATCATACTGTTAAATCTGGTGGTGATGTCTGCTTGAGAATTCAGGCCTTCCTCACTCAGGGGAGTGTCCAAGGATTGCTTAGCATGGACTGTGGTAGTTATAGATCCTTTGCACTCCTCTCTAGGGCTGTACATCTGCTTCCTGATTTGATCCTTCTCAATCTTGGTTCTTGTAAACATTCATCTAAATATTGACCTAAGACCACATTTTCTGTTCCTTTTTGATCTGTGATCTTCTCTTTTGTCAGAGTCAACATACAATTTCCTGAATTTTCTACAATAGCCAGTTTTTTTTAAAGCAGGGTCTTATGGGATAGGGCACAGGCTGACTTCAAACTTGGTATTATCTGAGGGTGGTTTTGAAACCTCATCTTCCTGCTTGTACCCTTAATTTAAATTTGGTCAGGGTATTATCACAGCAATGAGAAGGTAACTGTAATAGAAGGCTTACACAGCTCACGATACCACAATTATCTTACACCCATGTCTCTTCCCATATGTCTAAGTTATCTTGCATGAAAGGGTTGTTTGTTTTTCTTTGTAGTCTCTGAGTGTCTCATAAAGCACTCAGCACTTTCAGGATGCTAATAGCTTATTATGTTTTACATGAAAGGACAGTACACAGATCTTTATAAAAGCCACTGAGTTAGATGTGCCTGTTTAAGATTGAATGTAAGTCAAGTATGGTCATGCATACCTGTAATCTCAGGGCATAGCAGGCAGAAGCAGGCAGATCAGGTTTATTTCAGTTTACAGTCCCAGAAGGCTTGCAGGGCAGGTATGGTGATATGCAGGGAAGGGACAGGAGGCTGATTTGCCATATAGATACATTACAGAAGCCATGAGAAAGAGAACACGAAGTGGGGCAGGCTACAAATCCTCAAGGTTCACCTCCTAATTCATACTTGCTCCAGCAAGACTCCATCTCCTAAAGGCTCCACAGCTTTCTCAAACAGCACCACCAGTTGGGGACCAAGTATAGAAACACAGGAGCCTTTGGAGACATAGCACATTCAAAGTACAACACCTTGTCATTTAAAGCATGGTTTTCAAATCAGTAGTTGCTGGCTTTGCTAGGGAGTTTTTAAGATTTGCAGAATGTCTGGGACCAGCTGAAGATCTGAAATTTAACATAATATACACACAAATCAGTATTGGTGATATTAATGCTGTTGGTACACCTTGGGGAATGAAACTGTAAGGTACAAAATAAAAGATGGTTCTGCCTAGCAGAGTGAAGGGGTGTGGCATCATTCACATAGAGTGAGGGGTGTGGCATCATATAGAGTGAGGGGTGTGGCATCATTCATATAGAGTGAGGGGTGTGACATCATTCACATAGAGTGAGGGGTGTGGCATCATAGAGTGAGGGGTGTGGCATCATTCACATAGAGTGAGGGGTGTGGCATCATATAGAGTGAGGGGTGTGGCATCATATAGAGTGAGGGGTGTGGCATCATATAGAGTGAGGGGTTTGGCATCATATAGAGTGAGGGGTGTGGCATCATTCATATAGAGTGAGGGGTGTGGCATCATTCACATAGAGTGAGGGGTGTGGCATCACATAGAGTGAGGGGTGTGGCATCATTCACATAGAGTGAGGGGTGTGGCATCATTCATATAGAGTGAGGGGTGTGGCATCATATAGAGTGAGGGGTGTGGCATCATATAGAGTGAGGGGTGTGGCATCATATAGAGTGAGGGGTGTGGCATCATATAGAGTGAGGGGTGTGGCATCATTCATATAGAGTGAGGGGTGTGGCATCATATAGAGTGAGGGGTGTGACATCATTCACATAGAGTGAGGGGTGTGGCATCATTCATATAGAGTGAGAGGTGTGGCATCATATAGAGTGAGGGGTGTGGCATCATTCATATAGAGTGAGGGGTGTGACATCACATAGAGTGAGGGGTGTGACATCATATAGAGTGAGGGGTGTGACATCATATAGAGTGAGGGGTGTGACATCATTCATATAGAGTGAGGGGTGTGACATCATATAGAGTGAGGGGTGTGGCATCATATAGAGTGAGGGGTGTGGCATCATTCACATAGAATGAGGGGTGTGGCATCATTCACATAGAATGAGGGGTGTGGCATCATTCACATAGAGTGAGGGGTGTGGCATCATTCATATAGAGTGAGGGGTGTGGCATCATTCATATAGAGTGAGGGGTATGGCATCATATAGAGTGAGGGGTGTGGCATCATTCATATAGAGTGAGGGGTGTGGCATCATATAGAGTGAGGGGTGTGGCTTCATATAGAGTGAGGGGTGTGGCATCACATAGAGTGAGGGGTGTGGCATCATTCATACAGAGTGAGAGGTGTGACCTCATATAGAGTGAGGGGTGTGACATCACATAGAGTGAGGGGTGTGGCATCATTCATATAGAGTGAAGGGTGTGGCATCATTCCTATAGGGTGAGGGGTGTGGCATTCATGTACAGCGAGGGTCATGGCATCACAGAAGAGATGGCATATGCACTGGGCAAGGAAAGCTAGAGAAGACTTCACTGAGTAGGACCCGTAGAGGATGAAGTGACAGGCAGTCCAAGCATAGGAAGTGACACAAATAAAGCACAGTGGCATAAAAAAGGTTTGGGGGAATGTTAAGTTGCAGTTCTATGGGGGAAACAGGTGAATATAATGAAGCTGAATACATAGACTGAAGTGACATTTTAGAATCTTTCATGCGATGCCCAACCGAGACTAGAAGCAATAGGGATTCGAGAAGCTCCTTGAGGAGAGGAAAAAAACCACTTGCTTCTCACTTCATTGAAGAGCGGGGGTGAGTGAGAGAATGCTACATGCAGTAGTTACTTCTCTCATTGCTGTGAACAAAAGCAACTTCAGGAAAGAAGGGTTTATTCTGCTCACAGATTGAGGGAACAGTCCATCATGACCCGGCAGTAGGAGTGTGAGACCGCTGGCCGCTTTGCATCCACCGTCAGGAAGCAGAGAGCAATGGATGCTGATTCCTGGATTGCTCTCCACCTGTGCTTTAGCTTATGGGACAGTGGCACTCGCCGTGAGGGTGGGTCTTCCAACCTAAATAACCCAACATAAAAGCTCTCTGATAGACATGCTGAGCGACATGTCCAGAGGTTTGTCTCTAAGTGAACCTAGATCTTGCCAAGTTGACAATCAATATTAACTATCACACTCCACAGTGGAAAGAGCCCTGGACTGAAGAGAAGTGGAACTGGGCAGTAACCACAGGAATGCACGCTGGTAGGTGCTAAGCCGTGGCAGATGCTGGGCAGTAGCAGGTGACTAATGCAGAGTGCAGCACCTGGAAATGGCATGACATTGTTTTAACAAGTGCGTACAACTGTGGCAGCCATGGTGGGACCAAAGAGGTGGTAGAGCAACTTTTGAAGATGAGATATGAGCAAATCTGAATTGTCTCAGACACACTCAATAGAAATCTAGGCTTTAAGGACATGGTCAGGAAGAAGGGACCCGGAAGTGAGAGATACATAACTGGAAAGTGGAAGAAGGAAAAATCTTCACATTTGCCAACAAACTTGGAAACCTATCTCCTACAGTTATGTGGAAAGTGGCATGTGATGAGCATCGATGCATAATTAAGAAGAATTGCAATGGAAGTGCTGAAAGGACCATGTGGCTTCTTCCTGATGTTTATAGTCGTGGCCACTAGTGGTAGGTGACAACTGAAGACCAAGCCTTCAAGCACGTCTGTGAATAATCTTGATTAAGGCAACCCTGAGAAATACTGTAAGAGTTTACATAATTGATGTGAGAAGACACGTCAGGGGTTGGGCCCATTCTTTGGACAGGTGAATCAGATGGCGAGAGCTGGTTCAGTATTTTGGCTCACAGCCATGCTGGCAAAAGAGAAAGTATTTCTTTCTCTTGGTCTGTGCATGGTATGTTGTGGTCTGCTCCCTCAGTCCCTGATGTTGGCATGACTGTAACTGAGAATCGTAAACAAAAATAAACTTCTTGTTTCCCTAAGTTGTTTCGTGTCCTATATTCATTTCAGCAGCATGAAGAGGAACTTTAACAGTAGAAAAATGTGAGGAGAAAAAAAATTGAGGGATATCTGTTTAGTAACAAGGAAACAGAACCTAATGAGTTTGGGAATCCCCGGCTTCTCCAGGTGGCCAAAGATGTTAAAATCAAATAATTCACTGTTAGGAAAGCTCTAGAGAAAACTGAGCTTGCTATCATACTTTTGTTATAATCTCATGGAGACAAAAAAATTAAAGTATTCTCATGTGGATTTCCCAGAGATTGTAGTGTTCTATTGTACAGTAAAAAGGTCAGAGTTTGGTCATTTTTGAGAGATTAAGGGTATGCATCACGTTATTTCAATCAAACCAGGGTATTTAATCGGCATTTTTCTCAAGCATTGAAGCAGAAGCCAGTGATAGAGAATGGATTATCTTGAATAGATTTGTGGGTATCACTTCTGTCTAATGGTGTCACTCCTTGTAACACCCACAGTGTATCACGTGGTTCTTTAAACAGATTATTCAGGACTGAGGAGGTGGCTCATGTGGCAATGTAATTGCAGTTTGGACCTGAGTTTGGTACTTACAACCAATGTAAAAACGTTAGTCATGGTGGAGCCGGGGATATGAGACTGATCACGGAGACTCAGCAGCCAGCCAGCCCATCCTCCTCTGTAAGCTACAGGACAGTGAGACCCTTTATCAAAAATGAGGTGGCCGCCACCTAAGGAAGTTGGCCTCTGCTCTCCATGCATGTTTACACGTTCACATGCACCTGCATGCATATAAATGTGCAGACATGTGCATACATTTACAAATAAAATTGTTTCAGAGGAAGAATTGGGTAAGAAGGGGCAAGGCCAAAGTACAAAATTAAAGTACTCCGTGGGATCCTCAGAACGGCTGATCAGAAGCAGACTTGCAAAGAGCTTCGGGGGCAGACAGGTGCTACCTTCATGACAAAGGAAGGACGACTCGGATGAAGTTGAAGAGAGACAATGGTCAGCTTCACCTCTTCAAGACACATCTGCCCTGTGACAGGCAGAACTGCAACCGTCCACTCGCTCCTTTCCACCTTCCATTCTCCGCTCTTGGAATATAGAAACTAGAGAGCTTATCACTTTTATTCTGTGCTCATCCTAGCACATTGTGGGAAAAGAGTGTGTCTTTTTAATTTCACAGGTCCACAGATGGAGAGACAGGGTGCCCTAGCAGCTGTATTGAATAGATTTCCCCAGGAGCTTAAGTACCCAGAACTGATTTAGGTGCTGAAGTCCTGTATTTTGAACTGATGCTCTGAACACAGCGAGACTTGTGGGAACCACAGGAGGCAGTGAGTGCATTTTGCTTGTGGGCAGTGTGTAAATGGTTGGTGATCAGAGGGTATTTTAGGATAGCCCTAGATCCTGCCTCTTCTTGTGCACGTGCTGACAGTGCCCGTCTCTAGGATAAGCTGTGCCCTCTGCTTCTCCCTGTACTTCCCTCTTTATATCCATGTGGGAGCTTGGTCACGGCTGCCCACAGGTTGCCCTCCGTGCTTTTTATCTTATCACAAACATCAACCTCTCTTGTGGTTTTCAAGGCCTTCTGAGTGTAATGAAGTAGTCTCTCCTCGGTTAGGAAAGCTGAATAAAAGGTATTAGTGCACAGGCACCAGTCCTCTAAATGCAATTCTAGTCTCATCTCTTTACATTTTATTTTTTCCTCTTTTTGCTTCAACTTTACTATATTCTCTGCTTGCTATAAATGCTCTGCAGCTGTCTGGAAAATATTTAACATCTGGCAACTCTTTGTAAAGAAAAGACCTGATATGCTGGTTTAGTAGCATTAGTTAATTTCCACTATGTAAATATTCCCAAAATGAGTGACTTCATGCTTTCAACAAGATGTCACTGAATACAGAATTGGAAAAAGATCCTAGCAAATGGCTTCTTTTAACTGGGATGAGCAGACTCTTGACTGTCTGGGAGACTATGACTGTATTTATGGTCTTGGTAACTGATGGCTGTGAAGTTTCTCTCTATACCTCTTCTAATCTCAGAGCTCTAACTAAGATTCTTTCTCCCTATATCTACATTGCATATGCTTATTCAGCACAGTATCTTTCTCTTGCTAGTAATATTTCATGCTAGTACTTGATGTCAGTCTTCCTTATCTGAGACAAAGAACCATGTCATTCTTTCTCACCATATTTCTACCACTAAGACGTGTTTAGTATATTGTAGGTTTGTAAGAAATCTTGTTTCCTGTGTCTCTTTGAGACATTTGTGTTCCAGAATTAAGAGATCTGATCTTTGTCGAGTGAAAGTGGAAGAAGTAGATTTAATACATTGGAGTAACCCCCATGGGACTGAGAAAAAATTTAACTAGGGACCAGTAGGAACTTTTCTCATTGATGTGATGGGACACCTGGCATCCACAATACAGAGGAGGAAAGATTTGTTTTGGCTCATTGTTTTACAGGCGCCCATTACGGTAGGCAGGATGTGGAAGAGTTAACAGTTCACCCCATTGTCAGCAGAAGCAGAGGAGAGAAGCACTCAAAGAAGAGAAAGATATAACCCTCTTGGACATGCCTTGGATGACCTACTTCCTCCAACTAGACCCACCTTCTGCATTTCACCATCTCCTAATAATTCCATTGTATGATAAATACGTCCAGGGACGAATCCATCGGAACAAGAACGGGTGGTTTGGTTGCTCCTGGGAACTGGATGGTCTTAGCATCACTGACTGATGCCATGCCTATTTGGCTGGCTGGCCCAGCATCTTTGGCTCTGAGTCTGATGTATTTGACCTTCTCTCCTGGGTTCTCTAAAATTCTGTGGAGGTAGGTGTCTCTGTATTGCCAGGTCCTTCCTTGGTCTCAACCTTCAAGAGACTGAAGGAAGATTCACCTCAGTGGTCTCGGGCTGACTGGGCATCCTCTAGTGTCCTCAGCCAGACCCTGCATGCTCTTTTATGTCCACGAAGTCAGTGTTCAGGAGGTTCACAGTGGGTCGTCCTCGAGTTGGCTCTCAGAGGGCATCTGGCTCTCCACAGGAATCAGGTGCCATCCGGTCATTTCCTTAATGGTTTCCTGTCCAGTTTTCAAACGTGTCATTCATGATGTTACTCTTGGTTATTTCTGTTTTGGATAGACTGGCGATTCTCTTTTGCAAGGGGAATAGAATTGGCATGACTGGGTCCCTGCCTAGATCTGCGCACTCAGAGCCTGCGACCTCATACTCCTTCAATTGCCCTATTTACTTCACCGAATCCTGTGCAGTTTTAGATTCTCCATATGGTAAGATTTTCCCAGGAAAGTTCTTCTGTTTGAATTAGGTTAAACTGCAGTCTCCTGTGCCTCCTTTAAGGATAGCACTTGGCCCATGGAGTTGTAATTGCCTCCTTCATGTCACAGATTCTTATTCCTCATGTTATTCCAGACAAGGTGTTATGATACAGAGAAAACTTCGGTAGTCTCTCTGTGAATGTCTGAGAGAAGACATTTAAATAATAATGATACATAAATGTGTAAATTAAAGCTGGAATGGTGAGCTAAAGGGAAGGTGTTGCCATCTTTTGAAATCAAATAAGAATGAAATGTAGCCTAAGTGTGGTAGTGATAGTCATGGAAGATGTTCCTAAGAAGCAGTATTTGGCTGAGTGTGGCACTACTGATTCAGGGAAGCCCTAGCCCAGCTCCCCAATTCAAGACAAGCCTGGACACATACAGACATGCCCCGGACATGTCCCAATAGAGGAACCATGCAGGCGGAGGGATGAGCAACCAATGGGAAGTGGCTATCTAACCTGCCCTTGCAATGGACACCTAGTAAACAGTTAAATGATTGGTGGCTGTCCCCCGTAGTGGAGAGATGGCAACACCTGATTGGACCCTGACCCTATATAAGCTCAAACACTTGCTTAAGTAAGTTGAGTCTGCAGCAAACTTGTCCACTCCCTGCTCCTCGCCTGAGTCCCGGGGTCTGTGGTGACTCTGCGCCGCTCACCCCCTCTCCTCGAGCTCCGAGGCTCCCACCGACTTTCTCCCTCCTTTCCCCGGCTGGCCAGGCTGGGATTTGGCAACATCTTGTGCCCAAACGTGGGGCCACCTTTGGTGTAGACGAGACACCCTATCTGGTAAGTTCGATGAGTTCGGCTCCTTCCTCTAGTTTTGTGTTCCGTGTGCTTATGATGCCTGAGGTGAGCACGTGGCCCCCTCCTCTTCCCCTTTCCCTGTTTGTCCATCGTTGTGCTCAGAAGGTTAGAAACACAATCACTCATTTGATCTCCAGACGATCAACGAGCCCCTCTTAAGATTAGGAACACAGTCACTCGTTCAGTGAGCCCCTCTTAAGGTTAGCGATCGCTTGTTGGATTTCCCGATGATCAGCGAAGCCCCTCTAAACCTCTAAACCAAGGCTCGTCCAGGCGAGTTCACATGAGAGACTGATCCCCTCAGAACTCGGAGCCCAGGCTCAATCACATTGAATCGGCCTGATCCGGAGACACCTTATGCACATACGGCCAGGGGAGTAATGAACCCCAGAAATCCCCACCAAGCTCAAGACATTTGTGTCCGATACATTCCTTGTCTCATCTGTTCCTTTTTGGTCTCATCTTTGTTCTTTAGAAAAATGGGCAACCTTCACTCATACTGTAAGGAGCCCCAAATACGTGTGTTAAAATCTCTCCTAGAAACTAGAGGCCTCAAGTTTAAGACTGCTGGCCTAAAGGAATTTTGGAATGAGGCTGTGGTTTTAGCACCTTGGATCTCCCCAGAAAATATGTGGGAACCAAACCTATGGATGAGGGTGTTTTCCTTGCTAGATGTTTTTCATAATTAAGCTAAGCTGCTGGACTTAACTAATATGAGATCTTGTTTTAAATAAGGTTTTCCTAAATGTTAATCTGCCTTTGATAAAGCTTTCAAGGGTAATTTTAAGACAGTTGCCAATAAATTGTGCAGTTGCCAGTAAATTGTGTGTTGTTCATGAGTTTGTATGTTTATGTGTTCTGTGTTTACATGTTGTGTGTCTTGTATTTCAACATAAAAAATCTATGGCCATGTCAATTTATTTTTTCATTTCTGTTGTGTGCTAATATAAAAATTTTGTCATGCCATTTTTAAATACATGTATGCATACTTAAAAATGAGAACAAATAATTTTAATAACATCTAAGGCCTTAACTACTTATGTTTTATATCGATCACAATTGTTTTTCTGATCAATTGTAAGTTTTCTTTCATGAAAAATTATTTCATTTGGTTTTGATCTTTAATAGGACTACAAATGAAAATGCCATTGTGTTCTTAAAGGTTTTTCTATGTGCTCCCAAAATAACAAAGCCACTATGATACTGCTTTATCCAACTTGCTCATTTCTCTGACTACTTTTATAGGATTTTATCCCATCAAATCTAGCAGCCAGGAAAATACAATCGTCTTCTAAAAAGTTCATTGGAATTTGTTCCTTCTCCTGGTATGTATGAGGTCCCTTTCTTGGGGACAGATCTGCTTTCTAATTCCATGCTCCCATGCGTACTCCTACTAAGGTGGAACAGGAATTTCAAGCCTCCACTTTAGCAGACCCCATTCCTTTGAAACAAAACAGGATCAATAAAGGAATGTTTAAGGAAATTCTAAGTGCATTTGGGTCAACTCAGGTTCATGTTTCCTTTTTCCTTGGAATATTTTGGCCTAAATTACTTAAGCAGTTTCTCTGAAGATCCATCTGCCTAAGGAGATAGATAAAATACTAGCAGACATGCCCAAGCTGACAAACCTGAAATTCCCTTCCCCACTGGGAAAGAAAGAAAAAAAATGCTTTAAATGTCTCCTGAGCATTGCTTTTCCTGGCCCATAAGAGGGAAGTCTATAATGGCCATATGCCTCTTGGCCACCAATATTAATGGCGCCTGTAATGTTTCAAACTATCCTTTGACATATCAAAAATTAATGGGACTAAAGTTCAAATTATTACTGCTGCATCCTTTGGCAAACAATTATGGGACAGGATACCTGCCTTCTTTTCACCTGTAAATTTGGTAACTTGGTTAACTTTTGGAGTTGCTCTTTTAGTGCTAATTGTCCTATTTAGATGCAAATGGCAAGCAGTAAGTTCTCAGCGTTTACAACTCAAGCTTACTTTACACAGGTCCTCAGGGCGTCCATTCAGGGCTTCAGACATTCCTCAGCATTTACAATAAAAGCTTGCTTTGCAGGTCTTCAGAGCATCCGTTCAGGCTTCTGACATTCCTAAGATCACCAAAGGCCCCTTGGAAGCCTGGCTGTCCTCCATTGAAGCTATGCCTTAATAATTTACAATTGTTAGGTTCTGATTTATGTCTTGCCAGATCTTCTGGATTGTTTCTGCGCCTGTGCCACCTACAGCCTCTCCGCCTGCCCCTGCCCTGATGAAAACCTGCTTTTTTCTGTCACCTTGAGTTACCCTTTGGGACCATGATTCCTTCTCTGGGATAGTCTCATGACTGGTGGTCAATGATGGGTAAGGCTTGATGCGAGGGTGGTGTCCAATCTAAGACAGGCATAATCACCTATATTCCACACAGCTGAAGAGGCTCGGGGTTGCTCCAGTTATCATGGTCCCTACTGAAAAAATTTATAAATAAATAAAAGGGTGAAAATGTGGCACTACCGATTCAGGGAGGCCCTAACCCAGCTCCCCAATTCAGGACAAGCCTGGACACGTACAGACATGCCCCGGACATGTCCCAATAGAAGACCATGCAGGCGGAGGAATGAACCAATGGGAAGTGGCCATCTAACCTGCCCTTGCAATGGACACCTAGTAAACAGTTAAATGATTAGTGGCTGTTCCCTGGAGTGGAGAGATGGCAACACCTGATTGGACCCCGACCCTGTATAAGCCCAAACACTTCCTGAATAAAGCTGAATCTACTGCATCTTGTCCACTGCTGCTTCTCACCTGATTCCCGGGGTCTGGTGGTGACTCTGTCGCCAGCTTGCCCATTCGCCTCGAGCCCCGAGGCCCCACCGTTTCCCCCTCCTCCCGGCTGGCCTGGTGGGGGATTTGGCAACAGCTGAGAAATGAAAAAATAGAAGGGTTAAGTGGGGAAAGAAGAACATATGGGGTAGCCTGTGCTCTGTAGCCCAGAGAAATTTCCTGTGGAAATGCCCCACAAGAGAAGTTTATGGAAATGTAACACATTGAAAAAAGGCTGGTGTTAATGAGGGAAAATACTTTAGAGGATTAAGAGATGGGTATAGAAAGGGCTAAGGGAATAAAACAAAAAGCACCAAGATTGTAAGTTGCAACCAGATAGAAACCTCTTGAGTTTTAATACATAATTTTTTAAAAAGAACAAGAATGCATATTCCCTACACAGGACAGCACAGAGCAAGAGAGAGCAAAACAAAAAAAATGCTCTATGACACTCTACATAGAACCCAGAGGTAATTAAACAATACTACAAGTAACACGTATGTGACGCTTCCTGTGAGTTGTTGATCTGAGATTTCTTAAAGGCTCCCAAAATTGTATAGACTTGTACTGTTGCTCTTGATTTCCCTTCTGCAACTGACAGTAAGACTCTGTTATTAAAGATGCAGCCTAAGTGGATCACAGGACATGCACAAAAAACATGAGCTGAAGCTGGTCTGGAAGCTTCCACCTTCTGGCCGACTTTTATAGCACCAGAAAAAACTATGGGAGCTGCTGGGGGAGAAAAGCGCCCAACGGTATCATCCGCCTGTGCAAGCTGCGGTAACAACCACCCGGGAAGGGGCAGCCATAGTGTAATGGTAGCGTGAGTGTCAGGGGCTTTCTGATCAGACTCAAGGCCACTTCTCAGCAACAGTCACGATCTGAACTGTAAACTAGAGCAAGAACTGTGAAGGGGAGAACATAGGCCCCGGGGGAGTGTAAGCCATGAAGGTTCAGCTATAACGACCCTGTGTCATTACATCCACAGACTGGAGGAGCACTCAGCAATAAGCTCTCCTCCGCATTGAAGGTGTTTGTTACAGAAAAATCATACAAGTAGCCAAAATGAAGAAAACAAGTAGCTGCAGACTATTGGGCTGTCACCTGGAGAGCTAAGTCACCCTCCTCCCTCCACACCTCGAGGTTCAGAGAATATCCTGCAACAGAGAGCAGTAAGATCATAAGAGCCAGAAGTGGGGCAGAGGTGTGTCCAGGCACAACCTTCTGGACATGACGGTGCTTTTGCGGCCACGAATTCACTGCCGTTATGTGTATTTCCTTAAGACTTACATGAGCATTGTCTTACTATCAACACTTCATCGTGGCAGAGGAAAGATCTCCAGAGAGTCTACTACACCTCCAGTAAGTGTGAGGCACACGCCTTCCAAGGCATCAGTCACCCACATACAAAAGACTTGAAAACAGGAGGGAGTCTGGCAGGGGAGAAGAAAGATTGTAATGGGAAGAGGATGGGGGATGGGATTGGGGATTAAGGTGTGAACATCTCATAAATGTTCATATTCATGTATGAAACACTAAGAATTTTTAAGTTAGGGAAACAGAAGAGGACCAGAGTGAGTTGAGCTCAGAATGTGAAAGAGCATGGTGAGGAGTGAGACTGCAGCAGTGCTCAGGCTCATTGTGTATGTGTATCATCTGCAGCTTGTGTATCAACCACGGCTTGTGTATCACCCGAGGCTTGTGTATTACCCGAGGCTTGTGTATTACCCGAGGCTTGTGTATCACCCGTGGCTTGTGTATCACCCGTGGCTTGTGTATCATCCATGGCTTCTGTATCATCCGTGGCTTCTGTATCATCTACAGCTTGTGGGCTATGTTAAAGGTTCTATACAGGACTTAATGCATGGTCTGCTAGGATTAGTAGGCAAGAAACCATTTCTACAAGCTTCCTAGATCTATGGATGAGCCAGGCTCTCCAGGAAGTCCCTAAAGTACCCCTCTTTATGGAAACAATCTTACATTGTGCTGGCTAAACGGGAACAATGAGGCCAGATTTATAGTGCTCAGCTCAGGCCCCTACCAGACAAGGGCAAGACGTTTGCTAGCCTATCTCTTCAGTGCAACAACAGCTACAGAAACATACAGAAAAGTGTCACCAAGAGAAGAGATTACTGGGGATTGAGATAGTTGAACAATATGTCCCCTATACTGAGGTACATTCTTGAGAATGAACAGATAAAAGTCAAAGATACTCCAGCTAATGGCTCATAGGAAACCAAGACTACCTAAGAACTACGTGGTGGAAAGAAAGAGTGATTTATATGAAACCTCTCAAAACTGATACCCAGAAAGTGAGTGAAATGGTGTTTCAGAAGAGAGCCAGGCTGCCACGTAGAGTGTCCAGACCACCTGTAACTCAGTAAGAGGATAAGCCTTCCAATGGACAGGAGAACAATATTTAAGCAGAAATTTCAAAAAGAAGAAAAACAAATTATCAATAAACAACTAAGATACCTAATTATCAGTAATCATTAATGAAATAGAACTCATAACGAGCTGCTGCTATGGAATCGCGAGGGTAACTAACATGATGAGAACTGAAAACATCGGAAGGGTATGTAGAGCAAGTTGTATGATGTACCTTTCTGCTGAGGGTGTAAGATGGCATAACCACCCGACCACCTTTTAGTTATATGCATGCTGACCACGCCACATGTAGATATCCATCCAGGAGAAGGATCTTCAACTGTTGCTAGGAAAGCTAGCGCATCCATGCTCAGAAGAGAATCTTGCAAAATAATCAAGTCCTGAAGAAGATTCAAGAGTCTACATACATTATCATTTTATACAGTGGAACGCCACCCAACCCATTTTCTCACCCTCAAATCTTCAAAAATTGACGTTTACTTAATACCCACAAAGGGTCTATGTTGATATATGTATAATATAAATATCATGGACATTTTTGCTGAAGAGAAGCTAGAAATAGGAATGTATGTTTGATCTATTTTTTTGTATATATAAGCTATCTATCACTCTATCATCTGCTATCCATCGATTTTATTTAAAAATGAATCCAAAGTGATAGAAATCAGGTCAATGGTTTCATCAGGAGGCGTTCAGGGACAGAATGAGAAAATTCCAGATCAATGCAAACTTTCCATAATTTGTTGTGGTGATGGTTATATAAGTTTATGTGGTGTATGTTTATATGTCTCAACATAAAAAAGTATGTTATCTAAAATATTTAGAAAAATAATCCACAGAAACAAAGTAACCCTTAGAAATCTATTGTTCTTAGACTCTCCCAGCTTAGCTATCTATGCAAAAATAACACAAAGAAATATTACAATTAGCCACTTTAATTAAGTGTAAGTATTTGGGTAAATGGATATAGATACAAAATCTCTACCATAAGAAAATGCTTCCTCCTGATAATTTAAAAATATTTAGAGAAAGTATCATATTAAAAGTGTCACAGAAGAGCTCAATAATTTTCCCCAATAAAAAATTACAGAGATCACTTTGTTAAAAGTCATTTCAAAAAACCCTCAGATCTGCAGATCCCAATGAAAACACCCAATGTAAATGGCACACTCAAGTGCCCCTCTACACTTACACCCCAAAATTGCTAATGTACACAAAACATCTTTAAAATTATGAGATTCTAGAAAAATATATGTCAAAATAGATAGTATCAAATAAGTAGAATAATTAGTGGAGTAGAGTAAACACAGCAGAAATGGAAAGTTGGAGGCCCACGTTAGGAAAGATACTCTGCAGAGGGTTACAGGCGACTCTTTTTTTTTTAATTATTATTTATTCAACTGTGCACATGTGCGTGTGTATGAGCCCGTGCGTGTGTGTGTCTGTGTGTGTGTGTGTGTCTGTGTATGTGTAGAACCATGGATGAATTCGCGAACCACCATGGACGCCTCCACCTCCTTCTGCCCCGGGATTCACAGGCTCCGCCCTACCAGGACCAGAAGTGCAGGCCGCCCCCGCTTCCGCCTGGCGTATGTACGTGGGATCTGGGATCTGAACTCAGGACCTTCCGCCTGCAAGGCGGAGGCTTAACCCCTGAGCCACCTCTCCAGCCCTACAGGCGACTCTTAAGACATCTTCTATTTACACAGTTACACTATCTACTCAGGAAAAACTCCAAAAGTTTCCTGGTTTATCTAGTAGCACTGGCCTGTTCACAGTTTCAAATCTAGAAAAGATTGCACAAAATCCTAGGTAAGTCACAAGTGAAATTCGTAGTGTATTTAAATTTGTATCCTCTGGGCAAGCAGCCAAACAAGCAGTGTAGTAGCTGAAGAGGGAAGTCTTTCTTCATCCTAAAATGGGGTCCCTATATCTGTCTTAGTTTTAAAGACTGAGTACATGGGTGCATGAATGTGTGTACACACACGTGTGTGTATGTGTGCTTGCGTGCACGCACACAAATGTGCTTGTATATGTGGAATCCGGAAGTTAATGTTGGGTGTTTCCTTTGATCATTCTATACTTGGTTCTATTTTTATTTTATCTTTTGAGACAATGTCTGTTTCTGAACTTGCAGCTCATTGTAAGTTTGTTAGTCTGACCAGCCAAACATCCCCGGGGATCCTCCTTTTTCTGCCCCCTGAGTACTGAGAACAGGAATGCCGCCATGTTCCACATCTGCATGCTAATTGGAACAGAGTCTCTAGTGACTTGGAATGTTATGCCTTGTTATCTACTTTTGTAGTGATTTTCTTAACTTCAAAAGGCTCACATTCATGTTCGTTTATTTCTGTTACTCACGAATATAATTTATGCTTATATATATTAGATACTCAGCTTAGAAGAGAAAACTTGGAATCAAACCTTGGTGGAACCCACATGTGTGTTGCCTTTCATCATATTTTTCTTTCTACATCCTCAAAACTTAAATGCGATGTTTATCATCCACATATATGACATAATATATTTACCTCATATGTATGTATCCCTAAACTATGTATAATGGTGTTAGGCATGTTTAAACTCACATGGTATCACTTGAGATGTATCATTTACAACTAACTGGTTTCATTTTATACTGGGTATCGTGTATGAAATTATTAAAAGTTGGTGCAATTATTTGTGTCAAGTGTTTACACACACACATACACACATACATGCATACACATTTTCTTGAGGAATAACGCTATTACTAAGTCATATATTACCCAGTTTCAATATAAGGATACTAGAATACAGACAAGATGGACATCTTTTAAAGTGATTTTTAGGACTAATGAAAATGGTTATCAAAATGAGTTAGTAAAATAAATAAGTGAAATTTGATAAAATAGCCAATTAGCAAGTTGACCTCAAAAAAATCTCAATAAGAGGAAAAATAAGCCTTTGCAACAAAAATAATTTCATCTTCTATGTCTCAAGTCTAAGGGCACCAGGACTGCCTGCTGAGGTCTAGCTTCTGGACTTGCAGAGAGTCTCCTTACTGTGTCCACTCCTTCCTCCTGTGTGTGCCAGGAGCATGAACCAGAATGTTCTTCCCTTAATAGGGATGCCAGTTTCTGATGGTTAATTTCAGTTGTCAATTTGCTGCAATCTAGAGTCACAATCTAGAAGGGGCTCTGGGAATGCCCGTTTGGGATTACACTGATTACCTTAATAGATGTGGGAAGACACATCTTAATTGCTTTCCTTGAGTACTAACTTTGCTCTCTCTTCTTTATGAAAAACCTTTTTTTACTTGTGTATCTGATGCATGCATGTGTTGTATATATGTTTGCATGTAGGTGTGTGTGCAGGGGTGTACATGCATATGAATGTATGCGCCATGGAAGTGTGGAGGTCTAAGGGTGAGTATTAAGAATCATCATTGATCCCTCTTCCACCTTAACTGTTTTAAGGTTTGATCTCTAACCTGAATTTGCCTATAGGACTAATGTAGCAAGTCTTCTGCTCTGGGAATTCTCAGATTCTGCCTCTAGGGATCACATGCATTACATGGGAGCTGTCATACCAGCCAGCATTTTATATGGGATCTGATATTTGAACTCTGGTCCTTTTGCTTTTGTGAAAATCACTTTTACAGCTGAGCCATCTTCCTAGTCTGTTCCATTCTGTGTCTTATTTTATTTTATCTGTTTTGTTTTTTATTCTCTTAGAGTTTCATGCATGAATATAGTGAATTTAATATTTTCATACCTTAATCCCCAGTCCCATCCCTTTCCTCCTTTCCCATTGCACCCCTTCTTCCTACCAGTCTCCCTCCTATTTTCATGTCTCTTTGTATGTGGCTTACTGTGTTTCATCTATACTGCCTTTCATAGCATGTGCCTGAGCAGTGACTGGGGCAAGAATCATGTATCGGTGCATGTAACATTGAGGAAAGCATTTCATCTCCACCCCCCATTGAACATACCAACAGTCTTTCAGGGCGGTGTGGGACCTCTTGAGATCTTTTCCCTGACTTGGTGAAATGTTGACAGGCAAAATCTTGCTCAGTTGTTGTGGAAGTATATATAACTGCACTGAGTTCATGGATGTAACAGCCCTGTCATGTTCAGAAGATTCTGTCTGGCTGTACCTCTGTCCCCCTTCAGGCTCTTACATTCTTAGCACCTCCTCTTCTGAGATGGAAGTGGGAGTGGTTCAGATGTCCTGTTTAGGGTTGAGCAGTCCTAAGTCACTTTTTGCACTTTGGTCAGTTGTGATTTTGTTTTGTAATGAACATTGCAGAAGGAAGTTTCTAAGTTTTGTGCTGGGTGCTTCTCCAATCTATATAATGATAAATGTTTAAAAGGCAGCTTGATATTGAGTTTTTACAGCTAAACCTTAATAGTTTGTACCTTTCCAGGGCTTGTGTCATCTCCTTTCATAGGCTCTTGGCCTGGTTTACAGTACTGGGAATATATTTCCTACTGAAAATCCAATCAGAGAACAGTTGGTTACTCCCTTGATACTCATGCCACCATTGCACTGATGGTCACTAGTTCCTGAAGAAAACAAGCTGAGTCTAACATCGTGCATTAATTCATTTCTCTCTCTTTTTAAAAATATTTTCTTGTGTGTGTGGTGGTTGTTATTGTAGTTTCACAGACAAATGAGACTGTCGATTGCTTTTTCTCCCCCAGAATAATAATATGTAAGGTTTATGTCTGGTTGTATCTTTACACAATCTCAGTACTATTTGTTACTTCCCCAGCCTTTCCTGTGCCCTATCCTGTCATCTCCTCCCTTCCCCTGCTCTGTGTGGATGCTACCAGCTCTGCTGTGCCCCGGTGCTGTGACTTCCTTGGCATCATAGACCAATAATTCATAGTTGTGAGCTATATAAACCCTTTCTTCTTTAACTTGTTTTGTTTTCTTTAACTTGTTTTTGTCAGAGTATTTTTTAATATTTTAGTTCATTCTGTGACAGTTTTACATATGTATACAACTTATCTTCCTCATATCAACTCTCTGCCCCTTTTACTACAGTGTATCTTTCTCATAACAACCCTCTGCCCCTCTTACAACTCCTTACCCACTAACACGTTCCCCTTCTTACCTTCATGTCCTGGTAGTTGTTTTGTTTTTTTAAACACCCACTGAGTCTCATTAGTGCTGCCCACGAGTATGAGGCCAGTCACAACAGCAGGGTCGCCCCACCAGCAGCCACACAGAAGAAAACCAACCATCTCTTCCCAGCTCCATCAATTGCCCTTCGCGTCTCTGCTGGAGTGGGGCTTCGCTGGCTCCTCTTGAATTCGTGATGCCATGTTGTCTGGCTGAAGTCTGTGCAGAGCTCGTGTAGGCAACCGCTGCTGCTGTAAATTGACAAGTACAATAGCCAAGTTCAGAAGACAGCACTTCACTGCATCCTTCCACATCCGCTGCCTCTGACATCTTTCTCCCCCTCTTGCTAGGTTCCCTGAGCCTCGTAGATGGGATTAATAGAGATGTTCCGTGTAGGACTGAGCACCTGACAGCGCTCACTCTTAGCCCTTGGACCATTTACGAGTCTCCGCATTAACCACTGCTCTTTTCATGAAGAAGCTTCTCTGACCAAGGATAAGAGCAGGATGAGCCTATGGGTGTACACAGACGCATTCAGAAGGCAGTTTCCCAGGGTAGTTTATCACAATATGAAAAGAAATGGAGGTATACTTTGATCAGGTTAGAGCCTACTTTTTTTTTTCTGTTCATACAAATATAATAGGAACCCCTGTCCTCTCCCTCCACCCCTCCCTGGACCTTCCTGTTCCCTCCCTGCTTTGTCCCTTCTTTTTCCCCCTCCCTTCCTTTCCCCCAGTGCCCCTTCCCCCTATCTCTGAAGCATCCTTTAATGGGTATATCAAACTTTCCTCTGGGTCCTCCTCTCTGATGAGGTGTGTTGCAGTCCGCCTGCATGGTTGCTGATAAATGACCATTACACAGCTTAAGGGAACAAGGAGTTTACTTTCTTACGACAGTCCGGTTACAGTTCATAGTCCAGCTTGATGGGAGAGCACGCACCAACACCAGGGCTGAGGGAACTGGCCACCATAATGGCTGAGAGATGGACAATCCTTACTTGCCAGACCAGCATGTCTGGCCAAGTATACAGAAGGATGCCAACTCTCTCAACCAGCTCTCTGTGATTTATCCAGGGCCTAGTCCCACCCACCATGGGCTGGGTCTTCCCCATCAGCTAGACAATCTCCTTCAGGTTTGCTCTGGGCTTAACTCACCATCAACTCTCCACAACTGTGCCCAGAGCTCAAACCCTCAACAGTCAAGTTGACACCTGTGCTTAACTATGACAAGGTGTAAGGACTCAGTGAGAACCTACTTTTTTTACTCTTCCATGCAAGATAAAATCTTCTGTTCCCACTACTCTCCTTATATGAACCTATCTGCCTAATCCTAGATACACACCTACACAGCTCCACTACGTTCTACTGATTATAATTAAGCAATTGGGAGAGAAGAATGGAATCGGATGTGTGACCCAAATGAAGTCCTGTGAAGACCTTGAGGCAGAAAAACAGGATTATTGGCAAACTAGTAGCATTTGAAGACTCCAGATGGTCGAGGGATTCATTCTCCTGAAAAGCCTTGGGCAGTTAAGAATGAGACAGTCAGACACTGAAGGAACCTGAGCATTGGCCACATGCAAAGGAGATTTAACTCTACTCATTCAATAAATATTTATCAAGTGAGCCTTATGTCAGGCACACTGCTCTGTATATTAGAGAAATTTAAAAAATGGCTGTGTCTTCGCTTATATGGACCTTATATTATGGCGAGGTTCATAAACAATAAACAAAATAAATAAGAAATGGCATAGTAAAAAATAATGAAGTGGCAAGGAGAAAACCAATAAAGCAAATGAGGGGGCTAAGGAGTTTTGGATAGGGGGCCATTTCAGAAGAGATGGCCAAAACAGATAACGCGGCAGTGAAGACAAGGAAGAGCACCAGCCAGTGCGAGGATGTGCAGTGGCTGAGCGCGTGGGGAAGAGGCCTCAGGGGAGACCCATGGGTCAGCATGCGCGCACAGGCCCCCGCGCATTCCCGGCAAAAACAACAGAGACATCAGCTGAGGCTCCCTTTGAGGGTATCGAAAATACATTTTTAATTTTCAATAAGTTCACAAACGAGGACACTGACATTCTTTAAACAAATGGTTCTTTAAGTAACAGCATTAGCGTGTGTCCCCAGAAGACCAAGAGGCAGTGGTTTTACATCCAGATGAGGGTCATCACAGCTGTCGGCATCAACAGGACGGCTGGTGGGGACAAGGGTCGCTCTCAGATAAGCCAAGGAGACATGCCGTTATGTTATTGGACATGGATTCACATATAAAAGTGATGAACAATAGGTAACTGTAATGAGCTTCTGCTTTACTAAGATTTGTTCCTTTCAGATGAAGAAGAAAGCTTTCAGTATCAAGGATGCAAACGTGTTTCTCTTCCATGAGCCTTTCCTATAGATTACTTTCATTGCACATTAGGAAGTAGAGTTTCTCTTCATTGTAACCTAGGAAGAAAACAATAACAGTTTAGAAACGAATTATCAGTCTCCTGACATCTGTTATTTCTATTAATACTAGGAAGTAGGTATTGTTGAAGCCTTCAGCTTGTAAAGGAAGAATCAAGAGCTAAAGCGTTGAGTGACTGCTTGACATGGAAAGTTGAGGGAAAACACAGATTTTTGAACCCCAAATTGCTCCTAATTCATTTTAGTGTATACTCTGAGAAGACGATGCCATTCTATTTCAAGCCTAGATGCTATAGAACAATTACAGTAACAATGACAGATAAACAAACTGCATTTCCTGCTCTGTGAGCTGAGTGTCCAAGCAGAGGACAGGAAACAGACAATACAAAAACAGAGCTAAGACGGGTTCTTCCTGTCCTTTCTCTGGAAAATGTTTTGGGTATTGCTACCCAAAACTAGATGGGACCCCAGAAGCTCAGAACATGGACTCCATTATCCCTGTGGTACGTGGTCATTCGTGCTACCAACTGCACCAGCAAGTCACCTTCTCGTCTTCGGCTGGTCAGGCCTGAAGGTCCCTGCGGCGCCGGCCAAAGGCGTCGGAGCCCACGTTGGTGGGCACGAAGGTGTCCTTCACCACGCCTCCCGACCTGCTCAGCAAGCCCGCCAGCCGGTGGGTCACGCAGGTGGCAGTGTTGCAGGCCCTCTTCTGGACATTGGTGCTGATGCGCAGGGTGCAGAAAGGAGAGAATCTGTCAGAGATCGCTGGGGTAGGGCCTGCCCCATGGGACTATCATGGTAATGTTGTTGCTCTAGAAGCACCAATTAATCTTAAGTGTTTTTCCCAAACACAGTTATCAGAACAAAAAAATCACAAAGCCACTAAGGCAAATGCTAGGATCCTCCCCACAGACATCCCCAGGGGTATTAGACAGCCCAAAAGTGAATTCAAGTGACTGACGAGGATTGTGTAACAGCCAACCTTTTCTATATAAGTAAGATCAGAAAAATCCTGGGCCCAGAGTGAATAATAATGCTCCAGCCAAGTCTATTCCCAGTCCAACACAAGTACGCCTTCTCAGAAAAATGAAAATTCCCACTTTAATACCTGGAGAGAAGCAGAGTTTGGAGCGCCCAGCCCCAGAATTGCTTACCTGCTTCTGAGCTGCGTCATCGGCACCACACACCTTACCCTTTTCCATACCCAGAGCTAAGACTGTTTCTAGTCACAGCTCCTAAATCCCATGAAGCCTGAAATGCGGGCTGCAACAATGACCACCATAGCTCAGATCTTCTTAGAAAAATACTTTTATTCCCTGCCTGGCAGCACAGTCAGAGCGCAGTGTTGAGAAGCTTTGCAGGAAATGCCTAGAAGCCAAAGGGGGCTCCGAGGGCTGCCTTCCGGCCCGTGAGCCTCCTTTCCCTTTCCCCACCTGAGGTTAGACATCACTCTCTACCACAGGAAAGCCACCAGTCGCAGCCCGAAGAGCACCCGGGAGGAAGCAAGCGAGGAAAGGAGGGAGGAGAGGAGCTTAGTTGTCAGCAGGAGGGTGGGGATCTGGTTCCGAGTCCTCGGCCACATCTCGCTTCTTGCCGGGTGCTCCAACCCCGATTGAAGTTTGGGGGAAGGTGTGAAACTTGTTGAGGTCCTGGGTGTAGGTGCCCAGCATGCAAGTGCTCAGGTTCCCACACCGCTTCCTTCTGGGGCCGTCCAGGCTGCAGGGGGGAAAACATGCCAGGCAGTGCCATGCAGCAGGGTCGCCCCTGCGGGCAGCCAGGCAGGTGAGACTCGGCAAGGGGACTAGGAGTTACAGCGAGACGCGGAGGGCAGCTCAAATACTGTACTGGGAGGGCTTGAAGGTGCCGCAAGCTAGGACAATGTGGGGGAAGGGCTGGCTTTTGGGGAGCATTCCGCATGCTTTTAAAGACTTCATGCTTGACAAGGGACTTCTCAGGGTGGATGCGGGGCAATACACGCACCCCCAGTCAGTGCTAGAGCTAGACCAGGGCATACAGGAAGTTAGGGATGGGGAGGGTGTCGTCCTTGACCCTGTGACCACATGCACACCTCCACAGATGTCCCCAGACTTTGCCCTTACCAGACTCAACTCATCCTACGTCGTGATGTTCCCCAGAATCACCAGACCAATTTCCACACTCAGTGATCCCGCACTCTCCCTAATGGCTTTCAGAGACGGATCTTTTAAATGTGATCTAACTGCAGTCTCTCCGGGTGACGTCTGTCTTTAGTGGAGCCTGACAATAGCTGGGTCCCCATGTCTTGCCAAACACCACAGTCTCGGACCTTCTGTTCTCTCCTAACTCCTGGGTTCCACCTTCCTGGGTCTGTTGTCGGGATGCGGCCGTTCTGGGCAGGGTGGGGGGGTCTTACCTGGAGTTCTCAGCGTCCTCCTGCTCCAGCCCGGTGGCCTTCATCTGCATGTAGTCCTGCACCAGCGCGGCCAGCAGGAGGCGCGCTTCCTCCTCGCTGAGGGCGGCCGGGTCTGGGCCACTGTCCAGGGCTGACCTGGGGGGGAGGCGGGGGACAGCTTGCTGGCTGTGCTGCTTCTGAAGGCTTCAACCAGTGTCACCAGCAGTGCACTCTGGGGCCAGTATAGGCTCTGAAAGCCACTGGTTACATTTTCAGGTGCTTAGCAAGTTGCCTGCGAAGTGCAGCCAATATTAAATAATTATATGATTAAAAACAATGAGTACTGAATCTGTAGAGAAGTTCAGATTAATAAATGAGTGTGTTACTAGGTGAGAAACAGATCATCAGAGTAGTCAGAGTTAAAAGCAAATTTGTTGACAAACCAGTTGGCAGATTAGGGTGTAGTTCATTTCTCATACGATAGCCGCATCCAGACAGTTGGTTGGCGATTGATACTAAAGTTGGGGAAACAGCAATCACAGTATTTTGTGCTAATGTGCCATATGATATTTGCAGCACAGAGCACTGTACAACCTGTTATTTGTGATGTGCGCCCCCACTTGATGTCAGAAAGTTTATAGTAGCGCTCCCTGTGTGTATTTCTACCTCATGCATACATTTCCTTCGGAAGAGCTGACTTCTGCGCACGGGGCGCAGCAGTTAGCCGGCGTTGAGCCCAGGGCAGCGGGAGAGGAGCAGGGCTCCGGCTTCTGACTTACCTGAAGGCACTGCATGGAGGCTGCCTGCTTGGTATAGGAGCAGGATGCTGAGAGCCAGCCATGGCGAGAACTTCCAGAAGCCCATGGTCCCTCCCTGCAAGGGAAGAATGACGTCATCTTCAGCACCCGTTCTAAGTTCTCTGGGGCTTGGCCTCAGTTCCAGTGCACTGGAAGTTCCAGTGGGCGGCAGCTGCTGTGCTTTGAAGAGGATCTTAGGACAGATGGGAGGTGGTGGCAATGATGCCCCAGCGTTTCCAGGCTGCCACACGAGCACGGGCACATGAACCTGTTGGTTCAAGTCTCCAGGCCATCCTAGGAGGTTCCCGGCTCAGTAGTTACTCCCCCCTCGACCCCCATTAAGAAACCCAGAGCTGTCTTCCCTGCAGGTTTTTTTTTTTTTCATACAGGGGACGTGGGGGTGGGTTTCTGTGGAGGGAGAGAGTGGGTAGAGAAGGAATTCTCTGTAGTTGGAATCTGCGAACCTGAAGACTGTTCAGTTTTTTCACCCTCTGACAACTTAGCCTTCTGCAAGAACCTAGCTTCATCTGAAGTTGGGATCCAAGACACTTTGGTTTAACTGTCAGCGTCCAGAACTGAGGCTTTCAGTTAACTGCCGGCGGTGCTGCGGTCGTGTCCATTCTCTCTGGCTCAAGCCCCAAACCGATTTCTCAGGAAATGCGATTCCAGAAGGCACCGCACGGTCTGTGCAGAGCTACTCCAGCTTCCTCAAGCACTGTGATGACCGGACAGCGCGAGAGAGCCGGGAGTCTGACCAAAGCAGAGGGGGACAGGTGAGCCTGGAGCCTCAGCCACTGGGGAGGACAAAGACCTCCGCTGCCCAGGATGCTGTCCGCAGCTACCTGGAACAGGGAGTCTGGCCGGTAGAGGTGCGGAAATCTACACCAGCCGGGAGACAAGCATGGGTGGACCTCAGCCAGAGCAGCGGGAGAGGAGGGGGAGGACAGGAAGAGGGAGGAACCGCGCACCAGAGAGAAATTTGGAACCCACCTGGCTTGCTTACTCGAGCAGAGGCTGCGGTGTCCTGTGGCAGGGCAGAAGCCTTGGGGACCCTGGAGCGGGGTGGCGGCTTCTGTGCCTCCCAATGCCAGCAGCTGCTCTTATTCCCGCCGCCCTGTGTCGGGAGGGGTCCCCTAGCGCCAGGCAGCCAATGGGTGGAGGGGTCCGGTGTCCCAGCTAGATTGCGTCACCTCCGAGCATCTCGCAAGACGGCCACATTTGGATTTGCATTGAGGTCACGATGGAAGAGGGGGGAGTGGGATGGTGTCAGTGAGAAACGCCCTTAAGGTGAGTGGGAATTTGAGGGCAGTTTTGACGTCACGGTAGATTTCATCTCTCAACTTTCTCCCGCCACCCCCCCCACTTGGTGATTTTAGAGGGTCTGGGAGGGCAGGTACTCCTTGCTCCATGTCTGACCCTTACCTTCCCCCACTCCAAGGTATGCTCAAGCTTGGTGACTCAGGAATAGATTCCTGGACCACTCAGCGCATCTGACTCTGGCAGATTCTGGCGCAGAGCCTCGAGGCTCATGGCAAAGAGTTTCGTTGGATCTGACTTTTGTCGCAGCCTGCACAATTCCAGCCTCTGTGATCTCGAGCAAGTCACAGCAAGGAACTCCAATATACTCATCTTTGAAATGGTTGCCATAGCCCCCTCTTGAAGGGGCTTCTCAGCAGAGATACAGAAGTTTCCTGTCTGTAGAGTGTAGGTTTTCTGTTGCTGCTTTCCTGAGCCCACCTGGATTCATTTCCAGGATGCCATTCAGTTCCACCCGTGTGTGTGTGTGTGTGTGGGTTCCCTATAACCAGCTGGGTCCCAGGGTGAGGCACAAGGGCCTGGCACGTCCTCAGTCTCCTCGCGGACCCCTCCCCCTTGCTAGCCCGCAGTCCATCACTTCACATTAGTCAGCCTGCTTGAGCTATTTGCACAGCTGCCCTTTGGCCTCCTGCTGCTGTTTACCAAGGCGTCCCAATGGCCTTTGATTCCGGTCCTGCATCCTACCCGCCCTTGGTCCTCGACTGAAGAGCAGGCAGGTGCAGAGGTGCTTTGGGGTCTTTGCCCTTCTAAAACTCATTTCCGGTCACGTTCCTCCTCACACACAGACTTCTCCCTGGAGCTGGTGGGCAGGGGTGTCCTTAAGGATTTCCTTCAGTGTCCAAGCCGCCTCCCAGGGTACCTGCACTCCGATCCACACCCCCAGGATGCTGCGAGTTAGATCGCCATCTCACTAGATGTGCACTTTCTCGCTACTCCACCCTATTTCCTTGGTCCTCCCGCACTGGTTTGGCGACTCACTCCTGGACCCCAGCAAGGAGTTCCAGGAGCACTTGGAAGGGCGGTGGTTCCCACTAAGACATTTTCTGGCTGGGGAGAAAGAAACTTCTGGACTCCGCGGGACCTCCGCGTCTAAACGCCCTGTGCGCCTTCGGCAGGTGCAATCAGAGGCGCGAGTGCCTAGAGTGCACAGCGATGCGGGCCGCGGGACCCCAGGACTCAGGCTTCAGAGGAGAAACGAGCTCCCCTCTCCCCCGAAAGCTGAGCCTGCACGAGCTGCGCGGAACCCAAGGTGTCCCGCGGGCCTGGCAGCGCCCCAAAGCCACTCATCCCGGGACCCGCCTCGCGCTGCGGCTCAGTCGCGGAGGGCAGCTGCTTCCGCGCTGGGGAGGCCCGGGAAAGCTGACTCCAAGATGCCTTTTTGGGACCTTTCCTCCGTAAATTTTGGGGAAGCGGAAGAGGAGTCCGAGGCTAGGTGTCCCAGAGGGTTTTCCGCGGGGCTGGAACCCACCGGGGTGGGCGCCGACTGGCCTCAGGTACAGAGCGCGGGGCACAGCTGGAAGCAGCTTTAGGAAAGTGTCTCCCGGTACCTGGAGCCCAGAGGCGGTCAGGCCGGTTCTCCAACGGTCCAGATTAGTTCCCAGCCTGAGTTTTTGTCGGGGACTGTGAGATAAGTTGGCGAAGGCCAAGGGCGAGGACGCAGCGCTTGGGGCACTGTCTCCTGGGGACTGTAGAAGAGGATTTGCGCGCAGGATCTGAATACATCTGAAATCTCGCATCTCTTTCGACTCGCGGTCTCTGACATCCGCGACCCTCAATCGCGTATAAGCACATGTCCTAAGAAAAGAACTCATGTATAATGCGACTGCAAAACGACTGAGGAATGAAGGCTGCAGCGCAGGTTTGAGCGCCGCTCCTTGCTACGAATCTGCAGCTGCAAACCGCTGGCAAGGGCTGAGATCTACACCAGGGGGCGCTGCTGTCTGCGCCCACCCGCCCTGGGAGGGTCCGTCTCCCGGCTTTCTTGGGCAGTTGGCTGCTTCCCAGACTCACCGGGGGGCACTCCGCCAATGCTAAAGAATGGGAATGGAAATTCATTCTTTTTGGCAAATTCAGCATTCAGTGTCGCAAAATGGCTTTCAGAAAATACGGACCCAGTTAGTTAGAGCTGTTTTGCTCTGGTCTCCAAAATCTGCGAGCCCAAACCCTTCGGTCAGATCTCTAGCGTTTTGTTGGACACCGAATTGATTCTCTGATTGAAGTTTCCAGGAACGAGACCAGGAAGTATTTCCCGAAGGGTTTTCTAGTGTTAAATGCAAACGCTTCTTTCCCTGAGCCCTTCCTGATTTACAGAGTAGCTCCAAGATTGTCGAGCAGACTTTTGCAGGCGCAGAGTTCTCAGGAGCTCCTGTGAGTTTGGATGCTAAATCGAGCTGTAAGGAGAGTCTAAGCAAAAGGCTGGTAGGAAGATAGTCACTTGATTAGCGATTTCACGGTCATTTCATAACTTCTGACCGTGGAAATCTGTCACTTTTGAAATGGTCTAACTAGGAATGAGTACTTTTTTACAATACTCTAATAAATTCCAACTTCAATGCTCATTCCCACTCGCTTAAGTCATATTTCTATACACTTCATTTTCATGATAAAAATACAGAAGAAATCTTGTAAAAAAATCCCTTGCGACTGTCCACAAGATCCAAAGGTTAAATCTAAAGGCTTACTCCTAATTAGCAAGCCATTTGTGACAAGCAAACTATGTCCAGAAAGTACAGGAAAGCACTTTCAGAGTTCAAGGCTCAGGTTAAATTGGTTGCTGCCGTGCAATTTATGTGTGATGCAGATTCAACAACAAAATCGCTACAGTACTGACACAGCAATAACAGCAACAGCCACGCACAGACCACATCCGTTCTCTTCCCCCAGCAAATATTAACTGGCAAATCTGTGCTGAAGTTTGGTTGTACTAGAGAAGGGCAAAAACCAAATACCACCATCCAGCTTTATGAATCATTTTTTCTAAGACTCTTGTAAAATCAGCGCTGGGGAAGGCAAGGCAGAACCAACTGTCAGAAAGACAGCAGATCCCACAGTGGCTATTGATGGAGGAACAGGAAAAGAAAATGTGGTGTGTACGTATGAGAAGATATTGCCCAGACGGAAGGAAAACTGATCATTTGAGACTTTGTTTATGTGTGCACACTGTTTTCTGCAGTGGTAGAGAGCACTATTCTACTCTCTGTTGAGGATGTTATGGTAGTAATATAAACCAGGCACAGAAAAGCAAATACTACATCACTTCACTAATTTGTGTAATCTACAAAATCTAAAAAGGAACTCACAGCAACAAAGCCCAGAGTTGGTTGCTAGGGTCTAGATTATGAAAGAAAAGGATATAGCTATTTTAGTTATGAGTAAATTCCAGAAATGTAATGTATAGCACAGTAATAATAGAAATTAAAAATTATGACAAGCTTAAAATCTCCTAAAAGGTTATATATCGAATATTCCCAAACACACATAAGCATTCACATACTGGACATGCGTGCACACACACACACGTAATGGATTTAGTGATTAGCTTGATATGGCAATCATTTCACAATGTATATGGATACAAAACATTATGTTGTATGCCTTTAAAAATTAAACTCTTTAATATGGAAAGCATAAAAAGTTCAAGAAATAGAGAAGTATACCATGGGGGGATTTTACAAAAGCTTGTAGACAAGTGGATCTCTATAAATATTGGAGACAGGCATCAATGGTTTTTTGACAACATACATATAAAACTACCTAAAATGTTGCACATGTGGTCAATATGAAATTTAATAAAGCTGTATTGAAATAAAGTGAAGTATTATAAATATTAAAACTACCACCAATGAATTCCATCTATATGCCAAGAACTATGTCTATATTAACTTTCATATTCTCAGCAGTATAATAATATGGCTATTGTGACCTGTGCTATATATGTAAAGCAATAGCAAGAGTATTATCTTTTGTTAGTTATATCTTCTAGGCTTCTTTTGAGGCCCTCAGATGCCAGAACGTGGCATATCAGTTCTTGAGATCAGGTAAGAGGTCTGGTCTCTTGGATCTGGGGACTGACTCAGGGCTGATTTGATTTGTGGTGAGAGGCTTAATGACCAGGCATAAATCATGCACAGTTCCTGGACCAACATTTGGAAGATTGACAGTTTTGCAGCAGGAAAATAAATGTTGGTGGCACTACTTAAGATAAATAAATTGCTGAAATATAAAACCCAACTTAGATTCATAAAAATATTCATAAAACAATTTTAAATATTCAAAGCTTATCCCCACAATCCAGATGATTTAACTGCCCATGTTTGTTTAGTACTGACATGTTGGATTTACCTTGTCCAAAGTTATGTTTTTACCTTGCAGTGTTTGTTCTAGTGGAGGTAGTCTGTGTGGAGGGGGACAGAGTAGTAGACAGAATGCTGGCATCAGGAGCTGGGTTCTAATTCTTACTCCTAACTAAAAGGCGTAACTGAATTAGTCGTTTAGTCTTGACATGTGAGTATATAGACTTGAGAGAGTTCTAAATTTCCTTTCAGCTCTGACATTGTATAAATGTACTGTGAACTTCTTGCCATCTTTCCAGTATATTTCGTGATGCTAGGCCTTCCTCTCTTGGCTGCTTTCGCTTGCTCAGTGATACATTCGTCTTGTGAAAGGACAGCTGAAGGAGTCACCGTGTCCCTCCATTGGACGATGCAGTCATAAAAGATGCTGCTTCCTCCCTTGTGAGGGGAAGACTTTCAGAACAGATAAGCGGAAAAGAAGAACAAATTCCTCGTCTTCTTGTTATCAGCAGATGTAATAGTGTTTATGGCTTAGGGACAGAAAGTTTCCAGTCAGACCGTTGGCTGTGCCTCATGGAACTGGATCCTCAGCCGACCCCTGCTCGTGGGGGTGTCGTGGGGGTGTCGTGGGGGTGCCTGTGTCTCTGTGAGTTGTTTTTACTGTGCTTGCTGCTGTGTTTGTCCAGAACCCGGGGTGTGCTTCTGTGGAGTCCCTAAGTCAGCTCTGAGACATTCTCCTTAGAGAACCCTCTAAAGTGGGAGGCTTTTAACCTCCAGTCAGCATTTCAGGCTCCTTTTGAAAACTCCCTTTTCCTTTTGCTTAGGAATCAGGATGTGGACATTTTGGGATATTTTGCCTGTCATGATGTGTACACATTGGATCGACTGATAGGGACTGTAAGGGGTGGGAACGTAGAGAAGGATATTGCGGGTTGGATCCCTTGAAGAAGACTTCTGGGAAAGGTGGAGTCAGAGCTACCGAGTGGCTGAACAGAGGGGGAAAGGCAGCATCTCTGAGGAGAGACCGCATCCACCGGAGTGTGGATCAGATGAGCAGACAATCCTTCGTATCAGATGCCTCCCCTCTGCTGCAAAGGAGAGAGCCCTCCTGAACACGTACTTCGTGGCTGTCTGCATTCCATCTTCAGGTGGAAACGTCTAGGAATCAAGAAACACAGGAGAGCTTTTCTTTTACAAGTTCTGATTCGCCTGCCCTTTTGTTGTGGAGTAGGACTCTAAGGGCGTGCCCTCCTGGGGCCAGGGCATCTGTCATCTTGCAGGCCGATCACCCACTTTTAGAGTTGAGAAGCAGGGACAGGACGTCAGTGGGCTTCAGGAAAGGAGTTAGGGCGGACATGGTGTCCATGGGGGGTTTCTGACATCGCAGTCTGGCAAAATGAGACTGTTTAGCTGACTTTGCAGCAGAGCAAAGCTAGCTACTGCTAGACCCAACCTCAATGGCGCCTTTGCTGGCAGCACCAGAACAAGGTCCTTCCAATGCCCAGAAGCTATTTTAGGGGTGGCTTAAGCTGCCAGGAAAGAGTTGAGGATGGTGGACAAGGGCCAGACTGGTCACTCTGAGAGGTGGGTGGACGTGGCGGCTGACGTCAAGGAATCACTCAGGAAGGGCCCCCGTAATAGGATTAAAATCCTCACTTGGCTCCGAGGCGCTGGATTCAGAGTGGCCCCTCTCCCCTGGCTGGGGACACATGAAGCAGGAGATACAAACAGGAACATTCTCACTCCCCGGAAAGCTCATTAGAGAGATGGCTTTGCTGTGAGCTTTGCCAAGGGCCCCTAAGGTGCCGGTGGGGATTTCCTGTAGAAACCAAGTCTCAGTGGAATTGAGCAGCATGACTTTGGGAGCCTGGGCAGCCGAGTGTGAATCTGCCACGTACCATTCACTGATTGTCTTTGATCAGAAAATAATTTCACTGAGCTATAGCTTCTCAACATGTGAGGTGGGATTATAATAATACTTACCAACAGAATTGAAGATGTGTCACATTAAACCACCGACACATTACCTGACATGGGACAGATGCTTAAGAGGGGTCTATTACCAGTATAACAAAAGCTTATCTTTACAAGCATCAAATCACATCAGCTTTATACAGTAAATTAAATAGAATCATTACATATTCCTCTGACTTCTGAAGGAGATAACCTATAAAGTCTTTAATTCTTCAGATAAAACTAATTGCAAGGACCAGACCACGGCAGAATGAATCTCTCTTCCAGCCTTCTCAGATGTATGCTTGGACAAGTTTTAGCCTCACTCCAGCAGGATTAATGCTCTATTATCATATCCTGGCATATTGCCTGGCATGGAACAGGTACTTGGAAGTAGTTTCTGATTATCATTACAACAAAAGTGCCCTTCTTTAAAGTGCCAAATTCTATTGCTTTAAAATCTATAGAAAGTTAGAAAAAAATGAATTGCTTTCTTCTCTACCTTTTTATAAAGAACAAACCAAACATAACTTCAATACCTTCTTGTAATTCATTGTCACCATCCGAAGGCTGTCACTATGTTGTACTTAACAGAGTAAAATGTGCTGCCAGGGGCCTAAGACGTATGCAACCAATAGACCAAGAAAGGCGCCACCGCACTTTCATTTTTGAGTCTGCTCTGTTCAGTTCTGTGACTCGTCTGTTTCACTTATTTTATCAGAGTGTCAACAACCACTCACTGCTTTTGTTGTTATAATTGACCTTGTTGACAACCTGCTTACATTGTGCTATACACAGCCAAACATCATAAAAACAAACCCCACACGTGGCAGCATGATGTGGGAACAAAAATCCCATAGATTTGCACAAGAATGTGTAAATACTGGTATGGAATACAGAGGGCAGCTGCTCAATTAATCTATTTAAGAGGACAGAAACAAAGCTGTCCGAATTGTAGTCCCAGAGCAAATATGTACTGAGCGAGCACTTTTGACTACGCTCAAGAACATCCTGTTTCATTCTAACAACAGCTTCAACGACTCGTGCTAAGGGAGACAGACAGAGCCGTGCGTGACTGAAGAGCTAGAGACACCGAATGGGACACAGCAGTGGCCATCCTGTCACCAGGATGACCAGGACACCGTACCAGTTACCCAGGTGCTGTTTGGTTAATCTTTGCTTCTTGACTTTCTCTGATTTAAGGGACGTCCCCAGGCAAGGGATCCTGATGAGTAAAAGTACCTTCAGAGTCCTTTTAGCAGGTGCAGTGATGGTGAGGACCAAGTCTGCGATCTGGGGGGAGCGCGAGCCAGCTGCAGGCTCACACGGGGAGCCCCTGGTTAACAGCACTCTGAGAACACAAGGAGGAGTCACGTTTGCATTTCCAGCCACATTTGTTGCTGGTCTTTGGAGCCAAGGTGAGATCAGTCAGTGTTCAAGTGTTCAGATCCTACATTGATTTGTATAATGTCGAATTGCTCTTTGGCATCAAAAGATCCTAAGGATCTTGAAAGGCCCCTTAGAATTGAGCCAATTTCTTCTGGACAAGTTTAAGCAGAAGTTCAACATACATAAATTAGCCATGTGTGATTTGTTCTCAGCCTCAGTATGTAACACACACACACACACACACACACACACACACACCAAACACGGTTAGATGAGAACGCGATGTGAAAAACCTCCTTTTCCCTCCTCTGCGGTCCCACGCCTGGAGGGGGAACGGAGTGAGTCAGTTTCTACCGACCCGACCACTGCTAAGAAGCACTTCCCCCTCTGTGCAGGAACGTGGCAGGTTGCGCAGGTCTGGCTGGGGAGGACAATGATTAGGTTGTTGAAAACTTTATTGCTGCTTCTGTCATGTACCGTGACTGTGAATGCCTGCATTAACCTCTGGCTTTTTTTTTTTTTTTTTCTTCTCTGCAGTCCTACTAGGTATAGGGTAAGGTTAGATCGTTCGACAAAGTCTAGAATATATTAAGAAACATGTTCTTGTGTTTTGGCTACTGAGTGTATATTTAGAAAGTAATCGCATGTAACTAAAATAGCCATGAGGCAATCTTTATTTTGCTAAAATGGGGACGGAAGCAGAGATACAAAGACAAGAACAAAGGACATGACGTCATGCCGTGGATTTCCTTGGAGGCTTGAGCAGGAGCAGGGCTGCCTCTCCTTGCTCTGTGGGAAGCGCCGGCTCGTGGCTGGTGGGCAGCCCTCGGGGAAGCTTCTCCCGCGCCATGTGCCTCCTTCTACCTTTTGTGAACCTCGACGACTTTCTCCAGGGCTTGGAGCTCCAGCCCCCAGAGGAATCCCATTCTGCCCTCTGGCTGCCTTGCCGCTCCCTGGGGGGCACTTATTCATGCGTGGTGTGCTCCATTCATGCCAACTGGGGGCACAAGAGAGTTCCACGGATACAACACTTGAGTGGTCCAGAGACAGCGAGGCTGCGTTCCTGCACCCCAATGACTTCCAAATGTGCACCCGGCGCTGGGCGCTGGGCGCTGCCGCAGCACCCTGACTTGAGGGCTCACCGGCAGAAGCAGAAGAGACACACAGGTGTTTCACTACGGCCTTTCAAGTCTCCGATGAAGCAAGTACGCGGATCCTAAGAAGTGCAGGAGCAACCCTTTTCTAGCAAAGGGGGGTGAGAAGCTCCTGAGTGCAACAGTGCTATCTCCACCACAGTAACTGTGACCTGAATATAGCTAGTCTGCGTGGAGCTTACTGGTAATGTTTCCTAGCTGCACAAGACCCTGGGTTTGACTCTCAACAACATAGGGGAGAGGGAGAGGGAGAGGGAGAAGGAAAGGGTGAGAAGAGAAAGAGAGAGAAGAAGAGGAAGAGGAGAAGGAAGAGAAGAGAAAGGGGGAGAGAAAGAGGGGAGGGAAGATAAGAGAAGAGAGGGAAAAGGGGAGGGGAATAGGAAGTACAGGAGGGGGAGGAGAGGAAGAGACCAGGGTAGTATATAGAATGGGGGAAGGGAGGAGAGGAGAGGGATTTGAATTAGAAATCATGATTGAAAGCCATGGAGCTTTAGAGGATGACTATTCCCAGTTTGCCTTAGAGAAGGATCATTGCACGGGAACAAATGTCAAATAATGGGTGTTGCAGTCACCTGCATGGTTGCTGATAAATGACCATCAAATGGCTTAAGGGAGCCATTATCTGATTACAGTTCTCAGTCCAGCTTGACAGGAGAGCTCACGCCAATACCAAGGCTAAGGGAACTGGCCACACCAGCTCTATGTAATGGCCAAGAGAGGGATGATCCTACTTGGCAGACCAGCATGTTTGGCCAAGTGTACACAGAGATGCCAACTCCCTCAGTTGACTCTCAGTATTTTATCCATCTGTTCAGGGCCTAGTCCCACCCACCATGGGCTGGGCCTTCCTCATCAGCTAGACAATCTCCTGCAGGTTTGCTCTGGGCTTAACTCAACCACTAATTCTCTACAAATGTGCCCAGAGCTCAAACCCTCAACAGTCAGGTTGACACCTGTGCCCAACTATGACAATGGAGTTGAAGCTCCTCTGTCTATTCACCGTGGGCAGATTCTCCAGACCTTGACACATTAATGATTCTCTGCCATCCCCACCATCCCCTAGGTCTAAAGGTTCCTTATTGGAACAAATATCAAAATGAAACCTCATCATGGTTTCCCCTGCTACCCAGGCATCAGTGTGTCCTTATGCTCTTCTCCATAACTGAGGTGATCAATTAGGGTACCCCATCTCAGGTCTCCCTTCCGCTTTGTTGGAGTCGTCCTGAGTGCACATTGGAATGCTCTATGCCGTGATCCCCCAAGGTCTAGACTCGGACTGCAGCCTCCAAGGACTGGCAGGGAGCCCCTGAGACACTGTCGCCTAAGGCACCCTGCCGGTCAAGTCCTGGAGGCATTGCTGCCGAAGGCTGGGCACAGCCGCTGCCGTGTGGTAAGGACACCGTTCTGCACAGACTGGCAAGCCAGGGCAGGGATTCACTTTTCCCTAGGGACCTACTTCATCTGCAGTGAAATGTGTCACCCTTTGCTTCCTCTTCCCCCAACATCTCCATCACAGTAAAGCCATAGATAACAGTATCGATCTTTTCCTGTCACTCAAAGCACGAATGTGGGGAGCAAAATGCACGGAGCTCTCTTCATGTGGCAGCACGGAGGGAGCATGATAAATGGCTGCAGGAGCTCTGTGCCTTGAGAGACTTTCAGTCAGTCCCAAGACCCTCCCCCCTTCCTACCCCTGCAGAGGCCAAGGGTGGGGGCATCCCTTTCGCTCTGGCAGTTAGACAGAGGCCAAGGCAGGGCTAACGCCCAGCGCTTCCCTGCTAATGCAGCAGGGGGAACTGTGCCAAAGAAAGCATGCTCCTTAATTTAAACGAGCTGAGGATATTTACTGAGGAGAAATCAATCCTTTTTAAAATTAAAAAACGGTCTGATGAAGGACCCTCTCCTGAGCCATGGGGCCCTCTGATGTGGAACTCAGGCAGGAACGGGTCCCAGATGATCTCTCACAGAGACTTTCCTGCTCCTGGTGCCTCGTTCTCCACCTCAACTGCCACCTGAACTCCATTCTCAGAACCTTCTGGGGCCTTGCCATTTTAACACAGTCATAACCAAGGGTCTTACTGAAGACTCCTATTGTGGGGAACATCTTTAGTACTGCAGCATACACGTCTATCCTGTAAGCCTGCAGAGCTATTGTTGACAAGCCGCTGGAAAATATGCACTAGATTAATCATTGTGCGTTAATATCCTAAACCCAAAGGACATGGTGCTTGCTTGCAAACCGAGCTGTGAATGTAGAGACATGTTACTGAGGATGTTTGAAGCACCTTGAGACAGTGGGCTGAAAACTGAGGGAAAGCTGCAAGCTCCTTAAAGACAAATGTAGATGTAGAGCTAAGAGAAGACAGACACGATGCAACCTGTGCCATCTTGCATTGCGCCTGCCGTCGCTTTGGAACTGTTATTGCCTCTTTGTCCACTCAGGAGGACACTAGCTTGTGTGATAAGTTCCGCTCTCACCTTGTTATATCCTCAGTGCTAGACACGTGCTCTGTTAGCCTAAACCTGGTTAAAGTCTCTCATTACATGAAAGACAGGAAAGACAGACTGCTCCACAGGTGAGAGAAGAAGGAATGAAGAGGAGGACATCTGTTCTTCATCCCGTACACAATGTGATGTCCTGCTCCTCCCCCGTCACTGAAATGCAGTGGTACCTAGGAGAGGATGTGAGCTGCTCCAACGTTGTGCATTCATCACGGTTTCCGTTTTACCAACAACAACCTAGGGCCTGAGGACCTGAGAAATGAACAAGAAAGGGACTTGTCCTCGGGGTTATTTCACAGGTCCTCTCTAGTCTTGGAGTGATTTTCTACAAGCCCAAATCACAGGACCTCTGTAGTCTTCTAGTCATTTCCTGCGAGAGAAAGGTATTTGCAAAGTGTAGGACATCGAGATAGAATGGAACGGTCCCAAGTAATCATCCGCTCTTCCTGTCCAGCGGTTTGAATGTTGTCCTGCTGAACATATTCCATTCTTACGTGTCTGTGGTCAGAGGCCCTAGTCTCAGTACTGTTACACGTGTGACAGTGCTTGGAGCACTTGCCGCATTGTTAGTGGGCAACGATTTGGACAGAACAGATCCTTGGCGTCTTCTTTTTCGCTGCTGAACTAAAATGATCAAGGCTTTGGATTAATAGTTTTTCTTTTCCCTTGGATTTTTTTGGCACCATAGGTATGTGTCATATGTCTTACATAAAATAGAGTTTGTTACAATAAATAGCAATTCATCAATCTTCATCAGTCCAAAGAGGTTTATTGATCACAACTGTGTCCCTAACCTGCCTCCAGGGCCTGAGGCCAGGTGATAAGCAATTCAAGTGTTTGGGCCGGCTACCATTTCTCGTCTGCTCTGGAGATCTTTTCCTCTATTTCTTGGTCCTTTCTCCAGATAAATCGTATGAATCAGAAGCTTCTGATTGCCTGAACTTAAAGTAAATACAGGCCCAGCAATATCTCTGTATCACAAAAAAGGGACTCCCACGTCCTGATGTAACTCGAGAGTACAGCATTTAATTTCCTGTCTATTGAAGACAACTACTGAGAGATCTGTATGGGAGAGATTAAAGGGAATTTCTCACACAGATTACTCACTGGTGAGCATCATTTACAGAAAGAAATAAAACAGTATCAACACAAATGGCAGGGATTTAATCAATTTTTTTTTCCTATTATCTTTATGCTAGAAGGAGATGAGTGATACCTTTCTGGTATAGGAATCTGTTCCTTGCAGACATCAAACTTTGTAGATGACTAAGCAGAGTTATGAAACATGGTCATGCTTCTTTATCTTTTTGGCCAATCATGATTCCTGGTTTACGCTTTTAAATAAAGTATATTATATATATATTTTAAAGAATGTAATCAGGCATAATCTTGGACTTATATATTTCCTCTCGATATTGTAATGCTTTTGCTTTGCATATTTTAGTCCTCTTATATTAGTCCCGCAAACATTTTTTCCTTCTTACACTTTCTCCTCCAAGACCTCTGTTGCATGTATGCTAAACTACTTGGCATCGCTTGGCAGGTTACTTAAGCTTTCTTATTGATTGTTTTCTCTGTGTGCTTTATTTTGTGTATTTTCTGTTGTTTTGTCTCCAAGTTCACTGGCCTTAAATTTTTTAATATCTTGTTCATTGTTAATACCATCTGGTGTAATTTCACTTCAGGTATTTTCTTTTTCTTTTTTAACAATTACACTCAGTTTTATTTTTACATCTCCTATTTCTCCTGACATTCTTTTCATGTTTTTATTTCTATTCTTATGCACATTGAACATATATACCAATGACTTATTATTCCTTTTATTAACCTCATCAGCTATCATTTCCGTACCTGTTTCTATGAAACTATTTTTTCCTTGGACACCTTTTATCATTGCATATATGACACTTTTAACTAGATATGATACATTGTAAATATTTATTTTTTAGGTGTTAGAATATTTTTTATTTCTTTAGACGATGTTAATTTTGTTACTGTGATTCAAGACGATCCTTTCTTGACTTGTTTTAGAGCTTTTAAAGTGTTTTGGGATTTTGTTAGTTAAACACATTCTTGATGTGTTAGGTTTCATAAATGCCAAGTGTGCTTAGCAATATTTTCTTTGACTGGAAGGAACCCTGTGATGTTAAGGATCTTGTGAAGATTCTTTCTTTCTTACTATAGCATTTTGATTGTATTTTTAAAAATTATTTATTTATTTATTTGTTTATTTTTTCCTATTCAAACAAACTTAATAGGTACTCCGGTCCCCTTCCTTCTGCCATCCCTCCCTGGTCCCCTTGATTGTATTTTGTTTTTTAAAAAACTTTATTCATTCATTTATTTATTCATTTTGTGTGTGTGTGTGTGTGTGTGTGTGTGTGTGTGTGTGTTTCTCAGAAGGCATATGTTTCCCTCTGGAGGACCAAGGGTGACTTTAAGAATGATCCAGAATTGCTTCTACCTCTTTCTTGCCTCACTCTGGGATTTCCCAGGCTATGCCCACCAGGGTCAGACATACAAGCCACTGACATTTCCACCTGATGTTTTTACATGGGACCTGGGATCCAAACTCAGGACCTTCTGCTTGTGAGGCAGAGTCTTAACCCCTGAGCCATCTCTCCAAACCTTGATTGTACTTTGAATCGAAATTTACTGGCGATTTCACTAGAGTTCTTTGTATGGTGATCTTCAGTTCTCCTTTTACTTGTCGAGTTTTTAAATTTTGAACCAGCTTTTGGTTAGCTAATTTTTATCAACTTGAAGCTTTATCTGTTAAAGAGTTCTTGGACATGTCTCAGGTCTTTCAGGCTTGAAAGACAACTGGCAGTCTTTCCTCTAAATGGTAGATTTGATGGTTTTGATATTTGTGAGTCATTCCTATTTTACTTTTCTACTTAATAGACTTTTCTCCATTGTTATCTGGCTTTTAACAATACTTTGAAGACCTTGGATATCTAACTCAAGTTGTATAATGATTTCATTTTTTCAAAGGTCTCAAGATGAGTGTTTCTGTCCTTGAAATTCAGTAATAATCAGGATACATCATTAGTGCCTGTATGTGTGTATGGATGATGGTGTGTGACTCATCTTTATGTACATACATATATGTGTGGATAAAGGTGTGTGATGCATCTTTATATATGCACATGTGTGTGTGTGGATAGAGGTGTGTGGTATATCTTTATATATGTACATGTGTGTGGATAGAGATGTGTGGTGTATCTTTATATATGTACATGTATATGTGGGTAGAGGTGTGTGGTGATCTTTATATATGTACATGTGTGTGGATAGACATGTGTGGTGTATCTTTATATATGTACATGTATATGTGGGTAGAGGTGTGTGGTGTATCTTTATATATGTACATGTATATGTGGGTAGAGGTGTGTGGTGTATCTTTATATATGTACATGATGTGTGGATAGAGGTGTGTGGCGTATCTTTATATATGTACATGTATGTTGGATAGAGATGTATGGTGTATCTTTATATATGTACATGTATGTGTGGATAGAGGTGTGTGGTGTATCTTCATATATGTATTTGTGTGCGGATAGAGGTGTGTGGTATATCTTTATGTATGTATGTATGTGTGTGTGTGGATAGAGGTGTGTGATACATCTTTATGTGTGTGTGTGGATAGAGGTGTGTGGTATATCTTTATATATGTACGTGTGTGGATAGAGATATGTGGTGCATCTTTTTAACTACAAGATTTTTGGTGTCCAGACTCATCTTTTTTGAACTATTTTTTGCCTATGTACTCCTTCTGAATAGTTCCTGTTTGTTTCTTCTTGTTTATTGGGTACACCATTTCTGGAATACCAAAGGTCCTCATTTAGATTTTTTTTTCCCCTCGCGACTTTTTTTTTTTAATTCTATGAAGTCATGAGGAAAAATAAAACTATTTGTTTTGTCCTCTGTCCTTTTCCTTATAATTCATTTTTAATTCATATGTTCAGTTACATTGTTTTCTTTAACTGAAATTTTAGCTGTATCCGTCCTGCCAAGGACTTTCAGATTTCTAGATAACGATGTTCAGATTTTTCATTATCTTTAAACTTTGCGTCATTATTTCCCATTCTGATACTTTTTTTCTGTTTCAGTATTTAAGCTTCATTCCATTACTTTCTTGTTCTGTTACACTTAGTCTTACAGGAAATTTATTTCTGTGTATCACATTATATTATTTTTGAGGCCAGATTCTCTGGCATTTCTTGCTTATTTTCTGGATTATGTGCTCTTTTGGAATGAGATCTCGAAATTCACTACATTCAAATAGTATTGTGCCCCAAGGTTATGTTGGGGTATAGGTGGACCTGCCCCAGAGGAGACTGAGGAACTGGCTGGAAGTCTGTAGAGAGGGCAGCAGCTTCTGTAAGTCATCACCCATGGGGGTGGGATTTCCGTGACATGCAGCTGCCACTCAGTCATCCATGTTCTTGTAGGGAACCTCTCACCCTCCATCCTGTAGGTGACCCAAACAAACAAGTTGGGCTTCCTCCTAATCATTTCTCTGGTGTGTTGTTGAATCCATATTGGGTTGGGGTGAATGGACTCAGCCCCTATCTGGGAATAATTCACCTTCTTTGGTCAGGGATCTATGTATTTCCTACCACTCCCTTTTCTGAGACCTGTTCATCCCTTGGCTCTGGATTTAAATGTTTGTGACTTCAACATCCTCCTCTTAGCCCCGTCCCACCTAGTATCGCACCCTGAACACATACGGCCACCATTTGTGGAAGAAAACTTACTACCTCTCGCTACCTTTGATCTAGTTTTGTCTTTTCTCCAAAAGGTCTGCCACAGCCATCGAAAACTTTTTATTCTTAGAATTAGTCACTTCAGCCTTGTTAGCTTATTCTGTGAATAAATGCCAATTATCATGATACTTTCAGAGAACCTAGAGAAAATGTAACTGCCTTATAAACCACATAGAGACACGGCTAAATGTCTAAAGGTCATTGGAAAGATATTGATTTTCATAGCTAGTTTGTTTGATCCTTTCTACTAAAGTCCTTACCAAATATTAAATGATCACTTCAAAATCACTAACTCAAGAGGGTTCTCAGAGAAACACATGAGTGCGTGTGCACACACAAACACACCCACACACTGATCAAAAGGCAAAAATGGATGGGTTAAACAGATATCTGGAGCTTCTTTGCTGTGCAGTCTAACAACTTGTGTTTCTTTTATCTATCCTCCAAATCTATTTCACGGAATTCAGAAAATTATTATCTTCATCTTTTTTAGATCCTTCACACTTAACCACGCACACAGCTGTACTCACATCCACACCCGTGCACACAGCTGTACTCACACCTGTGCACACAGCTGTACTCACACCTGTGCACACAGCTGTACTCACACCTGTGCACACAGCTGTACTCACACCCACACCCACAGCTGTACTCACACCATGCACACAGCTGTACTCACACCCATGCACACATCTGTACTCACACCCACGCACACATCTGTACTCACACCCATGCACACATCTGTACTCACACCCACACCCACAGCTGTACTCACACCCTGTGCACACATCTGTACTCACACCCACGCACACATCTGTACTCACACCCATGCACACATCTGTACTCACACCCATGCACACATCTGTACTCACACCATGCACACATCTGTACTCACACCCACACCCACAGCTGTACTCACACCCATGCACACAGTTGTATTCACAACACACCCATGTACACAATTGTATTCACACACACCCATTCTGAAGTACACTTATACATCACCATACACTACATACAGACCCACACTTACACACTCATATGCCATGTACACAACCACATTCTCATAAACACACAGTCATACACCTATGCATGTATCCACATTCATGCACATTCATACAATACACACTATAGATTCATGCACACATCACGCCTACCCACCCTCACATATACCCCACAAACTCATACATGACCCACTCCCCAATACCTCTATATTCACTTGCATCCTCGCCACTCATACAACCACACATACACCCCTCAGTGCCCTCACACACCCCCCAATGCCCTCATACCCCCCCAATGCCCTCACACACAACACACATACGTGTGCAACACCCTCTCGCAATGCTTACACTTCTGATTCATATTTAACTATGTAGCTACTTTTCATTTTGTGCTCGTCATTAGAACTCACACGCTTGAGAACAAATCATTTAAATATCTTTAGTGATGGAATCTAGTACCGACTGAAAAGAAATCTGCAAAATTCAATCAGAAACAAAATCGATTTATTGCATTTGTAAGGAAGAAGGAGACATTTCCTCCTCATCCTGTCAAAGACCGAGGGAATGGGAGAAAACCCATGCCAATGTATTGATCTGTAAAAGGGAAAAGTACACTTTGGAGGTCAGTTAGGGGAGTATGATTACCAACCGGTCCAAGGCTATTCAGAGGTTTACACACACCGTTTCCATAAAAGAGAGTAGACATTTTTGATTTTAGGAGAACTCAGTAAGGAAAATTTTTGCAATAGTTTCCAACAGGGTCTGTGTAGTCTGCATGACAGACAGTGGTTTATAAATGGCTTTTCCTGTGGTCAAAGTACAGGACAGAGTCATGTGTGGCAAAAGCCTACTCAGCTGTGTAGACATGTTTCCGTCGTCCTTTCTAGGATGTGAGTTTAGTTACTCAGGGAAGGGACTGGCGGTAATTGCTTCTTGGGAGACCCTAGACTTGATTTGCAGCTTAGGGAACTTTGCAGAGAGCCTCTTTCTGCTCCCAGAAGAAAAGCTGAAGGTCAGAGGTCCTTTGATTCCAAGGCCTGTCGCATGTCGGATCACTGTCTTCAGAGCCTCCACAAATCTACAACGCAATAAAGCCTTCGAAAATGCCACGGAATCCAGAATATTCTACTCAAAAGAAACTTTCTGAAACAAAAGTAACTTATATGACTCTGGTCATGTTCTCTTCGGGTGCAGCACTGCCAAGGGGCCTCGACAGTTGGTTTGAATTTCTGAGCTGGGGCTGGGAGGTAAATCTGAAAGATGGAGGCAAGTCGCGCTGCATACTAAAAGTTACAAATTGAATTGAGAAAAAACATAATCGAATCATTTATTTCATTTCATTGTTATCTCTTATGGACATCTGATCTGATATAAGCTGATATAGAGAAAAAAATCTTTGGCAAGTCAAAAAGTTCCTAATTTGTTTTCAACATTTGTTTTCAATAGAATTGAAAAGGAACCTAATCAAGTTGTCATATTACAGATGGCTGGAAATTGTTTTTGAAGCTAGATCTTTTCCTGGCACTTACTCAGAAGCAGCTCAGAAAATCGAGATATTATTAGGATGAAACTTCTTTCATTTCCTTCCTCATTTTTTATGTGAATGATGTTTTTCAGTTCCTTTATTCGTTTAAAAAACTACAAAAATATTAATGCAATTGCTGCTGAGCATTTGTTCATTTTAGTAATAAGTACTGTCCATGGTGGATACTGGAACTGATTAAAACATATCCTATTCATCTGCTTAAGAGATGTGCTTCCAGTAACTGACTTTTTATATTTAATATTATTTAGCAATATGTGTAACAAATTTATGATGTCTTAATCACTTCTATTAATAATCTTTGTAGCAATAATTCACTACAGAAGGAAGATATATACTTACAGTATTGTAGATACAAGAAATAAAAAGATCTTCATTTCTTTTTCAGAGGAGAATAAAATAGAATAAATTAAGGACTCAGGTATAAAATATAATACATTAGGATTAATATAAAGAAGAAAAGCAATATAAAGTTTTTGACAATTAAAGAAGGTCCTTTTTATTTTTAATGGATTATGTCATCATTAAATTGCTGAGATATATAAATTTCAAAGGTTGTATTTAGAAGAGCAATATAGTAACTTAAGATGTCAGATATTTATAACATACTGGAATTTCATATAACTGTTTAAATTTATGAGAAAAAATTTTGCATGTCACCTAAAAGCATGACCAAGCAAAGCTGGAGTTCATGCTCTGAATGATACTCACGCGCACTATCCTTACTTCGTTTCAGTTTTCTAATATGAAAAACTAGAGGTCATGACAGTAGATCTTACCAGGTGTGGTCTCAGCTGACCAGGTGTGTCAAGTTGACAGCCAAGATTAACATCACAGAGGGAGAGGATTGGAGGGGAGACCCTCACCGCAGCCTAAAGGAGGTCATTCTTGAGGGGTGAGGCATGTATGGCGGACTAGCATGCACACAAAGTGAGAGGATCTCTCTCTCTCTCACTGGAAATGTCACGAGAAAGTGGAAACAGGTTGATTGTGGAAGAACTCATGAGTCTGGACAAGAGTGTGATTTATTGAGTGTTGACAAAGCCATAGAATGTCTTGGTCACAGAGTGGACATCTGTCAAGAAGAAGAGGAAACGGAAGCAGACAGGCAGGAGTAGGTTGAGGTCTCGTTAGAAGATAAAGCCCAGGCAAGAAGGGCCAGGCGTGTATTGAAGTAATGGCCGTAAAATCGGAGGAGGAAACCGTGGTTCTCCACGTTGAGCTGTTTCAGAGCGAGAAGCCTCTGCGAAGCAGCTCATTGCGCTGGACCAGCTTTAAAGGAGTCTCGATGAGTTGATCCGAAGCGCGTCTCCTGCGTGCTCTTATGTGATCGCGAGACTGAGGTCGGAGGGTGACAGGACGAGAAAAACATCAAGGAGTAGCCTGGTGTCGTGGTTCTCACTGTCATCCTGACACCAACCTGAGCCCTGGTTTAGGGTGACCTCAGGCCTGGCTGTGGGCGATTGTCCTGATCGTTTACATGGAGGTGTGAGGACCCTCTCATTGTTGGCAGTAGATCCGGGACTGTGCAAAGACAGAGAGTGAGCCGAGCTCTCTCAAGCCAGCCTGTGCTCCTGACTGTGACATGGGGCAACTGGTCCCTTTAAGTGGCTGCTGCGAACTGTAACCTGCTGGTTTCTTGACAGGTCACAGCAATGAGATGGACGCACTGATTGCAACACGGAGAGCACAATGAGCCAGTGGTATCTTACCCACATCCTTAGGTAAAAGGGTCATGTCTTAGGTACGGCACCTTAGCACATTCAGAGATGGAGATTTTCCTGAAGGCACTTTATCAAGACAGCGCTCTTAAAAGACGTTTGCATGAAAATAAACAAAAACAGCAACAAAAGAGGCCTGAGAGAAACCAAACCAGGAGGTTAAGTTCAGCTAATGTGTGCCCGGTGGTGTGAAGGATTCAGGGTGTGAACAGCTGCTGCAGTCTCTGGCCCGAGGCAGGGGAGCTGGCTGGCTTCTGTACCACGCGTTAGTGAGTCGGTGGCAGAGCTGCCCCAGGGGACAGCGCCAGCTCTAGGCGTCTCGGTACAGGTGGCATCATCAGCCCAGAGCAGCTGATCGAGGAGGATGAAGCCGAGAGTTTCCTCACTGTGGACTCTGCAGCTGTGCGAGGAATGAGACGAGGCACCAAAAGAACATCCGAGGAGACGGAATGACTGTGATGCGCTCGCTGGGTGAGAAAGGACCGCGTGCATCTGGAAACACCCAGTAAAAATAGGGGATGCTGATGAAGGTCGTGCTTGCCCCTCTTTCTCGGGTGGGAACCTCTTCATGCACACCACACATTGAAACCTGGTTTCCAGCCTGTGCGCAACTGGGAGGCGGTGGAACCTTTGGGAGGTGGGGTCTGGTTGGAAGTTAGATCTTGGGGCGCACTCCTGAATGGGGCGTTGTCCCTTCTTGTCTTGTTCTTTTTCTTTTCTGGCGCCACGCTGTGGTCAGCGGATGCGGGTTCCCTTCTGTGATGATCTCCTTGCCTCACAGACCCCGCCCCCGCTGACCCGGGCCTGGAATCCCTGGGACTGGGAGTGAAGAGAGGGTCTCCTTTCACAAGCAGGGTCAGAGCGAGACACAGCTCGCACACCCGCGACCCTGGGGTCTGACTGGCAGTACCTAGGAATCTGACTTCAGCACTAGACCACGTCTCTCCTCAAGCTGAATTGGAGGTGAGATGATAGTTCAGTTCTGACTTTTTTCTCCCTTTGTTAGAGAAAGATGATCATAATTTCTGAGACGCCATGGGGCAAAAGAAAACTGGGCAGCATAGCGAAATGCATCAAAGGTGATCGGTCAGCAGTCTGAGGGTTTCGAATGCTCAGATCAATCCGGGTCACTTCTCTCTCCTCTGCTGCCCGAGCGTCACAGGTGGGGCTCTCCGTCCCTCCCCAACGCTGCTTCCTCCCGGGTCCAGACCCCATAAATCTGTTTACAGCACAGCGGTAGAAGTGATCGAAGAAAGATGCCGATTGGATCACACCAGTTTCCAGTTCATGTCCGTGAAAGGCTTCCGCACCCAGGAGAACGTGAGAGCCAGAGTCCTTGCCATGCTCCGTGCTGGGTGCTCGGTGATGGACGCTCCGTGCTGGACGCTGGACGCTCCGTGCTGGACGCTGGACGCTGGACGCTCCGTGCTGGACGCTGGATGCTCTGTGCTGGACGCTCCCTGCTGCACGCTCCGTGCTGGACGCTGCGCGATGGCCTCCAAGATTGACAGCGGCTCGTGGAAGCTGCTCCCTGCATCCCTCTGCTCAGCGCCTTTTGGTTTCTCCAGCTCTGTAGATCTGACTCTGTCAGGTCTTTGCACTTGCCTTTGTTCCTGCCTGAAACTTCTCCAAATACTTGTCACCCACCACCTCGTCCTCTCCTGCTGCGATGAAGTTTCCAGTGAGACCTTCCTAATTCATTGCGTTTGAAATACAGGTCCACTCTGCTTTATTTTTCTATTACGCTGATCAACACATGACAATTTCTATGCTTTTTCTTTGTCTCTCCCAAATTTAAGACAGTAAAAAATATTTGTTTTGCTTACTATATATAATACAACATATAACACTACATATAGCACAACATATAATATACAACAACATATAATATACTGCATATAATACAACCAGCATGTAGGGTCATCCTGGGCCATATTAATTTTGATTTTGAATAATGAACTAGTTGAATTAAATTTTATCAGTAAATTTAACAAGGAAAGTATCACATAAGGACAATATTTGTGAATAACTGGAGATGAGTACAACATTGAACTCAACATTGAGGGATGAACACAACATTGAAAAAGGAAACAATGATGTTTAAGGGGCATGTGTGAACAGTTTTATTGAGAAACGTTCTGTAAATACCGGGATGGGTGGGTGTTGCTTAGGGCTGCAGAAAGTCTAAATCCTGAATCACGATACTTTGTAATAACAGCATATTAAAGTACGTTAAAGACAGAGAAATCTGAACGAAAAAAGTCATGTCCAATATTGCTTCTAGAGAAGCAGACTTTACTTGTGTGGTCTGCTTTTTCCTTGCTTACTTTGAAAACATCTTTCTACATGATGTTAGTTTGCAAATGTCTGCGTCAGGTGCGGCTCTCTTCTTACTTACCTTGTGCTCGCTGCTTTGCGCTTAGCTCATGGAAGGCAGAGGGATCTCTGAAGGGTCAGTTCAGATGCACAGCTGCGAGGAGCTCCTTTCCATGGGAGATTTCAATGTCTCTAGACAGTCCGCAGTGTGAAGCCAGTTCCTTATCCTTCCCACTACCAGATGGAACGTGGCAAAGTGCTGTCTTCTGCTGAAGTGGATAGTGCCCTCTAGCGGAACATGAGCAAAAACACCTTCCCTGCTGCTGTCTGCTTCCTACGGCTATTTAATTTTATTTCCTACGCAGTCAATACATAGGCTCATGACACCGCATTGCACAGTTTAAACCTCTCCTCACTGGCAGCTTGTATTACAGACTGTGGCACTGACCTGAGTCACATATCTTAAGTGTTTTGTGATAGTCAACAGAGAGTTCAAAACTGTAAAAATACACAGCATCCTGCCTTTTATCAGAGAAAGTGATTGATTCACTTTCACTGTGATTTGTGTCTGTCCATGAAGAGGTGTTGTGTTGTAAGCATGATTCTCAAACTGGCCCTGTCAGGCAATAGTAGGACCTCTTAGGAACTAACGGAAAACTATTGGATCATTTGAGGACTTTGTTCTCTAGAGAGATTATTGTTGGTCTAATGTGAGTTTGCTTGTTACAAAAACATCAAGATGGGTTGATGCTTCTGTTCCCTTCCATTTGATGTTCCCCTTCTTCAGGCTTCCTTTGGTTATCATGGGATTTCTTTCTTTTTTTTTTGTGTGTGTGGCCCTCTGTCTTGGTCACTCTCATCTGGTATGTGATAGTTCTTCCATCTATCTGTCACAATTTTTGAAAAGTATTGACTGGTGAAAGATTTCTAATTTTGGTTCTCATGTTGTTGTTTTATTTCACTGAATTTGGGTTTGTCTGACCTTTCATTTTCTTTTTTTTTTATTTCAGCTCATACAAACTTATTAGGTACACCAGTTCCCTCCCTCCCTCCTCCTTCCCCCGTACCCCCTGCTCTCCCTCCCCACCTCTCTCCCTCCCCATCCCCCAGTGCCTCCCGCCCCAATTCCCAGAGAGTCCTTTCTTGTGCATGTCTGATTTTCCTCTGGGCCCTCCTCTCCGATGACGTACAAGGACCCAGTGGCCTTTCCCTGAACCCTTTCTATCATGGGATTTCTTTCTAATGGTTTCTTTCTTTGTGATGACATCCTTTCTGGAACCTTCCCCAGAAATTATAATGAAGAGACTAGCCCATATTGAACTTAAAGCCTCCATTTCTGTGGACCAAATAAATTTTCCTTTGTAAAGTACCCAATCTCATGTATTTTGTGATAACAATGAAAAATGGATTAATCCCACTCCATTATCTAGTTTTCCTTCTTGAAGCACCTGTAAAGAAGTAGTCAGTTTAAAAAGACTCCTAAGTTGTACAGTTATGCTATGTAATAAGTAACAGTTATAAAGGAAGTGGACATGTTATTTTAAACACATTTTTTCTAAAGAAAATTATTGTTACTAATAGAAAGTTTTCTTATTCTACACATGTGATTATTAATGCTGTCAACATGACAGGCTCTAAATCACCTAGGAGACAAGCTGCAGACATATTTATGAAGGAGTATTTAGATTAGGTCCTCTGAGTTTAGCTGGAGGGGTTGTCTTGATTCAGTTAATGGAAATGGGAAGACTCACCCTGTTGAAGTCAGCCTGCATGGTTGCTGATAAATGACCATCAAACTACTTAAGGGAACAAGGGGTTTATTCTCTTACAATTTCTGGTTACAGTTCTTAGTCCAGCTTGATGGGAGAGCACGCACCAACTACCAGGGCCGAGGGAACATGGCCACACCATCACTTCATAACGGCTGAGAGATGGACAATCCTTACTTGCCAGACCAGCATGTCTGGCCAAGTGAACAGAAGGATGCCAACTCTCTCAACCAGCTCTCTGTGATTTATCCAGGGCCTAATCCCACCCACTATGGGCTGGGTCTTCCCCATCAGCTAGACAATCTCCGTCAGGTTTGCTCTGAACTTAATTCAACCATCAATTCTCTACAACTGTGCCCAGAGCTCAAACCCTCAACAGTCAAGTTGACACCTGTGCTTAACTATGACACACCCTGAAAATCCTCAAGACTGTTCCTTCCTTGGGTTTGGGCCCCAGACTGTGTGATAAGGATTGAGTTTGCGGAGCAAGAGAATAAATCATTCTCTGCTTCTCGACTGCTGCTACCACAGATTTCCCTGCAATGATGGGCTGTATGTTGGCACTATGGGCTGAGCTATTCCCTTCCTTCTTTAACTGTCAATCTGACACCTGAGTGTGAGCCTTGGGTTCACTGGGAGAATTATTTACTTAAGGCAGTCTTCAGAGCAAGCCTGCAGGAGACTGTCTTAATTGCATAATTGATGTGAGAAAACCCAGCCTAAATTGTGTGGGCCATTTCCTGGTGGGTGGATAAAAAGCAAGCTGCCTGGAATCAACAACTAGAAATCAGCACTGTCCTTTCCATTCTCTCAGCCTTTGACTTTGGTATAGTAGGACCAGTTCCTTCATTCTCCTGCCATAATCAACCATAACCCATAATCATGAGCATAAATAAAAGTCCTCTTGTTCTCTGAATGGATTGGGCAGACTTTATTCCAGCAATGGAATATGAGGCTAAGACATTATTTTTCTACATTTTTTATTCTTTCAGAGTTTCTTACCTAGATATAGTGAATTTATGACATTTTCACACCTTAATCCCCAATCTCATCCTTTCTCCTTTCCCCTTTCTGGCCCTTCTTCTCCCCCGCACTCTCCCTATTTTCCTATCTTTTCTCATGTGTGGCCCACTGAGTTTCATGGGGGTTGCTCTTGATGGCAAGTACCCGAGCACTTTCTGGAGTGTGAATCCATTCACCACGGAGTGTCCATAGAGGAAGCATCCTCCCCATCGGCATGAGTCTCCTAGGGTGGCATGAGGCCTTTTGAGATCTTTCCCCTTCCATGGTTAGATATTAACAGTACAATTTTCATGCAGTACGTGAAAATGTACACAGCCACAGTGAGCTCATGGATACAACAGCCCTGTCACGTTCAGAAGAGAGTGTCTTGCCACACCCTGCCCCCCTCAGCTCCTGCAGTCCTACTGCCCTCCTTTCTGCAATGTTCCCTGAGCCTTAGGGTGGGGGTTTCTTTAGATGTCCTGTTTAAGACTGAGCAGTCTGCAGTCACTTCTTTCCTACATTTTTTGGCCAGTTGTGATTTGCTGTACCAAATATCTTTCATTGCAAAAGGAAGCTTCTCAGTTGAGTGCTCCTTTAATCTATGTGTATAGTGACAGTTGTTTAGAAGGCAGTTTGCACCACCCCCGGGGTTTATATGCTCCCCTTTCATAGGTGTTTGTCCTAGTTTACAGTATCAGAAATGTGATCCCTGCTGAACAACGAGATTTAAATCCAACGAGAAAGCTATTGGTTGCTCCCTTGACATCCATGCCACTATTACACTGGCGCCACCTCTTGCCAGGGTAGTTGCTATTGTACTGACAACTTTCACAGATCGATGAGACTGTTGATTGCTTTTTCCCTCTAGCAGCTTGCACAGTACTTGCTGGTACTATGAAAGCTGACCAGCAAGAAGGAAACTTCTAGACCATTTCTACCTGGTGTTCTTTTGTCCATGTTCTATGATCAATGTGTGTTGTGTCTTCATCAATAGGGTAAGGTAGTTGTTTTGTCAGGGTATTTCGTTACAGCAATAAGAAAAGTAGCAAATTCAATGCCTCAGTAAAGTTAATTTTTGACTTAAAATAGAAATTTTTTTAGCTTCTGCATTCTCCATTCTAACCCTCTCTAGATGGGATCTAGTGTCCTTAGTAACAGCCAGGAGTATGGAGAATTACTTATGTTTCAAATGTTTACTATCTCTGGGAATCTAACTTATTTATTAAAGCCATTGGAATGGTCTATTATATGTAGTCTGTGATATTTTCCTGAACCAATCCTGAGCAGTAGACAAGAAAACCTGTAGGGAACCGCAGTCATCTGGCTGATTCATGCGGGCCGTGCCCAGGCAAGCAGATGAAGCATGGTAGGGGCTATGCCCAAGACATTGGCACCAGTCACAATGTTCTTTTATCTATTGTTAGAATCATTCTTTTAAGAATCATAGTCGTTTTCCATTGCATGCACTTCTTTTGAAATCTACCTCAAGTATGCCTCTTTTAGTGCTAAAAAATATTAAATACGTAGTTTCTTTCTTTATGATTTCACCATTAGGAGTCTTGCTGGTTGAGACACATTTTTGATGCTTATGAAGTTAAATTACCTCTATTGACTGAGTCAATGAATTCTATTTCTACCATAAAACATAGCACACAAGATACTCCCAAGAATGTGTAATCACACAATTACATATTTACACATGGAATTTTTAAATAAAATATTCTCTGTTCATTAGCCTCACATTAGCCTACTTCTGCTTTAATGCAATAAAGCACCCTTTGACGAACACCTCAACAGTTGACTTTTCCAGATCAAATCTTCCTTAGGAGAGTGAATATGAATAGAGACTTGAGGGATGATCTGCCTTTAATGAATGTAAGACAAATAAAGATAATGCATTGTAATTAGATTCTCCAAAACTTTCTGTATTTTGAATAGAAAGGTTGGTGGAGACTTGACTCCATTGATTCATTTATGAAATATTTTTAATGGCTTTAGTTACTCATGTGTGTATGTGTGTGTGTGTGTGAGAGAGAGAGAAAAGAGAGAGAGAGAGAGAGAGAGAGAGAGAGAGAGAGAGAGAGAATAGAAGAGGAACTGTGTGTGTCTGTGGAAGTCTAAAAGTGACTTCAAGGAATTATCCTAGATGGTTCTACCTCCTTATTGCTTTGTTCTGGGGTTTCCCAGGCTTCGCCCTCCAGGGCAGAAAGTGCAGGCTGCCACCATTTCTGCCCCACACTTTTATGTGGAATCTAGGATCCAAACTCAAGTTCTTGTGATTGAAAGGCAAAGGAATTAACCTCTGAGCTGTCTCTTCAGCCCCAGATTTTAGTTACTCTTGTTATAAAAGATACCAGTTAAGGCGATTGTCTTGTAATCTGTTCTTCTGCTTGAGACCACAATAATGCGTAGCGTTAAACTTGTATGGGGTCTTGTATGAGCCAAACTATCCACAGCCAGCTGGCCCCGTTGGCCTGGGAAAGCCCGGCCAGCTAAAACCTATCCTCAGGATATGCCATTCAGATCTGACATATGAAACATGGCTCCTGTCAGTCATAAAGAGTCAAGCCTTTGTTTTAATGTCCTATAAGCCATTTTGTCCTCTTTGAATGGTTAAATAAATAAGAGATTTTTCTGGTGATGGGGATTGATTAAACCCAGAGCTTTGTGCTAGTCATGAACTGTTCGCTGAGCTACATTTCCAGTCTTAAATGAGACTTCAAATTTCAGTCTTTGGCTTAGGTACCGAGTTCCTTAACGGTCCTTTATTTTGACCTTTACTCTTCAAAATACCTTACTCTCTCAGTGGCTTTCTGTTTTTGCCTAAGCCCATTCCTATCAAAGTTAATCAAATGCTTTTGTTAAAGGAACTTAGGAAGACTAGTCTATAACACTGCATTTGGGACAAGGCTCATACGTTAGTCTGAACTCTTATGTCAACTCTAAGGTGGAGCCTGATGGTGGTGAGATTCAGCCACATTAATAAAGAGAAGCTGAAGGAACTGGACATTTCATTTGGACAACAGTCTGTTGGGATAAGAGTCTGGTATGAAGCTATTTGAACTCATTTTTCCTGCCTCAAAGGCTTCCTGAGTGCGCCTCTCTTCTACATCCTAACTGCTCAGTAGGTAGCTGACTTATTCCTAGAAACCCAATGTTATTCAGCTTATCGAGATTGACTCCCTGTCATAGTCAGGCACAGGTGTCAACTTGACAGTCGAGGGTGTGAGCTCTGGGCACATTTGTAGAGGATTAGTGTTCGAGTTAAACTCAGAGCAAATGAGCAAGAGATTGTCTAGCTGATGGGGAAGGTCCAGCCCATGGTGGGTGGGATCAAGCCCTGGAATAAAATACTGAGAGCTGATTGAGAAAGTTGGCATCCTTGTGCACACTTGGCCAGAAATGCTGGTCTGGCAAGTAAGGATCGTCCCTCTCAGACATTATGTAGAGATGGTGTGGCCAGTTCCCTTGGCCCTGGTGTTGGTGCATCCTTTCCTGCCGCGCTCCTATCCAACTAATCTGGTAGAATATGTCTCAGTTTGGAAAAGGTGGATTCAAAGTAACATGTTTTGGGATAAGGACATGGCTTTATTTTAGAGAAATAAGGAAAAATATGGGAATTGTCAGGTCTTGGTGTTTCTTCCCAGTTCAGGCCTAAAGCCTGTTCCCTGGGAAGGTCACAGTAACCCCATGGGCAAGTGCTAGGAATTTCTCGGTATGTCAAAATAAAGTCCATGGACAGGTGCTAAGCATTTTTACCTAGGTTTTGTTTGGGATAATTCAAGTTTTGCCTCTGGCAGGAAGAATCCTTCTGGAATTTAGGAGTGCCCTTTCTTAGGGTTTTTTGGAACTAGCTTCCTGCTCTCTGTTCTAGAGAAGAAGCCTGCTTTTTAAGTTTCAGTCAAATACTAAATAGAAATTTCATGTCTAGTCATTTACAATAAGTAGACTTGTTAATCAGAATGTGTGCACTGATTTTAAGGAAATTAGAGAATAACTTCTAGAGTCTTAAAACATAGGTGGGTAAAATTCCCACCTATGTACTAACTCAGAAATTCCAGAAGTACAAGACTATGCTCTCAGTCCACCAGAACCTTAAAAGAAACTGTGATACCCTCTTACCCTGGCTGAAGGCCAAGGAAGAGACCATCATGCCAGAAAGTCTAGATGCCAAGACTGCCCCTGGAGATGGTATTTGCAATCCAAACTGGGAGAATCCATGTCAGAAGCAAAGGGGGCCGTGTCTTTCCTACCCCAAACAGCACTCTTATGAGAAATCACAGAGATGGACCATCTGAGTGCACTCCCACCAATGATCGCCTCTGCCCCGAAAGAGACACCCTTGGCATATGGGGCCTGACTGGACCCCAGGTTTGGAGTATGCATGGTTCACAGATGGGTCATCTAACTGATGGCAATACGCTTCTGGAATTCCTCAAAGGAAGACATAAGCAACCTTACTATTAAAGGAATAGAAGGATGCTATCATAGAAGTTATTCTTTTAATAATTATGTTGCTTAAGTGTTTTCTTCAGTGCATACCTCAGTGTTCCATCGACAGAACCAGCTATAGCTTATGGGCCTTGAGTATTCAAGTCAAGGCACCCCCCCCCTTAGAGATGTAGTTTAAGCTTGGATAGTAGAGACTACATGAGCTGCATACATCTTCCCAAGTTATAACCTGCTGCCATGCCTGGTGCCTATGTCGACCTGCCTGACTGAGAGTATCAACCTGGAGAGGACAACAGCAAAAGCTCACACTGGGACTTATGGGGTATTGAGGATTCCTATAGTTAATTGTAAAATATGTTCCTTGCTAAATTCAATAGGAGAACATTCTGCCTCTGTATTTTAAAAGAAAGCAGTCTCTGTTAAAATGTGGGCTCAGCCCCATAGCTATCCGGTGAAGCATTATAGATTAGATAAGTTTGGAAATACTGAGAGAATGTTTCTGTTAAGTGCCTTTGCCCTGAAGCAATGGGTTAGGTTCTTGAAAAAATGTCCACCCTGAAGGTGATTTTTGCTGACTAAAAAATTATATGTCTGTTGTAGGTGCAACATTCTTTACCCCAAAATTTTCTGTATAAAAGTTGTCATGAAAGTTTCAATAAACGGGTTCAGGATTCACTCGGACGAGAGGGAGCCGCGTGTGTTCTGTTCTCCGCCCGGTCCTGGGGAGCCCTGGTCTCGAGGCCGCGACTCTGGTCTGCGGCACTTTCCCATCAAGCTGGACTATGAACTGTAACCAGACTGTTGTAAGGAAATAAATCCCTCGTTCCCTTAAGCCATTTGATGGTCACTCACTACCCATGATGATCAAGGCATTGCAGTAGAAAATTGTGTTCCAGCAGAAGATAAGGTGTCTCTGTCTTTTTAAAGACTATTGTCTCATGTCACTCAAATTGACTATGACTACAAGTGTTCATCCATTTGGCATGTATGAGTGGCCCACTTTTTCTGGGCAGTGATATAAAGGCTAGGGCGGGGGAACTGGCACCAGTGCCGCATGGAAAGCTTGTGAATCACTGCCCCACGCTGTCTGAGTACTCAAGTATTTACTTATGTTTTCATCCAAAGTATAGGTGGGAAATTCATAACTTCGTTGCTTCTTTGGAGGAGGGAGGACAGCCAGTTTGGACTTTTCACATCCAAAGTTGTTATGTAAATTCTTGAGCTGTAATGGATATTTATTCTACAAACTATTGATCAAAGATAATGAAAAAATTTTTGAAGAATTTTTTCTGCCTTGTATTTGTGAATAAAGTTTAACTTGACTGAAAATCATATTTTGATATTCTCTCTTTCTCTCTCTCTCTAGTTTAAAGAAATAATGAGATGTCTGTTGCCATGGTAACAATACAAGAGACGCTAACAAAAGGGAATTTGAAAAGCTCTGTAATCTGCGATTGATAGTGATCTCAGAATCCTGGGCATGTGGTGTTAGAAGTTTGTCACTATGTCTCCATTCTTCATTCTTTGTCTCTTCCTTCACAGCTTGAGGAAAAATGTGAAGGCAAGACTATAGAGACCTTAAAGGAGTCGTTAAAGACAGAAGTGGTACACTCTCCGGGGGTTCTGTTGTAGTCACAGGAGCAAGACCTTCCAGGGATTTAAGATGTATGATAAAATCCACCCACACATAGTAGCTGGCATCACTGTAGGTTATGTTGCAAAGTGGAAGTATCGTCAAAGATAAACAGATGGGAAAGGACTTGACAATCCTGGCACCCTAAGAGAAGAGTTGTCAAAAGCACGGGGAGGTTGAGCAAACATGGTCAGACAGGGAGGTGAGGGTAGCGGCTATGCGGCGCCTCTCAGAAATCTACTTATATCTCTTTGATGTGTGAATTATTTTATTTAAATCAGGTTTTATCGTGTCTTGAAAAAAGTCTCTTCTGAAAGGTTTACACATTTTCTGCGTTTGCTAAGTAATTTTTAAAACCTTCTGAATTTCCCTCTCAAGCAGCTGCAGATGAACAGGCACAGTATGTTACTCAAGCTGACGTACGCTCTGTTGTAAATTGTGTTCTCGTGGAAGACATGGGCACACAATGTGCTGAGCAGTTAGGATAGTTTCTCAATTAGTAAATTGACTTTTTGATGTACGCATCACTTTCTGAGAATTTGAATCATGCATAGCATTAAGACCAGGGAAGCCGACCACTACCTCGGAAAGTAATGCCTTCCTCCTTTGAAACTCAGTCGGAACAAGTTCTCTTTCTTCTACCCACTTTGAAAGTAGCCCTCAGACTCTAAGTCAGACCTTTGAGGACGTGGAATAGTGGCCATTCTTTTTAATTGCTTGTCAAGAATAAGATTCCTCTTTCCAGGGGCTGGAGAGATGGCTCAGAGGTGAAGACTCTGCCTCTCAAGCAGAAGGTCCTGAGTTTGGATCTCAGGTCCCACAGCTGCAGCCTGCGCTTCCAGCTCTGCAGGGCCTGGGAAATTTCAGAGAGAAGCAAGAAAGAGGTAGAAGCAATCCAGAATGATTCCCAAAGTCACCCTTGGCCCTCCACAGGGACACACAGTGCCCCCCCCTTACACACACTAAATAAATAAATAAATAAATAAATAAATAAATAAATAAATAAATAAATAAATAAAATTTAAAAAAGATTCCTCTTCCCAGATACATGGTATTAGCTCCATCCATGTATGAACATCTAATTCCAAAACTGTTGTTTATATGGATACAGATGGCTCCACATGGTTCTACTTCATTAAGAAGATTGTATTTCTGTATTGTACGGACTAATTAAAAATCCTGATTTCAAACACTTACCTTCCAGTGAAATTTGGGAACTCTTTAGTTACTGAAAGTGCTCTAGATGATTTAGAACAACTGGAATTAATGCTTTGAAGCCATTTCACAGGCTCAACTCAATTGCAAATCTGTTTTACATTGTATTGATCATCATTGCCTCTCGGTTTCATAGCAGCACTTGACTTTCTGGCACCAGATCTTCTCAGCCTCATCCAGCATCCCAGTACCCCAGCATCCCAGCACCCCGCTTCTGGTATGGATTCCTGTTGCAGTTACTCTTCTTTCTGCTGCTATGAGCCAGACTCATACTCAGACAGAAAGGCTGCAGAGTGGAGACAGCTCTTTGGGACAGCCATGTGGCGGCAGGCGGCATGGCTTGGAGGCTGAAGAGGACGCTGGCTCAGGTCACAGCCGTGGAGGCAGAGAGGACAGGAGCAAACTGCAAGAGGGAACAAGCCCCAAAGCCCATCCCAGCATGTTCCTTCCTTCAGCGAGGCTCCACCTCCTAAAGCGGCCACTACCTCCCCAACATTAGCGCTAGCTAAAGACTCACGCATGCGAACCCATGGGAACAACTACAGTTCACATTCAAAGCACGACAGCACATTACTTAAGTTGGCTACGACATAAGTCCACTGGGTTTAATGGTGTATCTGAAAGAGTTTTTAGAATTTTAAACCGTTGATACACAGGGTGAAGAATAGGTGGGAAGTTTTTTTTTGTTTGTTTTTTGTTTTAACTGAATGCTTGCCACAAGCTCTGAGAGAAAGTTAGAAACTAAAAACAATTTTAGCAGGAAAATATTTCAGAATCGGGAAGACAAATATAGCATGTTTTCTCACATATACAGAACCTAGACTTAAATCGTGTGTATACCATTACTTGTATATTTGTGTGTATATGTACTGATGTTTGTGTGTGCATACAAGTGTATTGACTAATGTGTGTGTATAGGTCGCAAAACTAGGGATCATGAAGACTCTGGTCTCTACACATACATAATCATAGACGTGTGTATGCACAGGTGCCATGTATATATGAACATGCATGCACAGACACACACCACACACATACATGTGCAAAATGTTAACCAGAGTGTGTTTTATCTCCAGAACACAGATTTTGGATAAGGACTCCAGGTAGGGGACACAGAGAACACAGTCCTGGGTAAGGACACTCGCGGGCTGGGCCGGGTGATGTGGGTGGGGATGTCGCTGAAGAGACTAGCAATGTTTCTCAGCCAGGGGAGTAGATTCTGGACTGTGAACAAATTCTGGGAAGATTACAAACGCTTGACTTAGAGCAGCGTGGACAGGACATGAAATGCATGTTGACATAATCCTAGTATATTCCTCCAACCTCACTGCCTACTCAGAAGAGATCCACAAGAACCCTCACTGCACTGTGGATTAAAAATAACAGTGTATACACACACACACACATACACACAAACACATATGCTGAAATGTGAGTAAATAAATAATAATTGCATAGTCAAGCCTTTGATGGTATATTTTCATATCAAAAGTCCATTTTGTATCCAAAGCAGTAAAATTGTCTAAATTGAAGGGATGCTTCCATGATATCGGGGATAATTACAATGTGATGATGATGGAAATCAGGCAGTGAATTCAGGAAGAAAATACCGAGTCAAATGTCCTAGACCAACCCACCAAATAGAGTAGAGAATATTTACTCTAAAACTCCAGAGCTAATGGCAGGATGAAGGTAACACTTGAATAAATAGACAGGCAGTTTTTGCAGACTCTGAAACCCACTCTAATCTCAAACAAATATTAGACCTAGAGACAGAGATGAATAAGGGAAACATTCATCATGGGATTCATCACTGTCTCCTTCAGTCCTCTGAGAGTTAGTTTACACTCCTCCTCGGAAGCTGTTTCAGGAAGTTTCTCTCAAGTGTTCCGAGATCACTTTCTCTGCTGACCCGGAGAGCAGCTATTCTTTGACACTTACGGCCCCTAGGGCCAGCCTTTAGTTCATGATGGATCGGTGTGGGACATATAAATGTTCTCAGGTTCTGATTCAGGAAAACTTGATTCCAGAAACGGATGATATGGTTTGGTTTAGAAGATGTAAGTGACCGAGGAAGACTCTCACCAGACCACTGAGATGGCAGTTTGGACCATTGCTAAGTTTCCTTGTGCTTGTGTTGGTGGCTGCAATGCGCACATTGCTGGTACTTGAACACCAAGCCCAGGTTTAGCACTGAGAATCCTGGGCAGTTAAAATGCTGCTACGACTCGAATGTGTCTGTTCCAAAATCTGGGTGTCCTCAGTGTGAGGGTCTGAAGTGGTGTCTGTAAGAGGCGATTAGGCTTCTTCCTGCTGATGGAACTGCACGGAGTCTAGGTAGCTTGCTTGCATTCTACGTGGGATTCTGGTTCTCTTCCAAGTAGGTACCGCTTCAGAGAGCAGCCCACACCAGGTAACCAGGCTGCCAGGGCTTAACTTTGGACTTCCAGCCTTCAGAACTGTGTGAAATAGATTTCTGTGTTTTATAGATTACCCAGTCAGTGGTATTTCACTATTGCAACAGACGAAGCAGACGAAAACATTGACCAAGTCCTACAAAAGAACTGGAATATGTGCTGTTTCTGTTTCAGAGTCGATTTTGTTGCTATTGTCTAGCACAAATCAAGATTTGTCACTGGTGCGTTCCACTGGGGAGTGGAACTTGGCGGAAAGGAACAGACGCCCACCCATTTCTACTTAAGGCTTCTTTTGCTCTACATGGGCCTGTCTGAGACTCTCGGTGTTATAATTCGATGTTTCGCCATGTGCTCAACCAATCATTTATCAAAGAAAAATGTAGACGACTCCTGGAATCTTTACGAAGTTAACACTTCTGTTCTACTGACTTGGAAAAAACAAAACCTCGCCAAAGCTCAATGTGGCCAGTGGTCCTACACAGTCATGCAGGGAGGGACCTGGTAATCATGCACGTGTGAAGGACTCAACAGCAGAGTTGGAGAGGGATTCAGTAAGCAAGGGAAACTGAGTCTCCAAGGGGATGAGAATAATAAGGCAGTGGCAGAGTTGGAATTGAGCTATTTTCTGTGTCTTTGTTATCCATAAACAGGAAGGTCATTTTTTAAAATCCGGACTCTTACCTCTACAGCTTGACACTTGATTCTCTCCTAGCAGATGAGCACCACAATGATGTCTTGTTTCCTGCTTTCCAGTTGTTATCCCTTTTATTTTTCTTGCATTCATACATTATTTATGACATTAAGTAGTTGCAATGCTTGTTCCTGGTATTAATGAGAATGTTTCCAATGTTTTATCATCAGGCATGGCATTTTGCTGGAATTCTTTAATTTTTAATTTGTAACTTGATAAATTTCCTTTTCTTTTGTTTTCTTTCTTATTTGATTTTAGGAAGAATCAGTGATTTTTTTATTTTCTGTTGTGATGTATGAAGTAAATGTAGATGCATGCATGTTGGCACACACATGTGGATGTGTGAAGTAGATGTAGATGCGTGTGTCAGCACACACATGTGAACGTGTGAAGTAAATGTAGAGGCGTGCATGTCAGCACACACATGGATGTGTGAAGGAGATGTAGATGTGTGCGTGTCGGCACACACGTGGAGGTCGGAGGACGGCCTTCAGGTGTTGTTCCTGGTCTCTCCACCGTTGCTGAGTACACCAGCCTGGCTGCCGCGTGAGCTGCGGAGCTGCTGGGTGGTCTCTGCCTCCAGTTTCTTGCAGTGCGCTGGGATTGCAGATGGCCACACTGCCGCGTTGGGCTCTGGGGATCCAGATTCCAGGCCTCGCTGCATGACAGGCTGAGCCATACCCCAGCCCAGGAGGTTGATCTGTGATGTGATGTACTAACTGTGCAACGTCATGGGCTTTCATTTTGGCATGTTAGCGTGGATCACATTTGCCCTTTGTACTGCGTTCTCCGGCACCCTCTTACATGTGCTTTAGACAGTCTCAACAGTCCTCTCTTATTTCATGTCTTCTTTTGTGGTTCTCAGTTACATGTGAGATAAAATATGCAATATTTTGGAATCTGACTTGTTTTGCTTAATGTGATAATCTCCAGTTCCATCTGTTTTCTTGCAAATGACATAATTTCATTCTTTTTTATGGTTGAACAAAACACCTGTGTGTGTGTGTGTGTGTGTGTGTGTGTGTGTGTGTGTGTGTGACATTTCATTCACCTGTAGATGGACATCTAGACTGATTTCATAACTTAGCTATTGTGAACAGTGAATTACATTAATAAATCTGTGTGCGTGTGTGTGTGTGTGTGTGTGTGTGTGAATAGTAAGTTGACTTTGCTTCTTTTGCATGTGTGTCGAAAGCGTAGAGGAGAATCATGTGGTGGTTCTGTCTTTCTATAATGGTAGAGGGGCTAAACTAACTTCCATCCTCACCATGATCGTGGTTTTCTTAATGATAATCATTCTAACAAATGTGAAGTAGAAGGTGAATATAGCTTTGATTTGCAGTTCCCCAAATTGCTAAGTATGTTGACCATCTTTTAAAGTATTTGTCAGTCATTTACACTTGATTTGAAAAGTGTCTGTGAGCTCATTTGCTCATCTATTGATTGGATTGTTTAGTCTTTTACTGTTTGATTTTTTAAAATTCTTTATATATTCTGGATATTAATCTCTTATGGTATGAATAACTAGAAAATAATTTTCCTATCTTTTAATTCTATTAATTATGTCACTTGTTGGATAGAAATTTTTAAATCTGGTATAATCCCACTTCTCAATCAGTATTTTAAAAACTTTTAAAAGTTTACCATTATTTATTCGTCATGTACATGTGGGGGCATACACTGTGTGGGCATGCATACATATGTCAATGTGTGGAGTCAGTGTGTGACGTCAGCTCTCCCTTCCTGCATAGGAGTTCTGGAGCTCCTTTATCAAGTGCCTTTATCTGCAGTGCCTATTTCTCAGTCTTCTCTATTTCCTGAGTTACTAGTAACTCCTGTCAATAAAATTCTTCCCTTCACTTATATTTAAGTGTTTTTCCTGTATCTTCTAGTAATATCAAGGTTTCAGGTGTTATATCAAGCTTGATTTTGAGTTAATTTTTATGCAGAGTAAAAGGTAGAGATTTAATTTCAGTCTGCAACTGAACCACTTGCTAAAGTGGTTTGTAGTGAGTGCTTCCAAGAACTACATGCTAAAAAGGGCACACTTATTTCAATGTATGTATTGGGCATGTTTAGTGAGAATTAGTTAGATGATATTCTTTGTGTGATTTAAATTACTTTCTCTCTGTGTAGCTTGGACTCAGCTATTGTGATGCCTCTAATGGTGTCTTTCCTTAGGATTGCTTTGGCTATTCAGGACATTTTGTATTTCTACATGAATTTTAAGATTGTCTGAGAATGTTATTTGAATTTTGATAGGAGTTGTATTGATTTGGCCCCTCACTTCTGATAATGTCCATTTTAATAACATTAATTCCAATGATTCATGAACATGGGAGGTTTTTTTTAATCTTTCAGTGTTCATAAATTTCTTTCTTTAGTGCTTTATATTTTGTTAAGTTCATGCCTAGGTATTTTGAGTTATTGGAAATGAGGTTGTTTTACTGACATGTTTTTCGGCAATTTGATTGTTGTATAGAAAGCCTATTGATTTTTGCATCTTGCTTTTGCATCCTGCTAACTTGATGAAAGTATTTGTTATATATAAGCATTTTCTGTTGGAGTCTATCAGTTCATTTTTGTATGGGCTATATCATCAGCAGACAGGGATAATTTTAATTTTTTGATTCCTATATTTAACATTTTTGTTTCTTTTTCTTGGCTTAATGCTATGGCTAAGATCTCAAGCATTTTATTAAACGGCAGGGATGAGAGGATACCCTTGTCTTATTCCTGACTTTAAAGAAATCATTTTCACGTTTTATTCATTCTGTATAATTTTGACTATAGATTTGTTAAATAGCTCTTTATTATGCTAAGATATGGTCCTTCTATTATTACCTTTTTCAGAAACTTTCTCATGAAAGGATATTGAATTTTACAACTTTTTTTTTCTATTGAAGAGATTATGGGATTCCGTGACCAGCATGCTTACCTCATAATCCCGATAGGTACCAGAGGGGATCAATAAATTAAATCAGGCTGGGTCAAGAGTGGATCTTGGAAAAGCTGAAAACCAAGTCAAGTTTATTTATGGAACCTAATCCCTTGTATACCATGAAACAAGGGTGACTGCTGTCCATTGCACAGATGATGTCAATAGTGGCAGACAAACTACTGTGCAGGTAGGACAACAGGTGGGACCTCCACCAACAACACAGCCCTGCCAATCCTTAGACATGTTGATAATCCCTTATGGCCCCATTCATTGTGGGGAAAGAACAGGCTGCTGATAGGTTAGGAACTATGGTGATACGATTATAATAATAAAGCTCTGTGCCCATCCTTTAGATGTGCTAATCAGTGTCTAGATGGCTTCCAAAGAACAGGAAGGAATATGTAAAAAAAAAAATCTCTGCTCTTGATCCCAATTCGAGACAGGACAAGATTCATCTCTGCCCTTGTGGGGAAAGTCAACAGGAGTCAGCCTATGGTTATACTGGCATAGGCTGGCATAGAAGGCACACTGCAACTGAGACTGCGAGGAATGCCCTTGGCATCCATCTTCAAGAATGGAGATCTTGAGCTTGAGTGTTCCCTACAAGAGATCAGTCTTATTTTTATCTTCAGGCCTGTTTCTGTGCTATATTACATTAATTGGCTTGCGTATGTTCAACTGTCCTTGTATTCCTTGCATTAAAGCATATGATATTTATACAGTGCTGTTGAATTTGATTTTCAAGCACTTTATTGGGATTTTGTTCTATATTCATCAAAAAAACTTTCACATAGCTTTCTTCTGATGATGAATCCTTACTTTGTTATGTTATCAGAGTAATATTAGCTTCCTGGAATGAGTTGGAGAGCATCCCTTCCTTTCTGTTTTATGAAACAGTTTGAGAACCATTGATGTTAGTTCTGTAAAGTTCCTGTAGAATCCAATAGTCGTACCATCTGGTCCTGGGCTGTGTTCTTTGTGGGAACACTATTCTTTCTTTGATCTCATTGCTCATCATGCACCTTGTTATGTTATTTTAGTATCTTCTTGGTTCAATTTTGTCACATCACACATCTTAGACGTTTACAAATTTATTGTAGGTTTTACAGTCCATTGAAGTATATATTTGAGAATATTCCCTAATGAACCTCCGGGTTTCAGTGGTCTCTGTTACAATAACCCACTTCTTGTCATCTCTACTTTGTTCTTTTGGTTAATTTGGCTTGGGGTTTCCCAGTCTGGTCTAGCCGGTGTGTGCATTAGCATGAGAAATGCCCAAGCAGGGGCTGCATTTCTACTACATGTTTCTACCTCGCTTGAGCCCAGAAAGCGGCCAAGGCAAAGAACCTGGAGGTGTGGTTCTGCCGCTGCCATCTTCCTGTTCAGTTCCCTCACGCAGCCGAGGCGCCTCTCCTCACACATCAGGCGTCTTTCCAGAATGAGGGTGCCCTGGCTTCCCTCTGCAGTGCAGCCTGAAGGCCCCCACAGAGACCCACCTGGGTCTGGATCCAAGCCACAGTTTCTGACCCCACACCGACCCTCAGGGCACTGCTTATTTAGACAGGGAGGAGTAGCTGGCTTTGGGGATACGGAGATGAAAAACCCCGGGACTTCGCATCCCCCAGCAGGGAGCAGGGGGGCCGTGGCCTCTTCATCAGCACCTTCTTGCTGCATTGATTGACTGATCTACTGCGCCTGTTTTAACTGTATTTTTCTGAGTTTCTGAGTGCCTCTCTGGCGCTTCCTGAAGCTTCTCTTTTCTCTTTTGCTTTGCTCAGCCATACTAGGAGTGCGGGGGAGGGGGGATTCTCCTTTCTCCCTAATATGTTTCTTAGCATCTGATTTCAGAGACCTTTATTTCTTTTATTATCTAAAGCACGGTATTTCTGATTTCACGTAGACTCTCACTGCTGCTTCCTCACTCCAGTGCCTTGCCAGTGGTCACACAGCGGTTGCTTCAGAACGCTGGAGACACAGGAAGATGGTGGTTGTCTCTAGTCTTCTATGTCTCCAGTTGTTTTTTTTTTTTTAATTAGAGCAGTCTAGCATAATGACCAGGAGGTTTGGCTGTGAAGACCTACATCTTCGTTTCAGTCTTCACTTCACCATTGCTACTGGTGGGTCCTTGGGGTGCTACTTGATGCTCCGTCACCCCAACCTAGGGAATGTGAACATGAGCTACTCTGTAAAAGTTAAATGCAGTGATAAACATAAAACCTGCAGCACATATTAAGACTCCAGTGTGGGTACGGTGTTACTACTAGTAGTCACTCTTGAGTCTTACCTGGTTAACTATGTTTAAAAGACTGCTTGGAACATGTATTCTTAGATTATTATCTGGTCTACTGCTCGCTGACTCTTAGACTGTGTAGATTGAGGCAAGAATTGCTTTAAAAATCATGACCCAGTAGTATTGCTAACTTTTCATTTTCCAATCAGATCACAAGGCAATAACAAATAAATAAAATAACATTTCTGTGAGCAAACTATGGAACATTCAGCCTCAAAATAAATATAATCTTCTGAAGCAACTATAAGGTTTGTTTCTATGAGTTTTCTATTTTTTCATTTCCTCATTTACCAATAAGCAGGACAGTGGGTCGGTGGCTGAGTTTGGAAACCTCGGACCCAGACACATCTCTCACCCAACGCACCTTGTCTTCCGTTAGCATCTCTCTCAGCCTTTGATGAAGTACCGCTAGAAGGAGGGGAGGGTGCTTCATTTCTGAGCAATGTAATTAAAAATTATTCTTTGAAATGAGCATCCTTGTAATTTCAACTCACAGGTGATTGAACTGTAATGAAAGCTAACACACACTCCGCTTGTTCTTTTTCAAACCAGTGCCTGTCGAATACTTGGGATGATGTTCTGTTCTCTCCTCACACCTCAGTCTTCAGGCGCGTGAGTTTCTACAGAAACATTTGGTACAAATGTGAATGTAACATGTAGCTGCTCATGTAGAAAAGATTCCTAGTTAAGGGACACTTGTGTAAGAGGTAGCTCACCTTGTCTTGAGGTTGGAAGGAGCTTAAAGGATTTAAAGTTTAAAAGTACAACCATTGGCCTCAGATGAGTTTGTGCTCCGTTATTTACAAATTTATTTATTTATTTACAAATATGACTTCCTTGACCTCTCTGAGTCCCAGTAAGTTTTAAATAATTCAATTCATAAAAATCTTAGAATGGTGCCTGGCACACAGCAAATGTTTAATTCAAGTTTCTTGATGTTGTTATTCTTCTATTTATTTTAGGGACCAGCATCTTGACTGCAGTTATTATTTAGGTCTAGCCAGTCCGGAGATCTATTTACAATAATGTCTGAGAGCATTATTTAACAAAGGATTATAGACTAATAGGAGCAGTAAACTGAAGATATCTGAGCTTATGCGAAGGAACAGGGTAACAGTTTAATTACATGAGTGATATAAAAATAATTTTTTATTATTTACTGTTATTTTAAATTTAATCTATATTTACCTGGACATCTTCTTAGGGACGTTCTGGATTCAAAGGCTCAATCTTTCTTTCAGTAGTTTTACTTCCAGCTTTTTGAGAAACTTCCATAATGGTTTCTATAGCGACTGTACCAATAGTAAGGAGTAGTTTCTCTTTCCCCACATCTTTGCCAACGTTTGCTATCGTTTATTTCTTGATGACAATATGACTGGAATGAGCTGGACTCTCAAAGGAGTTTTTAAAAATTGTTTTCTTTCACGAATGTGTGTGTCACAGTTAGATACAGATGTTACCTTGACAATTGAGGCTTTGAGCTGTGGGCACATTTGTAGAGAATTAGTGGTTGAGTTAAGCCCAGAGCAAACCTGCAGGAGATTGTCTAGCTGATGGGGAAGGCCCAGCCCATGAGGGATGGGACTAGTCCCCAGGCAGGTGAATAAAATGGAGGGCATTCTTGTGTACACTTGGACAAACATGCTGGTCTGGCAAGTAACAGCTGTCCCTCTCTCAGCTGTTAGTGGACATGGTGTGGCCAGTTCCCTCGACCCTGGTGTTGGTGTGTGTTTTCCTGCAAACAACTGTAACCAGAAATCATAAGAGAAAATAAACCCCTTGTTCCTTTGAGCCATTTGATAGTAATTTATCAACAACAATGCAGGCAAACTGCAATGATGTGTATGGGGTGCGTGTGTTGTGTGTTTGTGTGCAGGTCGGTGTGTGGACGTGTGGGTGGTAATGTACGTAAAATGCACTTGACTGCGCATGTCTGCGGAGGCCCAAGAATGAAAACAGAATCACTTTGATTCCCCCTTTCACCTTATTTTTGTGAATTTGGGTCTGTAATTAAACTCAGAGCAGCTCTTAAGGCTAGTTTGGCCAGTCTACTTTCTCCGAGGATTCCCAGGTCCCACCTTCCAGGACTAGAATTACAGGTCAGTGTCCACACCTGCCTAGCGTTTTAGGTTCCATGTGGGAGTCTGTAACTCAGGTCCTCTTTCTGGCAAGGAAAAGGCTTTAACCACTGAGCCCTCAGACTAGTTTAAAGTTTCATTTCTCTGATGGTTAAGAATACTGAATATTTGAAAAAATATGTATTTGCCATTCATATTTCTTATTTTGAGAATTCTCTGTTCAGATCCATTGCCTACCTGGTAAAGATTTTCTTTCAGTCTGTGGGGAAGCCCTATCTTGACTTCCAGTATAAACATTTTCTCCACTCCTTTAACAAATGCGATTGACGTTTTTCTCTGTGGTTTTGGCTATCAAATCCAGGACCTTGACATTAAAGAAAGCAGTCTGTACTGAGCTCCATCCCTCTTCCTTGTGACTGATGTTCTGATCTATCACTTATGTTAATCCACAACCATGGCAGATATAAAATAAAATTCTTTAGCTACCAATTTATTTATTTACTCATTCATTCATATATTCATTTTGGATATCTATTACTCAATACTACCTAATACGTACTATATGCCAGAGATTCTCAGGCACTTCAACTGTGACAGGGCACAGATGAGATGAGAATTCTTACTCCCGTGAAACCTGCAACTGAGAAGTCAGACCACCAACAATACAAGTAAAATTTGGAACTTGGGGAATAAACAATGTGGGAAGTTATAAAGGCTACCAGGGAAAATGGTGCAGCAGGAAAAAAAGTCTAGGGTCAGTGAAATGGGATTAAAACTTTGGATGAGGTTGCCAGGAAGACATTGCTGAAATAGAAAAGAAATGAAGGAAAGAAGGAGCGAGCTTAAGCTTCCTGGGCGAAGAGTCCCGGGGGGACCATCAGGTTGTGTGCAGGCCAGGAGGCTGGAGAGGCAGCTGGACTGAAGGAAAGTGGGAGCTCTTGCCGACCTGTGTTTGGAGATGCCGAGGAGGGGGTATCTCCTGCTCCGTGGCAACCGGTGAAGCACAGCATCTACGTCGAGGCCTTAAAATAGGAAATAGTCATGTAACTCTCAGGATCGTTTTAGTCGAATGAGCAAATCCCTTTTGTTAATCTGACATGTACCTGACATGAAATAAACGTTCAAAATAAATGACAGAGGTGGCCAGCTCTTACAAAGCCCCTAATGTGTGCCAAACACTGTTCAGAGAACTTATGTTAATTCTTGTACAACTCACAAAACGCTAGAATGCAGACGGTATTGCTTTGAAGGTATGAAGATGGGCTTAGGGTCGCCACAAATCCAGCTGAGCTGAGGCTTCATCGCAGGCAATCTAGTTCCAAAGTCCATGAACTTAAAATACCACATCTTACTACCTCTCAAAACATGCTAACTATGGTTATTATTTCCTTGGGCTTTTCTTCCTTTTATTAATCTGTTTATGGACCTGCTCGAGGTTCACTAAGAGTCTGGTATTTATCAACTGTACTTCTAAGAAGTAACTGTTACCTGCAATAAATATACTTTGCAAAATATAATTTCAAATTGCCCTAGCAGTGACCTGTCTCTGCATTCGCCAGCTCCTGTTGCTTCCCATCCCTTTCTAATTTGGCCCTGTGTCTCCTGGGCCCAATCAACATTCTGTATTTGCTGTGGCCATACTGGGAATCCATTCTGCCCACTTTCTGGGTAGAAAATCCTGACTGAGGGTCTGTCTCCATGGTTTCTGCCACTGGGGGGCGTTGTTGTCCTAACATTTCACACCCATGCATCAGTGGTTAATAGTTGTCTGACTAAGTGAAAACATAAGATACTTTGGTTCCTTTTTCCCATACCACATCATGTATAACATTTATCGTTTTCAGCAGACAGGTTAAAGATCCTGATATTTTATTTGATGAAGTATTTAAACATTTCAAATTATAATCATGTAAATATTATAAATGTGTAGATATAATCATGACATGTGTAAATAATAATATCTTTGTGACATAAGAACACATATACACACACCATATACATGCCATAATTTGACATAAGTTATCCCCTAAAGACTTATGTGTTTGAATCCTTGGATCCTTAGTTGTTATTTGGGAAAGTCATGGCACTTTTGGGAGGGAGAACCTTGTTGGATGAAGGCACATCGCAGGGGTGGGCCTTGAGATGGGTTAGCCCCGCCCTGCTTGCTCAAGGGGTCTGTTCTTACAGTTTGTAGTTTGCTGTCTCACCCCTCATGATGTCTGTATTGACTTAAACTGCCCCCAGCTTCTGCCAGCCGGCCATGCCTTTCCCACCATAATGGACTGTATCTCTCGTCTGGAACTATAAGCCAAGTAAATTTCCTTTCTCCCCTTAAATTGCTTGAGTGTGAGTTTGTCTCATATCAGCGGCAAGAGTAACTTGTACAATAAATATGGAAAACATTGCAAAATCAATTTGATAAAAATCTCTTTGAACTTTGTAAGGCACACACATATACATGCACTCATTTACATATAGTGGTTCATGGGACAAATCTACCTGCTATCTGTTTCTTTGTGGCCTGTGAGCTAAGTGATTTTTCTTTATATTTTTTAAGGCTGAAAACACATCAAAAGATAGATGATATTTTGTGACACATCAAACTACAGCCATTCACATGGTGTTGTGTATTGTTACCGGTCGGGTCCTAAAGGCACGGCAGGCTCTTTTGTCAAAGGCTTGGTTGTGACCTGGTGCTTCTGAAGTAGGACCCTGGGTGAAGCGAGAACTAGTGGGAGAAACTCATTGGTGCCTGCGACACTGGCCCCTCCCTCTCTCTTTGCTTCATGGTCACTTAGAGGTGGTCAGTGCTACCTCCGGTTTCCACGGTGATGTTCTGTCTTGCCTGGATCCCAAGACAACCGTCACCCAACTATGTGCTGAAGCATTGACACCATGAGTCACAGTAGCAGCTCCTTTCTTTTAAGTTGATTAGCTCACGTTGTATTACAGCATAGAAATCTGGTTACTGAACTGTTTACAAAACTTTCACTGGAATATATGTAGACACACATTTATACTTTGCTGACCAGTCTTCATTCTATGGTGAAAGAGGCGAGCAGGTGTGAGAAAGATCGGATTGTCTGCGAAGCCTAAAGGGTTTGCAGGAAATCCTTCTGTCCCCTGGAGTAAATGAACAACCAAGTAACGCCACACAGATCGGTGAGGCGTGCCAGGCGGTGTCCTGCGGCAGCTGCTCATCTAAAGCCTCCCATCCGTGCACAGCTTAGTGTCCCTCCCTGAGCTGCGGGTCCGTGGGACAGGAGATAGAAGAGACCACTCAGCCGATCCCGACCCGTCCCTCTTATCTTAATATGCATTGCTTTCAAAACAAGATGTTTCCTGTAAACAACCGCTTGTTCTGCGAAATGAAGCAGTCAAGAGTGTGGAGGTGCATTTTGATGTCTGGGGATAGAGGGATATTTGTTTCCACGAAGCAAATGATTTTGCTACTGATTTTTCTCACTCTAAAAATCTTTTCTTAAGATTTTTAAGACACAAAGAAGAGCAAATATGAAAGGAAAAATAATCTCACCTGTCAGAGATGACCACAGTGTGACTTCAGTTCACCCCATGGCTTGAGATAATCTCACCTGTCAGAGAGGACCACAGTGTGACTTCAGTTCATCCCATGGCTTGAGATAATCTCACCTGTCAGAGATGACCGCAGTGTGACTTCAGTTCATCCCATGGCTTGAGATAATCTCACCTGTCAGAGATGACCACAGTGTGACTTCAGTTCATCCCATGGCTTGAGATAATCTCACCTGTCAGAGATGACCGCAGTGTGACTTCAGTTCATCCCATGGCTTGAGATAATCTCACCTGTCAGAGATGACCACAGCGTGACTTCAGTTCATCCCATGGCTTGAGACAATCTCACCTGTCAGAGATGACCACAGTGTGACTTCAGTTCATCCCATGGCTTGAGACAACGAGCCGATGTCCACTTGTCCCCAGCTTCTCCCCGACAGCAGGCGAGAGCGACTGCTCTAGGGGCTCCTCCAAGGAGGGCCCAGCAGCTCTTTTCTTGGAGACTGGTGCCTCACGAATGCCAGTCTAGCTCTGAACTCCTGATCCTCCTGCTTCAGCCTTCCTGCCCCCTCCAACCTGGGATTGTAGGCACCTGCTGGGACTGTAGTCCTTGCTGGAACTCTAGGCACGTGCTGGGATCGTTGTCATGTACACCTACCTACACCTGGCCCAACAGTTCTTGAAGATCATTAAGGATTAGTTAACTCGGTGACTCCAGCCACTGAATCTGGAGAGAGTGAAGAAAGCCTGCAAATCTGTCTAGTCTTGGAGTTTCTGTTAGGAAGCAAAGCAAGAACATGCTCTATAGAATGCGTTGCATTGATCTAGTCAACCATCAATCATGCGGTCACTGGGGCGCAAGTGAATAATGAGGGTTCACATTGCCAGAAGCCTCAGGATGTCTCGAGCTTGGGGCCGCCATTCCCCTGCACCCTGAACTGAGAGCCCAAATAAACGTCTCCTTCCTTGCTAGCTTTGGTCAACAACCAGACAAGGATTAATACAATGTATTTATTGTTGTTATGGAAATAAAAACACACTTCATGGTTAAAATCAACACGACTTTTGTCTAAGATAGAGATGTCAGAAAACTTGCATTCCTTCTTGGAGAAGGGGTTGTTTCCTTGCTCTTCCTAACCTCCAGAGATCAATGCATTCCTTGGCTTGCTTTCTTTTCAAAGTGTATTTCGCCAGCATCTGGTTTCATGTCTGTGCACAGCTATTTTTCTTTCACTTTTTCTCAATATTTTATTTCCTTTTAATATCATATAATTATAGGAAATCTACCAGGTTGCCCATGGCGATCTCATCTCCAGATTCTCAATTTTACCAGCTTTGCGAAGATCCCTTTGCTCTGTGAGGCTGTGTATTCACAGGCTCTGGAAATTGGAGCACAGACATTTTTGGAAGGCTGTTAGTATGTTTACATATGTTACTCTGTCTACCTGTATTACTACGCCTACCTGTGTTACTCTGGACATTCAGTGAAGTTCTAGGGATCAAGACATGAAAAGCCAAATTCCAGGAAATAACAGGGCAAAGTTACAGAAGGGTGACATGAATGTAGTCTTTGAGAAGTGGTGAGCGTTCTTGCTCGGGAAATTTTATGTATTAGGTAGTGTCCTTTATTCGAGGCATTAGCTACCAAGATGATAAGGCTTAAATAAAAGAAACGATTTCCTTGAAAGGAGGCAGGATGACAAATGGAGTTAGGGGTAAGAGTAGAGCCAGGCTAGAGGATGGCGTGGAGCGGGAGCGAGAAAGATGGAAAACTGCGGCTTCCGTTGCAGAGCCGCTGCTGCCCAGTCCACGTGGCTGACAGGACCTGGCCACGGCTCCTGAGCGCTACATTAGGCACTTCACGGTCCTTTCCAGAGTCTCAGGGAAGGGTCCAATTGGCGCTCAGATCTTGACCCAATCAACTCCCACGTTGGTGACACCTTTTCATGACGTCATTTGATAACATCATAGATAAATCCTTAGGTCATCTTCTAGGAGGCTCGAGTAATATATTGCACTGCAATGTACTGACTGCTTTATTTTCAAAGGAAGATGGATGGTCAGTAAATTCATTCCTATTATTTGACTGGAGAGGAACTAAACATCAGGATAAACATCAATGAATATTTCTGTAATATTGGTATGATTGATTTCAAAGCACATAATATGGCCTGATTCTTGAGCAATTTTTGTAGTTCACCTTATTGAGCAACTGCCCCTCTCCACTCCAGTGGTTCTTAAGGTTGCTGCCTAGTCGCTTGGCAACAGTGGACCCCAGGCTGCAAGGACTGTGAGGACGCTCCCAGAAGTCTAGCTAAGAGCCCCAAAGCCGAGCGATGTCCAGCACCTGCCCTTTCTATCTGCAGCCCAGCTGGGCATTGAGGATCTGCGTGGGCCACAAGCAATTTGTGGGCAGACTTGGTGCAGTGCCCTACAGAGAATTAAAGCGGCACAGGGAAGAATGGACCGTCTCACAAGCAGGGAGAAGCACTGACTGAGGGCATGATACGAATGCCTTCTATTTCATTTAACCGACATTTGTGTTTATATTTTTAATCTTTATTCCGTTTTATATAGGCATATATCTTTAAATTGCTTTAGTATGTGCACTAAGTGCTGAACTAAGAGAACTTTCAGGAAATATATCCACCACAAGAATTTTAGTAGCCTATACATTGTCCCAAACCTATTTAGTCAGGGTTAAAGATGCTGGACCATCACTATGAATATAAACACATCCTTCTTTTTAAAAACCCTTGAGACAAATTACAAATTATGACCTATAAATGAACCCAGGGCATTTATGCTTCCTTTTGGAGCATTTCCAAGATGCCATTAAAGAGTCTTGCAGCTACTCATTGGTGGAGTCGAACACAATTGTCCCCAGACTCGCCAAGCCAAGGAACAGTGGTTAAGAATTGATCTGCGTGTTCTGTTAGGCAGCAGAAAACACTCGAGACAATCGCTCAGGGAAGGCGGATACAGCAAGGCAAGCCGCGTTCCTGCAGGCGGCTCACATCTTGGTCCCTCTGCGTACAAAGCGTCTTGGAGCGGGTGGCTTTAATGGTCTTGTAGTTTGAGAAATCTAAAACGAAGTCACAAAGGTACGCCGGATTCTGGCGTCTCCTCTTTTGGCTACGGGTTGTCATCCTCGCTCCTGTGGGCCCACATGAACCTTTGTTTGTGTCAGGACACAGAGACTGGTACCCTTTCTTCTCATAGGGACACGTAAGTGTCTGTCAACATGGCGTCCCACTTGCATCACTCTCTTAAGCCGAATTATTCCAAAGCTTCACCTTCAAATCCCACCACATTAGGGCGTCAGCATATAAAGCTTGGGGGACACAATCAATCCCTGGCAGCACTCACCTGTGTCTGTAGATGTTAATCCAAACTGTACTTAACGTCTTCAATGTGACGCGTTCTCTACTATATTTCGAGTTTTCATTATCATTCCCTTCTCTCAGGCCCATGAAAGTAATTTAAAGACCAATTAACTGGACATCGAACTCAGAAAACTTTTAGAATCTATTCTATCATGTCATCTACTTATTACCAAGTATTTCTCTGGATTCATAAAGGTAGGGATTATATTTATAGTGAACCAGTATTTGTATAAGTTGTAATAACAAGTAAATATTGACATAAGTAAATATGTTTTATAATCTAGTTGAATTTGTGTTTTATAGATTTGTCCTATGTATAGTCAATAGCAAGAAAAAAAAGAAGGTAAGAATTTTTCAGTAACAGTTTAGCATAATTCTAGAGACACAGAGATTGTGCGAGAGAAGCTTGAGAACAATGCAGAAGAAGCTCTGTTGTGGTAATCCTTATGTGGATGGGCCCTCACATTCTTATTTTCCTTATTAAGATCCTACTGACTCGTTTCTTTGGTGTCATAATCTGAAGACAAGCAGGGTCCACAAAAAAGCATGAGCCAGTCTTGGAAAGAGGAAATCATCCTCTCTATTGTAAATATTGGGTGAGTTCAATTTTTTATGGGAATCAGTTACAAAATCTGGGCAACTTTAGGTACAGTAAAAGAAAACGGGATTTCCTACACCTCAAAACCTAGAACAGGACCCTGAAAGGGAGGGCATCCAAGATACTAGAGAGGGGCTCCAAGAGGTGCCAGCTAGTGGAGGCGCGTCTTACACCTTCTCGCCTGATCAAGTCTGAAGGTGCAGTTGTCACCTGTCAGCCGCAGTGTCTTCCTTGAATACACAGACAGAGCCCTCCCCTACCAGAACCCCAGCTCCGCCCCAGGAAAAGAATATTTCCCAGAATGCTGGGCCACATGACATGAAATCATGTTTTCAGGATCTCTGATAATTTCTTCATACATCCCGTGCCATATTGATTCATTGCCTCCACTAGCCTTGTTTCAAGAGGAAGCATTTTATAGCAAGAATCAGTTGGTAAACATTCTCTAGAATCTTCAAACAAGTTTGAATGCAGCTGTACATTCCTGTTTTTGGTGGAACATTAGACATGGATGTGGTTGGAACACTAAACCCAGTTGAAAGTATATCTGAGCACAGACTATAGTGGACAGTCGGAATAGTTTTGGTAGAAGACTGGTCTTGTGACAAATTAAATAGAAAGTGTTTACCTTTGTTCATAATACAGTTTAGATAGCCTGGTGGCTATCTGATCAATAACCCATTTAACACAGATATTCTTTTTTGGTTCATTCTTTTTTAGACAGGTCTTGTGAGATTTTTCTAATCTACAAACCGAACTTTGCTCTTAGTCTAGATTCTGTAGTGTGGACAATAGAAGTAGTATTGAACTCATGCACCCATGTGATCTAACTGTCAACACGCCTTCACCCCGAGAACAGCTGCCTTAGTGAATATTTCATCAGTTGACATTACTGGTAACACTTCAAATTTTCCTTCTCTTCAAAGCAGCTGCCTTGTTTCTCATTTGTAGCTTGTATTTTATGCATTTTTTCTGTTGCCACGTCTTATCTTGTGCTTATCCTGTGAATATATGGGTCAACATGCAAAGGGCTTCTTTTGAGTCTATGTGGCATTGCTAATATTATGGGTTACATTTGATATTTCTGCAGTGATCATCATCAGATGTTAGGAGACCTAAGAGTGTAAGTAGAAAAGACAAAGTCCAAGAATGTATCCTCCAAAAAGAAAAAAAAAAAAGTGGTGTGCTCCAAATATCCTCAAGTACCATCCAGGATGCTGAGCGAAGCCTCAGACTCCTCCTGGAGATATGCTGCAGTTCACTGCATGGTTGCTGGCAAATGACCATCAAACAGCTTAAGGGATTTATTTTCTTATGATTTTCTGATTACAGTTCTCAGTCCAGCTTGATAGGAGAGCTTATCCAATAACAGGGCTGAGGGAACTGGCCACACCATCACCACAGAAGGCTGAGAGAGGGATGATCCTAACTTGCCAGACCAGCATGTCTGGCCAACTGTACACAAGGATGCCGACTTCCTCAGTCAGCTCTGTGTATTTTATTCCAGGGCTTAGTCCCATCCACTATGGCTGGCCTTCCCCATCAGCTAGACAACCTCCTGCAGGTTTGCTCTGGGCTTAATTCAACCACCAATTCTCCACAAATGTGCCCAGGAGCTCAAACCCTTAACGATCAAGTTGACACCTGTGCCTAACCATGACAAGATATGAGGTTAAAATCCATTCTGAGGCTAATACCAAGTTGTCTGATGATTAATGTCTCCTTCCTTAGGAATCCTTGGAGCTTTCTAAGTCCATGCATGTATGTACTGAACATATTGTTCAAACCTATATCCAAAATGATTGATTCACAGGCTCATGTAGTCTTATGGTTTATCATTAGATTCTTTCCTGCTTAAAGTCAGTGTATCTGAGGGTCTTGTCAGTTAACGAGTTGTGCGTCTGATAGTCACATATGTTCTCTTTGGGGCTGGAGATACAGCTTGGTAGTAGAATGCATTTCTAGCATATGCAAGTCACTGACTTTGATCACCAACCTGCGAGCAAATAAAAAGACATCCAATGAATCTACTTCTTGTCTACTATGGCATAGGAAGAGGATGTAGTACAACTTCTGTAAGTTGGTCACTGGGAATAATGGTGAGAAGTCATAATATGATTTTACTTATTAGTTGTGTTTTCTAGTTACCGAAGACATGGCGCAATACATTGTTTTTGGTTTGATACATGGGCTGAATCCTGGAGGACAAACGCCCAGGTTTGCAGAAGTTCTCAGGGATGATGCTTTAGTGAGTCTTTATCCTTCTATACATGGGGATAGAAATTTCAGGAGATCCAATTGCTGCATTTCGTTTGAAATAAAGGATATCTTCACCCAAGGTAATGTTGCAAGGAACAGAGTATAAATAGATCAAGTATTCTTTTTGTGTTTGTGAAACAGGGACTCGCTATGTAGTTGAGGACTGTCTCAGCTTAATATGTCACCCATGCTGGTCTTGAAGATATGGTGTTCCTCGCTCATCACCTCCGCAGTGTAGGACTGCAGGCAATGAGGTGCTCTAAGACCATGGGAAGAGGTGTTGAGCAGGAAGACAAACCTGTACCCAGATGTATCGGTTGCTGCATCTCTAGTTTTATGGAGAGCTCTCTGGACTGTAAATCCAGTTGACTGTATGAAATTATAGCAAAGAGGAGACCCCTTGCTAATCTCATTCCCCACATCCTGCATTCCACATCCTTGTGGAAAGCCTCCATGAATTCTAGGCTTGTTTGGTGGAGTCCATCACGACTCTCCCTATCATAATAATGGAGTCTGTTTTTCGCTAGCCAAATTTCTATTATGAAACGAACACATGAGGTATTTGGCTTATCAAGAGAAAAGGTATATTTTAGCTCACAGTTTAGGATGCTCCAAGGTAAGTGGGTCGGCCCTCTTACTTTTGGGCCTGAGAGAAGGTAGCAAAGTGTCATATTGAGGCGCACAGTGATGGCAAGCTGCTTTCACAGCATCTGAGAATGGAAAAAAGAGAAGAGCCCAGAATGCTGTAATTCTCTATGTGCACATCCACAGTGACCTCAAGCCTCCCACCAGCCCTACGTATTAGAGGTTCAAGCACCTCCTCATGGTGCCAAGCCGGAGACCAGACGCTTAGCATATGGTCCTGTGGGGGACTCTCCAGACTCGAGCTCTGCAGCTGTTGTTTTGGATGAGCGCAGTCTGTTTCATTGATCTGTCCTTCTCCTGAAGTGGAAATACCAGGCAAAGAAGATGACAAGGTGGAGCAACTACTGTGACTTCTCTTCCTCCTATACAGTTAATTTAATTACCTGACATTTAATTTAATTACTTGGCTCATTTCTGCAACTTATATTTCATAAAACTGGTGAAAATGATTTTTATTCCATCTCAGTGTATCTTTTCTTGACATTCTGCAACTTCTACTGTCTTCCTGCGGAGGTTAGACCATTTGAATTTGTGCCTTTGTATAATTCAGAGCTGTTTAATTTTGGCTTGCATTCAGGAATACCTTGTAGCTCAGATTCTCCTTAATATGTGCATTTTATACTTTGTGGGAAGGGATAGGTCTTGAGATGGTAGGAGTTAAGAAAAAAACCCACCGGGAGGTCTGTTTGGATCACATAGTATATATTTCATAGTATATATGTGTACTACTCATCTTAGGAGTATACATGATTGCGTATAGCATTATGTGAGCTTAGCTTAGGTAATAAATGCTGCTGCCTTATCACTGTTGACAGATGACTGCCTGTCCTTGGAAGTGCGCTCCCTGGGGAACACCCAGGCTAAGCTGTCCCGGCCTGTGCTTAAGCTGCCTGCTTCACACGTGGGCAAGGAGCTTCACTGGGAGATGTCTGTGGTGGGCTTGGGGAGAGCGGGCACAAGGTTAGAAAAGCTGAGCTACGGAAAAGCGAGCCATAAGCCCTTCTGCCTTTAGGGCCACTTGGATCGTAGCTTTTGAGTCCATTCAGAATTGCAAACGACAAAGAAGATCCATTGTCTATGTCTGCCTTGCACTTCCTGTTTGCTTCTTTTAATTGAAAAATCTTTTATGATAGGATTGTCTCATAAAAGCAGAATGTGTATGTGTGTGTGTGTGTGTGTGTGTGTGTGTGTGTGTGTGTGTGTGTGTGTGTATGTGTATGCACATACATGCTACTACTGATAGAACCCAGAGGCTTGTGTATCCCAGGCAAGTGACCTGTAACTGCGTTCCATGTCCACTTGGGTGGTGTATGTGTCTTAAGGTTATCGTCCCACCACTTTTGGGTCTTGGAATGGCCGAGTTCCTCAGATCGCTTGCTAGCCGTTCAGCTGTCATTGCGCTCTTCCACCTTCTTCCTGCAGACCACTGATGCTGATAATTACGGCCGGGAATCAGCGACCACGGAGCTCCTAGGTCTTCAACTGAATCTGTGTGTCGTTCCTTAGGACCAAGTGCTGGAATTTCTATGATGGTCTCCACTGACTAGCTGCCTTCCTGTCTGTCCCGCCATCAGAAATCTTCCACAGTGAGAGGAGAAGTTTGGCTTCTTGTTCCTGTAGCTTTCTGTTGGGTCATGGGGGTGAAACACATACCATGTGACTTGAAATGTTCAGGCTTGAGTGATCTCTTCCCTTGCGGATTCTTGATCACTGTGTCTTACCCACGAGATCTGATGCTGAGGCCCGATTTCTGGAGTTACTGTCTTGAAGCTGTGTCCTCTGTTAGGCTGGGCAGCACAGCCTTCTATTGACAACCTGTATTTACATTGGTTTCCCCAATCCCTCTGCAGAATATCTGCAACTCAATGGCCCCAGTGGATGTCCCTCCAGAATCTTTCACTTTATGACCAAAGCAAAGTGATTATGTTCACTCTATAGCACGTCCTGTGATCATGAAGTGAAAGCAAGGTAGATACAGTTGGAAGCGAAGGCCACTGAGCATGTCTGAAGACATCTTTGCTAGGTCATCGCTGTGGGTCAGAGCCAGCCCAGGCAATGCCGTCATTCAGAAAAGGGCAGTTTGTGTATACTGCACTTGCATCATTCAGCTTCAAAACAGATTTAGTTTTATCCCCAAAATAACCTCCAGTGTATTTTTCAAAGAGGCCCTGCTTCTCTGCCAGATTTCCTCTGCTGCTTTAGTTGGAAACCTCTCTGAGCATCTCTCTTTGGCTGCCAATCTCGGTCTGACTGACAGCGTTGAAGAGATGGCCTGCTGTGGGAATAAGGGGAGGGACCCTTGGGAGTAACCAAAAACCCTTCTGGAAAAACACAGCCCTTTGCAGCCACTTGTCATTCTTCCTCTGCGGGCTCAGCAAAGAGAAACAGCTGTGGTCTCTTGCCTCGTGTCTGCTCTCTTCAGAGCTTGAAAGCCGCCGTGTCCAGGATGTAGACCTGCTTTGGTAGAGAGAGTCTCAGAGTAGCCCTTGCACGGAAGGGTCCTGGCTCTTCCTGTGGAAGAGTGAGTGCGGTGGGAGAGGGTTGCACTGTGCAGCGCGGATGATGACAGCCTTTTTAATTGAGAGAAGAGCGTTAATGTGCCTGAGCCAAGAGACTCTCTGCAGCGGTTGGAAGCCATTTCCTGCAGGCCTCATCCAGCCCGCCCCACCAGGTGAGTGTCTCCTGGGCCGCCTGCCAGTTCTTGGATGGCGAAACACTGTGCCTGGGTCCTGGATGCACCTAACGCGCTCACCGGACGGAATTGGCCACAGTGACTCACACTGAGAACTGTTACCTCATTTGTTGAATCCCACTGTGTGGGCTGAAGGTTAAGTTTTGCCGGGAGAGAGGAAGGTGGGGACCTGAGATGACGCACTAATTGACGGTCCAATTGTGGAATGTCACATGGGAACATCCAAGGCCTGTAACAGGAGGGGGCCTTGTCCTCGTTCGTGAGTCACAGGCCGAGTGCGGACAGGCGAGGATGTGACGTTCCGGGTGGACCATCTGCAGGGGCATCTTGCGCCCTCACTCTCTGCAGTGTGAAGCCCTTCTACCTCGTGTCCGCAGCGCCACAGGATTCTGAGGCATGGAGGAGCAGAAGGGCCCCTCATTTCTGCTGAATGGGAGGAATAATCTGGAGAAACTCTTTGCCCAGCGCTTTTCTGTTGCCGGTGAAGTCCATGTGTGAGTTGGAATCTGCTGTTCCCTTACCAGCTAGATTCAATTCAAACCTTGCTTCATGCTTTAAAACAGTTTCCAGTTTCCTATGTGCGGTCTCATCCTGCCTTAAGACGCTCTCTTTCCATCAGTCTTCAGATGTCGTTGCCCCAACCACTGCACTGGGGATAAGAAACAGCAGGATGAGCAAAGTGTTGAGAACCCTGCTCTCAAGAAGTCTGCATTCTAACTAAGGCGCACACGGGATTTGCCAGAGATCACTCTGAAGACTGGTAAGTTCTGGAAAGCAAACATGCTGATGTCAGAAAGAGATTGGAGGGGCTTCTTCAGATAGGCCGGCCAGCCGAGGCTGTCCTGCCTGGTGGATGATATTGATTTCTGACCTGACAGCCGAGGAGTGACTCAGCTTCTGTGACTCTGGGAGTGGGGAGGCAGGTGCCCGAGGAGGGTCGTGACAGTGTGTGTCATCAAAGGTGGGAGAGTAATGAAGACTTGGGCAGGGCAATGAGCAAGGGCGAAGGTTCTGGCGTGAGTTTAGGTACTTTCCATGAGGCTATAGTGCATTTACAGAAGGGAGATTGCAATCGGAGGCTAGGATCTATATTCTTAGAAGCGATGGGAAAGAATGTACATCCTAAGTGTATAGAGAACTGTTGGAAGTCACTCAATATGATGTGTGCTTTCACGTGATCCCTCTCAGAGCTCTTCAGAGAAGGAGGTTGAGGGACAGCAGCCGAATCCCGGATACGAGTCAGGAGATTGCTGCGCTGAACAATGAAGATGGTAGTGGCCTAGTGGGGGCCTCAAGTGCAAACACAGAACGAGCAGGGTGGGCTGCCTGGGGTAAGGAGCGTGAACAGGTATCACAAGGGGGGAACACCCAGGTACTTAGGCTTCTTCTTTTCTAATGGGATCAAGAGAGGGGCACGGAGTGGTCTGTCACCTTGCCTTTCTGTCCTTCTGCCAGGCGAGGATAAGTGAGACCTGCAGCACATGGGCGACCGCGGTCGTGTGCTGCATTTCTAAACCTCCAGAGCTGCGGCAGAATGAATTTTCGTTTTTTATAAATTTCCAGTCTCAGTCACTCTACAGAAATAGTACAAATAGACTAAGATAATATCCGGTGTCTTGTATTCAGTCATGCACTACTTAAACCAACTTAGAAAACTCTGATATATTTAATGGAACCGCTGCATTCATACAATATCAAATGTTAACAATTAACTGTATCATGAAAACATTCTATTTCCTGTGGTCTTTCAGTCTTTTAGGAATAATATGAAAATTTAATTTTAACTTGAGAGACACAGCAAAAAAATGCTTATATACATTAAATAAGCCAGTGTAGTTAGCCTCATCAATAAGCATAAGGAATTCTGCAGTAATTTCTTGGCCAAGGAGCACTAATAAATGTCAGGCATTTCAGTTCTTTTCTTAGTGTTAAAATAAAATATCCTGATGAAGCAACTTAAGGTAGAACGGGCTTATCTTGACTCTTCGTTTGACAGTGCAATCCATCATGGTGGGGAAGTCAAGATGTTAGGTGCACAAGGCAGCGGGCCACATGGCGTCCACAGTGAGGAACAGAGAGAGATGAACGCCTACTCTCAGCTCACATTCTCCATTTCTCACGGTCGAGGATCCCACCCCAGGGATGTGGCACCCGCAGTTGGCAGGTCTTCCCATCTCAATACATGAATCAAGATATTCCCCGGGAGGCTGGCCTCCCAGATGATCATCAATCTCGTCAAGTGGATCATTGAAATTAGCCACTGTAGTCTGCTTGAGAAATCAGGTCTCTCCAATAAAAAATAACAGGTTGGTTCATGAAAATAATGTGTGGATTAGGAGCCCCCAATTGTCCCTCAGCCTAGACAGTGTAGGTCTGACCTACAGCCACGGAGAGAAGAGAAGGCGGGATGCTCTGTGTATTTGCTGCCCATCCGAGGCGTGTGGAACACAGCTGGGCCTGAGACTAAAGTGCAATCACAGGGCCTTCTTGATGCCCTGGCAAAGACCATAAGCAGAAGATGGGCCAGAGTCGTGACTGAAGTCGCCTTGGCCTGTCACAGTCTGGCGGCTCATCTTCCACACTGTCTTGTGGACCGGAGCTCACTCCTGCCTGTTCCCGGCGTGTCCGCGCTGCCAGATGCTTTGTGTAATAAAATGGGCCACCGCAGAGTGTCTGGCGCTCTGCCAGTGTTTCCCACTGTCATGTGCACCTGGAACTACCTGCTAGGGATTCTGTCTGGCCAGAGAAGGACAGTCACGCCGGAGATGAACTATGCAGGGCATCGGCGTCTCTGGGGACCACTCCTAAACTGCCAATGGGCAGAAACTGGTGAATAAATAACTTATTCTTTGCGCGGGACAGACAGATCTGGCGCCTATTTTTTACTGTGGTTCAGGGGACGTCTAGGGATTAAGCTCTGTTTAATCTACAGTAGTATCTGTTCATTACTGTTCTCTGTAATACACACCTTCCCTCCTCTTTCTCGCTTCCTTGTTCCTTGTTCCTTTACTGGCGCAATATCCATGTAAATGTTTTGTATCCCAAATTCTTGTCTCAAGTCACTCCTGGAGAAAAGCAAAGTAAAACGGTGATCAGTAGTTGACATAGCACGTCCTGGCCGACACTGTTGGACGCACGTGATCCTCACTCCAGCCAGTTAGAAAAAGGCAGTATTATTATCCTGTTTCACGAAGGAGGATCTGGAGGGACATACAGCTTAAACGATGTGATCACCCAGCTGAGAAATGTAGAGGCCAGAGTTTGAGCGACGGCCAGATTGGCACTGTGACCTGTTCCTTTACAGTGACTATCCAATAGAACTGTGCTTCATGGGACAGTAGTCATTTGCTCCATGTAGTTAAGTAACTTTTAGATTAATTAAAAATGGAAGTTCAGCTCCTCGCTTGCACTAGCTGCATTCATGCGGTGCTGGACTGATACGAAACACTGTATTGTCAGAGAATGTTCAACTGGACAGCAGGGTTACAAAAGATGCTCATTTACGCTTATGGCCTATCTTAAACTTCTTTAACATCGTAGAAACAGTGAAAGAAACAAAAGCCCTCACTTGTGTAGAATTCCCAGTTGGAGGACTAGCTGGGAAAGTGGCTAGTGAGAAAAGCGTTTTAAGTCACAGGAGAAGACACTCGGAGCCTCTCCTCAACCCTCCTCACTTTCCATCTGCTCCAGTCCCTTCTGCTGACATTGGCTGCAAGATAAGCATTTGGCTAGACTGGCATCCACAGTGACGAGAAGAGACCATCAAAACACAGGATCGCCATCTTGAGAATCAGAGAGGAAGGGAATAGAAAGCTGCGAAGGTCGACCCAGGAGCTGCGTGCAGGGGGCGGCCCGCCCCGCTCGTCCCTCACTCAGGAGAGCACTTTGTGGCCGATGTGCCCTCAGTGATGCTGTGAGTCATCCGGAGAAGATGAAAAGGATACTGTGCCATCCACAGTCATCTTTAAGGTCTAATTTCTGTTTAAGTAAGTTCCTATAACCGGGGGGGGTTACTTTAATAAAAACACTTGTTGTCCGTGACACTGGTTGAAAGAGTTTTACTATAATTAGTTTAAGGACCTGTACTTCTACCTGTCGCGGCGAAGAACGGTGTTGTCAGACACAGTGCAACTGCTCGGTCCCTGTGAGTCTGGGCCAAAAGAGAATTTAATCATCGCAGAGGAGTCCGACCTGAGTAATTCCTGACGTCACTTGCTGAGACTCCTCACCTCTCAGAGTGACCAGCTTGGGTCTGGGCCACCCTACTTTGTTCATTCTCTGGCAGGCACAGACAACTCTAAAAATACTTTCTGGAAGGAGCTTGTGGCTTGATGCTGGCATCTCTACTTCTCTGGCCTTGAGGAGAGCGGCCTTCAGAATCTCATTTTTGTGTGTGTGTGACCAAATCTCATTTAAAGGCTGTGGAAATGTATCTCCTTCCATTAGGCTTCTTCTTATGTGGTTTGAGGGAAGAGAAAGCAATAGGAAGATGCAAGAAGGAACGACCTCAGGAGCAAGAGCCCAGGAGCACCTCGGGCCCGGAGCAGAGGGTGACCTCAGTGAGGTCACCTCCCCGAGGCTTAATGAATCTAGAACCCATACAGTGTCAGGGGACAAGGGGTTTGCTCCTGGCGCACGGTTTCTGTTTCCAGCGTATCAGGACGCCAGGAGCCAAAGGAACCAGCCACACAGTACCATAGGAAAAGCCGAGACAGGGGGACACTTCCTAGCTTGCCGAAAATCCCTTCAGTTTTGCTCCATCCACCTACTATGGGATGAATCTTCCGAACCAATTAGATAATCTCCTGTGGGCCTGTTGAGGGCTTGCCTTAAGTAATTCTTCAAAGGTGCGCTTACAAACTCAATTGTCAATTTGACATCTGCATCTAACTGATATAATTGGTATAGTTACAAATTGGGCTAAAAGTAGGAGTTGTTAAAAGCCTTTAAAGGGGGCAGTTGGGATTTTTTGCTAATTTCTTCTGGGACCTAGAAATTACGGGCATGTTACCAAGACAAAAATAAATGGAAGACTCTCAGCCTCCTTCCTTCCTCCTTCGTTTATTCTCCCTCCTATCTACACTCTGCTGCCCCACACAGGAGACTGAAGGACTCCTTTAGGGCGGCCAAAAGATTTGCAGCTAATGGTAGTTTGAGGTTCTTCTTAATAAAATGCAAAGTCACTCTAAATACTCTACTGTGAAGCCGTGGACAGACAGCGCCTCTGCCTCATTGTACTGCACAGCCTCTTCCTTCACTACGAATCAGCAGTGCACGCAGCCTGAGATGGAAAACCATTTCTAACACATTAAGGGGAAAATCTATTTTCAGTAACTAGAGAGCTGGACAACACTATAGCTTGTTAAAAACAAACAAAGCAACAGCAACAACAACAACAACAAAACCAAAAAATGATAAACCAAAACCAAGGACAGCAGAGATGGCTTAGTGGATGAAGACAGTTGTCACCAACACTGGTGAGCTGAGTTTGACTCCTGGAACCCACATAGTGAAAGGAGAAAAACGACCTCTACAGATTCTTCTCTGACCTCCACAGGGACACACACACACACACACACACACACACACACACCATAGTGCATGTGTTCTCTCTCTCTCATCTCTCCCAACAAATAAAATAATTTAAAAATAAATCTCTTTAAATAAAATCTGCAAAGTAAAAATGTGTTGACTGCGCAGTCCCTGGAGACCAGACTCTTGCTGTTGCTCTTGATTATATACCAGAACGAGGTGAGACCTGTTGCGGATGAAATTACACATGCTGGTTGACAGAGTTAAAGAAACTGAGGTAGAACCAAGCAGGGAATCGTCCTTCCTCCTTCCTGATGGCTACATTTCTGGAAGGTGCTGTGTAGGCTTCTGGAGAGGAAAAGACGTTGGTAAACCAGGCCTGACTTAACTCTGGTCCCCATGACCGTACTGTCCAGCCTGCCAGGCAAGGTGGACCGTTTGTTCGACAGTGGCAATCCTGATCGGATTTGAGGCCCACCAATGGGAGGGAATCCAAGCCTTAAAATATAAAGCTCATCAAAGCCTCTGGTGGGGGCCACAGACTAGGAGGGGCGTGAGGGAACAGTATATTGTTTAGTTAAGTCAGCATCACAGCCTTAAACTGCCTTGTGAGGAGGAGGAGGTAGAAAGAACGTAAGAGCTGGAAGACAGGGAGAGGGGCCACAGATGCCATCTTCCGGGCATGACGGGGCTGTTGTGATCATGAGCTCACAGAAGCTCTTGGTGCCTGCGCGAGGAGTGAGCTGGCAACAGCCAGACTGTGGACAGGACGATGGGGATGGATGAGGATGGAGGGATGGATAGGGATGGGTAAGGATGGAGGGATGGAGGGATGCAAGAGAGAGTGGGGGGAGGGTATTGCATGCGAATGAAGTGGTCAAAGGACAAACTTTATAAAAAACTTAAAGTTAAAAAAAATCTTAACATAAATGTGAATGGCAGAAACCACTTGAAAAGAGCAAGAGTGAGTGAGTGAGCTAGCGAGAGAGCAAACGAGAGAGAGAGAGAGAGAGAGGAGAAGGAGGAGGAAGGAGAAGAGGAGAAGGAAGTGGAGGAGGAAATTGTCGAAGAAAGCAAGAAATTTTCCTACCAAAGGATATGAAATTTCAGATTTCAAGTATCTCCCAATGGTTCAGACGATAAATGAATACAGTCCCCAGGACATTCCTTATCAAGGCACATGATAATCACCTTCTAGAACACTAGGGAGGAAGGGAGGGAGAGAGAGATATTCTATAAGAACAACAGAAGAAAGGATGACATGGACATAAGAGAGCTGAGGTATATCTCAGAATTTGTCATGGAGTTGCTTTGCAACCCAGAATTCTTTCCAGAAAAACTACCAGTCAGTCACACATAATGATGCATATGCTGAACATGTTCTTTCAAAGTGCAGGAATAATAAACACATGACAGAAGACTAGACAATGCGAAGAGAGGACGGCCGGGTCGACATAGACACCCAGGGGACGCAGCCCAGGTACCCCCGTGGCTCAGCGGAGCAGCGTTCACACGGACGCAATAGCAGATACCTGGAATACCCACTTGACAAACAAATGATGTTATTCTATGAGAACATAAGATTAGGGTGGGGCGTGCTTTATTTGGGAGAAGATGCTAAGCAAACATGCTAAACCCATCTATAATACATGCACGAGGAGAGGAGGAGTTATTACTTATTCACTGTGGATTTGTAGCGTCTAGAAAAATACTCTCTGCATGCTAGGTCCTCAGTAAATGCATACTGAGTGAAGAAAACTTGGATACGGAATATTTCTTCAGGGAAATTTGTTAAGGAAGCAGCTGGTGACATAGCTACATTCGTTCCTTTCCCTTTCGTGGTGACAGTCACAGGACAGGAAGTAATTTACAAGAGAGGGGGTTTATTCTGTCTTACCATTGAGGAGGTAAGTCCACCATGGTAGGGAAGGCTTGGCAGCAGGTGGGAAGCGTGGCAGCAGGAGCAGGCAGCACCCGCTGGCACCGTGCCCACAGACAGGAAGTGGAGAGAGATGGATGCTGGCGCTCCGCCAGCTTTCTCTCCCTATGAAACCCAGGACGTCCCCTCCCCCCGTGTTACCACTCGCATTTAGACATGTCCATGGATTTGTTTCCATGGTGATTCTGAACTAACAGTGGAGGTTGACCATCACAGATATTTTTGAAACTTCAAAAGCCAGAGTGCAGGTCTGGAGAGCTGGGCTCAGGGGTTAAGACTCTTACCTCCCAAACAGAAGGTCCTGAGTTCAGATCCCAGGTCCTATGTAAAAAAGCCAGGTAAAAATTTTGGCAGCCTGCACTTCCAGTCCTGGTGGGCAGAGCCTGGGAAATACCAGAGCAAAACAAAAAGGGAGTAGAAACAATCCAGGATGACTTCCAAAGTCACCCTTGGTCCTTCACAGAGACACACAGTGCCCTCCAACACACATATGCAGACACACACACGTACACATGCACACACGCACACACAGCCAAAAAAAAAAAATAAATAAAGTTTAGAAAAAAAGCTAGAGTGCACAGCAACTGTTTCTCTCTAAAAAAATTAAGACAGACCTTTTCAAAAATTTCAAGTAATGATATAGAAAATGTTTAAACTGAGCCTCAAAGATTTAAGAAATTATTTAAAAAGCTAATATTTTCCTAGGAAACTATTTTATGCAAATCTTCATGCTAGTTAGGTTAATGGGAGAAAGCTTGAAACTCAGATCAGTTCCAGAGAAATCAAGATGCAATTTTCTTAATTTAGAAAGCAGATTATCTTATTGGCTTTTCCTTTCATTCACTTCCTAATACAATTCAAGGATGGACTAGGAAATACTGCCTTGGTTTGCTTTTCAAGCTAGTGGACTCTCCTGAGGAGGAACTTCAGTTCTTCCTCTGGCATTAGATTTCAGAAGGTTTTTACTGGGATGCCATTCATTCCATTAAATAAAATGTGCTATGTCAATGGATCAGCCATGAACTCTGTCCCTTAATGGTGCAAAATTGGGTCTACGAACCAATGCAACTTGGCTGTGGTTTTGTCTGATTCTAGACTAATGACTCATAGGAATGTTCATTCATTCACTGCATGGTTCTTTTTGACCTCAGCCTTTGCTGTACGTATACTATGCACTAGTCACCGGGCAGAAACACTCATGGAGGGAAAATCTAGGTCAAACCATCCTGGGTGTTCAGAGCCAAAATAACCGGTCCCTGGAGGCTCCCAAGAAGATAAACAACTTGCTGAACCAGCTGTGCTTATCCGTGTCAGTGGTCACCTATGTGCTGGCCGCCTTTACAGATGATACTGGACTCCACCCTAGTCAGATGCTTGATGCCAGGCTGTGGACCACCTGCCTGGTCCCTGGAGCAGGGCACATGGTTGAGGGCAGTGCCCCGCATCTCCATCTGTCCATCCCAACACTGAAAAACTCTCCACACACACTTGATCTTTGGAGACTGTTGGCCTCCTAGTTTCCAATGTAGAAGGTTCAAAATTCCTTCAGTGAGCATCTTGCCAGCTTCTGAGAAGACCAGATACGAGTAGGGACTGCTCCTGAGCTTCCCTTCTGTTTTAAGGGTCTGCATGCATGAGACTGGTGGATGGCCGAGGCTTCCAGGGGACCCTCAGATGGTCACTCCTGAGTGCTCTGCCTTCTGCCACGCGGACTCACAGCTCTGTCGGTAGCTATTGCCTGCTAGACCAGACCTCATGGACGGGCTAGTAGCCTGGATACTGGTAGCCAGGGAGTGGCCTTCTTCACCTGTCTGGTCAGAAGCTCCTCCTCGGGGACAGGAAGTGTCCTTATTTGCAGGACATTGGTAGGAAGGCCCTCGGGTCACTTCCGGATTTCTCCTTGCACGCAAAAGTGATCAACAACCTGGGTGTAGAGAACTTCCTATTGTACAGAGAATCCTTTAGAGAGAGCGGGATGCTGGGCGTGGCTTTGCACCCCTCCACATGCCCGTCTGTCCGCAGTAGCCTCAAGCCACATTCTTTCTAGGTGCCGACGAAGACGCTATCTTCCGGGGAAGAGGGCACTGCCTCTGTTTTGCTCCATTAGCTGACTGCACAGGCCTGCAAGAGATACCCGGATAAGTGGTGCCCCCTGGGATAAGGCCTCCTGGCCGACTTGTGCCTCCCCCATCAAGTGGTCCTGACAGTAAAAGGACTCAGGGACCCCAGGACGATGATGGTCTCGTAAATCCTTCTGACACCCAGGAACAGCGCCAGCCAGGAGCCGCCCACAAGCCTCCGGGTTAGGCGTCCCTAATGCCCTGCTGGAGTCCCCGGCACCAGCTGGGACACTTCTGGGAGTCGCTGAACAGCCTTCGGTGACTGCAGGACAAGCCTGAAACCTCGGTGGGCGGTGCTTCTCTGGGTCAGGCTGAGTGGGCACCGTGGACTGGAACGGGACTTTCCTTCGGAGGAAAGAGATGCTGCCTTCTCTTGCGCAGTCTTGCGTGGGTCTTAGCGGGTATGCAAGCTTAGGAGGGGCGCCAACGAGTATGCACCCCTGTGAGCATAAAACGCTTGGTTTTCTGAGAGCGGAAAGCCAGAGTTGTGGGACCCGCGCAGACTTACGGTGCAGGTGAGCGATGCCTTCCTGGCTGCGAGAATCGAGAAGCCGGGGAAATGCGAAAGCAGGGGCGGGGTCGAGGAGGGGCGGGGAGCGGGGCACGAAGTGAGGTGCCCACCAGCGGGGAGGCGGTTGTGGGAGGCCGCAGCTGCCCCACCCCCTGCTTTAGCATCTTGGTGGGCATCAGGCTCTGGGGGCACCTGGCTTTTAGGCGCTTCGAAGGAGGAGGAGGGAAGGGGAGACCTGGGTACCCTCAGTAGCAGCCCCGCAGCTTGGCAAACAGACCAGGGGTGCGGGGCAGCCTCGTGGGCTCTCAGCTTTGGAGGCTGCCGAGACCCCAGTGAAGATCCGGACTGTCGCGAGCTCAGGCCGCGCGTTAGCAGTCACCTTCCTGGCATCTATCTCCCTTCTACCTCGCTTAGCAGACCGAGGCGGAGTTGGGGGGGTAAAGCAACATCTTCTGGGGCGGGCATCCCAGCGGTTTCTCAAGTCCCCCTCCCTCATCCCGGAGCCCAGGACCAAGATTCACCCCCCTCCCCCGCAGTCAGCCCCATTGGGGTGGCAAGAAGAGACCCAGGGGTGAAGTTCTGGCATCACCAAACGCCCCTCTCGTCCCTGCTGTCTGGACGAGCCCACCCTCCCGCAGTCCCTCCCCACTAAGGCCCTCCTGGCAGAAAGCAGCTGGGGCGACGGTCGCCTCCCCTCTCGCGCGCAGGCAGGGCTGTGACGCCATCAGGGCTCGGTCGGCGCTCTGATTGGCTGCTCCCGGACACTTCGGATTGGTGGAGCGCTCTGCAGCGGAGCCCCCTCCTGCCCTCGGTGGAATAAGAGCCCGGGGCTCTGGGACGGGCGTCCACTGCAAGGGTGGTGTTCTCGGGTGGACCCGTGGCTCTCGCTGTCCGGACATTCGCGTCAGCAGGTGAGGAACTTACATTCTGCGCACTCTCCATTCGTTCCAATACTGTTTTACTCACTCCGTAGCCCAGGCTCGCCTGAAACTCATTGCATATAGTCCAAGCTGGCCTCGAACTTGCGACAGTCCTCTTGCCGCATCCTCGACCCCTCCGCCTCCACAGCCTCCCCCGGAGCTGGGATTCCTGCGCGGCCACCACGCCCAGCTCTGCCTCTTTCCTTGGCTGGCTCGTCCCCATCTCTCCCGCAGGCATTTCCGTCTGGGCAGCCGATCCCGGCAGGCAGGCAGGGCTGCCTGACGTTTTTCTCCTGACTAGAGAGCCGAACCTCGTGCGCTCCTGGGGTCCTGCTGGAAGCCGGGCGAACCCACCTAGGGGCGCCTCACACGAGATGGCTTGAGGGTCCTACCCAAGCTTGGGCAGCAAGTTCTCCAGCTGGCCGTGTTCCAGAACTCACCCGATTCCCGGCCTCAGCCTCTCTGAGCCTGCAGGAGCCCCAAGCCCATCTGCGAGGTTCTCTTGGGTGAACCGAACAGTGAGGCTCGCTGAGGGGGTCTCTGCCTCCACCACCTGCTGTTAAACCGGCTTCTGCGGGACGGAGACCGTGCACTTTAAAATTTTCCCCAAATTCACAGCCGGAGAGATTAGCTCTTCTTTGCAATTCACTTGGCAGTTCCAGAAAGACCAGAGTAAAGGAACAGCAGGGGAGGTTCAGGTTGCTCCTGGGTGTGTGTGTGTGTGTGTGTGTGTGTGTGTGTGTGTGTGTGTGTGTCGCCCTGTTCCACCTCCAAACACAAAATCCAAACCAAATCCTCCCCTCCCGCGTTGCTGTCTGCAGCTGGCCACTGCATTTTTGGAGACCCCTGGGGGGGTCTCAAAACCAGGCACTGGGCTGAGCAGCCTGCCACAAGCAGTCACAGGCAGAGGCAGGACTGGAACCCAGGGGGATCCTGGTGTAGCCACAATGACATTGTCCCTTTACAGAGAGGCGACATGAGCATCTTGCCGTTCTCCCCCTTCCTGGCGCTCGGCTTGATGGTCCTGTGCCAGGCCGGCGGCCTGCAGGCCACTCCTGTCAGGTAAGTCAGGGAACCCCCCCTCCCCTTGCTGGACCCCTGATCAGAGAGCTGGGTGCGTCTGGAGCCTATTGGGGAAGTAGTGTCTTTAGGGGGACATCGGCCTCATGACCTGTCCACATACCCTTCCCCTTATACGCTGGGCCATGAGGAACAGGTTGAAGGATGTGGGCCATGCATCTGGGTAGAGGCAGGCGGGGATCACAGCCTGCTCTCCATGTGCCCCCCTCCCCCCCAGGTCAGCCCTGGACAGCGGCCCAGACCCGGCCGGCCTCGGCGAGGAGGACGCGCGCCTCCTGCTGGCCGCGCTGGTGCAGGACTACGTGCAGATGAAGGCCACCCGGCTGGAGCAGAAGGAGGCTGAGGGTAACAGGTAAGGAAGGCTCTGCGGACCCCACCGAGCCCAGAGAGTCTATCCCAGAAGGGCAGCACCCAATAGGGTGCCCTGTTCCCCGGGACCTAGGTCCGCTGTCCTTGGCGTGCATGGAAGACCTGTCCTGGGGCCTCCAGGGGGCGTGGCTAGACGCGTTCAGTTCAAAAGGGCCGTGCATGGAAATTACTGGGACCGCAGAGGTGTGGCACGGCTCACTCTGGAGTTGCTCTTCCAGTGGCTGGAGACGTGCTAGCTCCGACTGAATCAGGGCTGGTAAGTCTGTGATGTCAGGGCTGGACTCGGTGTCTCGGCAAGTTGTATAAACTCCGCCTGCTTGTTGCTGTTTCACCCCTGCAAGAAGCTTTCATTTCCACGTGCGAGGAGAAGGTGCCACCCTTGTAGGGGCAGAAGAGGTCTACAGGCAGAGCGGGGGCTGAGGTAGGTCTGGGACATCAATGGAAGTGTCCATGTTGTCAAAGACCTGAAAGGGCATCTTTCCCTAGCCCTGGCTCCCGTGTACCAGGACCTGGGAATAGAGGGGTCCTGTCCTGGCTCAAGCATTGGCTGGAGAGCAGCTCATGTTGACCTGCCCCGACCCTGAGACCGGCACCCACCTTGAGAAGCTCTTTGTTGATCTTGGGGGACTGAACAGCATGTGGAGTGCCAGAAAAAGCTCTTTCCCCACTCAGCCCTTCCCCTCACAGACCTGGACCGCTGCTGCTCTGAGCCCTTCCAGTCACACGGGGGTCGCTGCCCTCTGCCTCAACGCCTCGTCCCCTTGCTTGGTCTAACCTTCTGTCTGTCCAACGGGGCAGCCCCAGGCGCATGGTCCTGGATGTCCCGTCTTTTCCCTGAAGCCCGGGCAACTCCATATCTAAATGGGAATCCGAGCTCCTGAGTGGCGGGCACACATGTGTGGGAGCTCAGCAACTTTCCTGGCACCTCTGGCGTGGACACCAGGCCTAAAACACCAGGCGTGACGAGGACTATAGCTCGCAGGGGGATCACTGCTTCCATCCAGGATGCCCCAGAGCACCCTAGTTTTGAGCCTGCTGCATGAGGTTTCCTATCAATAGCTCCGCATCTGGCATTGGCACCTTTGGGTATGACCGAGAGTTTTGGTGACATTAGGGTGGAAAGAGAGAAGCAGAACTCACGGATCAGATTTGAGCTAAGAGACCATGAGGGACCAGAGCCTTCCGAGAATACACTGGGCACAGGTCCACCCTTCACTGGGCACTGGGCACAGGTCCGCCCTTCACTGGGCACTGGGCACAGGTCTGCCCTTCACGCTTTGCTGTTGGTGAACTCTGTGGAAGGCCTTGAGCTGCTCTGGCCCAAAGCTCATGGTGGCCACTGACCACTCAGAAGTGGCCTCAGCTGCAGGACACGGGGTCCAGGGCTTGGTGGCCCCCCTGCGACCCTTTAATACAGCAAGCAGAGTTCTGGTTGGTACGTTAGCACTTCTCGAGAGAGGTTCCTGTAAACCCTGATTTCTGAGCTGCTTACAGGTAAGGAGGGGGGAGGGGAGGGTTTTGGGCAGAGCTTCTAGCAAGTCTGCCAGCCCATTTCCCCTAACAGCTTTGGTCATTGCACTTAGGAGAAGCACTCACTGTTAAGTGCTGTGGCCGAGGGACAGGGTTCTCTTTGGCATTCCCATGGGGCGGGCGCCTCCCCGTCCTCACCCATAGGCTTTCTCTTTCTTGGCACCCTGCGCATCAGCGTCACCGCGCACAAGAGGGCCTGCAACACTGCCACCTGCGTGACCCATCGGCTGGCGGGCTTGCTGAGCAGGTCGGGAGGCGTGGTGAAGGACACCTTCGTGCCCACCAACGTGGGCTCCGACGCCTTTGGCCGGCGCCGCAGGGACCTTCAGGCCTGACCAGCCGAAGACGAGAAGGTGACTTGCTTGCGCTTGGGCTAGAGCTTAACATCTGTGTCACGAAGCTCGCTGCTCGTGGCGCGCGGGGCCTTCTCTCTTTCATTCCATGCCTTCTCCTGCGGCAGAGCTCCGTGTAGCCCCGAGTGTGGGGTAGAAACCAGGATGTAAGACAGCTTTGGAAAGGAAGGCACCTGCGGGCCTTACCCAGGGCCCACTTGCCAGAGAGCCTGGGTTCAGAAGGGCTGCACCTTCGCTTGATCACTTGTGCTTCCTAATTCAGACAGAGGCCTAGAAGCAACCGCTATAAGTGCTTTTTTTTTTTTTTTTTTTTTTTTGAGACTGGGTTTCAAGAAACTTAGGCTGACTTCCAATTCAATATGTAGATCAGGCTGGGCTCCAACTCCTGAGCCTTCTAACGGCACCTGCTAAGTGCTGAGATCCCGGGGTGCATTACCACACCTGGCAACAGTACAGTGTTAATAGTGCTGGTTGGGTTATTTTTGTCTTCATTTACCTTACAGACCTCCTTGCAGCTCATATCCATAATTCATCGATGTTATTTAATGGAAAAAATTATGTAAATTAGAGTTCTTTTCCCCTCTGACTTCTTTCTTTTTTAGCTTATTATTATGATTATTTACGTTATTTTATTTTTCTACTTTTACGAGCATGTTGAGTTCTCATCCTCGCGTCCCGCCATCCCCCTCCCTGGAGCTCTTAATAGCTGTGGTTGTTCACTTCTTTCCTGCTTCCTCTTCTCCCCACCTTTTCCTTTCCTCCCATCTCCTCTCTCGTCTCAGGTCACCATAGCACTGAACTCACCACTTCTATTAACGTCTGTCGACAAAGCTTGGTGAGAAGCTGCATGGAAGAAACATGTGTTTGCATCCAAATCGATACTGGGGGGAAAAGCACCTTGTCACTTGACGGGAAGGAAGCCGAATGCCAACGAGCTAATTCCATATTTGTCCGCATTGTGTGTGTTGACGTCTGTGTCAGTGTGACGGCATCTCCCGCTGGCTTATGTAGCAGCCACACGGGTTGTCCGAGGCTGTCCCGTGAGTCACGGCAGCTCTGCTGAACCTTAGGGGGTGTCAAGCCACTGCCTCCGGCAGCTGCTGGGACCCCGAGATTGTGGCGGAGCTGTGTCTCGATGCGGAGAACATGACTGTATAGCTTGTTCAAGGAGATGTCAAAATCGTGTCACTTGTGAACTTCATCAAGATTAAAACATATTTTGGATACATTGTCTCGAGTTCCTCCTGGGTTTATTTCAGTTTATTTTCCTATATAATAATGATGGCAATAATTGTTTTCCAGTGCACACTACTGATGCAGATGATGCTGACGTCAGCACTTTGTGTGTACATTTTCATGTCTGCACATGCATGTGGGGAAGCTGGAGGTTGATGTTGGGTATCTTGATTGCTCTCCAGCTTGTTTTTTGAGGTACGGCTTCTCACTGGACTGGGAGCTCACCCGTTTGCCGTTTTGAATTTACAGTGGCCAAGTCTTTGTGCAATACAGGTTCTTTGTACCCCTTACTTTGCTTCAGAATGGTACGTGGTCAATAAACACCACCTGCTTTTCTGCCCCAAGCGTATGTTGTACCAACAGATCCATAACTGGTTCACTAGGTGTTTCTACTATAGAGGACTCTAAACATAACCAGCTTTCTGGTTTTTTTAAAAATTTTTTTTATTTATTCAATTGTGCCTGTATGCATGTATGTGTGTGTGTGTATGCACGCACGCGCATGTGTGTGTGTGCAGAACATGAGAATTAGGGAACCACCATGAACTGCCTCCACCTCCTCCTTTTACTCTGCCCCGGGATTCACAGGCTCCGCCCTACCAGGACCAGAAGCGCAGGCTGCCCCCGCTTCCGCCCGGCGTCTATACGTGGGATCTGGGATCCAAACTCAGGACCTTCTGCCTGCAAGGCAGAGGTGTAACCCCTGAGCCACCTCTCCAGTCCCCAACGTTCTGTTTAGTAGATAAAATGAAGAAATTCATAATATATTCTTAATTCTTCATGTTACATATGTGGTCATGGTTCGAGTTTCCCAGTTCTTCATAAGTATGTTTAAATATAAAATCTGGGCTCGCAATAAGTAGTCCTATTGCTTCTGGTTGATATTTTGAGTCTCACTTAATCTAGAGGTTCCTTTCCACCTATTTCCCCTTGCAATTTATTGGCAGAGAGACTAAGTTACGTGACCCGAGTAATGTAGGAGAACACTGGGATTTTTATTCTAGCTTAATATTCAAGTACAGGAGCAGTCAAGAGAACGGACCACATCATATCCACAGAAAGCTAAGAGAGGGTCCAGGACCAAACCAGATGTTCTAGCTTACCGGGATGGTCTGGACTGGATCTTCCCCGCTCAATTAGGTAATTTCATTATTGAGGGATGGACTAAATAAGTGCAGAGAACTCAAGAAAGTACAGTAATAGACATGGAAGAAGCAGCTTCCATTCCCAAGGCCGTGGGAGGAGGATTGAGAACTCTGAAGATTCCTGGACCATACGGAAGGGAAGGTGATAGATGGGGAATCCCCTGGGCAGAAGAGGAGACCCCGAAAGACCCTCGAGGAATATGGAAGAACCAAGTCAAGTCGGGACTACAGACAACTTTGCTGACAAAGTAAATTAACTCACTGGCTGCTGCCGTTGCTGAAGACAAATTAAAATCAGAAGGAGCAAGGTCCTTCCTGGGACCCCCCCAATTGAGAGCTGCAGGGTCCAGCTGGCAAAAGAAGATGCGACTGGCCAAGTCCCAGCCCAGGATCTGATTTTAGATATGTAATTTTAAATTTACATACTGAAAAGTTCATTCTTTTCGGTGTGCATTCTGGGAGCAAATCACGGAGTCATGTCACCAGCAAAGGAAGGGCATAAGGCAATCACGTACGCCCCCAAATCGCCCCGCTTCTGCCTGCAACCAGCTGGGCCCTGGGCCCCAGTCTCTGCTCACAGCCATGTCTTTTCCACCCCCTGGGTTTGACTCCTCTGGAATGACAGGTAACTGGAGTCAATATGTTATCCTGAGTCCAGCTGCTTTTCCTTCCTGTGAGACATTTCAGATTTTTCAACAGTGGTACGTGCTTTGCCAATTCATTTCTTTGAATCACCAGGTAGTATTCATTCCACTGCAGGGGTAAACCATGGTGCACACATCTGTCTACTCACTGACAGACACTTGCTTCTACTTTTTGACATTTGTGAATAGCAGTACAATACACTCATGGATACTCAATATATGCTTTACTGTCTGGGGGGTGGGAACTCATCCTGGATTGCTCTGCCTCCTTTTTGCTTTGCTCTGGGGTTTCCCAGGCTTCGCCTTCCAGTGCTGGAAGCACAAGGCCAGCCCCATTTCCGCCTGGATTTTTTTAGATGAGATCTGGGAGCTGAACTCAGGTTCTGTTTGTGACCTGAACCCCTGCGCCATTTCTCCAGTCCCCTCATGGATATATATATTTTTTAAATTTTTTTTATTATTATTTATTCAACTGTGCGCGCATGTGTGTCTGTGTGTGTGTGTGTCTGTCTGTGTATGTGTAGAACCACGGACGAATTCGCGAACCACCATGGACACCTCCACCTCCTTCTGCCCCGGGATTCACAGGCTCCGCCCTACCAGGACCAGAAGCCAGGCCGCCCCCGCTTCCGCCTGGCGTCTATACGTGGGATCTGGGATCTGAACTCGGGACCTTCTGCCTGCAAGATGGAGGCTTAACCCCTGAGCCACCTCTCCAGCCCCCTCATGGATATATTTTTATGTGATGATAAATGAGGAGGGCTAAATGAAGATCCCCAAAAGACGTCCTCATATTTTAGTCATTGGAACTGATTGATGAATGTTCCTTTATTTGGAGAATGGAATTTGCTGATATAATTAAGGATCGTGAAATGAGATTATTCTGGATGGTCCAGGAGAGTATAAATTCTGAGATGTGTCTTTAGAAGGGAAGAAGTCACAGGGAGAAAAGAGACATGAAGAAGGCAGATGGCGGAGCTGAAGGGGCCAAAGAAGCCAGCAGCTACTAGCATAGAAGCCTAGAACTGATTCACTAGTAGTGCAGAACCTCTGACACCTATGTGTGTGTGTGTGTGTGTGTGTGTGAGAGAGAGAGAGAGAGAGAGAGAAAGAGAGAGAGAGAGAGAGAATTCATGCTTTTGGTGCATCGGTAGAGATCAGAAAACAATGTTGAAAGTCTTCTACCGTGTTGATTTCAGGAATTAAACTCAGGTTTGCAAGCAGACATCTATCTTATCCACCGATCTTGTTGGCCCCTCAGTCTCATTTTCTAATTGTTCATTGTGAATAATTTGAATCCATTTTGACATTTATCTTATATCTCCAACCTTGTCAAACTTGCCCAAATAGTTTTGTATATATGTGAATTTCTTAGAATATATTATATGTCAGATAATGGTATCTTCAAATAGAAGTAGTTTTAGTTCTTTATTTCGATTTATACATCTTTATTTATTTAGTTAGTTAGTTTTCCTTGTCATATTTCCCTGGAAAGAGTCTCTAGTAAAATATGAGCATTGCTTTGTTCTTTGTCTTAAGGTAAAGCTTTTATTCTTCTACCAGAGCGCCATGTTAGCTATATTTCTTTGTAGCTCAGTGTTTTTAAATTGAAACAATGTTGCATTTTATTTTTATAAATCATTTATTTATTGGAAATTTCATACAAGTATGCAAAGTATCTTGAGTATGTTCTCCCTTTACTGCCCTCTCATTCCTTAGGGGTTGGATTTTATAAAAATCATTTTATATATCAATTAAATCATGCTTTTCTATTAATATGATTTTCTTTTATGAATTCTGTTTTTCAGCAGCCACACTAATTCTGGGATTAAACTACCACTTTTGCCATGATATATAGCCATTTTTACATTTTGCTGGAGCAGTTTATCAATATTCCATGTAGGATTCGCTTGCATTTCTGAGAGATAGGGGCTGGTAAATTTCTTCTTTGTGATCTTTTTGGAATCTGATACCATAGTCTTCCCCAGATTCACATGTTGAAGCCGCACCCCTCCCCCTAAGTGATGGCTTTAGGAGTCGGGGTCTTTAGAAGGTCCTGGAGGTTGAACCCTGGGGGGCTTAGTGTCCACGTGGAGAAGGTCCACAGCGGATCCTTTGTCCTTTCCATGGTGTGAAGACACAGCAAGCAGGCACACTGGTCCTGTTAGACGAGAAATCTGCTCCATCTTTGACTTTCTGGCTCTGGATCTGAGAAATAAGTTGTTGCTTCAAACAGTCCAATTGATAGTATAGTTTTGTTACCACAACCTGAGCAATGTCTAGAACAAGGAAATATTGATCTTCCAAATGCGTTTGGGGACTGATTTCTTTTCACGTAGATTTTTTGGGAGAAAATTTTGTGATGGACTTACATATACATGTTTATGTATATATATGTATGTATGTACGTATATGTTTGATACAATTCACCAATTAAATTATCAACTTTGGCTTTTCTTTGTGGGACTATGTTTTGAGAATTAATCTAATCTCTACTTCAATTAAGATCTTGTTAAAGACCTGTGAAAGTTTTAACATTTCCTACTTTTGAGTTGGTTTTAGTAGTTGGTCTGCATTCTCTAGGAATTCTTTTCTGCCCTCTTGGGCATCTACTTTGGATAGCTTTCCCAGTGGGACATGCCTCTGTTTCTATAACGTCTCTTCTTTCAAGTATGATTTTTAGTAGCTTGTGTGTTCTTATTTTTCTTGATCTTTCTAACAAAATATTGGTCAATTTTTTGGTTTTTTTAAATAGCTGTAACATCATTGATTTCCTGATTTTTTCCCTTATTCTCTGTTTTGTTTATCTTCACTATACTGTTTTACTTTCCTTCTGCATTTTGAGTTTGTTCTTCTTTTCTTAATTTCTTAGTGAAGTCCAGTCATTAATTTGAGGTGTTTTTCTTTTTAATTTTTTATTATTTATTCAATTGTGCGTGTATACATGTGTGCGCATGTTATGTATGTATGTGCATGTAGAACCATGGACGAATTCGGGAACCACCATGGACACCTCCACCTCCTCCTTGTTTACTCTACCCGGGGATTCACAGGCTCCGCCCTACCAGGACCGGAAACGCAGGCTGCCCCCGCTTCCGCCCAGTGTCTGTACTGGGGTCCAGGATCCGAACTCAGGACCTTCCACCTGCAAAGCAGAGGCTTAACCCCTGAGCCACCTCTCCAGCCCCATGTTTTTCTTTTTGAAGCAAGCATGTACAATAATGAAGTTCCCTCTTCCCACTGAGTTTGCCTCCTCTCACGTGCGGAGGTATGATTTATCTGAGATTCTAGCCAAATCAGCAACATCAGAACAAAGAAAGCTTAAGGCTACAAAAACTATTTTTATAATTAGATGCACAGCTCTCCAAACACTATATCAATAGATTATTCTGTAAATATAAAAATACTTAGAAAAATGGCTGGCTCTGAGGTCACTGTAACTCAAATGGACTGATTATAGTAAGTGTGTTTGGAAAGATCATAAAACGACAGATACCATTGACAATAACAATATATAAAAATAGAATTTAAAGAGTCTAAGAATAAATCAAAATAGTATATGCCATAATCTGTGTTGAAAAAAGTATTACATTTTACTAAAAGACACTTGAAAAAAGCTGAATAAGAGAAAAGACATTATGCACATGGGCAACAATACTCAATAGGTTAGAGATGTCAAATATCCTATAACTAAATTTGATCACTATCTCAGGAGGTTTCTTAGAATTTAGAAAGCTGGTTCTAGAATGATTTGGAAAAAGTCTGTATTCCATTGTAATGAATATGAACCCCAAACATTGCCTATTTCTGGGTCATGAGTTCAAGATGGGAGAGAGCAAAGGCGTTTTCAGGTTGGTGTCTCCATCCACAGCGCTGGGTTAGAAAAAGAGAGTGTCCATCTCATGTATTCATGAGGGCAAGGCCTACCTTGTTCCAAGACTGAACACAATAGGGGTCTCTCCATATTCCTTCACATTCTCCACATTAGCGTGATATTAAGAAAAAGGAGTTTAATGCTGAACATATTGCTTAGCTAAAGACTACGTTGTACCCTTGAGTTTTCTACAGCTGAAAAGAATTAGAAGGGCTAAAGGCATCCTCTACTGAATCACTGGGTATAAGAGGCATGGGGAGAATGTTTATTCTTAAATCAAGCTGCTTACATACTATTGGGGTTCCTTGTGATGTTTTCATACATCCATATATTGTATACTATATAAGTTGGGTTCAACATACCCGTTTCCTCAAACATCGAGCATTTCTTTAGGGCGAATGCATTCAGAATTCTAGCCTCTAGTTTACTAAGGTATATGGTAGAGTATCTAAGAAGTAAGGAAAATTCCGTCCCTTGTGTGGCTTTTCAGGAGCTGGGTCATGCCAGCCCTTCCCTGCAATGACATCTCTTACTTTTTTTTCCTTCAGTGCCACGTTCCTTCCCAGCCTGCCCCCCCTGCCAGGAAAGGTGATTCCCTTGGTGCCTTCATCCCGGAGCCGTGGCTCAGTGGTGCCTTCAGCAATGGCTGGTTCTTCTTCCTTGCCAGGAATACAGGGGCATGTATTCCGGGAGGGGGACAGTGGGAGGAGAGTGTCTTTCAGAGTTCACTCCTGAGGGAGCTGGCCGGATTCATTACATTACCCTTCATGATTACCCAGTATTCACAGGTCCAGGCCTCTAGCATGGTGAATGTCACTGTAGCTTGATCCATGGCAGATAAACAGAAGCAAGCGCTGGGCAGTTGGTGTGACTCTCAGTTCTTTTAAGGGAAGTTGCCGCAGTAGAGGGCCAAGCCAGAGCCTTCTGCCGCAGAGGAAAATGGTTGTCCCGCGTCTCTGTTTTCCTGGGGAAATGAGCTCTGTGTTAGGTTAGAAACTAGATCTGGAAGAAGAGATCAGGCAGCCAGAGCAAACTGATCTCTACTTGGGTCTATGGGGTTGTTGAGGTGTCTAGGAAGAGGGTGGCTAAACTGGGAGCTCCTGGGTGAGGAACCCCGGGAGCAGGGTCGGCCTCTGAAGTTAGCTGATGACGTGTTGCTGCGATGCCATGTTAAGGACCTGTGAACCCGAGCGTAGCAAAGCCCTGCAGCCAGACATGCTTCTCCTTTGGTTCTGTTTTCCAGTGGGCAGAAGGGCTCCGTATTCTCAACTGAGATCCAAGCACCTCCAAGAGAGGAGCAGCACTCTGTGGGCTGGACAGCACGTGTCTGCCCTGGGCACCGTGGTTGCTGTGGGCGCCATGTCTGCCATGAGGACCGTGTCTGCAGCAGGCACCATAACTGCTATGGGCACTGGGTCTGCCATGGGCACTGTCATAGTTAAGCACAGGTGTCAACTTGACTGTTAAGACTTTGAGCTCTGGGGGGCTGGAGAGGTGGCTCAGGAGTTAAGCTTCTGCCTTGCAGGCAGAAGGTCCTGAGTTCGGATCCTAGACCCCACGTATAGACATCGGGCAGAAGCGGGGATGGCCTGTGTTTCTGGTCCTGGAAGGCTAGAGCCTGTGAATCTGGGGACAGAGTAAACAAGGAGGAGGTGGAGGTGGTCCATGGTGGTTCTCGAATTCACCCGTGGTTCTACACACACACACACACACACACACACACACACACACACACACACACATGCACAATTGAATAAATAATAACAAAAAAATTTAAAGAGTTTGAGTTCTGGGCACATTTGTAGAGAATTAGTGGTTGAGTTAAGCCCAGAGCAAACCTGCAGGAGATTATCTAGGTGATGGGGAAGGCCCAGCCCATGATGGCTGGGATTAGGCCCTGGATAAATCACAGAGAGCTGGTTGAGAGAGTTGACATTCTTTTGTATACTTGACCAGACATGCTGGTCTGGCAAGTAAGGATCGTCCCTCTCTCAGCTGTTATGTGGTGATGCTGTGGCCAGTTCCCTCGGCCCTGGTGTTGGTGCGTGCTCTCCCGTCAAGCTGGACTGAGAACTGTAACCAGTAACCGTAAGGAAATAAACCCCTTGTTCCCTTAAGCTGTTTGGTGGTCATTTATCGGCCACCATGCAGGTGGACTGCAGCAGGCACTGTGTCTGCCACGGGCACTGTGTCTTCCAGGGGCACTGTGTCTGCATCAGGCACTGTTTGCTGTGGGCACCGTGTCTGCCGTGGGCACCGTGTTTTCCGTGGGCACCATGTTTGCTGTGGGCATGCTCCACACCTTCCCATCAGTGGTCCAGGCCCTCTCGCAGCTCTGGCCCAGGGCTGTGTGTCTTGCCCAAGTCAGGTGGTCTCTCCTGCTGTCTCCTTGGCACCAACCCGGAGTAAAGCGCGGGCAAGCCTCAGTTCCAGGCAGGTGTGCATCTTGCCACTTAGATCCCAGCGTTTTCACCCAATGTTCAATTTTTTTCAGAGATTCATGAAAATGTTTGAGTTTTGTAGCGTATTTTCTTGGCTTCAGAAAAGGAAATGGCAAAGCATTTGTTAAATGTGCTCAAGTCCACGTGTACTTTTACCCTAATGTCGGTGGTAAGCAACTCTTCCCACTAGAGGGCGCAGCAAGCAGCGTTTCAGCCTCGCCAGGATCCTGTTTCCAGGAGCGTCTTCCAGATTCTTCTTTAATTCTTTCTTCTCCCTGAGCCTAGGTTTCTGACCTGCAAATCGAAGGTAATGGTGTTTGAGGTGAAACAGCTGTCTCCTAAAGGAGCTTGGGGTTCTGGGGCAGATGGGTGCCCTGAGAGGAGACCTTGACTTTCTCAAAGGACAGAAGGTTGGTGGTAGGAGAGGGTTGGGCACAAGTGGGGGACAGCCAGGGAAGTGGGGGCCCACAGAGAATGAATGGGCCTCTGCACTTTAATCCAGGACTCTTTCTGCCTCGCCTAAGGTTTCTTATTTCAAAATTCTGTCTGAAATCAGATATCTACAGACCTCCTGGCCGGGGCTGGGGCAGAAGTGGAGGCCAAAGGACAGAATTTGTCTTCATCTGAATTTGTTGAAGTGCTGGCAGGACATATGCTTTTCAACATTTGCTAATTATAATATTCATTTGATATAGAGAAAATTTAATTACAAAAGACAAAAAAGTGTTTTGTTTCTTAGTTATCTCATCCTCTACAGAAACCTGCCCATTAATAGCTTGGTGCAATTGTTAGAGACAATGTAAATTGATACAGTTGGAGTGGAAATGTGTGAAGGCCTCTGAAGAAGGATAAGAAGGAGGATGAGAAAGAAGAGGAGGAGGAGGAAGAGAAGAAGGAGGAGGAAGAGGAGGAAGTGAAGAAGACAACGCCCATAATTCACAGAAACACAACTACGAGTGTGTGCATATCCAAAGGGATTGAAGCCACACACCCGGCAGGCCTCTGAGCCCACGTTTACCACTGTGCTAGGGTCCACCAGCAGAGGAGTCTATATGGAAGAGGTGTATATAGACCACAAAGGACGGCATCTTGTTATTTGAAGTAACGTGGATAAACCTGGAAGACACAATGTAAAGTGAAATAAGCCAGGTGTAGAAAAACAAGTACCACATGACTTCACTCAAATGAGAAGTCTAAAGGAATTGATCTCAGAGCCGAGAGTAGGATAGTAGTGGCTACCCTTGGGTATGGGGTGAGGCTGGCAGAGGATAGAGTGACAGTTGGGTAGAAGGGATAAGTTCTGCTGTGTGTTACACCTTAGAGTGAGCACACTTAATACTTTTGTGTTGTGTATTTTAAGTTAGCAAGAAGCACAGATTTGGAATGAACATATACTGATTAAACTAATTTGAGTACTACATGTTAAATATGTAGCAAAATATCACTGAATTATGCAAAACACCATGTATTTAAACAATTATTAACTTGCCAATTTAAAATAGTTTTTAAAATCCTTAGAGCAAACTAGGCTTTTGTTTAGGATTTCTAGGTGTCATGTATAGATTTATAAAAATGTGTTGCATCAAAATCAGTTCTTTGAAACCTTTTTCCAATGTATTTTTTCTATTTCATTCTTTTTGCATCATATTCATGTATATTTCAAATTCTACTCAATAGTTGTGCCAGGACTTAGTTCATCTCCTATAAATATGTAAACAGTTTCCAGACATTCATAAAAAGGTCGTAATAATCACTGGAGCAAGAATTCCTAAATATGCATATTTATTCCCTCAGGGGATGTACTTATCTCCATCTAATTTCAGTTCACTGTAACGGCAGAGTTTATCCCATCTGGGAGTGGGGTCTGTGGTCACCCAGTGTGGGGACAATGCACGGTCCTGCATTCCCACCCGAGTTACTTCAGCCTCACCAACTGATATGTGGTCACGTGTTAGACGAATTTATGAATGAGCAGAATGTGGAAAGGGAAGGAACGGCGCAGCCAGCAGAGACCAGAACAGGCTCAGATGTAGGCAGACTAGTCGGAAAGAAATGCCAGCTCATGAGGCAGCGCGTCCCTTCAGTCTGTCTGTGGGGGTGACGGTCCACTGTCACAGGAGCGACCGTGTGATCGTCTCTAAATGTGGTGCAGAAGGTTTCAGCATCAGTTTGTCATCTGGAGGGATGAGCACACAATCATATCATTTTAGAATTCCTGACTCCACATGCCTGGACCATGTGCTTTTGTAATGCTGAAAGTCTTGTTTCTGTGTGTGTGTGTGTGTGTGTGTGTGTGTGTATGTATGTGTGCATGTCAGAGGGCATTGTGTGTCCCTGTGAGGAAAGAAAGGTGACTTCAGGAATCATCCTGGATTGCTTCTACCTCCTTTTTGCATTGCTCTGGGATTTCCCAGGTTTCACCCTGGCATTTTTATGTGGGACCTGGGATCTGAACTCAGGACCTTCTGCTTGGGATGCAGAGTCTTAACCCCTGTGCCATCTCTCCAGCCCAAGTCACGTTGTCACATCTTTAGTCACTCATTCTCTCGTTGCTTCTGGATACTCCTTCCCATGTCTCCTTGGCCCTTCCCCACCTGCTTCACATCCTTGCTTCCTCCATCACCGAGTATCAGAGAAAGTCCCCATGAACTTTACACCTGCTTGCATCTGCTTGTGTTCTCTCCTCCCACTGGTTGCCCCGGAAGCCCCCTCTGTTCTAGCTGGCAGCATGCAAGCACACCAGCTCTTGCTCCTTTCTCTCACTCATTGCTCAGTTCCTTTGCCATGCATTCCCCCCCCGCACATCGCCTGTTTTCTCTGCTGGACTTAATTGTCTTCCCACTCTTGCTCAAAATTTCCTGGCACACTTTTGCCTTAAAAATTTTGCTTTGGGATCGGGGAGCTGGCTCCCTGGTTAAAGCGCTTGCCCTGAAAGCCACAGGATCAGAATTCGGATCCCCAGGTCCCAAGTAAAAATGGCAGACCAGGGGCTGGAGAGGTGGCTCAGGGGTTAAGCCTCTGCCTTGCAGGCGGAAGGTCCTGAGTTCGGATCCTAGACCCCACATATAGACGCCGGGCAGAAGTGGGGGCGGCCTGCGTTTCTGGTCCTGGTAGGGTGGAGCCTGTGAATTCTGGGGCAGAATAAACAAGGAGGAGGTGGAGGCGTCCATGGTGGTTCTCGAATTCACCCGTGGTTCTACACACACGCACAATTGAATAAAAAAATAGCAGACCAGTGTGAAGCCCACCTGTAATTCCAGCTCCACAAAATAGAGGCTTTGACTCCCCAGAGCAAGTTCCCTAGCCAAGGTGAGTCTTGGGTTTAATTAGAGACCCTGCCTCAAAATAAGGTAGAAAGGCGATAAAGGATGCTTGCAGATATCACCCTTGGCTTCACATGTACATACACATACATGCACCTACATCACATGTGTGGCCATACACATGCAAATATACATTTACACACACACACCTGAGGAGGGAAAAGAATCTTTGCTTTGGCTATTCTTGCAAATAATTAGTGGCATAACATCTTCAGTTACACTGAGTAAAGATTAAAAGAATCTAATTGTCAGCTCTTTGTGCAAGTTATACAAACCATACGTATATAAAATGAACAAGAATAAAAGAATTAAAAATAATAAAACATGCAGTTACCATGCTAATTAGTTCTGCTAATTTTTAAATGAAACTGAATTTAAAATAAATAGCATATAGTGAGGGCTATAAGAACAAAACAAAGTTTAAATATGTAGTAATTGTAAATACATATGCCCTTAATAATATGCCCCTAATACATATGCCCCTAATAATATGACTTCATAATATATAAAGCAGGAATCTAAAACTGTAGCAAAGCAGGGTCATCTGCTACTCCTTACTGTCGTGTTTGAAGTGTGACTGTCCCCCACAGACCCGTGTACTTGAATCCTTAGCTGCTGCTAGTATTTGGAAGCACCTTTGGGAGGTGGAGCCTTGCTGGAGGAGGCAGTTGCAGAGGGCGGGCCTTGAGGTTGGTTAGGCCCCCTGCTTGGGTGAGTGAGTCTGCTCTTGAGCTTGCAGCAGCAGCTCTCGGCCTCCATGCTGTCTGCAGTGACTCGGGCCTCCAGCTCCTGCCACCTGCCATGTCTTTTCCACCGTGAAGGGCTGCGTCTCTCCTCCGGAATCATCTGTAAACTGAATACATCGCCCTTTCTCCCAAAGTTGACTTTGGACCTCAGCGTCTCACCGCAGCAACAGAAAGAGTAACCGGTAAATTTATTATGTCCTGTGATGGAGACAGTCTGCTTACATCTCTTCCTCCGCTACTAGCGCTGGGTCTCCAGGTCAGAGACCTTGCTTAAATCACGCCTGTGTCCTGAAGTGCGCAGTGCCAAACATAGTGCTGGGCTGGGTTTCTGGATTTCCTCTGGCACTGGTGAGGTCCTCTTGCTTTGTGGCGCAGCTGTCTCTGGGAATGCTCTTAGTTGGTCCGAATATTCAGAATTGACACCTGTCTTCCTAGTGTCACACTGCTCCCCTCCCCCACATTGCAAAGGGGGTGGTGCCTGAGCAGTTTGTGGAGGCTAGATAGACCTTCAAATGATGACAGTGTTCACTTCGTGGAATTGAAAGCATATCAATTTTTTCTTTCCTATAAAACTCTGGGCTGGGCATGGTTCCTTCTAGAAAGATTGTCTCTGGGTGATGACCATCCATCCTTGATAACGTGTCCTGGGGCTGCATTAGGACTTTTCAGTTACTCACATTGTCAGACTTTTCTTCTCCCACTGAAACTTTTCTGGACACTCCCTGCAGCTGATGCATGTTCTGGATAGTTCCATTGGAGCGTGTTCTGGTTAGTACCCCTGGAGGGCTCGCCTCTGTCCTTCACAGGCCCCAAGTCACTAGAAATTGGCCTCTCGGGACCTTATGCCTTTTAGAAGTTTTCTGGCGGGTTCAGCGCTTCTGTTGAAAGATGTACGTCGGGTGGAGTCTGTGTGCATTTGGAGAGCTTGTAGGTCTTGCTCTTTACCTCTAAGTGTCTTCCTTCTCCATCTTGCTGTGTCTGTGTCCTGAGGACTTGGTCCTCGGATCTCATCAGCTGGACTCCTTGCTCTCGATTGGGTTCAGCCAATGAGTTCTCGGGTGTGACTGGAGATTAAAAGAGGAACAGAGGAAGTCAGGCAGCTTCTCCCCCACTTCCTCCCAGCTGGAAGCCATAACCTTTGGCATACACCTGCCTCTGAGCTGTTTTGGCTTCTGAGTTCTAGAAGTCAAACCAAGAGTGAGGCTCTTGCACCATCAAGGTAAAGGCAGAACGTTGTTCTTCCAGCAAAACAACTGCCTCGTTTGATAAGCTGCACCCACATGCAAGAGACCGTCCACATCGGAACTGCTGATGGTTGACCTTCTCCCGGAGGCAGGGTTCAGGGGGCCTCTGGGCTCTCGTGTCCCTGTCAGCCATTTGCAAGCGATTCTGCCCTAATCGTAGTTGATGAGGTCTGGGGAGAGGCTGGGGTGCATAGGCTGAGGAAAGTTAACTAAAATAGGGACCCCATCTGTGCAGCTATGGGAAGCCATGAACTATGCTGAGGCTGAGACTTGTCCACATGACTGCTTTGGGGTCACCCATCCTCCCATAGAGAACCCCAATAAAATCTTGGTTCACGTCATTGGACTTTGATGCAGCCGTCACTTTGGTCTGTCCTTAGAACCCGATCGGGGTGAATACATATTTACAGGGCATCTCCCCAGTAAAAGTTTCATACAACAGGAGGTAATCGTGTCACAGACTGTCAGAGCCCGAGACCCTCCATCCCCTAATTGGCTTAGGCACAGTCACAAATATCTTTATTAAAATTTCCCCCCAATCCTGCTGCCACAGTGGGATTTGTTTTCTCCGTGGGACCAGCCGGAACGTGAACATCCACAGAACACGTGCCCGCCTCGGCACGGCCTCTTTCTTGCCTGCTGGGTCATATGGGAGTTCATACAGCTGCAGATCCTGACACCCGCTCATGTGTCACAGGGGTAAGACAGGAGCCTCGAACCCTTGTCCTGTGGGCTGTGTTTGTCCTCACTTGTGGACCGGGAGACACAGAGTTTAAAAAGAGGAAAACAACTCAAGGGAAGTGAGAATGTAAGACAGAGAGTGCAGACGACGCCATGGAGTGGCCTGGTGGGGGGCTATTGGCAAGCACTCGGGGGCCCACGTCTAAGATGTGAAAGCTGCTTTGCTGGGGGCTTCCTTTGCCAGTTTTCATGTAGACTTCAACCACTGAGCCGTCTCTCCCGCGGTGTGTTTTATTCTTATTCTAGCACAACTGTACGAAGCTGTTAAGAGCGTGAGGTCAGAGGCGAGACTCACCGTCACTGTTAAAAGATAACTCAGCACTCATGGAGGTCTGGGGACAGGAGGGGGTGAGTCCAGGGCTAAGGTGATGGCTCGGACCAGGGTGGGGGCAGCAAAGACAGGTTATAGTGTGCATGTATGTGTATGTGTGTGTGTGTGTGTGTGTGTGTGTGTGTGTGTGTGTGTGTGTGTCTGTGTGTATCTATCTTAGTTAGGCATAGGTATCATCTTGGTGGTTTGGGGTTTGAGCTCTGGGCACATTTGTAGAGATTTAGTGGTTGAGTTGGGCCCAGAGTAAACCTGCAGGAGATTGTCTAGCTGATGGGAAGGGCCAGCCCATGGTGGGTGGGATTAGGCTCTGGAATAAAAGACGGAGGGCTGGTTGAAGGAGTTGGCATCCTTGTGTACACTTGGCCAGACATGCTGGTCTGGCAAGTAAGGATCGTCCATCTCTCAGCCATTATGTGGTGATGGTGGCCAGTTCCCTCGGCCCTGGTGTTGTGCGTGCTCTCCCGTCAAGCTGGACTGAGAACTGTCACCAGACAGTCGTAAGAAAATGAACCCTTTGTTCCCTTAAGCCTTTTTGATGGTCATTTATCAGCCAACCATGCAGGCGACTGCAACAGTATCTCTGTGTATGTCTGTGTCTATATGTGTGTGTATCTGTGTGTATGTGTCTGTGTGTGTGTGTCTATGCGTATGTGTGTGTGTATGTGTCTGTGTGTATGTATCTGTGTCTGTGTGTGTGTCTGTGTGTATGTGTCTATGTGTCTGTGTGTGTGTGTCTGTGTGTCTGTGTGTGTGTGTCTGTGTGTGTGTGTGTCTGGCGGGCTGGGAGGAAGGAACCAGGGATGACTGGGTTTTGTTTTGATGTGTGTCTGAAGTGCTGTCACTTGATAACCTGCTTTAGTTCAAGCTCCTGAGCTCTCCAGAGCCCGGCACTGTCCAGCTGAGGAAACACCTCCCATGTTGGGCTTCCGCGTGTCCCCCCCATGCCCACACTGACCCCCGCAGGCATGCTGTCTCTCTGGGATCAGCTCAGCGCTCACTGCCTTGGGGCAGCTGTAAGCCCTGGATCTGTCCTTAACCCCGCCGCCATTCTTAACAGGTTCCTTCTCTACATAGCGCCAGCAGCCGGGTCTCTCTCTGGCTCCCCTAGTCACACCCCTTCTACCTCATTTTCCAAAGTCCACTGGCCTCTCATCTTAGACGAGGGTCTTCTCCACAGGGGACTGCAAGTCAGAACTGCGTTGAGAATCTATCGTACTCTCATTACATGCTGCCACCAAGAAAACAGGGACAAATGCTGGCAGCTGTGGGGGAGGTGGGGACTCAGGACCCTCAGGCACTGAGCAGGAAGGCAAACTGGCCTAGGAATCACGTGGATGTTCCTCAGAGAAACTAAAAAAAGACCACCATGTGATCTAACGCTCTGCATCTCCTGGCTCAGCATTTAAGTCTATGTCAGCAGATAATCTGCGCCCCATATTCATTGCTGTGATATCCACAATAGCTGTGTTATGAAACCAGTCGAGACGCCTATGAAGGAAATGTGGCACATAGAGACAAGGAAGTATTACGCAGTCATGAAGAAGAACGCACTCGTGTGTGTTCTTGCAGGAGGTGGAAAGAGGGGGAGACTGCTGTCTTAAGCAAAATGAGCCAGATTCAGAAAGAGAAAAAGGTACATTTCCTTGCATTCTCAAAACCTAGAAAAAAAGGATGATGTGGGCAGAGGCGTGCGAAAGGATCATGGGAATGGGCACGAGCAGGCCCGTTCGTGACATCCCGTGCTTTGTACTATGAACATGCACGAGTGGAAATGCGAGGTCACGCCAAAGCAGGCTTTCACCCTCCTCTTCACAGCTACACACAACTCCCACCGGGAACTTGAGCACCTGCATTGAAACGCACAGAGCTCGGAATCTGGCAGACCTGGGTTTGAACCTCTGATTTTCTCTGTAGTGGAGCCGTAATAACTTCATCATCAGAGGGTGGGAAGGTCAGGTCACTACCTGTCAGGCTGTAGCTTTTAATGTTATTACTCCTTCCACTGCTTCCAATACTTCCAAATATCATCTTTTTCCCTGGATCTGGGGATCAGGAGAAACAGAGGAAACCCTGGGCTCAGACCAAAGAAGCTTCTAGAAGCAGAGCGCATGCAGCTGTCCACAGGAGAATCCAGAGGGCCAGGAGAAGCCCACTGAGTCTCCCTCTCAGGCAAGGGGGATGAGGGGATCAGAAGTAGCATTTCTGGGGCACCCCTGCTCCTGCTGAGGGGTCCTGCAGTTTCCGGAAAGGTGTGCCTCTCGGACACAGAAGGGAGGACTCTGTCTAAGCTCGGAGTTCATGGCCACGGCTGGGCCTGGGAAACTCCCCAGGGATCTTGGGTTGAAGGGGCTGACGGGTCGCGCAGCTTGTACTGGCCCAGAGCGCTGGTGTCGTTCTTCCCTGACTGAACGAACATCCTTCCACCTGCTGTCGGGGAGCCAGACCTGCAGCCCCACCTGCTGCCACAGCGATGCGCCGAATTTGGCATCAGAATCACCTGCAAGACTCGCAAGGGCACAGCTTGCTGGATGTGGCTCTGAACTAGGCTGAGTCTTGAGAATGTGCCAGCCCTACAGAAGGGTCCGGCTGCTGGCACCGGACGCTCTGAAAACCACTCTCTTAGAATCGTGCATGTGAGTCGTCATTCCTCCCTTGGCCGCCCCGGGGCGGGCGAGCGGGTAGCTGGGATCCTGGGTTCTTATTTTCCCTAAATGCCTCTGTGGCTGCAGCTGGGAAGGTGGTCGGGGTTTTATGGGAAAACGGCTTCTTACGTGAAGGCAGGGAGTTTGCAGGCAGGATGCTCTCGGCCCTCAAGGAATGGGGGGCGGTTAGGACTTGGGGTGAACAGGGCCGTGCTAGGGCCTCAGCAGGAAGTCGTGCCCTGCTCAGGCGATTCTGATTCCAAGTGCGGAAGAGAAGTGATGCGATGGCTCCGCAGGGCCTTCCGCCTCCCCACTTGGGAAGCACAGCGGGTGTGTGGCGGGCACGGGTGGATCAGCCCCGCTGCCCTGGCAGACCGCCTCTCGTACACTGCAGTGACCTTGACAAGGCTGCCTCTTGCCCAGCCTCAGTTTCTCTCCCTGCTCTCTCAGCGAGAGCCTGCCTCAGGAATAGAGACCCACCGGCCTGGTGTGGGCTGGTAAATGGTCCACGAGGACAGACTTTCCCAAGCGCAGCAGAACAAGGCAAATCCGGGGCTACAGCGTTTGCCTAGTTCATGCGGTGTAAATAAATGCTCCGTGGCTAAGCGCATGTGTGGAGGGAGGGGAAGGAGAGAGAGAGAATACTCAGACGGCAAGATGAACTTATGGAAGAAGCTAGAAAGACTGGAAGCCCCTCTCTCACAGTAGTGGGAGGGGGAAAGCAAGGCTGGGGCACCCCTGGAGAAGGTGGGTCTTATCAGGAATGGCCCATAAAACCTGACGTGCTTGGGGTAGGACCCCTAGATCTCTTACCTGCCCCTTCCCAGCTCCATGGGCCACTTCTTTCTATTTCTTTGTCCTTTCTGTCCTTGTCCCCGTACTGTTTCCAGACCCCAGAACCTGGAAGCTCAGCCGACATCCTCCACACATCCTGAGGAGAAGTCACTGCATTCCGCAGGGGAAGAAGCTGTCACACTGGGGCTGCTGGGGATGTCTTTCCTCTTGAAGAATGGCAGAGCCAGACTGGAGAGAATGACGGACCATCGCCCAAGGGAGTCCATGCTGTGTCCAGTCCGACTGGTCTGGACTCTGGCCAGATGTGCAGCTTCCTGCCCTCTGTACGTCCCTTCTGATACAGGTTCTCTGCTGCGGTCTCACGCGTCCAGGTTCTTGTGTCGGGGAGTCGAAGATTGAAATCAGAACATGTGCAGAGAATTAAGGCAGAGTTTATTAGGGGAGAAAAAGAATAGAACTCACGGACGTGAATCCGCAAGGGGCAAGAGAGCTACCAAGAGCTCCTGAACTCCAGGCATGGCGTCTCATGAGGGACAAGGGACCCAGGAAAGAACTCATGGACTCCAGACACTGGAGTCCATGGAACAAGGGAGCCAAAGATGGCCGCCGGGGTCAGGGTTATTTATAGACTTAGGCAGGCCAAGGAAAGGGGCTTTTCCTCATTGGTTAGCTCCAGTTTCCTGCAAACCTCTGGCCTGGTAAAATGCGCAGCAGAACAAGGCAAGTTATTGGTCCTCAACGACTCATGGGTCTGTTCATCCCAGTTGAACTTGTGCCAGACCTCATGGGAGGTTTATCTATAACGGGGAGCTCATCTCCCTTTCCTTTCATGAACAGAGGGTTGGGGGAAATTGGCGACTTTACCTCTGTGGGGGATTAAAATCAGTTCCTCCATTTTAGACCCTCTGATCTGCCATCTCGAGCCCCGGAACTGGGGGTCCTCTGGCTCTCAATTATTTTTGTGCAAATTCCTCATCTTCAGGATGATGAAGCACAGACCGGACAATTGCATTTCTGTCTTCCAGTGTGCTCGATACCGACCCAGGAATACAGGTTCACTCTCCGCACAAAATAGCGACATAAGCAGGAAGGGAGTCAAATCTGTACACTTACTTTAAAACAAAACACAGGACCAGAGACAGGGAAGCCAAGCGCTGCTGAGGGGAGGCTTGGAGGTGGCAAGTGGCCAGATAGCAGAGAAATCAGAGCTCTCGATGCGACAGCAAAAAGTCATGAGTGTTAGGGGAGAAGGTTTAAGTTTTAGAACTTTAGGCAAAAGCACAGCAGAGAGGGAGAGAAAGAAAGAGAGAGAGAGATTTACTGTTGAAAAGCTCAAAATCTTAAAGCTACGAACTCGCATATTGGAAGTTTCATAGCTTTTGCTTCCTGTATGGGCCTTTTTGGGGGTGGTGGTGGTGGTGGTGGTAGTGGTGAAGGGTGGCTTTGGGGAGGGCAAGCCAGGCTCCCCCTGCTGTGGGGTTTCTTTCTTAGAAGTTCTTGGGTTCCAAAGATTGAGACCAGAATATAGTGAGAAGTTACTGAGAATGAGAGAAAAGGGAAGAAACTCCTGGTCGCCCCACCAAGGAAGGCAGGAGGAGGGTGTAGCCTTAAGGTGGAGACGCATTAGAGCCGAGGAGATGCCTAAGGTCAGAGAGAACAGGGAGGGCGCGTCTCCACGAGCACACGGCTAGGCAAGGACAGAGCCGCCATGCTGGTGAACCAGATGGCAGGACAGCAGGAAGAAGAGAGGTGCTGGGCGGAGCCACAATCTTTTGTAGCCTGACCTTGCTAAGGAGTGACCCCGAGTCACCAAGAAAGTGGGGTGAAGGCTGGAGGGCTGGTGGGCGTGGGTCCCACAGACATTCTAACCGCACTAGCTGTCCAATAGAAATTAGATTATCCCTGTGCTTCCCATCTCAGCCCACTTCCAGCCGGACCAGATTAGGGGGGCAGGTGAATCTTGACCAAATGATTGATTCAGATGATTAACTTAAGGGCGGAGATAGAAGTTTTAGGGTTACCAGGGAAATAGGGGGTGGGGTCTAGCTGAAGCCTTAACATGAATGGGGGGGGGGGTCACAGAGCTCAGGAAGTCAGTGGGGCTTCTAGGCAAGGGGAAGGACTGTGACTTCTTTTCCTGGAAGCCAGATTAGAAATCTAGGTTTGCGCTGGAAAGACCCCTGTCTCTCTTATTCTGAAGATGGTCCTCAGGGAGATCTGCAGAAGAACTTGTTAGAAATGGAAATTCCTGGGCCATGTCCCCCCTCCTAGAAGCATTGCCTGAACCCCTGGTTGGCGTGTGGGGTGATGGGGTTTGACCATGAACTGTTTGAACACTTGGTCGCCAGCTGATGGTGGCACTGGTTTGGCATCTGATGATGACACTATGTTGGCATCGAAGTGTGGCACTGGTCTGGCAGCTATGGAACTTTCCAGAACCACAGCCTCTCTGCAGGAAGTGGGTTACTGGGGGCGGAACTTGAGGTTCGAAGCTTTGCCCCACTTCCTTTCCGCTTTCTGTCTTGCCAGGATGTGGGTGAGGGGTCCAGCTGCCCCTCATGCCACCACAGAGCCACCTGACGCCAGAAGTTGCCATCATCACATCTTCTGTAATCTCTTAAAATGTGAGCCAAAATAACCTTTCTCCCCTTTGGTTGCGTTTTCTCAGTAGTTCTTTACAGCAGAAAACAAACAAAACAATACCAAGGGTGGCACATTCCTTCTCCAGGCTGCCATTGCTGGCAGAACTTCCTGGGTGCCTCGCTTTGGGGGTGCTTGGGAGGAGGCCTGGGACCAACATGTCTCCTGTCCCGGCTTTGCAATACAGCAGTGAGACTTTAGATGCTCAGATTCCTGAGCTAAGGCTCCTGCACGTCTCTCCTCTCAGGTTTCCAGGCTGTGAACTTCTTATTTATCTATTTTAAAGTGTGTGTGTGTGTGTGTGTGTGTGTGTGTGTGTGTGTGTGTGTCAGAGGGCACTGTGTGTCCCTGTGGAGGACCAAGGGTGACTTTGGGAATCATCTAGGATTGCTTTTGCCTCCATTTTTGCTTTATTCTATGATTTCCAGGCTCCGCCCATCAGAACAGAGAGTGCAGGCTGCTGTGGTTTTGGCCTGGTGGTTTTTACATGGGACCTGGGATCTGAACTCATGACTTCCTGCTGTGAGGCAGAGTCTTAACCCCTGAGCCATCTCTCTCGCTCTCCTGCCACCTGTCTTAAGATGGCTCTGTCTTAACCAACCAATGCTGGTGCTTCTGGGTCGTATCTTGTCCCCTGGCATCTTTCTGGTCTCATCTGGCTTGGAGGGCAGGACCCAAGGCGTGGGGGCTGGGCATCCCCTTGGCCAGTCTGTGGGTACCACTCCCTCCTTGTATGTTGTTTGTGACCAATCAGAGGCCAGGCGGATGAGTCAGGCTACTGGACCTCCATTTTCCCTATCTGTAATGGAAATCAATTTCTCTTGTCTTGAAATTCTGCAAAATGCTACTGTGGTGGCCAGAGGAAGTAAGGCACACACGTCGTCCCAGCTCCCTGGGCGCCTGTTAGGCCGCTATTACCCGACAGCCCCTGAGAGCCCCTCGGCCCCCTCCGAGGCATCTGCTTCCTTGCTTGTAAAGTAGAGATTCTGCCAGAACTCAGCACTATTAGGAGACTCCAGAGAAAGTCCTTAGTGCTATGTGGTAACTTTGGTAACTGGAGTCTAGCTGTCTTGTTGCATGTGGCTGTCTAGGCAGGACTATCTGAATTTGTGAATGTTTTTCGCCACGTGTATATACACATGCGCATGGGTTTATGTGGCCAGACAGGCCCAACTGTCTCTAGGTGACTTGGCTTTTGGCTCATGCCCGGGCTCTGTAAGCCAGCTAGGGCCTGTGTCGGGGTGGAATTTCCATTAAAAATTAAGCAGGACAGTCCTGGGAAGCCAGACGGGGAGAGGAGGGGGCTGGAGGAAGGAAGCTTTGGGGCGGCCTCAGCCCTGAGCAGCCTTGAAGGCCCCTGTTGGCTGCGCCTTGAGTCATGGGCCCTCCCGGGGCCGGGGCCCAGAAAGCTGGATGGGAAGAGAGGAGCCACTCACAGGGGTCTCCGTAAGGACACCTGCCGTTGCTGCAGCCAGGACGTGGGCCATGAGGCGACCTACAGGATATGGAGACGCCACCAGCCAGGGTCCAGGCGGCCGAGGCCTCTGGGGAGGCCACGAGCCCAGGAGGCTGTGCTGTGCGGTAGGTATCTGAGAGGGACGTGTGTATGCATGTCTCCTGTGTGTGCATGGTGTGTACCTGTCTCCTGCGTGTCTTCTTCTGTGTACATGTCTGTATGTGTTCTCATGTATGCATGCCTTGTGTGTATGCATCGTATGTACTTGTTCCCTGTGTATGTTCTTGTATATGCTTATGTCGTGTGTGTGTGTGTTAAGTGGGGGGTCTTAGCAAATGTCTCAGGTTGTTTCTCTTGCCTTGAAATCCAGTGGCAGAAGTGGGAGCTGGAGAGAAGAGACCCCTGGGACTTGCTCACACGAGTCCGGTCTCTTGTCTCTGCCTCATTTCTGAAGTGCTACAGCACGTTCTAGCTGGAGGTGTGATTTCGCAACCCCTGACTTTTCAAACTTTCACAGACTTCTGAGTTGACGGGGAGGATCATGAGCCCCCTGGATGTGCAGTGGGGAAGACTGAGGCCCAGAGAAGCCAGGGACAGTTCCAAGGTCACCCCCAAGAGGGGAGAGGCAGGAGGCTAAGCCAGCACGCTCGCAGGCCAATCCGAGCTGTTCTCTTTCTCTTTATTAAAATATTATTTATTTGCTAATTTGAAATAGACAGGTGGAGGGAGGGAAGGAAAGAGGGAGGGAGGTAGGGAGAGAGAGAGAGAGAGCAGGCATGGATGTCACATTGTGCATGTGGAGGTCAGAGGACAACCTCTGGAAGTTGATTCTTTCCTTCCCCGCCGTGGCTGGGGAGTTGGCCCGAAGCCGCCAGGTGTGTGCATGAGGCGACTTTTGCCTGCCAGGGCCCCAGGCGTTTCTGTCGTGCCACCTGACTTAGCAGAAGCAGACATAGGGACTGTGCCCGCTGCTCTCTGCGGCACACTGCGGCAGGTGTGCCTCATTGTGAACCTGGAAGCAGTGCTGCCTGCAGACTCAGCTCGGTCCGCAGACCCCCACTGGCTGAGTAAGTAAGGGGGGTGTGGCAGGTGAACTGATGTCAAGGCCTGGGTTGGCCCCACAGCCAGGCGGCAGCACTGAGGAAGGCTCAGGAAGAGTTAACGCAGAGGAAGAGGAAGCTGACTTGGACCTTGTGCCCTTTCCCTGAACTCACATGTGAGCAAATTCACAGGTTTAGGTTAGATGCTGGAGAGAGCTTCCCACTATTAGGAGGACTCAGGCTTTGGAGGAGGGCCCCAGGGCGGCACGGACTGTCTTTTCTTGGCCCTGCAAGTGTAAGCAGAGGTCGTGGGATTCCGCAGGGTGGGGAGCCGGGATGGAATGGCAGTCTAAGAATGCAGCATTCCTCGGGCTTTGGATAGGGATCTGGCTTCTTTTGTGGACGTAGCCATCTGACACGGAGCCCGGGCGATGCACAGGGAGGCCCGATGTGCCAGTGGTGGAGGGCGGCTCCGCAGTTTTGGCAGGTCTGTGGTGCGGAGTGTGGCTTAAGCGGGTAACTCGTTTCAAAGGCAGTGCACCTGCGGGGGATGAACCCGGCCGCCGCCCTCCTGGTGTTAGGGGGCTGCTCGGTTGGGCCGGTCCCCTTCCCCCAGAATGGAAGGAAGACGTCCCAATCCTTCCTGGTTTGCTCAGCTGCAGGAGAAATCGCCGCGCAGGGGCTTTTCCTCTCCAGATGTTGCCATGTGGGGCACACGTAGCGCCCCCTCCTGGCCAGTTCCCGTGGCACCGGGTGATGGCCCGGCCAGGGGTGCGGCAGTGTGGGGTGAGTTAGGAAGGGGGGTGAGCCAGGCCTCTAATTAAATCAAACCGCATCGCATTCCTGCGCTCCGCAGATGACAGCGCGTGGTCCCCCCTCCCCCCCACCAGGGCCGGGCGCACCAAAATAGCCCCGTCTGCCCTGCGGAGCCTCGGGCGCCTCGCCTGGCGCGGGACAGGGGCTTGGCAGAGAGCGCCGCCCAGGGAAGGGCTGGGACTTGGGAGGGGCAGCAGCGGCCTCGGGCGGCGCCGGCCCCTGTGGCCACTTTGTACCAGGCCCGTGGAGCTCCAGCTGCGCGCGCCGCTGGCCTCGGGGCGCCGGCTCCCCTCGCGCGAAAGCTCAGAGTAAGTTAAGCAGATGGACCAGCTGCGCTGTGTGGATGCAGGGCCCGGGGCTGGATCTGCTGTCTTCTTGGGGACAGTTTACGACTTCTAGGATACTGGTGTAATTGTGTCAGTGTGTGAACTTGTGAGCAGGTGTGTGTGTGTGTGTGTGTGTGTGTGTGTGTGTGTGTCAGTGGGAGGGAGTCTGACTGTCTGATCTAGGATGTCAGCATGTGGAATTTCCTAGCGTTTGATCCACAGCATCTGTGGTGGAGGAGCCGGAATCGGCCCACAGGTGGCTGTGATGTCTATGCCACAAGCGCGTGGGTGGGATCCGCGCCAGTGGAAGCGGAGCCTATTCATACAGGGTCAGGAAGCCCCCCAAAGGGTCAGGACTTGCCAGTGTCTGGTGTGGTGGTGAGAACCAGTCCAGGAGGCAGAAGCTGTGCGACAGGGAGAGATATCTGAACCCAGACTTTCTAGGTGCCCTGGCTTGCCCCCAGCCAGAGCGGGTCAAGCAGCTTGGGTTTCTCAGGGCTTCGAGCCACCTGGGAGTTCCGCACTCTCACCCCGTCCCATGAGTAGGGTTCTTGCTGATCCCACCCACAAGCCCACAGGAAAGGACTGGACTTCACAGCAGAAGGGGCAGGGGGACAGGGGGCAGGAGATGCCCCTGTGCACGTATTCATAGGGCTCCCACACTCCTGGGCTTGCAGCTGCTCATGAGAACAACATTCCTGCCGCCACATACTTCCTGTCCACACGGATCGCACATCCTTGCCAGAAGACATGTGGTATGCACACCCTTGGCAAATGTCATGCATGCAACATGCACCCACATTGTAATCTGTATTCAAAGACTTTGATTTGGCTCTGACCTCTGCCTCTAGCTCCTGTTTAGGAAACCTCTAGCCATGGTTCCACAAACCTGTCCCCTGGTAGGGTTGGCGTGGGGACTACATTAAGTCAAGGACTTCGACTGGTGGGCCAGAGCAGGGATTGGTGGGATGCCTTTTGGGCGTCTTGTTTAGTCTGGCCGGGACTGCCCGTGGAGCTGAGGTACAGATCACCCTTGGGGCTTCAGGCCTGGGGCTGAGAAGCAGCACTTGTTCATTTGGGGGCGAAGTGACTCTTCACGAGGTAATCCGGGTCACATGAGGACGTGCCCTAAACCACGGCACCTGTAACAGGCCCTAAGCTCAAGTTTGTGCCTTGGATCCTCCTGCTACGGGATACACGAGGCCCCAGCGCCGCGCTGCGGTGTGGTGGGGGAGGGAAGCTGGGCTCAAGCCTCTGCTCTGGCTTGCCATCCTGCCTGCAGCCAACGGTGGGTCAACCTTGCTCCAGTCCCCTACCCTCACCCCCCACTAGTCACGCAGGGACCACTGGAGTCGAGAAACATCAGGCTCCCAAGACATCAGGGGCCGGAGCTAACGATGATTATTGTCGCTATTTTACAATGACGTCTGGGCTTTCCATCGCTGTCATCTGCACAGTGCGGTTTTCTGTGCAGATCCTTCTTTATTTAGGAACACGGGGAAGACTTCTTGCTCAATACCGGTCACTGGCCCAAAGGGTCTCCTCCCGCCTGGCCCAGTGCACAAGGGAGTAAGCCAGGGCCAGGTGCCTCCTGAATGGGGCGCTAAGCTCTGGCTTTCCCTAGACCCAATGTTCTAGACCTGACTTAAGAGAGGAAAGTCAATGGTCGGTCCAGCAAGAGGACCTTCTCATTCTGGCTTCTTGGACGTTCTCAGGATGTTGTGATGCCAGCTCTGCAAGGTAGTCAGAGCTGTCGCCTGACCTTTCATTTCTGCTTTGTCTTTATGGATTGCACATCTGTAATTGCAAATCCCCATGTCCTTTATAGAGGAGACGAGAATAAATAAATGAATGACCAGGATGGGAACCACATTGTTTCATTGCTTGTCTTTGTCTTTCTTTCTTTTCTTTCTTTCTTTCTTTTTGCTTTCTTTTGTTTCGTTCTGCTTGGCTGTTTCTTCTCTTTTTTTTCTTTCTCTTCTCTTCTCTCTCTTTCTCTCTTCTTCTTTCTTTCTCTTCTTTCTTCCTTCTTCTTCTTCTCTTCTTTCTCTTTCTTCTTTCTTTTTCTTTTTTTCTCTCTTTCTTTCTCTTTCTTTCTCTTTCGCTCTCTTTTTCTTCTTTCTTTCTTTCCTTCTTCTTTCTCTTTCTCTTTCTTTTCTTCTCTTTCCTTCTTTCTTTTCCTTTCTTTCTTCTTCTTTTTCTTTTTTTCTTTTCTTTCTTTCTTTCTTTCTTTCTTTCTCTCTTTCTTTCTTTCTTTCTTTCTCTCTCTCTTTCTCTTTCTCTCCTTTCTTTCTCTCTTTCTTTCTTCTTTCTTTCTTTCTTTCTTTCTTTCTTTCTTTCTTTCTTTCTTTCTTTCTTTCTTTCTTTCTTTCTTTCTTTCTTTCTTTCTTTCTTTTGGAGGCTTCCTCACTTTGAAATATTTTTGTGTGCTGTGGCTGTGCAACGTGGCTGGGGGAGATAATGGCTGTCTCTGTGCTTCCTCAGACAATGGGGATTGTTGAGAATGAATCAGGCCATTGAGCAGCACCCGGCTCCGGGGGCTTCAGCTGCCAGCCCCTCTCTGCCTCAAAAGCTCAAATGTCTGTGTGCCCGGGGGAGTTTGACCCTTGCCCTAAACCTGGCCCTGGCCTCACGGCCACCCCTTCCTCACGTGACCCTGTGCTGCCCACGAATGGCTGGGTGTCTGTGTCTCTGGGGTCCGAGTCCTGCCTCCCCCATTGTGAGCTCTGGGTGGAGAATGCGGAACACAGGGGCACATAAGGGGCATGTCAGGTCCTTCCTGTTCTGGGGGTCCCAGCGCAGGGCTCAGCCCATCTTCTTCCCTGGAAGGGGTCTCAAGCCCACCAAATGGTCAGAAAGTCACGCACTGGTGGAGCCAGAAGGCGGGACTTTAGCTGGATGAGAAGAGTTCTGGTACCTTCTGAGACATGGTTTCCCTGCCTGAGGCCACGGTGTGTGGGAAGGGATCCACTGTAGGGCCACACCCTGTGGTGGACATGGTAGAAGGTCAGGCCTTGGGTGGGTGCCTGCTTCTCAGGAAGCCTAAGTCAGCCCGAGGTGGCCACTGCCCATGGGCAAGGCTGACGCACAGAATGGGAAGAGCAAATGTCCTGGGGCTGTTCCTGGTAAGGAACTGAGGTAGCCAGGGTTCGCTCCGTCCTCGACAAGTGTCAATCAGGAGGAGAGTCTCTCTGCTGAAGAGTCGTTCTGCCTGCGCTCTGGCTGCTGCCTGGTGCTGAGACCCAACTGGTGAAAACAGTCCTCAGATGCAGCTGTGTGTCAGGTGCAGCCCTGTGTCAGGTGCAGCTGTGTGTCAGGTGCAGCCCTATGTCAGGTGCAGCCCTGTGTCAGGTGCAGCCATGCATCAGATGCAGTTGTGCATCAGGTGCAGCCATGCATCAGGTGCAGCCATAAATCCGGTGCAGCGTGTGTCAGGTGCAGCCATGCATTAGATGCAGCCATGCATTAGGTGTAGCAAGAGATGCGCCACGAGAGATGTCCACGTGGGAAAGCAAGGCAGTGCAGCTCCTCATACTTATGTGCCATCTATTAAAAGTCAGTCCCCCTTTCTGAGGGGAGAACTATTTGTATCTTTTACCTCAGAAGCCCCCACGGTGCCCCCGGAACAGGCAGGTATTCCATTTTAAAGACAGGGAGCTAAGGCCCAGCCACATCAAATGACAAGCTCCCTGGTCTGTTGACATTGGCGTCTACAGTGCACAGCCATTGTCACTGCGGGGGACTGGGGGCTCCCCATGTTAAAGGCATGTCAAGTCACTCCCTTGGGCGACCTGAAGAAGGGACAAGGGCAGGTGCCTGTCTGGAGCCAAGAGGTGATCATCGCCCTCGACCTTCGCGGTCCCAGGGGGCAGTGGCTGATCCATGGAAGCAGGGACACGGTGAGGGGGAGGTCTTCTGGGCTGGGCAGGGACCCCCCAATCCGCACCTAACATCACTGTGTGGGCCGCATCTGGCTTCTGTGGCTTCATTCTTTCTGGGAATAATCTCTGTCCCGAGAATCCAGCGCCCACCAGACTCTGCCATGCGGCCAGCCGGGCTCCCCTCCTCCAGCTCCAAGTGCCCTCCGTGCCAAGCTCTGGGGTGTCCCGGATCCCCTGAGGACAGCCTGTGTAGACAGGGCTCTGGTCAGTGTGATGCAGCGTCTGCAGGCGTCAGCAGTTTGGCTGAGTAACCGTGGAGAGTTCACTTCGTGCTGGCGAAACGGAGGTTTTGCCTTACAAACCAAACACCCTGCTTTTGGAAGCCCTGTGAAATGCGTCCTGTGGTCTGAGAGCTGCCTTGTGGGCCTGTGTCTTGCTGGTTTAAAAGATGCTCTTGTGGGATGGAACATTCCACGCAGAACCTGTCACTCTCCCAGTACAGAGTCAGAGGTGGGCAGATGTGCTGACAATGTGTGAAGCAAAGAATTTGGGCCTTGTAGCCAGAAAGATCCAGCTCGGAGCCTCAGATGGCTGGCCAGTAAAATAGGTGCTTCATAATCTTATGGTCGTGCTAGAAGCAGGGAAGGTTATTAGAAGTACAATGTCTGGAAGAGAATATTTAAGTCGACAAACCACGCAAGGCGACCTCCTTCCTTCCCATCCCGCCCACCTTCCTGCAAACACTGGATGACGAGCGATGTGGATCCCAGTGTCACTCAGCCTGTGCACGTGCTGTGTCTCCAGGCCGTCATCAACCTTGCTGCTCTTCCCTTTCTTCCCTGTGAAGATATTGTTTGCATGTTTACTGGGAGAATGAGGAGGTCATGTGTCCTCAGCTTATGACCTCAGTGAAGGTCAGAGGACGAACTTGCAGAAGTCAGTTCTCTCCTTCCACCACATGGCTTCAGGGATTTGAACTCAGGTCCCCAAGTTCGCACACAGGACATTAACTGCTGAGCACCACCGCCCCTTTCTTCTGCAGAAAATGAAGGAAGAGCTCCTCTCCTCCGTTCCTCTGTAGATGCTGAGGATGACGAAGGAGAGGCAAGTCAGGGAAACTCTCGGGAGAAAAGAAAACCTAAGATGTTCAGTTGATGCTAATTTATTCTTTTGCAACTCAGATATTGGGATCTTTTTCTTCTGTGCCAAGATCCAGGCAAGGCACGGGGTGCGAGAAGCGTGGGAACATCCTAATCCTCACGCAGCCACCGACCACTTCCAAGATTTCTAAATACAAAAAAGCCCCATCTATGGGACTAATCAGGGCAGGCTGGGGTCTTGGGGTATCAGACAGGAGGGTCCTCTGCGGACGCCAGAGAATCCTTGGCTCAGGCGGAAGCCCAAACTCTGATGCTGAGAGACAATACTTGCAGGAAGACACCGTTTTTAGGAAGTCAAGAGGACGACCTGGACATAGAAACATATACAAAGGCGCTAAGATTTGTTTTTGCTTTTTCAGCCTAGAAGATTTTAGGTGGTAGTTGCGATGGGAAATGAGATGAGACAGGATTACAGTGAAGTCTCGGGTGTCGGGCCTTGTTGCTATGCTCAGCTATGTGAGTAGTTCTCGTAAATTTAGAGACCAACAGGAGCCGTTTTACAGAGAGAGAATCAGAGTTTGATATCAGTTCACTCATTTCATGTGACAGATGTTTATTGGTCGCTTACTATTTTATGTCACTTTTATTTTTGACATCATGTAAAACTTAACTGAAAAAAACCCTTCTTTATCCATATCATGTGTTGTGTGGCTTGAATGTGAAATGTGTCCCTTAAGTTCACATGTTTGAACATGTTGTTGGGCTCCCAGTTGGTGGTGCTCTTTGGGAAGGTTGTGGAACCACTAGGGGGTGAAGTCTTGCTGGAGAAAGTGGGTCCTGGGGGCCAGGTCTTGAAGCTTTATAGACTGGACCCACCCCCATTCACCTCTGCTTCTGAGTGTGGGTGCACCTGGCAGCCTCCTGCTCCTGCTACCAGGTCTTCCCTGTCTCTACCCTGTGTGCCCAGATAAATCTTTCTCCATTAGCTTGCTTGTGCAGAGTATTTTTTCATTCCAGTGTCCTCTCTAACATGACGATACAGTGTTCACTTGTGTGTAGTTTTATTGCTTACATAGGTTATACCTCCTGGTTCATATATCGTATTCATTCTTATGATATGCATGAATACATATGACGCGTTCATATTTCTGATCAGTTTCAGAATGAAGTCAAGACACGATTCCTTTTTACTCCCAAACACTTCCATTATATTTTCTTAAAGAAAAAACATTCTCTTACTGAAATACAGTCTTAGCTTTCTCATTGTTGCAGCAAAATAGTCTGACGGAAGCCAGTTAAGGAAGAGTTGGTTTTGGCTCATTTTGGAGAGTTTGGAGGTCCGTGTGTGTGAAGGAACCTGGTATTTGGTCACTTCCTGCTTTTCTCTTCTTTATTCAGCCTGGGATTCCAGTGTATGGGATGGCACGACTCGCTTTCAGGGTTGATCTTCCCGCCTCAGTTATACTTCTCCCCAGACATGCGTCTCTTGGGTGCTTCTGAACCCAGCCAGGTTGACAGTAAAGACTCATCATGATCCAGATGTGTCTTGCGGCTCTGCCATCCCCTGCGCCCGCTGGACCATCCACCTTGCAAGCTGCTTCCAGCTGTCACATCTGCAGTCTCCTCTGCATTGCATCTCTCGACCCCTATGATTTTGCCCAGTACTAGTGGTTGCTTGGTTCAGTGTCCCTCAGTGTGGGTGTCTGATGGTTCTACGCAGTTGAGTTCTATGAGGTAGGGATTGTCTGGATGCTAGTGATGGAAGGTGTCACCTCCTCACTTTAGGTGACGGCCACCACTTTCTCCACAGGGAAATTGCTATTTTCTTCCTTTTAATTGATTTGTGGAGAAATGCTTCAAGAGTATAGGCACAATTTACTTGTCATCAAACTTACTCCCTCCAACTTTATGTGATCATTGATAATGTTGCATTCATTTTCTCTTTTATATTTATGCACTGATATTCTAGTACAAGGTTCCTTCTCTCACTTCCTTTCTCCCTTCCTCCTCCCTCTTTTCTTCTTTTCTCCCTGTCTTTCTCCCCAGGTTGCAGTGAATGTGCCTCTTAAGTTTACGTTTGAACACTTGGTCTACAGCTTGGTCTCATATGCGTTAGTTCATTCAATGGGTTATACTCAATTACTATCTTTAGTTTGACAGTCATATCAATAATCCATTGTCCCAGATTCAGTCAGAGAGGCGGAGCCAGCTGATTTGCGTTGCTTTCTGGGTTACTCATGATTCTTGGTGCTGATACAGTAAGAAGCTACAGGCTCATTTTGTTCCTTCCCAGGTACTGGTCATTTGTCTGGGAAGCCCAGGGTCTCTTGATGTGGAGAATGGTATTTATGACCCTGTGTGTACTTGATATTGATGTGTATCACTTCTGTGACCTCTTGGCAGAGCTAAGATATGTAGATCTATTTACTTCCACAATGAACTAATACAATGTGTGCATTTTTTTAAAGAAACAGCTCCATGTATCTGAGGTAGAGAGTAACATGGTAGGGTGTGTTAGATTGGGGACAGGGGGAAGTCAAAGAGGGCATCTCTCAGGAGATAACATTTGTTGCAGTTCACCTGCATGGTTACTGATAAATCATCATTAAATGGCTTAAAGGAACAAGGGGTTTATTTTCTTATGACAGTCTGGTTACAGTTCATAGTCCAGCTTGACGGGAGAGCATGCATCATCACCAGGGCTGAGGAAATTGGCCGCACCATCACCACATATTTGAGAGAGGGACAATCCTAACTTGCCAGACCAGCATGTCTGGCCAAGTGCACACAAGGATGCCAACTCTCTCAATCAGCTCTCTGTATTTTATTCCAGGGCCTAGTCCCACCCACTATGGGCTGGGCCTTCCCCATCAGCTAGACAATCTCCTGCAGGTTTGCTCTGGGCCTAACTCAACCATTCATTCTCCACAAATGTGCCCAGAGCTTAAACTCTCAACTGTCAAGTTGACACCTGTGCCTGACTATGACAACATGACAAAGACCAGCAGCACGAGGAGGACGGTTGATAGAGCCTGGGGAGGACTTTGATTACAGAGTCATCCAGCTGAACCTAGTCAGGATGCAGGTAAAGACAGCGCTAGTCACACACAGGGACCGACACACAGAAAGCAGGGGAGACGCAGTCAAGGGGGCTCTCAGGTCTGTGTCTCCCAGGCCCCTCACGTTCAGAGCTCCAAATGCAACTTGTGGCATCCTTCCCCCCTCACGCCGCCCTGGGCACGCCTGGGCCCATCAACTGCTTTTTCTCTCACCATGTGGCTTTGTCACCACTGCAACTGCCAAAACCAGGGAGCTGTGGCCATGATCCTCGTCGCCCTTCTCTTCGGGGGCCAGGTTCAGCTCCCCCCAGGCCTGCCTATGTCTCTGGGGTCCACCCCTTTTTCCCACCTGCATCAGTATCCACATGTTCCAGGCTCCACAGAGCTGCCACAGGGAACTTCAAAGACACCGCAGTAACCTCCTGCCCATTGTAAGGTAAAGATCAAGTTCCAAGGGAGCCTGCTAGATCTTGCTTGATCCGGCCCCGCCCGCCCGCCTCTTCCCACACAGCACCCCTTCTTGGGCTTGGCTCCGTAGCTGGCCAGATTCCTCTCACCCCAGCTACAAGCTTTGCAGGACCCGTTTCTCTGCCTAGAGAATCCTTTCCTCCTGCTTCCCTCGCAGCGCCCAGCTCGCTTGCCCTGACTTCTCTGCTTCTTCCCATGTTATGTTTCAGAACACACATACCTCCAGGGCTTTGTCAGCGCTGCAGTGTCCCACGTTTCACCGTAATCGTGAATGCTTCGCTCAACTTGACAGTGAACTCCAAGGGCTGCTTTTGTTCATTACTTTATCCTGAGCGGTAGCACATTTGTGACTGCGAAGACATGCCGGGTGAATGAATGGATGAGAAGAGAATGCATGGTGGGGGGAGATGGATGAATTTTCCGAGCATCTAGAGAGAGGCTACTGCTATGTAGTAGAGTGAAAATTTAAGTGACAAGTAGATTTGAAGATGAAGAGAGCCAGTTGTGGGGGGATTTTGCTCTCCTCTGGGTGGATGAGGTAGACTGTCATCTGGGAGTTTTGGAGATGAGTGACAGTGTCTACTTCTGGAAAGCTCTGGGGAGCTCCCTGGAAGAGGCAGTGGAACCCACAGCATGTCTCACAGCCCACCACGGACCTGGTGTGCCCAGCATGGAGCAGATAGATGTGCCAGGTCCTGTCTGGGCACCTTGGCTGCTGGCATGAAGGCCATTGCCGTCTAGGAAGGTTTCCTGGACCTCCAGTCTCCTGTGATTTGTGTGGGTCAGTAGCTGCCAACCTGCGGCTGTGCTGGACGTAGTCCTAAAAGAAGTGAGGGAGTGGGGCTCACAGACATGGTGAGCTACCCTTGCTATGATGTCAGGCACTAGAACAGGCCAAATGGCTCCTCCAGCTCACTCAGCCCTGCCTTTCTCTCCTGTCATTCCCAATCTATGCCTTTCCTTTTAGTCCACGCAACTCACGCACGAACCCACCACCCAACCACCCACCCTCATCCCGCCACACAGCACCCATCCCCAAGCAGCCATCCAGCCAGCCATCAGCCATCCATCCACCCAGCCAGCCTTCAACCACCATCCGGGCCGAGCCAGCAGCCAGCAGCCAGCAGCCATCCATCCATCCATCCAGCCAGCCAGCGATCCATCCATCCAGCAGCCAGCCCAGCCAGCCATCCATCCAGCTAGCGATCCATCACCCACCCATCCACCCACCATCCAGTCCAGCCACCAGCCCCATCCCAGCCATCCATCCATCCATCCATCCACCAGCATCCATCCAGACGCCCGCCACCACCAGCCAGCCACCATCCAGCCAGCCCAGCAGCCATCTAGAGCAGCCAGGCACCCAGCTATCTAGCAAGCCATCCACCAGCCAGCCATCCAGAGCCATCTAGCCATCCAACCCAGCCATCCATCAGCCAGTATCCAGCCATCCACCCATCGAGCGAGCCATCACCCAGCAGCCCACCCACCCAGCCATCCCACCACCCAGCCAGCCATCCAGCCAGCAAGCCAGCATCCAGCAACCATCCAGCCAGCCAAGCAGCCCGTCCATCAGCCACCCATCCATCCATCATCTACCCAGCCATCTATCCAGCCATCCATCCCTCCAGCCATCCAGCCAGCCACACACAGCCATCCATCCAGCATCCAGCCATCCATCCAGCCATCCTCTAGCCAGCACAGCAGCAGTCAGTCATTCCATCCATCCATCCATCACATCATGTCCATCATCCATCCATCCATCCATCCATCCATCCATCTATCCATCATCATCCATCCATCCCCATCCATCATCCATCCATCCATCCATCCATCCATTCATCCATCATCCATCCATCCATTCATTCATCATCCATCCATCCACCCGTCCATCCATCAACCATCCATCTTGTCCTATCCATCCATCTATCCATTCATCCATCCATCCATCCATCCATCCATCCATCCTGTCCTATCCATCCATCCATCCATCCATCCATCCACCCACCCACCCATCTATCATCCATCCATTCCATCCATCTATCCATCCATCCATCCATCCATCCATCCTGTCCTATCCATCCATCCATCCATCCATCCATCTGCAAGCAAGACTTTATGTGGGATTTATAAAAAAAACTCAAGGCTTCTCCCTTCGGTCCCTTTATTCCTCTGTCCTCCACGCTGAGAAGCCCAGACAAGGAGACATTGCGGCTGGGGATACTGTACTGCTGGATACTTCAGCGACAGGCGTCAGCAGGCAAAGAGGTTGAAGGGAGGCTGCCACACTTTCCACCCCCTTGCCTCATGCTCTGCTGCTTCCTCTGCGAGGGCCTAGGAGTGTGGTTCATCTACAGGGAACCATGGAGATGTAGGTGGTAGCTGGGCTCTGTGGAGGAGGCAGGACTCAAGCCCCAATGTGAAGGGTAAGCATCTCTCTGGGTCCACTGTGGAAAACGAGGATCTCTCCCCTATTAAGACCTTACTCCTTTTTTCTCCCTTCCCCATCAAACGAAAATTACTCCTCCTCACGCCCGCGATCTCTTCCTCTCTCGCTCCCTCCTTCACTTCCTCCATTGCTCCCTCCCTCCCTCCTTCCTTTTTTTTCTTTCTTTCTTTCTTTCTTTCTTTCTTTCTTTCTTTCTTTCTTTCTCTCTCTCTCTCTCTCTCTCTCTCTCTTTCTTTCTCCTTTTCTTCCACAATTGCCCTTCAACCCTGTGGAATTTGTAGAGAAACTCCAGAGGGTGGGACAGAGCAGACTTCAGAATGTGGCTTCTAAAAGCGAGGCAGTCGGCAGCCCTCACCCCAACCTTTGCAGAAGTTACCTTTCCAGTCATTTGCTAAAGCTCCCCAAAGCCTTCTGTCCATCTGCTGCAGTGGCAGACACGGCTGGGACAACGAGAGCCACATCAGATAATAGCATCTTGGAACAATGCCTGGGGCACCAAGGACTAAGCTATGGGCTCGATCATGCATCCCCTCCCCCACACATTTATTCAACGAGTATCTACTTGGCACCTACTATGGGCTGTGCATTGCTCAAGACATCCACAGCCGGCATCATGTCCTTGTAGGACTGGCTTTTGTGGTTTGTGAGGTCAGTCAGCAGGTTCATATTCAATATGCAAAGTGATGCTCAGTGCTGTGGAGAAAGAGGAGGAGTGGTAAGCGAGTTCTCAGCGTGGGAGGGTCGGGACATTTACACAGGCGGTTCTGTCAGATGAACAGACATTTCAGCACAGACCAGTCCCTTCTCGGGCTTTCGGCTAAGATGACGTGTGGCAGAGGTCAGGAGGAAGAGGAGGTGCAAGCTGTGCGAACATTGGCCAGGAGAGCCATGAACGGGGGCCGAGGCAGGGAGGGGCCCGGAGGCGTGTTTGAGGAAGCTGGCCAGCAGCAGGATCGGGAGGAGACATGGGCGAGAGCAGCTGGGGCCACTGCGGCGAGGACAGAGGAGCACGCGGTCCCTTAGGTGTTCCCTGGGCAGGATTCTGAGTGACGCGGGCAGACTCTGGAAGATTCTGAGTAAGGCAGTGCCACGCTTGGGTCGCTACGCAGGGCACTGAGGAAGGGGCAGGTGGAGGCGAGAGAGGATTCCCTGTACTTAGTGATTTCAGGACAAAGGATGGGGGGTCGCTCTCTCGTCTGTCTCTGCCCACCACCTGTGTCTGAGACTCTTCAATGGTACTCATATATGCCCCTGCCCCCAATCTCTCTGGCACTCTTCGTGGTTTCCAGCACAGGGAATATTATGGGAGATTTTGGCTAAAAAGGATGTGTGTGTGTATGTGTGTGTGTGTATTGCACATGTGTACATGTGTGTATGTGTGAATTTATGAGTGTACAAGAGGACACTTGAGTGTCTGTGCCTTTGGAGGCCTTAGGGTGACATCAGGAATTACCCTGGATTCTTCTACCTTCTTATTGCTTTGCTCTGGGGTTCCCAGGTTCTGCCTTCCAGCACCGGAATTACCGGCCGCTACTATTTCTGTCCAGCATTTTTAATGGGATCTGGGGATCTGAACTCAGGTCCCCATCTCTCCAGTCCAAGGGTGTATTCCTGTGTGAAACCTTCATCGGTGATTCTAGAGCAGCTCCTTTCTCCTTCAGGTTTTTATATTGCTTGATATTCATTGTGGCTTTTAGATTGAAGACATTCATATAAATATCATTCCCAGACACACCTTCTTCTCTTTCTCTGGAAATTTGATGAACGTTTCCCTAGACTATATCATTCTATACTCCTCAGCCCTGGTTCTCTCTCTCTCTCTCTCTCTTTCTGTATCTCTGTGCTACATTTGGGAAAATTTCTTTTGTTCTACAATTTAACATACCCATACGTCTCTTAGTTATGATTAATCTAATAATATTTTCATTTTATTTATTACATTTTAATTCATATAAGTTCTATTCAGTTCTTCCTTGTGATCACTTGGCTACAATTTATAACTTTTGTGCCTTGAAACTGTTTCCAAGACTCCATTTTGTTTCTGGAAAAGAAATTCTCTAATTAAGCCCAACTTCTAATCCCCGAATGTAAATTCAAGCCAGGGCCTCTTTAAAGGTCAGATTGTGATGATGAATTCTCAACTTTTTATGCTAACACTTCATAACTTCCGACTATCTGTGTCTATTCTCCTGGGGGTCCTGTTTGATTCCTCTTCTTAGGGACCGTCTAGACTTTGACCCCTGTTTCCTTGACCCATGCACATAGGAAACAGATGCTTAAGGCGATGATATCCCATGGATATTCTTTTGAGAAACTCCTTTCAACACCCCCCCATCCTGCCTTTGGTCTCTCCCGATTTCTTACAGCTTTTTGTGACATAGTTTAAAAACAGCCCAAAGTCCCTGCTATGGTTAACTCTTCTTGACAACTCCACTAAAGGTAGAACCACCTGGAAGACACACCCGTGGGCATGTCGATCAGGGTGTTTTCAGAGACGCTCATGTGGGAAGGGAAGACCCACCCTGAAGTGAGTCCCCCCTTCCCCCAGGCTGGGGTCCGGGCCTGTGTGAAGATAGAGGACGGGGAAAGGCAGGTGAGCCCCAGCATTCTGCTCTCTGAGTCCTGACGCTGGATGCGGAGTGACCAGCAACCTCATGTTCCTGCCACCACAGCTGGTTCGTATCCTCGACCTGAGCCAAAGAAAACATTTTCTCTGGTTGCCTCAATCAGGTGATTTGTCGCAGCAAATGCACATCTTGATTTTCATTTTATTTATTTACTTATTTGTGTATGTGTGTGTGTGTGTGTGTGTGTGTGTGTGAGAGAGAGAGAGAGAGAGAGAGAGAGAGAGAGAAATAGAGAGAGAGAGAACTGTGTTGTGCCCTTGTGGAGGACCAAGGGTGACTTCAGGAATCATTCTGGATGGCTTCTACCTCCTTTTTGCTTCACTCTGAGGTTTCCCAGGCTCCATCCACGAGGATGGGAAGTGCAGGCCTCCACCATTTCTGCCTGGCGTTTTTACATGGGACCTGAGACAGAGTCTTAAACCCCGAGCTAGTTCTCCGGCCCACGTCTTGATTTTTAAACCTGTTCTCATGGAGAAGCGATTAGCATATCTGGTCTGTCATGTTGCTGGAAAGAAAAGCCCCATGCAAGCTCTCTCTAGCAAAACAGGGTTCTGTTCTGTTACAAAGTAAAAATGACCTGCTTAAAGAGAGTGGTCTGCTGTGGAGGTTTATGAGGAATGAAGTATTTCCACCCTCACTCGATATAATAGCAGTGTGTCTTGCAAATTATGGGACTTCTGTGTTTTTGATTTCTCTATCTCTAAAATGGGAATCATAGTAGCAACAGACTGTTTTGAATGTTTCTTGGCATAAATGCATTTGTTTATTCGAAGCACTTAGACTCATTCTTGGCACATAGTTAAGTGTCCAATGCAGTATTTCATTGACTTGAGATGCAGCATAATGTAAGACGTCCTGCTGCTTCATAAAACAGGGAAACATGTCTCCAATTAAACCATGACCCAATGCCAAAACGCCATTGGTTGAAGCGTAATTCCAATTTCAGATGTTAAAGTATGAAAAAGAATGTCTTAGAATGACCTTTAGCTACCATCAGGAATGAAGACAGAAGCAACTGAAGACGGGGTTCTAGACACGGAATCCTGCTCTCTAAACCGTAGGCCTGTAAGTGCTTATAGGTGTCTTCTCCAGCCGCCCCACACGGGTTGAGCCCCTACTCAGCTTCAGGCACGGCCCTGATGTCCTGCTGCCATGTGGTATAACAGATACTGAATCTGGGTAACCCCGAATTCTGTTTCCGCACGGAGCCTCAGATAGTTAACACAAATGGTCAGATGCAGACCATGTATCCAAAACCTCTTCTCCTCTGAGGTAAACCACTCCTCAGCTGCACGTGCTGCAACGATGGCAGTCGGGTTTGCTGAGAATGAGTCTTGTGTGCACTCCGGGGGGTCTGTGTTCAGCCCTAGAGCGAGTCGAGTCCCAGTGTGGCTTATGTCCTGCTTTGGGTTTCTTCTCACTAAGAATGAAATCGAAGCCTTGAGTGTTGAGCCTAGGCTGTGGCTTCGCTCCCATTCTCCCTCGATACACTGGTAACGCAGGATATAAGCTAGGATGGCAGTTGTTTTTTCAGAGCCGATGTAACTAAACCAGGAAAAGACTCGGGGTTTCTCTCTGTGCTCATTCGAAGCATCTTTCTGCCCTGTGCTGCTCTTACACAATGCTCAGACTCTCGCACTTGTAAGGAGCAGAACTTCATTGGCTTGGACTCAAGAGCTTAGGAGTCAGCGGGTCTGGGGTTTGGAGCGGAACCTTCTCTTCTTCCAGGATGGTGCTTGCATGATGCGGGGAGGAGAGATGGAGCTTCATGTGGCAGAAGGTAGAAGGAACAAGATTCCAAACCCACTTCTGTGGGTCCTTTATGTGATGATGTCAATCCATCACAGGACTCCACCCTCAAGACTTATTTAATGACTTCTTCCAGCCCCACCCCTCAATGCTGTGACACTGGGAGTTTAGTCTATGAATTCCAGTGGGGACATACTTCCAAATCCTAAGTCTCTATGTATTGAATTTTAAAAGAAAGACCAAAATCTCTGCTCTACTTAATATTTTCTACTTTTTAACACCTTGGTGGGGAGCAAATCTTTGCACTGGAAGTGTAGGCAAGAAGTCCTTGGGCACCAGGAGTTATCATGCGGCTTATGCAGGAGCATTAGTTCCCAGACGATTGATTGCTTCACCTGCTCTGAAGTATCACGCAGACTCTGTGATCGTGGGAGATTCCAACAACACAGAGCAGCTTCTATTCCAACTTCACGGGTAAAGCAAGCACAGATCGGAGCCTCAGAAGTGGGATGACTCATGGGTTTCCGTGGCCTTGCGGTTCTCCTGTACCGAAGCCACTGAGCACGCTTACAGGAGGGAGGACCGGAAGAGGAAATAAAAACCAGAAAAGACCGGATCATCATGGCCGTTATCATGATGCGGTACTGCAATCTGCCCGTGGCTTCCGAAGAAAAGGTTGTACCCGTAAAGCTGTGCGAGGCCATAGAGCCTCCCCACTGTCTCCTCTTTGCAAGGGTGGGTAGACCTTTCAGCCTGGATCCTCCTCGGTCCTCCTCACGACTCAGAGAGGGAAATGGTCTGCCCAGCACGACCTGGGAGTGTGATTTATGAAACAAAAATGCATCCAGATTTTTGCCATGTTGGAGCTAAGCAATTTTCTCTAATGGCCTTTATCTGAGAGTTATGTCTGCTCATGGCAGTCACAACCAGTAAGCCATTAGCTGGAAGTGTCCTAATGGTTAATTTTAGCACCCTGGGCCCTGGGCCCAGTGGGAGCGGACTCTCTCCTGCAAATTGAAGCTAAGGAGCGTCTGAGCAAGTTGGCTAGGATTTCTGTCAAGGAAAGTTAGAAAGCAAGAAATGCATCACTTAAAGTTTGAAGAGGAAAACACGGTGGAGTGGCCAGAACTGAGTTGGCAGAACCATTTCTGGTCTTTCCCTGAAGCCAGACACGGTCCTTCAGGAGGAGAGACCCGGAACCAATCTTTTTGCAGGTACGGTTTGGCATTTCACATAGGCGATCTCACTAATGTGTGCAGAATTCTCATTTTATACTAGCACGTGTCATTCTTAAGAGAAACAAAACAAACTATTGGAGCTTGGAATTGACTCCCGAGTCTATGTTTTTACTTCGCCAAACTCTGGGAGGGGAGGTTCGGAAGTCCAGCCTTTGGTGGGGCCGAGGAGCTAGCGTTGCTCAGATCCGAGCGCCCGGCCACCCTTTCCTCGGGTCCACTCTGGGACATCCCCAGCTCTGAGCTGGCTCCTGGCTGTTGGAACCACAGCTTCTCAGGCAGCCCCCCAAGCGCCGGGGGCCTCTGATGGGTAGCTGGGAAGTCGAGCATCAGATCCAGGAAGGCCCCGCCCCGGCGCACACTGTGGGGTGGTCACAGAAGGCCCCGCCCCGGCGCACACCGTGGGGTGGTCGCGGGTCCTGCCTCCACAGGACGCCTCCAGGCAGGCTGCCGGGTGGCTCGGAGAAGCTACTGTCACTCAACGGGTGGTGCTGGGGGGCGCGTGTAGTGAGGAGAGCTCGGTTTCTCTCTTTCTGACTTGGGGGACTCAGAACATCTCTGAGCCAACTTGCTTCTCTAACCAGACCCTTGAACGTCCTCCTTGGGTTTGACGGCCACAGCAAAAGAGGAAAGGCAGACACAGGGAGCCCTGCTTTGCGGTGGGGAGCAAGGACGCCTTGATTTCCTGTGGCAAACCTTGCGAGGCCTGGTGGCTCTCTTCCCAGGCTTCTCCCAGGCAAAAGTCCTTCTGGACCATTCCGAGGCATGAGAAGGAGCCCACGGGGCGTGCGCACAGGTCTCATGCATACATAGCTCAGCTCACTGTGATCTTGGGCAGTCTCCGCTCCTTGGACATGGCGCTCCATTGTCCATGTTGATTTCTCTGCGCGTCTTGTTTTCCCATCCAGAGAAGAGAGGTGACGGTCGTGTGACCTTCACGGGGTTCTTAGGACTAAATGTTAAGTGTTTAGAACGATGTCACCTACTCACCAGGAAGTGTTTTCCCTCTCCTCCCTCCCCTCCCCTCTTCCCTCTGTCCCCTCCCTTGCTCCCTCCCCTCCACTCTCCCTATCCTTCCCTCCCCTCTCCTCGCCCCTTCTTCCCTCTCCCCTCTTCCTTCCCTTCCCGCCCCTTTCTTCCTCTCCTCTATCATCTCATTATTACTGTAGAATGGGGTGCGCTCCAGGGCCCCACCAGCTCAACACCCTGTGAGTGAAGTGATTTACCCCCCCCAGGCATGCTGGTCCCTGGGCAGGGCAGGCTCCGCCCTAAGTTCACCCTGCGTTTGCTCAGCGGGGATTCTTGCTGACTTCCGGGTAAGGACCAGAGAAGGTGGGCTGCTCCCCATCGCCAGCCAGAGGCCGAGACGTTGCTTTCCCGAAACTGCTCTGGACTGTCGGTCGGGGGCCGCCCGAGCCTATGAGGGGTGAGACCTAGCTTTGGGAGTCCCGCGGTCTGCTCTGCTGGGCACCTGACCTGTGCACCTGACCTGTGCGTCTGGCAGCTGTGCGAGGCCAGGGCTTCCTCCCGGGAGCCAGACGGTCTCTATGGCACGAGGCTCTCGGCCTGTCGGGCAGCGCCAGGTGGCAGCCCGCTTGGTTTCTTGCGCCTCCCGAGCTCCTGAGGTATCCGATTGCCACGGGGCCCCTGCCCTGGACTCTGGACGGCTCTGGTGACCGCGCCTCTCTTCGCAGAGGTCAGACTCAAGGCGGGAGGAGAACACAACCTCCCAAAGCTCTCCGATCCCTTCCGTTCGCCCCCTGTCCGCATCTCTCCTTCCACTCACAGGTGGGGGGGAGGGGGGCTGCGCATCTGATGCAGCTCTGTGACTGGCCTCTCTCTGGCATCCGTTCCGTTCACCTCACAGTCCCCATCCGAGCCACCATCACACTGTGATCATTTATTTCCTGTCCAGGTACCTCCGGTGGGTCCCTGGAGCTCACACAGCAGAGACCACAGAGACTAAACATCAGCTCCGCCAGAGCCACGGCCTTCTAGTACACCCCTCCGGCCTCCTTGGGGCGTCTGGTCCCCGAAGCCTGGCCGTACTTTCTGGCCTCTCTGCCACATCTCATACGAATGTCCGCCTTGTCTTACCTGCTGATCCCAGCTCTGCTGTAACATCATCTAAGTCGCTCCTCCTTTTTCTGAATCCTTATGTCCATTGGATATTTAACTCTGAACTCTACCACCAAAACAGAGCTCGTCCTTCCGGAAGCTCTTGTGGCTTCCTGGTCTTCCATGCTCTGCCTGTCGTTTGCTTTCCTCCGCCTGGAAGTCCTGCTTTCAGCCCTCCTCTTCCTCTGCTATTTCTACATTCTTCTCTCAAGCCTCAGTGGTGAGGTCGCGCACCAAGAGGTGTTCCAGGATTGCCTCCCCACTCGCCAACCCTGGGACGCCTCTCAGCATCCCCTCAGCTACTGGTCATCATGGCTCTCGTCATGACGGTCCATGGGCTCATCTCTCTGTCCATCCGGAGGGCTCAATACACACACAGCGGGGCAGGCAGAGAGCCTGGGCAGCCGAGCAGGACCACGCAGTGAGGAGCCAGGATTGCAGGAGAGACACGTGTTTATGTTACGGCCATGGGGATGCGGAGCTGTGCGGAGCAAAAGCCTTTTCCCACAGCCACCTCTCTGAATAGCAAAACCACACAGTTAAAAGAAATTACTGTTGTCTTTACCAGTGAGGTATCGGAGCTTACGTCAACAAAATCCTGGGTAGGCAGTCAAGTACTCATCGATCATAGTGTATCGGGCTCTGCACCAAATCTGGAGAAGGCAGGACTGAGCAGCCAAGGCCTCTGTGCCCCTCTCGGTACCAACAGGGAGAAAGATGTTGAGTTTCTAATGCTGCTGTCAAAATATGGCCAGCTCTGTGGAGGGGAAGTACTATGGGGGGTCTCGCAGTGAAGGACTTGTGTAGTTGGCTAATCTCAGCTGTCAGAATCACAGGGGAGAAAGGCTTCTGGGTGGGACAGGAGGGGATGCGCTTGATTGCTTTAATTGAGGTGGGAGGTCCTCCCTGTGTGAGTGGGGCCACTCTTAGGCAGGGGATCCAGACGACAGCCAGCCGACAGTTCTAGCACGCGTCCGGGGCTCATTAAGCTCATTGCTGCGGGTACACTGTGATCAGCCACTTTAGTTCCTGCTGCTTGTATTTCCCTGCCACAATGGCCGTCATTGAATTGTGAGCTGAAGTAACCTTCCCCTTGCCCCCCGAATTTGCTTTTGTCAGTATTTGATCACAGCAGCTGGAAAGGAAATGCAAGCAACAACTTGACGTAATCCCTGCACTGGGGAAGCCTGGCCCGAGGAAGGAGGAAGTGGCAGGGCTGCAAAGGATCATGGGCTGCTGGGCAAGAGAAAGGATCAGTGCCAAGGGGCTTGGGAAGAGGCGTGGTCGCTAGAAGAATGGACACGTGGGCAGTGGCTGAGGGGTCAGGAAGAGATGCGAGGGGCCGGGACCCGTGTGGACAAGTATGGAGAGCTTAGAAACGAATAGGTCTGAATCAGAATTCAAAGAGGATCATCTGAAGCCAGGTGCAGGGGAGCTGAGTCCCCGGGGAGACCCCAGCAGGAAGGCTCCCCAGATCCAGATGCTGAGTCTGGGCCCCTGACTGGTAAAGCCAAAGTCACGTGCTTCAGATCTGCCTCACTGATTGGTGCTTTGCTGCTGCTGCAAAGGATATAGGGAGAAAAGAATCCAGTCCTTTCTGTTTCTACATTGGGATAACATTTTTGCCTCCCAAAGATACCTAAGGGTCAGTGTTTCCAGGAAGTGGGGACACGTGTTGGGGCCAGAAAGAAGGATGTATTTATGCACGGATTACCTCACATTACAGAGTCTCCAGGTTGCTGACGGGAGGTTGATAGGGACACAGTGGAAAAGTTCCACTTGCTCCCAGCGCAGCAACCTCCTCTCAGGGCCTTTTGAGCTCTGCGTGTGGGATGATGTATGACAGAGGGTTGATGGTTGACAGGGTGTCTCATCACTTCCAGCCTGCGTGCCCCCGAAGCCTTGGAGAAAGGAACCAGAGCCAGATCTGTGCGCTCTGCCCAGCCAGACACTTCCCCCAGTATTTACATGTGGCCAGCCCTACCGGACTTGGCAAATTAAACAGCCCCGGGCGCGTCTTGAGCTGCCCCCAGATGGGCCCATTAGACAAGGCCAGAAGGCCGAGCTGCTGGGTCTAAGGGCATACTTACTGTAAACTGCCCGGACTTCCTGTACGAGGCCCGCCTTCTTTGCCCAACGGAGGTGCGCAAAGAGGGCTTCTGATGGGCAGGGAGCAGACGCGAGGCTCTAAATGGAGCAGTTGTCACATCAGGTGTGGCGTGAAGTGGCAGACACCAGAGTCCTCTGCAGCAGCGCGGCTGGTGGGGGTGAGGCGGGGAGGGGATGTATGTCTACGCTGCGCTGGGAACAAGCCGGGCTGAGGCTCCACGGCGGCGGGGGTGGGGGCTATGTAGGGTTGTGGGCAGGGCCCCAGGAGTGATGAAGAGGATTCGCCTTCTCTATGTACGTTCTTGCCACCTCTCCTCCTGGTTGAGAGCCAGCCCAGGGCAGACGCCCAGAGGCGATTCGGAGGAGGAGGAAGGTGGCACTCTGCTGCGGAGTTGCTGAGAGGGGCTGGGCGGGTCTCACTGTAAAGGTTGTGGACTTGAACCTTTTGCAGCTATTGGTGGAGGGCTCCGGGGCAGGGCGTCGCCTCCAGGGCCAGAATCTGGCTTCCCATGGCCGCACCTGCCCAGCACCTGCCTTCCAGGTGGAACTGGATTCTGCTGCTTCTGCCTCACACCTGTCACTGTGTGTCAGCGATGTGCTCAGTAAGGGGAAGATCGCGCCTCACGAGTGAATGCGCCATGAGGCATTCGCAAGAGTGCCTGGTACCTGCTCCATACACGATCTATGCTAGCAACTGTTGCTATGGGAACTTCAAGGCATCCTTTGGGTTAGACTCTTGGGGTTTACCCTCCGACCTTCCACTCACTCCTCATCTCCAGTGAATATGAACTGTGCCTCCATTGTGCGACCTGCGACCCCTGGGCTCACAGACATTGGGGAATCTGGTCCCACCCAGGGAAAGACGCAGGTCTAACAATAGTCTGTGGATAAGCCTGCGATACATCAGGACCCCAGGTGCCCCCCGAGGTCTCCCCAGCGTCTGGAAGATGTGGGCAGCAAGGGAAGGTCCTGCACCGGCCTTGCTCTGCGTAGACTCCTGTGTCGCCTCTGGGCGTCTGGATAGGATGCGCCTGATGCTTTCTGAAGAGCCGCAGATCTGGATTCGAAAGCAGCTGTGAAGCCTGGTGCCAACCTGGTGTTTCTTCGTGTGGCTAGTGACAGATGCCAACTTGACAGTGGAAGGCTGAGTCTTTGGGCACATCACTGGAGAACATTTTATTAAGGAAATTCCTGAGCAAGCTGTAGGAGATTACTTAGGTGGTGCATGAAGACTCAGCCCAGGGTGGGTGAGATTTTCCTTGGGCAGCAGATGGGATGCAGAGAATTGCCTCAGTAAGCACTGAACTGGTGAACTGGCGAGCTAGAGAGTATGGTCGCCTCCTAGTTTTTCTTATAGATATGGTGTGGTTGGTTTCCTGGCTCCTGGTGTGGGCGTGAACTCTCCTGCCGTGCTGGTGAGCCATAAGCGAGAACTGCAAGTACAGCAAACCTCGTCCTCCCAAGTTCTTGGGTCCTGCGATCAGCCAGCGATGGGGAGATGAAGCCAACACCCTCTTCACAGAGACCCCGGACATCTGCCCATCCAGTCTGCCCATGAGCCCGTTCTCCCTGTGGTGCTCAGATCTCACCAGTCAGATTCAGTGGTTCTGCCAGTGTTCTGTAACCTGCTTGGCATCACTTCCAGAACCCTGCTGGCTGGTTCTGTAGGGGGCTGTGAGCGTCCCCACGTCTCCCCTTCTCCCCACCTCTCTTAGGGTCTAAGTCTCTCCTCAGCACGCTTCTGTTCCCTTTTTTCCACTGCTGTCCAAGCACAACCTAGCTTTAGGCTACGAAACTGGGGCTGCCTCCCTCCCTCCCTCCCTGCTTCCCTCCCTTCCTGCCTCCCTCCCTCCCTCCCTCTCTCTCTTCTTCCCTCTCTCTTTCCCCCTCCCTTCCCTTCCTCTCTCCCTTCCTTCCTTTCTTTCCTCCCCCTCCCTCCACCCCTTCCTCCTTCCCTCCCCCCTTTCACTCCTTCTTTGTGTTTTTGATAGTAGAGTCAAAGGAAGGGAAAACCTGTGTTTTTTTTTTTCCTTCTGTGCGTCTTTTCGTTTTGTCTCAAGTGCCTGGAACAAACTCAGAGCCTCGCGCTGCACTCTGCTGGCTTGCAGCTCCATCCTTTTCTGAATTTTGGCTCACTTAGTTCTAAAAACGTTTTCTCGGCAATCATGCTAATGATAGAAATTGTGATGGAGGCCACACGCGGTCACCCGTCTTCCATCACTGTCGCTGTGCTGGGCACTTTGTATGCAGTATTTCATGTTCTGTCTCCCTTCGCTGACTACGGGCCGAGCGCCTCACAGACTCTCGGAGTGCAATGGTAACAGTCACTCTTCGTTTATTTCTCTGTAGCCTAAGTGTGCCTGCTAGTTAGATCTGCAGGTGTCAACGTGACACTTGAAGGCTGAACTCACGTTTATGCAGGATTAGTAGTGAGGGCAAGCCCTGAGCATGCCTGCAGGAGATGACGTGATTGATGTGGGCAGACCCAGCCCACGGTGGGAGGGGCCATCTCCTGGGCATGCACGTAATATGTAAGATGAAGGGTGATCAGCCAGCTGGCGTGTTTCTGCACACCTCGCAGATCTGCTGTCTGGCGGGTGAAGTTTGCTTCTCCCTCAGCAGTCCCTGCAGATATGGTCTGGCCATTTCCCTCGGCGCCTGCGTGAGCTCTGCCGAGTCGTACTGAGAACTGTAATTGAAAATGCTAAGGACGACTGATCGCCCCCTGCTCTCCCCAGCTCTTTGGTCATGAGTTTATTGGCAACACGCAGGCACATCGGGACATTGAGACATCTGCCTTCTTTCTCTCACGCTGTATTCAGACAGCTCCAAGCAGCAGCGACTGTCATCCTCAGCTGCCGACGTGGGGCTGACTCGAGTAGTGAAAGTTCATCCCTCTGGTCCTTCCAGCAGATGGGAGAGTGCTGAGTGAGAACCGGCTCCAGTGCCAGCCGTGCCCATAGCCCTGCCCATGAGAGGGCCACAGTCCAGGCCCTGTGCGGTGCTTGTCTCAGCGCTGAGATCAAATACCCGACAATAAGCAACTAAGGGAGCATCGTAGATACAGCTTGGCGGCTGAGGGTTCAAGCTCTGGGCACATTTGTAAAGAATCAGTGGTCGAGTTAGGCCCTGAGCAAGCCTGCAGGAGATTGTCTAGTCCACCGAGGAGGCCCAGTCCATGGTGGTGGAGCTAGTCCCAGGGTGGTGAGTCAGATACTGGAAGCTGGCGAGGAAGTTGGCATCCTTCTGTGTATTTGGCCAGACGTGCCGGCCTGGCAAGTGAGGTCTACTCTCTCTCATCATTTCTATGGACATGGTGAGACCAGGACCCCCAGTTCCTGGTGTTGGTGTAAGTTCTGCCAAGCTGGACAAAGAATTGTAACCAAGAATCATAAGCCAAAGTAACCCCCCCCAAAGCCATTTGGTCATGAATTGATCGGCGACGGTGCAGAGCAGGTGTGACAGAGGAAGGGTAAATGTACCGGGAATTAGCGACATTCAACAAGTGCTTCTTGATGTCCTTAAAGTGTGAGGCTTGAATGGTAGCTGCTGTGTTGATTTGGACGTGCCCCATGCAACGTTCGCTGGCCTGCGTGTCCCAATACTTGCGCACATACCAAAATGGGTAAATATTTAGCAACGGGACAAAGGGGAGACTGTGAGAAGCCACAGAAGGCCAGGGGTTTAGAAGAAGGTCAGACCCAAGTCCTGCTTCCTCATGGGAGGACATCAGCGTGTAAATTGACCCCAAAGGGGGATCAGGAGGGGGTCCTTCCATCCACGCCCCTGTATCCAGGTCCCAGCGATGATATGACAGCACCTCCCCGTGGCCTCATGTGCGCTGCCCTGTCTTTCCAGGGTCCCGACCGCTGTGGGCAGGCCTTGCTGCAGATTGGGATCAACATGATGGCGCTCCCGGGGGTCGGCCGCCTGGACTCCGTCCCCCTTCCAGGGCAGCGGTAAGTCCCAGGGCAGCTCTTTGACCTGAAGGAGTTGAACAGTGGCCTGACCCTTCCATGTGGGCAGAGGGACGAAGGGGCTCACACAGTGGACAGACCGGTCACACTTAGCGGAGGAGGGGTGAAGCTTGGGAGAATGGATTCTGAAGGAGTTGACTCTCAGGATCACGCAGGTACCTGCACCCAACTGAAAGGTGCAGAGTGACCCCTGACGGTTGCACCTGTTGGGTCCTGGAGGCCTGAGCTGGAAGCCGGGGTGCAAGTCCAGGGTGCCACATTGACACGGGTCACTGTCCTGTTTGCCTGCAACACCCTGATTTCACCTTGAGGTTCCGTGTCCCTGGGAACCCTCAGCCTAACGCGATCAGAGAGCTGGTCTTCTTGCGGTCTTCAGAGCAATTTAGCAACCTGGGCGCTCCGAGCGTCACGTGACCTCCTTCTCTGATTCGCTGAGACATGCTGATGGGCCTGTTTTGAGACAATTTAACCCGAACAGCCTTCAGAAGCCTTCAGAGTCCTTGCTTTATTTTACTGTGTCGTGATTTGTTTTACATGTTGCACGTGTTGCTGATATCTTAACTTTACTCTGTGCCGACCCCCGACTGGAGGGTCTCACGTCTGTATTGTGCATTTGATTTTCAGATGGAAGGGTGGATAGCTACATAGATGCGTTGCTTTTAAAGTAGTTATTTGGAGCAGACGGATTATCCCTGTGAAGACATGGGCTACTCTACCATATGGAGACTCAGGACAGTGATGAATAGCTCTGCATGTCCCGCGGACTCAGAACGTTGTTAGAGAGGTCATTAAGGACTCCCTGTTCAGCGCAAGTAGAGGATACCGATTCGCACAGTTTCCACGCAAGAGTCAGGGATGAGAGACGTGTCCGTCAGGGGCTTGTCTGGCCGTGGGAAGCTGGTGGGACGTTTCTGAGATGAGCTGCCTGGATGCTCGTGTCTTACTTGCCCTGTGGCGGGCGTGAATCCCGAAGCTTCTTCTGCTCCTGGGTCCCCTGGTGTTTAAGGCGGCGTCATGATTGCATCTACTGCAAGGGTTCATGTGAGGCCAAACAGGCACCTGGAGAACTGAGCGGGGCACGGTTGCGTACAGAGTCTTAGGCCAGGGTCTCTTCGTGGGGGCAGGGAACACGAGGGGCCGCTTGGGGATAGAGGTGGGGGTGGGGGTGATGTCTGCCTGACCCCCCCGCTCACCCCAACAGCAACAACAGTCGTTCTGGCAGCAGGTCAGACCGAGTCTGAGGTGGGGCTGGAGCAGAGGTCTGGGATGCCAAGAGGCAGCCAGCTCAGCGTGACTCTCAGGACTTCAGTATCTTCTTCTGTGAAATGTGAATAAGGTACGCCTGGACCACAGGCTTGTGAGGGGGCATAAAGCGAGATGCACACGACCGCCTGCCCGGCCGCAGGAGCTGGTAGCCTTTCTTTCTGCGGATGAGAATTCGACTCTCAAGAATGGGGGATGTGGGGCTGCAGGTCACATCCTGGCAGCCTTTAGGTCTCCGTGGGACCCACAGACCTTTCTCTGTCTCCGAGTTCCAACACCTTAGAAGTTTTAGGGGTGATCAGAAGTGAAATTGTGTGATCATGATATGGAAGTCAAATGATTATTCTGGGGAGGGGATCTAACTTATCTTGCTTAGCACACAGCTTGGGAGGAAATCCCAGATTAAGCCAGTTCCGGTGCTCAGAGTGGCCAGAAGAGCTTTGGCCAGTGGAGGGGTTGCCCGTTGTCTTTACCCCCTTGTTCTGGTGGAGCAGGTGAGATGAGGAGAGAGGGCCATATGCCTCCTTTCGTATCTCATAGCCTGGCATTGCCAAGCCGACCCACAACGCTGGCCATACAGTTCCCAACTCTACTGACCTGTCAGCCATGTGTGTTCTGGATTCCGTGCGTGGAGAAGTGTGTACTTAGGGAGGGTCAGTTACCTCAGTCAGGTGCCATATTATAGAAGATGATGGCAGCCACATCTTTCCTATTGTTCCAAGCTGCAGATGCTTCTGTGGTGGGGGATTGTGCCAAGGCCGGTGCGTCCTGGTGAATGATTAATGCTGATCATTGATTCTTTCTGTTGTGTTCCGCTGAAGCTGAACTTTACTTTGGGATGTGTGGGATGCGGCCTGAGTGGGTCATGTGGGTTAGGCCAGCGGTATTTGAGACCCTGAGAAAATAGTGGCGAAAGTGCTGGTCTGTTGCAGGCCTCCTGGAAGTGAGTAGTGGGTAGGGAATAGCCCTCTGGGCCAGAGAATGGGGGTCTCGTGATGAGTTGGCATGGACCATGGTGGGTAGTGGGGCAGGGTCGAGTAGATCTGAATTCTGATTGTATCTGAATCTTCTGCACTGACTTCATATGTATAAACACCAAAAGTAAAAAATAGCATATCTGCTCAGAGAATCCGTCAGTGGGTCTCCGTGGTTGAAAGCCTATAGGCTTTGGCTTTAGACTTGGGCTAAGTCCCAGCTCTGCTCGCTAGCATCTCTGTGACCTCGGGCAGCGATTCGGCCTCTCCGAGCGTGAGTTTTGTCTTGGGTCCTGGGGTGGCTGTGGTGGCTGGTTTAAAGGTTGCAGGGGCACATTGATCAGGAAGGAAGGTCTGTCTGCAGAGACCCAGGGCACGTTCTCCAGGCCATGTTAACACTGCCGACGACCCTCTTCAGCAGCGAGAGCAATGACGTCCAGGTCCCCGTGGATTCAGGGAGCACCTGGAGGGAGCGGACAGGTTAGATGAGCTCCTTGAACAGCTTGACTGTGGCTGGTCTTTGCTCAGCGCCCAGGCCCCCATCTGCCTCCAGGATAATGACCTTCCCGCAGGCGGAGACCCACCCACACCAGTCATCCGTGGTGGTCAGCGTGCTGGCACCAGGGTGTGGCCACCCTGGGTTTTACCCTCCACCACAGGGCCCTCCTTTCTCTGCAGGGGCCTCAGCGGGCCAGCGCCTTAGTTTAGCTGTCCGTGTGTGGTGTGTGGTGTGTGTGGGGCGGGGGTAGGAGATCCGTTGGAGACCAGAGTCTCCACAGGGCTATGTCCACACATCACCTTCCATCCTCGTTCCTTTGTTATTACCATTCACGTTCGGGTGTCAGATGCTCTTAATCGCTCAGCAGTACCCCACTTCTGGTACCAACTTCTGTACTGGTTACTCTTTGCGTCACTGTGAGACACCACTGAGGCTTAAACATCTTAAGGGAGAAAATGGAGATTTATTCAGCTTACAGTTCCAGAGGGGAGATGCAGTCCATGATGGTGGGGAAAGCGCGGCTGACTGAGAGAAGCCGGAAGTGATCTAAGTTATGTCCTTCATGGAGGCCGAGAGCTGCTGTTTCAAGCTAAAAGCAGACGCACTCACTCAAGCAGATGGAGGTTCCCCAGGCTCAAGGCGCACCCCTGTGCCCGCCTTCCTCCAGCAAGGCTCCACCTCCTGAAGGTGCCATGACCTTCCCAAACAGCTAACGATTCAAGCACATGAGCCTCTGGGGAACACTCACATTTCAAACCATGCCAGTGCACTCTACCCCTTTACGCTGACAACCAATATTAACCATCACATTCTGTATAATACAATTTGTCGAAAGTTTCTCTCTGATTAAGTGGTCAATTTTAAGAAGGGCCCTACGTTCATTTCTGGAGGGTCTGACAGCTGACGGTTGTCAGCTAACAGTATGCCCAGCAACTAGATAACAAATCCTGCAAAGATGAATCTGGGCTGCACTCATAACGTGTGCCCCATGAAGAAATCAGGGGCGGAGGATCAAGTGTGTTGTCCAATGGCAGAGCTACTAAGTGGAAGAGCTAGGATTGCACTTCTACCAGGGTGCTTGGCAAATCTGCATTTTTTAAAAAAATACTATTATTTTTACATGCATATGTATAGGAGGGAGGGAGAAAGAGAGAGAGAGAAAGAGAAAGAGAGAGAAAGAGAGAGAGAGAGACTCATGCCATAGTGTTGTGGAGATATAACAACATTGTGGAGTTGTTTCTCTACTTTCACTGAGTTCCAGGTGGTCTTCAGACTTGTGTGACAAACGCTTTCGCCCACTGCGCCGTCTCGCGGGCCCTGCGAGTTGTTTTTCCCGCAGCGTTTTGGGAGCATGTGATGGTTGGCCATCAACTTAGTAGGATGTGGAATCAACCGAGAGACACCTCTGGCAGAATTCATGAGGGCATGTCCAGGAAGGATGAACTGGAGAAGACCCTCCCCAAGATTGAGGTGGGGGGCACCTTCTGACTGGTGGCCCAGAAATAAAACACTTCAAGGAAGAAGCAACATTGCTTCCTCGCCCGCCTCACTTCTTCCTGAGGCCGTGTCTGGGGTTCGCCGATGTCAGCCTCCAGCTTCTTTGCCTCTCGAAGGGATGAAGCCCCATCACCTCCCAGGAATCTTCCAGACCTTGAGTTCCAGGCTGGGACTTCAGAGACGTTCAGCTTTGTGGGCTGAAGAGTGGTAGGTCCCCAGTCACCCCAGATCGGACACAGCCTTGGGTGGATGACCCAGACCTGTTATTGTAACAGTCTAGTGAGTCTCCATTTTACTACGCATGCACGTGCGTATACACACACACATTCTTATATGCCTAATGCCCTTACACATTGTATACATTGTGCAGTATTATTATACATGCATATATTATTATGTGCATAGATGTATGTGGCATTGTATATTATATATTTATACATACACATTTTTATTATATACACTCTGTATATGTATGTCATGTATATTTTTCAGTATCTGTGTACACATATACACATTATTATATACATGTATGCATATATACATTAGCTCTTTTTCTGCACATGCTTGTACATGCTCATGCGCACACACACCCTCTTCTGCTCCTCTAGAGAATCCTGCCTGGCACAGGGCATTAAATGCATCCTAAAATTAGTGATTCAGGAATCTGTTCATTAACAACCAATAAAATTATTATCCGAGTATTTATTGGTGGCCGATCACACCCTGTCATGGTGCCGTGTGTCGAGGACACAGGATGACCCAGCTGGATGTGGTTCCCGCCCTCGAGGTGGTCGCACTCTGCCCAGTGACTTTGCTTCCCGCCCGGTTGGGCTGGAGTTGTGCCGAGTATACAGCCTGAGCCTTACGTCTGCCCCTCTCGCCACCAGCGAATCCCTTTGCTCCGTGGAGGTTTCTGTTCAGCCGGGGGTCTCGGGACCCACGGGCGGATGCCCCTTGCAGCTGGTGACGCGTGACCTCTGGGCCGTCCATCCTGCTGGGCAGAGTCCGCAGGGGCCGTGGTGGGCGCGCCTGGCTTGAGTCATAATGGCTCACATGTGTGCCGGCTCTGCGGCCACTTTTCTGCTGCCGTGGGTCATTCTCGGTGACCGCGGCGAAGACGCACTGTAATTGTCATCCGGATAATTGCAAGGTTTTCTGGTGTTTAAACCAAAAGCCAGGCCAGTCAAAGCTAGAATTAAGCCCCCTCCCTTCTCCCATTTCCCAAGAGAAATCCACAAAAACACAGTGTGTGACCCCCGAGGAGGCCATGGTGATTCACTGGTTATTTTTAAGAGGAGGCTGAGTTTAAATTCCCGGCCGTGCTGGGAACTGACCGAGGAGGCAGTGAACTTGCTGGAAGTTTCCTCAGAGTTCATCTGTGCCACTCCTTCATCTCAAGCTGGGGAAACTGAGGCAGGGGGAGCTAGGACTGTTTTCTCTTCACTGCCTTCCCCTCCTTGAGGAGTTCTTTCTCCTCTGGGTTGTTTCCCCAAGCTCAGCCTCCACCCGCCCTGCAGCCTCCACCTGCCCTCCAGCCTCCCCCCGCCCTCCGGGATTGTCCCGTAGCAGTGTTCTCTACTGAACAACTTTGGTTTCATTCATCATTCACGCATGCGAGATTGCGAACTCAGAGCCGAGTGCTGGAAAAGTCAGGATGTGTGTGTGCTGTCTTCTGTGTTCTGTAAGAAGTGTCCTGGGCCTCCAGGAGAGCTGAGGCCATTCGTGCCTGCGACCCCAAGTCCACGCTGCAGAGCTCAGGAAGTGGCTGTTGAGTAGAGAGATGCTCGCTGGCTGAACGACGAGCCCTTCGCTAGCGTCTCAGGAGAGGAGGGAAATTCAACTTGGCTCCTTTCTCTAGATACTCTTCTGTCACCAGCAAGCTAGTCTTGCATTTCCTTTCTCCCTCCTCCTTCCCTCTTTCCTTCCCTCCGTGTGTCCTCTGATCTGTTGTCCTTTACTGTGGCGCGTTCCAGTGTGCGCCAGGGTTGTGCCCAATCACCCCCTGCCTTGCTTCTGCCCCCCCTCAGCTTTCCACAGATCTCGCGCCCCCAGCACACAGTGCCTGCTTGTGCGTCTCGCACCCCCAGCATAGCCCCTGCTTGTGCATCTCACACCTCCCAGCATATAATCCCTGCTTGTGCGTCTCGCTCCTCCCAGTTTATAGAACCTGTTTGTACCTCTAGCCCCGGCTCTGCATCTTGCTATAAAGTGTCCCTTTTTCTGCAGCATCCTCTCCCAGTGCCTGGTGCCTTGGACGCGCAGTAGGATGACAACACCCTGCCCTTGGCAGAGCGTCTCTCCTCTGTGCTCCCAGGGTGCCGTGCGGAGAGCACTCTGGGTGCCATTGGGCACAGTTGTAAGAAGACTTAACTCAAGCACTGAGCAAGCCAGTGCAGATGACCTAGTGGGAAGACCCGGCCGCGGTACCGGGCAGAGGGACGAGCTGCAGACAGCAGGGACAGGCCAGCGGGCAGACGGGATGCGGCTCTCGTCGCTGTTCTGTGTCTGCGTGCGGCCCGCTCCCGGCTGCTGAAGCTGTGTGAGCTCTGCCGCCATCGTAATGAATGTAACCTGGAGAACCCTACGCACAGATGAGACACCCTGCCTTCCTCTAAATTGCATGTGTTTGCATTCATCACGGAAATGAAAAAAGACAGATGGCTTTGAAACGAAAGTGCCACCCAGAGTACAAAGAAATTAAAATGCGTCGAGAAGAGAAGGATTTTTTATCAACCTGAGGCCCAGAGCCTTGGAGCGCAGCTCATGCAGCGGTGGGAGCTGGTGGCCAGGGGTCTGCTACTGGTGGGTGAAGGGGGACCATGCTCTTGGACAGTGAGAGGGTCAGTCTTAGCGACTTTTCCCAGTGCTGGGCTTTGGAAAATGAGTAGAACAACCCAAGAAGCAGGGGAGACCCCTGGGTGAGGCTGGCGAGGGGTGGAGAGACCCTTGGGCTGAGAGGTGGGGAGACCTCTGGGTGAAACCAGCAAGGGGGGAAGACCCCTGGGCTGTCACAGTTCAGACAGCGTCACTGTCCCCATGTTTGCGAGGTCTCACTGCTGCCTTGGTGCAACATGTCTCCCACCAATCCGTCAGAGCTCAGCTCCGCACACCCCGTTGTCTGTCTGGAGGAAACGAGGCGAGGGCTTGAGGGTAACCAGACTCCAGTGCCCTGCAAGCTGCCAGCTGCCAGACGGCCGCAGCGAGATGCTACACAAGATCCGCTTTAGGTAGTGGGAGGAGCCGGCCTTGGATGCCAGGGTTTAAATACCAGCTAAGTAGCTGAAGTCCGTTTCCCGGCACATAGCACAACATGGAAGGACCAGGCGGTGGTCTCACAGTGCCTGTAGTTCCATTCTACTTACTGCCTGCGCGACGTGGGTCAAGTCTCTTAGACTCAGTGCTGGTGACTCCGTAAGACGATTCTCAAGGGCCAGCGGTTGAGTAAGAGGGGCGTGGGCTTTCATCGCCCTGCCCAGATGTCACTGAGCCGGCCATCAGTGTTTATTAAAACCATCGGCAGCCAGGTCTTGCTCAGGTTACATGGAGCCCTGAGTCTTAGTTTCTGAATCTATAAAATAGGGACAGCAATCTCCACCCATCAATCCACCGTCAGGGCTGATAACCAAGGGTGCTCAGCATATAGAAGGGCCGCTGTAATTAATTGGTAAATCTTTGTTGTTGGGTGGGAAACTTATTTCCCAGAGTGGGAGAATATCTGAGGGACCGCGTCCCTTCACAGCAGAGCTGCTTGGGACGAGGCCCTTTGACCCCTTCTCTCTACTTCAACTCCACTGAGTCACCCCGAGTCTAAACACCATCCCGCCCGGAGTGGAGTGTGTGAAGATTGTGGTCGTGTCTGGCGTTGTGTGTGTAGCCTGCCAGACTCCAGAAAGCCAGATCTGGGGACAGCATCGCCTCATTGCGGATGTCTGGGAAGCCTCCAGAGAGAGCAATGCGTTGGGCGACTCGGGGAGCGCAGGCATCCGCCGGGCCCCATCTCTGTGAGATGCTCTGGCCTTGCTCCCTGGGGGGCACAGGAGTGACACTATGAGCACCAGGCTGAGACCCAGCGCCTCATGGGACAGGGTGGGAATCAAGCCCCGGGCTCTGCCTGGCCCCCTGGTTCCTTGACCAGAGACCCTTCAAACTCCTGAGTGGTGACTTGGTGCCACAACCGGAACGTGACTCGTGGCCCGCCCCCCTGCCTTGACCTCCATGTTCAGTCCTTTTCTGGGTGAGTAACAGGATCGTTGTCCGAACCCGCAGGAGGGGGGAGCGCTCGAGGTTCAGGGCTGAGGACACTTGAACCACGGTGGTCAGGCAGGCAGAGGCCGCCCCGCCACACGGCCCCAGCTGCTTGCTTAACTCCACATTTTATTCTGGAGCCGGTCTGCAAATCCAATAGGAGAGGTGGAGCCTGGAGAGCTTAATGACAGAGTTAGGCGAGCTATGCAATTACGGCCTGCTCGGCTCCCGCGGGCCAAACCTTAACGAGCCGCAGTCCCCGGGACTCCAAAATTGAGGACAGTAGCTCATTCCGCGGCGGCAGGGTGACGAGGCGGCCAGTGGATGAGCTCATGGTAGCAGAGATATAAGGAGAACTCGGGGACTCTGCCATGCACCCAGGCTCCCCTTCTGCAGGACCCTGTGAACCCCACTTGTCCCAGCACCCCAGAGTGCCACCAGGCTAAATGAAACTAGCTCATGCCTGGTGGGACCCCCAGTGGCCAGCTCTGACTCTGGCCTCCTGGCATTTAACCCCACGGGCTTGGCTTCCTATCGGCTCGCCGTGCCACCCTGCAGCTGCCCCGGGTGCAAATGCCTCCAGCGGTTCCTAAGGCTCCGCTCTTTGCTGTCGAGCACGCTGTCTTCTCAGACCTCTTCCCTGTCTCCCCCTCGTGTGCCTCACGCTTCAGCCAGTGCCAACTGTCTGTAGGACGATGTTTGCATCCACCATGCGTCCCCGCCCCTCTGCCAGCCACTCCCGTCGCCATTTCCTTGCCATAGACCCTTCGTGTCAAAGCCCCCGGGCCAGGTCAGGCTCTGTGATCCTAGGCCACCCTGTCACCTCTTCTCAATGGCAGGGTGGCATTGGTGACCCTGCACCATGCACCCCCCATGTGGTCTGGAAGACGCTTCCTCGTCTGGCAGTCCTTCTCTCACAGGGCGGAGCGCAGGACGGGAGGAGACAAGCTACAAAGGGCCGAGATCTCTGGAGGGCTTCTTTCCATGATCTTTGGCGGGCTGAGTGGTGGTGCTGCCACACTTGCTTAGGGTCTTGGTGGGCTTAGAGTGTGTTTTACCACCCCAAATAGTCCAATCTAGAAACTCCCTTATGGACAAGCCCTGGTAATTTTCCTAGATAATTCTAGTTCCCATTGACAGTCAATGTTAACCATCACACTACATATTCATTGTTGCAGTTTGCCTGCATGGTTGCTGATAAGTCACCATCAAATGGCTTAAGGGAACAAGGGGTTTATTTTCTTATAGTCCGGTTACAGTTCATAGTCCAGCTTGACAGGAGAGCATGCACCAATACCAGGGCCAAGGGAACTGGCCACACCATGTCTACATAATGGCTGAGAGAGGGATGATCCTCACTTGGCATGTCTGGCCAAGTGTACACAAGGATGCCAACTCTCTCAACCAGCTCTCTGTATGTTATTCCAGGGCCTAGTCCCACCCACCATGGGCTGGGCCTTCCCCATCAACTAGACAGTCTCCTGCAGGTTTGCTCTGGGCTTAACTCAACCATTAATTCTTTACAAATGTGCCCAGAACTCAAACCCTCAACTGTCAAGTTGACACCTGTGCCTAACTATGACATTCAGTAAGTAAATTTTCTTGTAAAATGCTTGGAACTGTGTTAGATTTCTCAGAAGAGCAACCTCTTCTCTATCCTCAGATTCTTCCATTTCCTGAGAGACGTCACGGTCTGCAGAAGGGGTGGGGCATGTTCACGGTACTGTCATGGTCCAGACCCCTCTGCAAATTGCTCCAGGTGGTCTTTGCCTCCCTTTGCCAAATTCATTTGCATTCTTTTTTTTTTTTTTTTTTTTTGACGTGGGACCTGGGATCCGAACTCAGAACCTTCTGCTTGTGAGACAGAGTCACAACCCCTGAGCCATCTCTCCAGCCCTCATGGAGTTATTTGAAATGTGGGGTTCACTCTCTCACCTTACAGTAACCGAGCAGCATTGGGACCCAGCAGCGACTTGGGACCGAGGCCAGTGTGAGTTTGGCTGGGATAGTAAGCGTGGAGATTTCTGGTCACTCAGCGGAACGCGCCCCAGCAGCTTGGGGCAGAGCTGCGCGTGGAGATGGGAGCACGGAGAAGCAGAGGGCAAGAGGCCGTTTGCCAGGCAGTAGATAAATGAGGTTGGTGCAGAGTCCTCCCGGAGAGGGAAAACCTCCGCCTGGCTCGCCTGCCGTGGGTCGGGAGTTACCACCTGTGAGCTGTTCGGCACTGGAGACGTGTAAAGGCTGCGCTGTGTGGTTGGGGTGCATGGGGATGCAGAAGTGGGGAACAGTCTGCCCCAGGACCTTAGGAGGTCGATGCTCATACTGCTCAGCATGGGATTTAGAGGCGATCAGAAGCTGGGCGGCGGACACAGTGTTCACTCCAGCAGTTGACAGGCAGCTTGTCCCGTGACCCCTCGGCCGGCTTCTGCTCTATCCTAGAGCAGAAGGGTTGGAAGTTAAAAGCCTGACCGCGCCATCAATTATTTATAGCTTGCTACATAAATAATTATGCTTGAATCGACCACTTAGTAAACAGTATATAGTTCCCTGCAGAGCAAAAGGTTAGGTCATTTAAATCAATCCATGTCTTGTTTTATGAGAGAGAGAGAGAGAGTTCTAGGTTGGTTAGAGAGATTCACGAGAGGGTTGGGTGGTCCCAGCCGACATTTGTGGTAGGATGTCCCTGGGAGACTCGGGAAGCATTCTGTTTACTGAAACCCAGCTGCTTACAATGTCCCTAAACCACTGGCCCAATCCCTTCTCTGAGCTCATCTCTCCCGCATCATCCTCCGCAGATGCTGCCACAGCCAGCCTGTCTGTCAGCAGGTCAGCACCCACCCTCCCGGGCCCCTTGCCCTGGTCCTGGTCTCGGATTGGGGGGCTCAGTTCCGTGTTTTAGCACAGCTAGCACATCCACCGTCTGGAAGCATTGGCCGGCTCCACCCTAACCACTTGGGACCTCCCTGCTTCCCACATGAGCAGTCTTGACCACCTCCCCATTCTCTAGTCTACTTTTCAATAGAAACGATGTTTTTAAAAGCACACTACACAGTGCTTTATTTGTTGCATCCACGATTCTCATCTTCTTCCTGGCTTTCGCATGCTCTCCATAGGAGCAGGTGTCAGTTTGCTTGTCTGCCGGTGTATCCCAAGCAGGCAGTTGTGGGCACTAAGCAAATCGTGGTTGGACACGTGAATTAATGAGTGACCACTTAGCATGAGAGCTGTCGGACATGGGGCCCTGTGGGTACTGGGAGCACCAGGGTTTTTGGAATGAGGTTCTGTGAGGGTGGGACAGACACACAGGCATCTTGGAAGGCAAAGCAGAGCAGTCTATAGAACCCGCAGCCGCTCAGCTAGAACTCATCCCCACTTCCAAGCTGGGCTCTCATCCCCATTTGGCTATTTTGGTCACAGACAAGGGCGTCATTTTTGACTATTCCATCCTTCCCATCCCTATGAATCAGTCTCGAAGTCTTGCTGATTTTGTCTTCCTAACAGTCATTCTTTCAGTCCTGGGATTCGAACTCAGGGTCTTGGGCATGCTAGGCAGCACTCTATCCTAATTATTCTTAAAGCTTGTTACTCAACACTGCTGACCTGAAGGCACCTTCTCACCTTCTACTTGAGACGTATCAGCTGAATATAAAATCCCTGGCTCACACTTTAATTCCTCAAGTATATCAAATATCTGACTATTTTGGTATACAGTGTTGCTCTAAACAAGTCTAATGTCATCATACATTTCTATTCTTTTTTAAATGTGTATATAGGGTGCACACACCTGTGTCCATATGTCTGTGTGCAGAGGCACATGAGCGTACCTGTGGAGGCCCAAGGGATTATCCTTGATCCCTCTTCTACCTTATTATTGTGATGCTGGTCTCTGGTTAAACTCGGAGTGTGCCGTCAGGACTAATCTGGCTAGCTAGCTTGCTCTGGAACTTCCCATGATCCTCCTTCCAGAGTGGAAAATACAAGTGTCCTGCCTTGCCTTCCTGGGATTCTATGTGGGGCCTGGGGATCCGAATGCTGCCCCTTTGCTTCTGCAGCGAGCACTTCAACTATGAAGCCATCTCCCTTTGCCGGTCACTTACACTTACTTCGAGATGCCAAGGGACCCGCTCCCTCCCTCCATCCCTCGTTCCCATCCCCTCCCTCAATCCCTCATAACCATCCTTTTCTTTCCTTCCTTTTGTGCTCTTATCTCCACTAATCTTTTAAAGTATTTAATGCTCTTTAGAGACAGGGTTTCATATGGCCTGGATTGACCTTGAGCTCACTACACAGCTGACCTTGAGCTCCTGATTGTCCTCCTTCCCTGCAGTGCTGCCTCAGGTTCTTACTTGATAGTCTTACCAGAGCAGGTCTGTATGAATGCCTCTACCTCTGTTATGTAGTATCTTACTAGACAGGTCTGTACTGAATGCCTTCTACCTCTGTTATGTAGTATCTTACCAGAACAGGTCTGTTGTGAATGCCTCTCCCTCTGTCATGTAGTATCTTACCAGACAGGTCTATAGTGAATGCCTCTACCTCTGTTATATAGTATATTCTTTTGGCACATCTCCTCAAGTCTCTGTGCCCCCTGGATTTCCTGACTTGCAGCATTTGTTGATCTGGTATCTTGGATCGCCGCCTCAGAAACTTTTCTCATATATTTTTTATCATCATTGCCCATATCTAACGTGGGTCACTTTTTATTATATTCTCTCATGTCTTTCTCATGTATTTTAATTTTAAAATTCATCTTCATTTCCCATAAGCCATTACTACATGTATTTTTTATTCCATCATTTTGTTTCTAAATGAAGTCAGTCTCTCTCTCTGTCTCTTTCTCTCTCTCCTCTAGTTCTGTCTCTTGCAAACTGAGCCTGAATCAGTATCTTTCTGAGCAATATGCTTCTATTTCATGTCTGATATAATTTCTTAAGTTTTAGGCTCACGTTGAAATGGTGAGCTATAGTTTTTATCTGGTTTGTGGGTATATTTTCCTAGCCTCTTCTTATTATAGGCATATTGTTTCATTCTCTGTTCTCTTTCAAAGCACTACCTATGGAATGAGTCCTTGGTAATTTTGTGTTGCTCAGTGCTATGTGAATTTCATTTTCATAAGGCAGATGGAGTTCAGGAAAGTGCTCTAACATCTTCCTCAGGTTACTGTACCACACTTTTGGCCGGAGGAGAAGCAGGGAAAATAAAACTCATCATTAAAAAAAATCTATGTATTAGAATAGCTTTAAATTTTACTAAAAGCTACAAAATCAGTAGCCAAGTCAGTAGAGTGTGTTCCTGGTCACCCCCCCCCACCACCACGTGAGCTAATGCTTCATTTTCGTCTCTACTGAGAACCAGCTTGAAGCCCTTGCTCCCAGCTGGACTCCTGATGTTCTCCCCATCGCCCTGGTTTTCCTACACATGTCCTCACGTAGCCTCAGGATCCTGCCAAACAGGCATCTCCCATTTAATCACCATGTCTGTCTCCTGAGTCTCCTCTGGTTGATGACAGTTTCTCAGGTTTCCCTTGTTTTGGATGACCTCCATGGTTTTGAAGAATAAGGGCCATTTTGGGGCAGCTGCGAGTTTGGTTTGCCTGATGCTTTCTTGTCAGGAATCTGAGCTCAGGAATCAGGATGCTACGGTGACGGAGCCTGGAATTCCTCGTATCCCCTTGCTCGGGCGTGTGCACTGGACTCAGCCTGTTGCCGAGAAGCATCTGACAGCTACCTGAGCCTCCTGGGCAGTTCCCCTCCCCTTCTCTGGTCTGTTCCACGGTCAAGCTCCGCCCTCTCCATTTTCAATCATCACGTTTACATGATGGAAGACCTGTAACTACTTGTATGCTCACTCCAGGATTTGCGCGGGTAGGAAACAAACTCACACCTGGATACGCAGGTGCAGGCATGCGGATAACGGAGGCACAAGCACAGGTGAATTCATACTTGCAAACACACACTTATGGGAACAACATGCAGTTCCCCCAAAGGTCAACAGTTTTGTTATTCCGCTTCTGTCAGGAGTGTGACAAATCATTTAATATTTTAATCAGCGTAGCTTCTGAAATCTCACCTTCTTTCTAATTCTTAATTAACCTTTGTATGAGAATAGATCTAAACAGGCCACTTGGGACAAGCCTGAGCTTAAGGCATATGAAACTCTAGACTCTATGACTCTGGGGTTCACAATACAAGGAGAGAATTGGATCAGTGCAGTTTTCTTCAAAAAGTATCTTCATGGGACTAGGGAAATGACTCAGGGGTTAAGGCCTTTGCCTCACAAGCAAAGGGACCTGAGTTCAGATCCCCAGGTCCCGTGTAAAAGTGCCAAGGTAGAAATGACAGCAGCCTGCCGTTCCAGCCCTGAAAGAAGCTTGGGAAACCCCAGAGCAAAGCAATAAAGAGGGAGAGCCATCCAGGATGACTCCTGATGTCACCTCCACAGACGCACACACACACGCACGCGCACACACACACACACACACACACACACACACACACAGAAGTGTGAACAGGAAAAAAATAATGTGTCTTCCTGTGTTGGCCCTCCGTTGGCTGGGAGTGTTTTTGTCTTGCTCAGTATTTTGGATTTGTATTAGTCACATTTGTCAGGGCCATGACCAAATACCTGACAAAAGGAACCTCACGGAGAAGGGGTTATTTTGGCTCGTGTCGAGGGGCTGTGGTGGCGGGACTGTGAGGGCTGCACGCTGTCTCTGCAGTAGGAAGCCGAGAGCCGTGTGTGCTGGTTCCGCCTTCCGTCCTTCTTGGTTTCGTTCAGCTGGGGACCAGCGCGTGGGATGGTGGTCTCCACCATCGGGGCGGCTCTTTCTTCCTCTCCATCCTCTCCGGAAATGTCTTCGCAGACATTGTCCAGAGGTGTGTATCTCAGGTGACTCCAAATCCACTCAACTCCACCATGAAGGTTAATTCTCACCGAGGAAGCGACGTTTCCCGACAGAGGAGGAAGAAGCTGAAAGCAGCTACTGCATGATGTTGCAAATGGAAGTCTTGGCCGTTGCTGAGGAAGAGTGAGGAAGACGAAGTAAAAGATGTGCTTGGCAGAGTGTTCACGGAATAAACTAGTCATTGAGTGGGGAGGTTCACTGCTCTACTTGTTGCTACTAAAAGCCCATAAGTCACTATCCTCCCACTCCATGTCTCTAGAAAGCAGGGATGATCTATCCCTTTCTCTCTGTCCCTTTCCTCATCGTGGCACTCTCAAAATTCTCTTGGACCGCTGGGGAGAGACATAGGAAGTTTCTTCATGGCACATAAATACCTGATTCCTAGGTGATCATTTGGTGGCATATTTTAACTAAGAATTATATGTTGGATACAGGTAATAAACCAGAGAAAAGGGACCATCCCTCACATGTTAAAAGGAAAAATACCCTGAGTATGACTCAGACTTCCATGAATTCTTGGATGCACTTGAGAGGACCAAACTTAGGTTACTAGAGCAGAATAAGGAGCTGAGATAAAGTCTAAAGGCATAGATGCAGTATTTAATGAAATGAAATTATAGCATGAAATTTTCCAGATCTGGACAAATAAATGAATATCTAAACACAAGCGGAATCTTGAATTACAAATAGACATGACCAAAGGAAAACCTTCCCATAATACGTCATAGTTCAGATGTCAAAAACACCAAGTAAAGAAGCAATATTAAAAGCTGTAATAAAAGCACCAGTTTACCAGTAAAAGCAAGCATACCAGAATAGCATCGCATCTCTTATAAATACCCTAATCTGGGAAGGCACGGGATGGTATACTTAGGGCCTTGAGAGTACAATTTTATACCTCACAAGTTATCTCTTGACATTGTTGGGAAGGAGAAATAGAGATATTTGAAGATAAATGCAAATAAAAGCAAGTCATTAATTCAATCAATGCCATGGGAGAAAAAAAGTAAAGGAATGTTAAACAGAGGAAGAAGAAAATTCTATTCATGAACACTCAGGAAAGAATACAGTCAGTGAGAGAATTGGGAGAAACAAAAGAATCTGGGAAGGAATCCATCACGCCCAACAAAGTAAACTAGCAAATCTGTAACAGTTACAGGGAAGAAGGACTAGCAACAATCCAACCAACCAGAACAACAAACAAGCCCATAAAGAATAGCAAATTCCTCTCAAATTGTAACGTTAAATGCAAATGCCTTCACTCACCATTGAAACATCCACAGTGTCTGAATGGAGTGAAAGACCTACCTCAACTACTTGTTTCTCGCAGGAAACACACCTCACTGACAAACAGATTCAAAAGATGGAAATAAGCCTGCCAAGCAAATGGAAGCCAAGAAAGAAGCTGGTGTGTCTGTGCTGGCATCTGGTAAAACAGACTTCAAATCTACGTTACTCAGACACGAGAGAAAGAAGAGCCACTGTAGGAACAACTCATCAAGAAGATATAACGGTCACAAAGTTCCACCAAATGATGAGGATCCTGATTTCATAGAGCAAACACTGAAGGCACAAAAGATACAAGTCTTGATAGGATAATAGTGGGGGACCCCAATACCTCACTCTCATCTTTAGATAGATGATGTTCTGTCGTGGTTTAAAATGTGAGTTGTCTTGCACAGGCTCATACATTTGAATCCCTGGTTGTTGGAAGGTCGCGGCACTGTTAAGAGGTGGAGAAGTCACAGGGGGTGGGCCTTGAGGTTGATTAGCCCCATCTCGCTTCTGGAAGAACTCTGTCCTTACAGTTCATAGTGGGCAGTTTTGCAGCTCTCAGCCTCCTTGGTGGACATAATTTAAGTCCTTTCCAGCTTCTGCCAGCCATGCCTCTTCTGCCATAAAGGAAGCACTGCACATCCCCTCGGGAACCATAAGCTAAATAAATCTCCCTTTCTCCTCTCAAGTTGTGTGAGCCTCAGTGTTGTCTCACAGCAGCAGAGGGAGTAACTGCCACATGTTTCAAACTGGAAAAAAAGCAGCAAAGAATAATCAGAGGTAAAGTACATTATCAATCAGCTAGAGCTCATAGTTACCTGCAGCATAGTCCATCCAACAGTCAAGGAATATATATTTTCCCAGTGCCCCATAAAAGGTTCTCTAAAATTGATCACATTAGAGACCACAAAGAAAGATTTAATGGATACAAAAGAACTGAGATAATCCTTTGCATCTTATTGTAGTGTAAGAAGACTAGAAATTGACAGCAAACCAGAGCCTCAGAATTACTCAAATATTTCAATACTCTGTCCTTCTAACTTTAGTCTTTTTTACTTCCTTTATACTCTTGGCACTTACCATATCCAACACATTTTACACATAGAGTTGCAGTTACTCTGCATTGCTACTGATAAAATCGTGACAAAACAGTTCAAGAGAACACTGGGCTTTATTCTCTCTTGGGTAGTCTGGTTACGATTTCTTATCCAGCTTGGCAGGGGAACACACACCAACGCCAAGGGCTGAGGGAACTCACCATACCATAGCCACATAGCAGCTGAGAGAGGGACAATCTTTACTTGCCAGACCAGCATGTCTGGCCAAGTGTACCCAAGGATGCCCACTTTCTCAAAGAGTTCCCTCTATTTTATTCACCTGCCTAGGGCTTAGTCCTACCCACCATGAGTTGGGTCTTCCCCATCAACTAGACAATCAGTCTCTTTCAGGGGGATTCTGGGCTTAACTCAACCACTAATTCTCTACAAATGTGCCCAGAGCTCGAACCCTCAACTATCAAGTTAATACCTGTATCTGATTGTGGCACATAGGTTAGTACTTTGCTAATTGATTGTCATTTCATCTGGATGCGATTCTTTCAGGACAAGTGGTTATTTGCTGCCCCAGCCCAAGTGTAAGAATATTTCTTGGCACCAAAAACCCTTTGCTGACTTGGTGACAGGTGGAGAATAGCTTGAGGCAGATTATTCAAAGAAAGACGAATGAGCAGCCAAGAGCCTTTCCTGTCCTGGTGGGTAGCCATGCTAGGGGCGAGGGGCCCTTCCCTTCTCATCTCCCAATACCTTGGCCCCTTACGCAGATCCAAAGTTTCCCGAGAGTGTAAGCCTGATGCTGCTCTCTCCACAGTGCCCACCTGACATTAAGTGCAATGAGCTCAACACAAGTTTAGTGCTTCCCTAAGAGTCTCAGCTGAACTGCGTGAATTCTAGATACGTTGCATTTGACGAAAAGTTTAGAGTCTAAGGTATGCTCTTGCACTGACGTATTACACAGATGCAATCTTGTTTTGCTACAGGTGATTTATGTCCTCATTAGGGAAAAATCGGAAGTCAGATAAAAGTTGGAAAACAAAGAATAAAGGCTTTAATCTCATCATCCCCAAAGATACATTAAGATTTTTAGTCTTTCCTTTGACGTCTTTTCTATATGGGGTCCTTCAGCATGACTTATATTATTTTGTGTTGATGTATTCTGTATCTTGCCTTTCTTACTTGATAAGGGCACTGTTCTACTGATTGGCTATACTTTTGGGAAGTCATTATTTAAGCAAAATGCATATTTTACTCACTGCTCGCAGCTGTTATTTGACATCTAGGTTCTTTTCTGTCCTCTTGTCATGTGGGTCATCTGCTGATGTGAAGTTGTCAAGGCCTGTTGTTTACCAGTCTGCTCACTTGAACTCAAAGCATTGTTTCTCACCCTTACCTCGAATGTGTTGGATGGAGGCGATGAGAAATAATCGAGGTGAGGGAGAAATGGTGTGAAGCAAGCACTGGATGTTCCACAGACATCAATGGCTGGATTGTCACTCCGAGGAGGGTGGAGGTTGCCAAGGACCGTGTTGCTTGGTTGCAGGCTGTATCCCCATGCTGAGCTCTTGTGAGGATGGACTGTAAACTGAGCCTGGTGCTGTTGCCTGACTGCAGGCTGATTCCCATGTAGGATTCTGGGAAGGTGTTGTAGTTTTGCCTGCACGGTTGCTGATAAATCACCACCAAATAGTTTATGGGAACAAGGGGTTTATTTTCTTATGATGATCTGGTTACAGTTTTTAGTCCAGCTTGGCAGGAGAGCTCACACCAATACCAGGACCAAGGGAACTGGCCACACCATCTCCACATAATGCCTGAGAGAGGGACGATCCTTACTTGCCAGACCAGCATGTCTGGCCAAGTGTTCACAAGGATGCCAACTTCCTCAACCAACTCTGTATTTTATTCACCCATCCAGGGCCTAGTCCCACCTATCGTGGGTTGAGTCTGCCCCATCCGCTAGACAATCCTGTAGGTTCACTCTGGGTTCAATGATTAATTCTCTACAAATGTGCCCAGAGCTCGAACCCTGAACCATCAAGCTGACACCTGTACCTACCCATGACCTACCTGAGGGTAGAGTATTGGCCATGACCTTGGACCTGTCCTGTGATTGCAGGTTGCACCTGATGCAGGTGGACTCGGTCCAGCGCTGGATGGAGGACCTGAAGCTCATGACCGACTGTGAGTGCATGTGCGTCCTGCAGGCGAAGCCCATCAGCTTGGAGGAGGATACCCAAGGGGACCTCATCCTGGCCGGTGGCCCTGGCCCCGGGGACCCCCTGCAGCTGCTGCTGAAGCGGGGCTGGGTCATCAGCACTGAACTGCGCAGGATCGGCCAGAAGCTGGCACAGGACCGCTGGGCGCGCGTGCACAGCATGAGCGTGCGGCTGACCTGCCACGCCCGCTCCATGGTCAGCGAGTACAGCACGGCCAGCCGGAGCTCCTCGCAGGAAATGGGCCAGGTCAGTCTTGCAGGGATGTGGATGGTGCCTGCTGGGCCTGGGGTCTCCCTCCTGTGTGGGACCCCAGCCTTTCCTGGCTGGTGGTCTTTCTTTTCTTCCCATTAACTGAAGAACATCAAGACGTGATGTGCAGATACAATGTGCAAGACATCGCGACAGTGTTTTTCTCTTTCCATACATCTTATTTAACCTGCATCATCAAGGTGCTAAATGTGCACTGGAGAAGCCGCACGATGGCTAAATATACCCAGACTTAAGTCAGAACGCTGGCTCACATGCCGGCCTGTCGCGTGACTCAAGCGACCGATTCAGCTTCTCTCAGCCTTCGTGCGAACTGTATCCTAATAGCATCAATTTCACCAATTTGTTGTGATGACTAACTGTGTCTGCACATGGGAAGCGTTCCAAACAGCCCATTGAAAATATAAATATTATTGTCCTCATTTTACACTTGAGGAGCCAGATGCTCGAGAGAGCGAGTAACTTGCTCAGCCTTGAGCCATGAGTGTTGGAAGCAGCTTTTCCGATGTCAAAGCACTTCTGACTCCTCTCAAAGTCCAGCCTTATCCCGATTTCCTTTTCTTCTCTCATTCACTTTTCACCTTTCTCCACTTTGCAGGCTGTGAGCTTCTATTCACTCCCCAGAACCCCAGCTGAAATGTCTCCTTTACCCTGAGTCCCCCCCCCATTTATCCTCCTCCGGCTTGATTTTCTTACGCTCTTAAAGCAGCTGACTTTGGTTTCTGTCCACCCACGTCACAGGCGACAATGTGCCCATTTCCCAGGGTGCTTTGCATCCTCCACGTTCATGCCTCATGGCGTCCCGTGCAGTGCCAGCCCTCCGTGGAATGTCACTGGTCTCTTTTCCTCTAGGCCGAGAAGTTGCTCATGGAGAAGTGCTCGGAGCTGTCGGCTGTCACGGAGAGGTAAGCGCTTGGGGGCTCTGCAAGCGCCCTGGGGTCCCACCTGCCCACTCTGTGGCCGGAACTGAGCCCTCTCCTTGAGACGGGAGGCAGATGCAGGTGGTGGGCCCGTTTCCTTTTTCTGAGTTTTTATAAAGAAGAGCTGGAGATATCTCAGGGGTTGAGCCTCTGCCTTTCAAGCAGAAGGCCCTGAATTTGGATCCTGGACCCCGCGTAAAAAAGCCAGGCAGGAATGGTGGCAACCTACACTTCCGGGCCTGGAAGGTGGAGCCTGGGAAACTCCAGAGCAAAGCAAAAGGAAGTAGAAACAATTCAGGGTGATGCCCGAAGTCACCCTGGGCCTCCACAGGGACACGTAGCACCCTTTGATACGCACGGACACACATGCAAAAAATAATAAAATAAAACTGCGCATTAAAAAAAAAGATTCCCTAGAGACCAGTGTGGTGTGACTCGCATCTGTAATCTCAGGGTTTAGAGGGCAGAGGCAGGAGGATTGCTGCAAGTCCAACCTGGTTTAAACAGAGTGGTTTCCAGGCCAGTCAGAGCTACATGGTGCCTCAAAAAAACCAAAACTAGAATAAAATCATAAGAGAAATGAAAAAAGAAAAGATTCCCTGCTCCGTATCAGAGGAGAAGAGAAGCCTGGGTGCTAGAGGGAAGGACCCAGAGAGACCTGGCGGCAGGGGACATTCTCCTTCAGGCCTGCAAAGTTCCTTGGTCCCCACAGTCAAGGCAAGAGTTACAGCGCGGTGAACGCCGATACAAACACCTCTCTCCCCATGTGCGGAAGACACGGCTGTTCCAGGCACACACTTGCTGCCATGCAGACGTATAAACACACACGCCACGGAAATCTAGCCACTCCTTCACATCGCACACAAACACATATGCTCACAGTCAGCTGCACACACACACACACGCACACACACACACACACACACACACACACACACACACGCACGTACCCTCAGGTGTCACGCTCGAGAGTGTGTGTTGACATGTTCCCCAACCCTTCCTTGTTGTGAACCTGGGCCTCGGCGTCCCTGTGAGACATCAGGAGCCTTTGACTTTCCTGGGTGGAAAGTCTCAGGCTGCCGACGGGACGCAAACCCCGCGCTCTGCTCCTGCTTCTTCTGGGCGAGAACCCCGGAGGCTGCTTTCTGCGCACCACAGACAGCCCAGCGTACAGCGTGGCCTGGCTGGCTTTAGTGACCGGCGTGCCAGGCGCTCTAGTGACCCCCTCCCGCTCCCCCCCTCCCCGACCGCAGACATCTTGGTCCCAGGGACGAGACCAGAATCTGGACTTGACACTTGTGAATAGAGATCCAGTGACGTGGGTTGATGAGCCCGGTACTTGGCTGTATTCTGGGGGGCCGGGGAATGAGTCGGGGCTTGAGGATTCCGTCTCTGACCACCTTGAAGCCGATGTCTTCTCTCTAGCCCCCTCTTCCTGCACCCTGGGTCTCAAGCAGGCCTGGCCACTGTCCGTGGCTCTGGTCCAAGTGTCTCCTCCAGAGGCCCACGCCACGGTTCTCCTTGCAGGTGCCTCCAGGTGGAGAATGAGCACGTCCTGAAGTCCATGAAGGCCTGTGTGAGCGAGACTCTGAGCACGCTGGGCCAGCACTTCGGCCAGCTACTGGAACTGGCCCTCACCCGGGAGGTGCAGGTCAGTGTGGGCCGGGGGGGGCGGGGTGGAGGACACTGGGGGGGAGGGAGCACAGAGGGGCGAGCCAGCCCGGGACGAAGTGTGAAGGGGCCTTTCTTGGGAGACGTCCTCTTCTATCTCCAAAGCCCACCCCAGCATCTATACAGACTCAGGGCTCAGAGGAAGCTTCTGGAACACCTAACCCAATCCTAAACTTTTCAGATGTGATAAGGACAATACTTCTCTGCAGTTACCAGTCAGGAGGTGGTCTCCCAATTTCACTTTCAGCGATGTTCTGACTACTCAACCTGGATTGTCCCTGCTGGGTTACTGTTCACAGTGCACTCAAAGGAAGCTCGCGTGTGTGCTTGTTGAGGGATGCTCTGCAGTCTGATGGCTCTACAGTCTAATAGCTCTGCCTCACCCTGACTCTCCTGGGACATTAATCAGTTTCCCTAATCTCTTCAGCCTCCTTCTCCTCATCAATGAGGTGAAGCTTCCCCAGAAGGGGGTGAGAGGAAGGCCAGGGAAAGGGTCAGGTGACTGGCAAGGCTGCGGGTTAAGTACATGTCATCTTCCATCTCATCTCCCTCCCCTCCCTCTGCTATTTTAGAAGCTGCCCAGGACAGCGGGTCTCATAAGGTTTTCGTTAGGAAAGCTGTTTACATGATATTTATAGTTCAGAAATGTTCCGTCACATACTTGCCATTCTTTTCCCACCACTAAATAAAAGCCTCCCATAACTAGCAAACCTCTTTCTACCCGGCTCTCTCCATGCAGCCTAGATTCCTTTCTCTCTTCCCTGTGGACGATCATTTTCAAGAGGTCCAAGGCTCCTTGGCCAGAATCACCTGCTGGTCCTGCCTAAGTCAGCGCCTTGGCCTACAAGGTCTACACTACACCTGCGCCACAGCCTCGGCTCCCAGACAGACAGCCTCACTTTCTCTCCAATCTCAGAAAGAGCCGGAAATGCTACCCTGCCTGTTCTTAGCATCTGGGACAAATGGAAAGAGGGGACCAAAGATTGGGGTGCTGGCAGCTGGGACTCTCAGGGGCACTGAATGTCCAGCTTGTTCTATGTGGAGTAGGGGGTCTCCCCAACAGCGAGGGGGGCTGCCTGAGGAAAGTCTTACAATGGGCAGGTGGAGACAGAAGGACGCAGGCAGTGAGAGAGGTTGGGCCGAATATCTTGTAAGTTCTTTCCAGTCTTCACAAGTCCTAATACGGCTAACAGGGCATTATGAGGTAGTAGACTGAGCACAGAGTTTGGAGATATAACAAAGTTCAAATCCTGACGGCTGCTAATTATTCTGTAAATCTCGGCAGGTTTCTCAACCTCTCTTGGTTTCCGTTTCTGCTATGGGTTTGGATTGGAGCTATTGAGATAACATGACTATCGCTTCTCGGCCTTTTGGCTAAGATCAAGTGTGGAGATAACGTGACTGACTGGAGATGCCTTGTGCACTGCGTGTTCTGTGTTGACTAAAAACTGCTCTGCTTTAAGAGAATCTAAAAACTTTTGTTACAAAGGTGCCCTGATTTTTTAATCAATCTTGTATTATTTAACTACTTGAGGAAAACAGACTTTAAAGCGTAGATGGCAGGAGCTCAGATGCTAGGGGTATTTGTGGTTGCTTACTGGGAATAAGGATGGGCTAGTAGACAAGCAGAGGAGATCCAAACTGAAAGTAGTTGTCCTTGACAATGACTTAGGGATGCCGGATTGAGTAAACCCTTTCTCACCCGTATCTCTGTCTTTACGGCAGCCCCATGAACGTGGATGTTATATTCAGTTACTAACTCAATCACTTTCAGTTTAAAATACCTTTCATAAAACCACTTGGCAGCAGAGCTTTGCCCTGGTAGAACTAGTTAAAATTTTACTTTATATATAGATTTCTCACCTCGTTCCAGGTAAAGCTGGATTTGCCTAACCCAAAGGGCAAACTTGAGTCCCATAGCAAAGGTCAGGCCCGAGGGGTCTTCCAAGGGAAGAGAAGCTACACTGAGTGTACCCAGCCCCTTCTTCCAAACTTGCCAGTCAGATAACTCATCCCTTCCCTCCAGCATGCGTCCAGGTGAGGAAACTTATCCAGTGGAGGCTGAGGCTGTTGGCAGGTGTGAGGCTGGGCATGCATGTGGTGGGGACCATGCTGTCCCTCCGTGGGGCAGTCCTTCCTCAGCTTCCTGAAGCCACCTCCCTTGTGGATCCTTTGGGACTCACCGTGGGCAATGCAGCCTTTGCTTCTAAGAGGCCCAAAGCAATTCACGGCCTTCGCCATGAACTTAACCAAGGACGCGCTGCAGCTCAGCTTTGATTTTGCTCCCTGTTCTGTTCTGCCTGCCATGCTCAGATTTGGCCCCGCCATGTGGCCCCATGTAGGTAAACTGAGGTTGCAATGAAATGAAGTGACAGCTCAGAGATAATCCAAGTGGACTCACCAGATAAGAAGTAGAAAGTTTCCCACATCCACCCAATCCCGTTCTATGACTTCCTAGAAGAAAAAGCAAACAGAAAACAAACAAACAAACAAAGAATCTTTTCAATTTTATTCCTTTCTACGCCCAGGAGGTTTTATTTTGGGGGGGGGCATCTTTCTGGGATGAAGTTCTTGTCTAGAGCAAGCTTAAGGCAGGAAGGGTTGATTGGGGCTCAAAATTTACAGATATAGCCCATGGTGGGGAAATTGTGGCAACAGGAGCCTGAGACAGCTGGCTTTACATCTGTAGGTAGGAGAGAGACTGAGACAGAGAGAAAGATGGAGAGGGAGAGAGAGGCAGAGGGAGAGGGAGGGAGAGGGAGAGAGAGGAAGGGAGGGGGGCATGCTGGTATTCATGTTGCTGCTTCTTCAATCTGGTACCCGGCCCATAGGATGCTGCTATCCATAGTTAGAGTGGGTTTTCCTGTCTCAGTTCTTAACGTAGAAACTCCTTCACAGACACATCCGAGGTTTGTCTCTGGGTAACTTACATCCTGTCAATTAACATTAAGTCATGACCTACTGGGGGAGCCTGGTTTTCCCTCCCTGCTGCGGTCTAGCCTGTCTACAGTACTAAGGGGGGCTGATCCTTCAGGAGCTGTCCATCTGTGCTCATCCATCCCCAGCATAGATGAAGTCCCCAGCGTGTGCGTGGGTGCGTCTCACCTCAGCACCACCTCAGCCTCAAGGCAAGAGCTCGGGCAACACCTTGTCCCAGGGCCCATCCTTTGGGCCGACCTGTCGCTGAGAAGATGCACAGTCCTCGCTGAGGGCTGGCGGGAGCATCGGCCGGTGTATTTCTTTCCGTTGTCTATGTAGCCCGCAAGGGCTCTACACACTATGCTTGCTGGGAGAAGATAGCAAATGTGAGCTAATCGTGGTTCTGTAGTCACCGTATATGGGAGAAAAATGTTCCCACTCTCACAGAAGGGCATTTAGACATTTCCGTGCTCCTGCAAAGTCAGGAATTTGCAAATAATTTGCAGGGGTCTGCCTGGACTGCATTCCTTTCCACCCACCATAGCCACATCACCTCCATTTCTAGCTCCTTCTGCACGCTGCTGCTGCTCTGCGCTGCTCCCACTCCAGGAAGCATTGATTTGGGCTCTGTGAAGTGGCTTAGGCTCAAGATCTTCAAACGCACCGCGTGCCCCAGGTTTCCAGTAGGCTCCCAGGAGACACGCAGGCACGCGTGCGTCTCTTTACATACGTCTATTCCTAGAGCTGCAGTTTTCATTTGTTTTCTTTCTTCAGATGGTCTTCTCTGTAAGCACAGAATTTTTGCGAGGCCTTCCGCTGCTTTCCAGAGGAAAGACTTGCATCTTGTCTCACCCGCAGGGCCCTGCCTAGCAGAACCTTGGGATGGGAGAAGGAAATGGAGCAAAGGCGAAGTCTTCATGTGGGATCCGTAAATCCTCGGGCGTCCATGAATCTGTTTTATGGCTTTTCATTTTTGCATATTTGTGTTTAGAGAGGCACTCGAAATTATGTGTTTTTGCAGTGTGGGAATTTTCTGAATTCAGATAGACAGCAGAATGTATACGATGTGGGGGGATATTCAAGTTTGCAATTTTTTAGTCCTATTTTTCCTACCAGTTTTCTTCTAGAATAGTGCGTGGCTCTTAGATTGGAATAGATTGGAAGAAAAGAGGACTAAGAGGATATATCAAACCTTAAAAATGCCTCTTTTTTGCATGTGCATATGTGTGTGTATCTGTGTGTGTCTGCATGTATTTGCATGTGTGTGTGTGTCTGCACCTGTGCGTGTGTCTGCGTGTGTGTGTGTGTGTGTGCGCCTCTGTGTATCAGAGGATCAAAGAGCACTGTGTGTGTCGGTGGAGGCCCAAGGGTGGCATTAGGAATCCTGGATTGTTCTTCTACCTTATTTATTTCTTTGCTCTAGTGTTTCCCAGGCTCTGCTAAACAGGGTCAGAATTAAGGCCACTGTCATATTTGCCTGGCATCTTTATGTGGGATCCAGAGATCAAAACTCAGGTCCTTTTGCTTACAAGGCAAAGACTTTAACCCCTGAGCCAGCTCCCCAGCCTTAAAAGTGTCTTTGTAAAGACATATATTTAAACAGCAACAATTCCTTTCAGCTATTTTTTATACTCATCCCTAGACTGTGACATTAGCGGGAATGAAAAGTATCTTTAAAAAGCCAAAGACTTTAGAGACCAAGATGCCAGTTATTCTAAAAGTAACCGAAATGCTTTGGAGAGCAAAAATTTTTCCAAGATATATCAGTTAAAATAGAGATAAAAATTACACTTTTTTATATTTAGTGTGCATGAGGAAAGAAGTCAAAGGCTCTCACCAAAATATTTTAAAACTATTTATATTATATGAATGGAAATATGCTAATTTGTAGTTCAGGTTAAAATGATAAAATTGATTCCTAGCCGTTGGATTAGTTCTACTTATGCAATATACATATGTTTTTCCATTTTAAGTACATAGGGGAAGTCATGAAAACCAAATTAATTGAATTATTTCCGTTTTGAAATTCTGATATGTAGTTGTTCCCTAAAGTTGAATACCAAGTTTGACACATATATAAATCCATTTCCTAAAGAAATACTATCTATTTTATCATACTCTCAGATTTACAATTAGCCAAGAATGTTATGTTGTTATAAATTCAGTGCTTTGTATCTTGACTTTTAACATATGTGAATAGACACATTTTTATTTTAGACCTGCATTACTTTAATATTGACAGTTTTTAGCATCTTTTCCTTAAAGATTGATTTTCATAATTATTTATCAGAGATTTTTAGCATTTCTTGAAACATATATCAAACCATTTTTAATTAAAAATGAAATCAGGTCTCTCCTGAGAGCATGCTAACTCTGACTTGATGAATTAGGTTGATTCAAAGAACCGACTTTGCCAATCCAGTTACAAAGTGCACATTTTCCTTAAGCTGATGAGAGAAAGCTGTAGCGTTGAGGCTTTGATAAAACATATTGAAGGCACAGAAGTAGTTTACTGAAATCCTATTTATAATTAAATGAATATTTTTATTTCCCTAGTTCTTTTTGAAAAAGCTGATTGAATAGCGATTGCTATCAGGCAAGGAGTTTCAGATTCTTTTCAGTAATAGGAAAAATTTACATGTGAGATCAGGCAACAGATCCTTCAAACTAGCATTTGAGGACAAATTAGCATGTGACTTTACTTATATCTGAAGGTGTTCAGAGTTACCCGACTCGTTAGACTTTTTGTGCCCTCTGATGATTTGTGGGAAAGAGATTCCAGAATTTACATCTAAACATTCAACACTAAGTCACTTGTCAGTCATGGAGACAGGAATGATTTAGAAAGCCAGGAAAGATATAAGCCCCGTTCATGCTGTCAAGAGCTATGTTTATCTAAAATTTTATTATATAATATATGATTATTAAACCTTAAAACTGAAAATCCAGTTATGCCTACAACTGTAATAGCAACATAATAAGGCTTTTTTAAAAAACATATTTGGAACATTTTAATAAAAGAATATAAAATAAAATGTCAATTCTCAATGACAAGTATCACAAGGGTGATCAATAAAACACTTTAAAATTTAAATGTAATACATCAAGGAAAAGTTCTGAGAAAAACTACCCCGGGGATATAAATTTAATGATAAAAAGAAGATAAAAAATGCTAATGGTTTTCATGTATTTTTAAATGGTTAATGATGCTGCTTCAATATTTAAATTCCGTTGCATACTTCTGACAGAGGGACACTGGGAGCTCGTTTTATGTCTATATATATATATAATTTTCAGCAAACCACACCCTTTCCAACATTGTTTTTTAAAAATATGATGAAAAATTCTAAGTCTCTCAAATTAAAAATGTACAAGGGGTCATTTCAGTTTCAAAGTCACAGGCATGTTGAGCACTTAGTCATGTGGAATGTGGTCCCTGCTTCTCACTGGAGAATTGCTTAGTTCTTGGGACCTGTGTCTACTAAGCAGGGTGCTTTTCTGGGTCCCAAACTTGCTGCATTTGAAGAACCATTCTCTGCAGATACCTGAAATCAGGTTCTTTGGGTCCATGAAGACCAGTTCCTGGCTGGGAGGTCCATTCCTACTAGGAGTCTAGCCTTGTGTAGTATTTCTTTCTGCTATTTCATAGTTTTTCTAATAATGGGGCATACTTCCAGAGTTCTTTTTCCTCTTGCTAATAACCTTTCAAAGAGACTCAGGTATCCCCAGCAATTCCTCTCTTCTATTCCTTCTCTCTCCTTCTCCAACTCTTGGAGTGAGTTCAGCATTTGATTCAGAGGAGATTTTCCTTTGCTCTGCTTCTGGCGCATTCTTTTTCCTTTTCGTGTTGCTCTTTTGTCAGAGAGGCAGGGATTTTTTTTCTTCTTGAAAGAAATGAAATCTATTAACTTCCGGATCTCCCAGCAGCCTCCAGTTCTAATGGACCTTATCTGCATTTACTTTCCTCAATGGGTTACTCCCAGCCAAGAAGTACTTTCCTATGTGAGCAACAGCCAAGCTAAACCCGGACTTGGTTCTTTTGCCCAGCTCGTCTTCACGTCCAGCATCTCTGAACCTCTGACCATCCCTCTACGTTCCTTGGACCCGCCTGGTCAAATTTCACCTGGAGATTTATCCAGTTGCCCTTTGGAGAACTCACACTGATCTTTGCAGCACTTTTCCATAACTGTATCAACACACAGAAACAGTGCCAGCCACAACAATTTGTGTTGTGTTTTATGGCTTTAAGCGTCAGTGTTCTGGGCGGGGGGGTCTGGCATCAATGGTAAGGTGTCCTGTGGACAGAAGCTTTGGCAAACTCTAGGTGGCTTCTGTAACAAATGTGCCTTCAACAGGCTGCGGGAAGGCTCCTCTTGGCTTGCAGTGTATACAGGGGGCTTTTCCAGCATGGAAGTCTCAAGAGAGTCCAAACTTCTACATGACCCCTCAAAGCTCCCCAAAGAGTACAAAGCTTCTTATGACCTTATCCAAGGAGCCCTTTCTGACCAAGTGTTGGTTTCCACTGGTCAAGCAACACACTAAGATTCAAGGGAAGAGGAATTAGAACTCAGCTCTCTTGGGAGGAGTAGACAAAGGCTTGTAGCCATCTTTATCCGTGACTCCCTGTTAAAGCTGGTATATCTTGTTGGCATGGATGGACTGCTCCCCTGTATCTGACCGAAGACTTTTCTAGCTAAGTCTTTGGGGAGAGGCTCACAATCAGTTCCTTTGGAGAAGCTCCTTTCAGCTACTTGGAGAGCTTAGCTCCCTTGTGATAGATTTTCACCTCCCTTGTGATAGATTCTCTACCTCCCTTGTGATAGATTGAGTCGCAGTGGTTCTTTCTGATGAAGAAACGATCAAAATGTGTCCTTATTCCTCATGAACAGCCAATAGACTACATTCATTTCCTTAACTGCCCTTTCCTCCTTTCTCCTGGTCTTAAAGACATTCATGGGGTTGTTTCATATTTGCCTGATCTATCTTTTTTGAAAAAATCATTAGCCAGAGACGCAGAATTGACACAATGAACATGTATATATATATATATGAAATGTATTGAGTTGGCTTATAGATATGGCCAAGGTAGTCCAACGATGGCTGCTAGTAGCCGAGGTGGTCCAATGATGGCTGCCGGTAGCTGCTCAGTTCGGTAGTCAAGTGGGTGATGGCTGAAGGCTAGAGAATTTCTAGAGTCTTTAGTATAGCTGATGACTTGGAGAGTTGGAAGACTAGAAGGTCGAGGAAACCAGGCGGCAGAAAGGAAGAGCGATTCCTAGCACAGCTGCAATAAGTGTCTCTTCTCTTTGGTGGCTCCTTTTTATATGACGTAGTACTGGGAGGATCCTATGGGATCTTTGGAAGTTCTAATAGGATCTAAGGCAAGCATAACTCTATCAGGTGATCTCAGTTGATCCTTGCAGATGTGGTCTCAGTCCATCTTAGTTAGTTAATACAGGGTGTGTCAAGTTGACACCCAGGCTTAACTATCACAGCCATTCAAATCTATCTTCCTTGCTTTTGTCTCCCAACTTCAACTACTCCTCTCAGGAGATTGAGTGAAGCATGGTTTTGGAACTTTTCAATTTTTCCATGATTTCCTGAAAAACAAAAAGCAGACCATTACTCCCAAGCCCTGACTGTTAGAGATGTGTTCTTGTGAGGCAGGTCCCAAGATAGGGTGACAGAGGCGGGACAAGAACAGGACAGAACTGGGGAGCAGCAGCTGGGGTTCCTGGTCAGCTCTGCCTCCTGTTGTAGGGGCTGTGGTGATATTACTGGGTGTTAGATGCTGAAGGAAGTCAGGATACAGTAAGCACTGCTAGTGAGGCAGGGTAGGAAACATCCCCACCTTGGCCTGAGGTAACATCCCCGCCTTGACCTGAGGTAACATCCCCGCCTTGGCCTGAGGTAACATCCCCGCCTTGGCCTGAGGTAACATCCCCGCCTTGGCCTGAGGTAACATCCCCGCCTTGGCCTGAGGTAACATCCCCGCCTTGGCCTGAGGTAACATCCCCGCCTTGGCCTGAGGTAACATCCACACCTTGATATGAGGTAATGTCTGCCTTGACCTGAGGTAGCATCTCTGCCTTGGCCTGAGGTAACATCCCTCCCTTGGTCTGAGGTAGTATCTGCCTTCACCTGAGGTAGCATTCCTGCCTTCACTAGAGGAAATATCCTGGCCTTAACCTAAAGTAACATCCCTGCTCTGACTTGAGGTAGCATCCCCACCTTGACCTGAGGTAACATCCCTGTCTTGAAGTTTGTTATCTCTGCCAGATCCTGTGCACAATGGGGATGAAGCCATTGGCCATGGAAATAGAAAGGTCAGCTCACAGGATATCTGATACTTTTCTTGTTGCTGCTTCAATACACATGACCAAAGCAACTGAAGAAAAAGAGAGCTTATATGGCTTACTGTTGGAGTCTGTCATGGTGGGGAAGGCACAGCAGCGGAAGCTTGAGGCTGCTGGTCACATGTGGATTCTGGTACTCAGCTCGCTTTCTCCTTTCTATTCACAGGGAAGGTTTCTGGAAACACCCTCATAGACGCACCAAAAGTGTGGTTCCATGATGAATTAGCAAATTAAACAGGGGTTTCTCTTTTAAAAAAAAATGAAGATTTAAAAAGAATATTTATTTAAGAAAGTAGGGGGAGACACGGCATTCATGCCATGGTGAACGCTAGAGGTCAGAAAACTACTTTTGGAAGTTTGAAGTCTGTCATCTCCTTCAACTGTATTGGTTTCTGGGGATTGAACTCAAGTCACCACTTTTGTGAGCAAATGCTCTATTCACTGAGCTAACTCACCAGCCCTGGGGATGAAGGCAAACCATCAGGACACGTGACTCAGCCCTTGACAACTATGTATGTGCCCTGGGTCTGGTTTCCGTGCTTCAGTTTTCCCAACTATGAAATGACTTGTGAGGCCCTTCCATCTCTGATAATTTTGTTATTAAGAGTTTTGCTGATCTCATAGAGCCCTTAATCTCTTAGTTTCCAAATTTCTGCTGTAAGAAAGCATGCTTACAACTTTTCTTTGTGACTGAGATGTATCTGGGGCATAATTACTGTATATATGTGTAGAGACATTAACATGAAATTATTCCCAGGCATAAATGGTCTAATATTAGCAGCTGATTGCGATAGACACTGGGCTTGAATTGTTTAATGTAATGCTAATTGGCTTCAAGTGCAAACACTCATCAGGAACATTAGGCAATTATCATTTAGGTACAGGACCCCAATATAGGAAATCTGTTCTCATCCATGTGTTGTTATCATGAGTCGCTGCTGATGGCAGCAATGGAGACGGGTTCTAAGAACTGAATTCATAGAGATGTGGAGGGACAAATCATGGTTGCTAATGCTACCTTGTGCTGACTCTGAGATGCATCTATCCACTCTCGGAGAATAATTTTCATATATAATGTAGTTTGACTAAGCTCACTTAACCTAAGGCCATTCTGTGTAGAGAATTAGTTTCCTGAAGGTGTGAAGAATTCCTTGAATTTGAATAAAGAAGATGAAAGGAGGGTCTTTTGCCTCAAACCCTAAACATCCTTAATTTTAATCATTTTCTAAGTGGGGAAGTCAGATCCTAGGGAGTGTATTGCAGTTGCCCCAAGAGCACACAATAATGACTTCTTGCAATTTTATCTATTCTTTATGCTGGATTCCTTTAGAAAAATCTCTCCCAACGTCTATTGCAATTGACAGCCTTGCGATGTGGGCAGCATTGCCGAAAGAGATAGACACTGCTAATTCCAATGCTTTACAGGCGAGGGAGCTGAGGCAAAGAAAGGCCAAAGTAAATGACCCGTTTGGGGGTACAGAGACAGAAGTGGCAGAGCCAGGATTTGACCCCTGAATCCATGCTTTTAAGCACATTTTATCCACATGGTGTGCTAAAGGCAAACTTTGGATTGGAGTTCAAGTTCTTTCCATATCACCATGGTTAGCGAAAAACAAATCCATGTAGTAGACAGAAATCAGTGTGGCACTTCACATGCGGGTAGACCTCATATTCCAGAGGTAAGGGCAGGAGGATCAGATGTTCAAGACTGGCCTGGGCTACAGGAGACCCTATTATAAACAAAACAGATCAAGGGAGTATCAAACAGCTGCTCAGAGCACCTAGACGTGGACGCTGGGCTTTTTCATCCGACGCCTGGACAGGCAGCTCCCTGACTTCCATCCCCACACCTCTGGGGAGAAGCTGATATTCATTAGTAGGTAGGAATAATTGATAATTAGTGAGCTGCCTACTCCAAAGCTAATGGCATATTATGAAGTGGTCTCCATTCATAAAGGCTTTTCCCAGAAATTATCTATGCTGTTCTAGGAACAGTCTCATACTTGTTAATGACTTGCACTGCTTTGCTTCCTGGCTCGTTCCTGGTTCCGTGTCAGCCCCTTTCACAGATGGCCAAAGTTCTTCATCCGTGGCTGGCAGCAGTCACCCATGGAATCACCCACCCGCTGCCAGAACTCCCCATGTCACCGACGGCCTGCTGGATCACTTAGCATAGCACCCCCAAGCACTGTCAGGCTACCATAGAGTGCTGCTTCAGTCCCTGAGTGCACCGCCCAGCCCGAGTTCACCCTTGGTTAATAACCATCCAAAATAAGCAGGTTCTTTGACCACAGCTGGAGCTTCTGATTGGGTTTGAATCGTCAGGTTGTTTAAACTGGTGTTTTCTGAGCTCACACAGGGCAAAGGGTATCTGTCCAGACCATCATTTCTGAGAGGGGTTTGCAATGGTTCTGATCTCAGAAATGCAGCTCTAAGCTCACCTGAAGCCAGATTCTTGTTGCTCCCAGAGGGCAGGGGTAGAAGGAGCAGGATTGCGGAGTCCAGTGGTGCTACTGGAAGCGTCGACCCACTAGTTCCCTTAAGGACTAGTAGGAGGAGGTGGGCGTGAGTTAACCATTGGATTCTGCTTTCTTCTAGGCACTGGTGAGAAAAATCGATGCTTCGGACAATATCTACGTCACGGAGTCTACCACAGGGAACCTGTTCAGCTTGACCCAGGAGGGGGCGCAGCTGTGCCGCATCATTGCCAAGGTGATGTCATGGTCAGGGCCAGGATGGTAGGCCCGGTGACGGGAAGAGCAAGCTGGTTATCCTGTGGGTGGGAATGGCTGGGCGTCAGAAGTCTTACCCCGTAACAACCGTAGCAGTGTTCTTGGGAGACAGGAGGAATGTGGTGTAAACATGACCTTCATCTCAAAGACACATGTGTTCTGGAGGGTTCCGTCTAAACATATCCCCTTACCAGGCGTCCTGGTTGGATCCCTCCTGTGCTTACGGTCACTCTAGCCCCACACGAGGGGAAGTAAAACTAGACAGTGGTTTTCACCAATTGCAATAGGGGGTGTAATTTATTCACTTCCTGGTTAACTTGCCTTTGACTGTGAACTCTAAAACTTAGAGCACACATTGGTAACAGACATATCTAGGACCAAAGCAAACTTTGCCTCCCTCTTCCCTCTGGCTTGAGAGAGGCGATCCTACTGGCACTGGGTTCTGATTCTGGTAGACTTAGAACAGCAATCTTGGAGCTGTCCAGGTATCAGATTCCGGGCCCGTCTACATCATGATTCTTCAGAGAGTTTGAAGAACACTCAGATGTTTTGGGTCCATCCAAGACTTACTATGTCCCAGGTCATGTTTGGAAACTTGAATCTTAATGAAGTCTATAGCTAGTCTGTCAGAATCACTGATAAAGGCTCTTAGAAGAATTCCAATCACCAAGGTAGGTGATCGACTCAAGTTGGGGTAAGCCAACTGTATGGAGTAGCGACTGCCAACATTAGGTGTTGCTTTGTGTTCTGAGGAGCACCAGGAGCACCTCGCTTCTTCCAGAACAAAACCAGTCTCTGCTGCCCATGAGTACCATGTAGTCCCTATTTATCCAGAAGTCATGGTTCAGGGGACTTGGCTGAGGTCACATGCTGATGAAGATTGCAGTCAGAATTAGAACCCAGATCTGTGCTCAGTGTTTCTGGTCATCTGTGAAGGCGACTTCTGGTTCAATCTTTGGCCTTTTGGATTCTTGAGCCGTAGTACTACTCAGAAGTCCTCAAGGCCGGAAGTCCATTAGAATTTCAAGGGGCTTTTTTCTATTTCTGATTTTGTTTTAGTGGGTCTAGAATGGACCCTGTGGTAGGTGGTTGACTTCCCGGGTGGTTTCTAATCCTCTGCTGCTTGGACTGAGGACCCGCTGTGGTCTTTGGGATGTTAGTTGAGACTTGGAGACCTCCTGCTGTTGTTGGGGGCTTGGCATGCTCCTGCTAAAGTTCCTAGGACTCAGTTGTGCATCATGGTTCAGAGCTCTGACTCCTAAGGGGTCACTCAGCATTGTGGGGGGACCAGAACAGAGACGTTCTTCCATCTCTCAATGCCAGTCTGGTGATTAAATTCCCATAGAACTTAGCTGAATTTCTTTTGGAACAAAGAACTTTTTTTCCTCTTAGACAACCAAGTTTAGATCCTGGTTAAATCAGGATCCCGTTGCAGATCTGAAAAATCTGGAAGGTTGAGACTTGCTCTACGTGACAAAACTGGGCTGGTTAATATTTCCAGAACTTTCCTGGGGAGGAAACCTTGCTGGCTGCAGGTTCGGAAGTTCTGCCCATTCTGTCTCAGAGTTGAGACACTAAAGTCTCCTTTTCTGTGTTTCTGGTATAGAGAGCGCCTGCCTGGCCCCAGCAAGGATGGCATTGACCCCCTGCCGACTTAGCCTCTCCTGAGAACTGGGGCTGGTCTCTGATTAAATATGGATCCCAAATATCTCCAGGGGAGAGAAGTCTTGGTGAGGACTTAGGTAGTTCTTCCAGGTTTGTGCGTGGCAGGAGGGTGGCCTCTTGTTGAATATTAGTGATGGTAACGATATAAATGATGATCACCCAGCTGTTTTCCATGCGCCAGGCCCTGGACTGGTACATTTTGTATAGCTTTGGAATGTGGTCCACACGCGCCCTTCTGAGCCGTGTGTCGATGACGGCCTTGCAGATGGACATTCCAGGCCCGCAGTGGCCAGATCCTTCGCACAACTGCCCAGGAAACCAGATTTGCCCAGCTCTGGAGTCGATATTCTTTGCATTTCCCTAGCTTAATTGGTTAAGCCTACAGCCCTTCCCTGACCCGAGAAGCCCCTGATCCAATCACTGTCTCTACCTCAACATTTCTTTTCCTGGCTCGTGGTACTTGGCACAGCTATCGATCAGCCTGCCCAGGTGCCAGGCTGGTGAAAGCCAGGGCTGGCATGCCTGGACAAGCGTGCAAGGGTGTGGACCTGAGATTTCTAAAGCTGGAAGAAGGTCAACTTTGATGATGAAGGTGATTTCTTATAGGCCTTCATAACGTCCTAAGCGCAGTAACTCGTTTAAACCTGTAGTAGAAATAACAGAATCTGCCTCACTGTCGAGTGCGGGGCCCGAGCAGCGAGGACAGAACGTGAGCCTGTTGTCGAGCATGGAATGTTCCTCGTGGGGGCTGCTCTGAGCTCCCCCTCAGCACCACCTCTTGCTTCCCTCCTGCCTTCCCAGATGCGCAGAGCCCTTCCGTAGGCTTCAAGCTCCGCGCTAAGCTCTCCTCTAGGGATCCCATCCAATGCTCCGGCCATCTCGAGTATGCGTCAGGATCGCTCTGCCCATCCTTAAGGTTGGGGTGTAGATATTGAAGAGGAGGAGCACCTGGTCCTAGGTCACATGCATTAATGCAAAGCTGGGGTTGTCGACCTGGTCTGCTGACCCCAATCATCATCTCAGCCTGCTTGCTCTGGTCCTGAACAGAGTATACAGGGGTTGGACGAGAGATAGGTAGATAGATAGACAGACAGACAAGACTAGATAGATAGACTAGATAGATAGATAGATAGACAGACAGACAGACAGACTAGATAGATAGACAGACAGACAGACAGACTAGATAGATAGACAGACTAGATAGATAGACAGACAGACTAGATAGATAGACAGACAGACAGACAGACTAGATAGATAGATAGATAGACAGACAGACAGACAGACAGACAGACAGACAGACAGACTAGATAGATAGACAGACAGACAGACAGACTAGATAGATAGACTAGATAGATAGACAGACTAGATAGATACATAGACAGACAGACAGACTAGATAGACAGACTAGATAGATAGATAGATAGATAGATAGATAGATAGATAGATAGACAGACAGACAGACAGACAGACTAGATAGATAGATAGACTAGATAGATAGATAGACAGACAGACTAGATAGATAGACAGACTAGATAGATAGATAGACAGACAGACAGACAGACTAGATAGATAGACAGACTAGATAGATAGATAGATAGACAGACTAGATAGATAGATAGACAGACAGATAGACAGACTATATAGATAGACTAGATAGATAGATAGATAGATAGATAGATAGATAGATAGATAGATAGACAGGATAGACAGACAGATAGATAGATAGATAGATAGATAGATAGACAGACAGACAGACAGACAGACAGACAGACTAGATAGATAGACAGACTAGATAGATAGATAGACAGACAGACAGACTAGATAGATAGACTAGATAGATAGATAGATAGACAGACTAGATAGATAGATAGATAGATAGATAGACAGACTAGATAGATAGATAGATAGATAGACAGACAGACAGACTAGATAGATAGATAGACAGACAGACAAACAGACTAGATAGATAGATAGATAGATAGATAGATAGATAGATAGATAGATAGATAGATAGACAGACAGACTAGATAGATAGATAGACAGACAGACAAACAGACTAGGTAGGTAGATAGATAGATAGATAGATAGATAGATAGATAGATAGACAGATTAGATAGACAGACAGACAGACTAGATAGACAGACAGACTAGATAGATAGATAGATAGACAGACAGACAGACAGACAGACAGACAGACTAGATAGACAGACAGACAGACGGAGAGAATTCAGTGATCCCTTCTAGCATCCCAGCCTGGGAAATAGCAAGGTGAGTTGTGCTCATAGAATCATGGCGTGGGCAGTTTCTCAATGCTGGTGGTGACCAGGATCCGAGGATCCCTGGCACGCCCTGCAAGGAATCCTCACCTCAGACACTCGGTGAATGCCCCCAACACTGTGACAAACATGGGGCCTTCCTCACCCCCACTTTGTAGCCCACAGTGACCTGCGGGTCATGCCTCTCTCAGCCACCTCTAGACAGCTGCTGTCTGGTATATGATCCTGATCCATTGGGCTGCTAAAGCCCAGGAACGAGCCAGGTCTCCTCCGTGATGAGGGGGCGACCCCCCTTCCCCAAGCCATGCAGAGCGAGCTTCCCCGAGCATCGTCACAATCGCCCTGGTTCCCGTTACCCCTTCCATCAGCAACACGCACACCCCAGAGTGGCCCTGGCTAGGACTGTGACAGCTCATCCCTAGACTGTCTGAATAATTCATGCTGTTATGTAGCTGGGCTCAGAGCCCAGAGCTTTCTACAAAATTAAACAAACCCCAGCCAGCAGTGTGATGTGCTGGCTCAGGGGATCTCGGTTTTACCCCAGGGCGAGCCCAGCTCTCTGAGCCCGAGTGGGCTTCAGTGCTGCCCATGAGCCACTTCGTCTAAATTCTTTGCTTGACTCCCCTTTTCACGGTCAGTCCTTTGCAACTTCCCCGAGTCTGCTGCCTCTTCTGCTGCTCCATCACAGCTCCATCTTTAGCCAGCGTGAACTAGCAGCACAACCAGGATTTGGACGAGCGTCCCTTAGGATGGGCTTGGCAGTTTCCTCTTCCTTCTCCCTCTACCTGGAAATGCTAAGAAGAGCATTTTTCATTGGTTCAGGGAGCATGCGTGTGGACACTTGAGTGTATTTGCTGCTCCAGGCTCCTTCTCAGCCAAAAGGAGGGGGGCACAGTCTTTCTGGCTTTGCCTTTGGGTTCTATGCTACTATTTCTTCGTTGTCTGCTCAAATGTAAATAACTATCTATCAATCTTGTGTCTATCATCTATCCCTGAATCTATCCATCCATCATGTATCTATCATGCATTATCTATCACCTATCTATATATCCATCTATCTATCAGGTGTCTACCTATAATCTATCTATCTATCTATCCATCTATCTATCTATCACCTAGTAATTTATCTTTCTGTCATCTCTCATGTATCTATAAACTATTATCTCTCTATCATCACCTGTCATCTATCTATAATCTGTCATCTATATCTATCATCTGTTTATCTACTGAAGTAATATTTACACAACTTAGATGATTGAATGTAAATACATCCACATGTAAATATACATCCATATATGTATATAATTCTATGTATGTCTTTGTGACTGGTGGGAGTAGTATTAATGACTAGCATGGCTGATAGAGGATATCTTAGGTCTGCTGAACTGTTTTATTTTTTATTATTTATTTTTTCCTTCTGACTTCAGATAGTACCTCCATTGTGTTTCCGTGAGTCCCTAAGTGAGTTCTTTATGTGGAACTCACAGATGCCCCTTGAGGAAGCAGGAAGGCAGGGCTAAAGATTACAAAGCCAGGACATCTCGTCCAGTGCTAGGCATCCTTTTATTGGGGTCACACCATGCACGTGAAACTGAGGGGTTCTGCCTTGCCCTCCCACAGACCCTTCCCAGATGGGGGGAGGGGCTCCTGTTCTGTGCTTCATTAACCAACTGTCTCACCCCATCCTCATTTCATTGTGCCCCTACCCAGCTGTTCCCCTGCTTTTAGAACTGTCTGTTTCCCTGTCAGACAGTGAGACTAGTGTGAGACCCAGGCAGCGTCTGGCAGACAATAAACTATTACAGCTTTTGATTACATGAATCATTTTTCACCCCTAGAGATGCATCCTTCCCGCCAAATCAACTAGTCTAGGAGGAAAAGTGGAAGTAAAAGTATGTGGTTAATCTTAGCCTATTATACAGTTCCAGGAATTAACAGCTCCCAAGTCAGACACTTTTATCTGGATCCTTGCAGTGCTCAGCAGCAAGACTCTTATAGCAAAAAGGGCCCATGAGCTTGTCTGTCCTTTGGAGTGGAGGAGGGAGACCTGGGGCTGAGTTATATTGGTGTTACCTGCACTGGGGTTACACTGTATCAGTGTATCCTGTACTGGGGTTACACTGCATTGGTGTTACCTGTGCTGGCGTACACTGCATTGGTGCACCTGTGTTAACCATGCTGGGGTACACTGTATTAGTGTCACTTGTGCTGGGGTTACACTGCATTGGTGTATCTGCACTGGGGTTACACTGTATCGGTGTATCCTGTGCTGGGGTTACACTGCATTGATGTTACCTGTGCTGGGGTTACACTGCATTGGTGTATCTGCACTGGGGTTACACTGTATCGGTGTATCCTGTACTGGGGTTACACTGCATTGGTGTTACCTGTGCTGGGTTTACACTGCGTTGATGTCACCTGCGCTGGGGTACACTGCATTGGTGTCACCTGCACTGGGGTACACTGCATTGGTGTCACCTGTGCTGGGGTACACTGCATTGGTGTTACCTGTGCTGGGGTTACACTGCATCGGTGTACCCTGTGCTGGGGTTACACTGCATTGGTGTCACCTGTGCTGGGGTACACTGCATTGGTGCACCTGTGCTGGGGTTACACTGCATCGGTGTCACCCGTGCTGGGGTACACTGCATTGATGTTACCTGCACTGGGGTACACTGCATTGATGTTACCTGCACTGGGGTACACTGCATTGATGTTACCTGCGTTGGGGTTACACTGTATTGGTGTTACCTGCACTGGGGTTACACTGTATTAGTGTATCCTGTACTGGGTTTACACTGCATTGGTGTTACCTGTGCTGGGTTTACACTGTGTTGATGTCACCTGTGCTGGGGTTACACTGGGGTTACACTGTATTGGCGCACCTGTGCTGGGGTACACTGCATTGATGTTACCTGCACCGGGGTTACACTGTATCGGTGTATCCTGTGCTGGGGTTACACTGCATCGGTGTACCCTGCGCTGGGGTTACACTGCATTGGTGCACCTGTGTTAACCATGCTGGGGTACACTGTATTAGTGTCACTTGTGCTGGGGTACACTGCATCGGTGTCACCTGTGCTGGGTTACACTGCATTGGTGCACCTGCACTGGGGTACACTGCATTGATGTTACCTGTGCTGGGGTACACTGCATCGGTGTCACCTGTGCTGGGGCTGCAGTGGTTCTGGCTTCCTCTGCTGGCAGCTCACTCACCAGTCTGTCAGTCTTTTGTGGCTGCCTCCTGTGTGCATGGTACACAGCCTGGCCCATGGACAGTGCATGTTATAGTTTTGGTGCACGGAGTTCTGGAAGGCTGAGTGAGGATGGTATTTCGCTAGCTAACCTCCCTCCTGTAACACTGTGCTTGTTCCTGGGTGGCAGAGCCAGGAGCAGTGATGTTACTGTGAGCATCCTCAGATCAGTGGCTTATGCAGTGTGCATGTGTGTGGTCATGTGTGAGCAGTGCACACTTGCGTGAATGCATCTGAACATGTGTCCACATACATGTGAGGCCAGAGGGCGTCCTTGGGTTCAAGTCCATAGAAGCCGTCCACCATGCATATTTGAAGCTGAGTCTTTTACTGGCCAAGAACTCACCAAGTAGAGGAGGCCTGCTATCCAGTGAGCCCCAGGGGTCTACCTGTCCACCCCCCAGCACTAGGATGTCAGCATGTGTCACCTCACACACAATGATTAGATTCTGGGGGTCAAAGTCAGCTCCCACGCTTGCACAGTGAGCATTCGGCCCATCGAGGCGTCTCCCCAGCGGGCTCGTGCATTCTTTCACCCTGCAGGAAGAAGGCGAGGCCAGGTGGGGGCGCCCGAGATCTCCCACTCTGGCTGCACAAAGCAATGCTGCCATTGGTTCCCCGCGTACCACGGCGGTCCCTGAGTGACTGTAGTGATAATCACGGAATATATCCAACCATTTTGATGAACCTGCTGCCAGGTTCCTGCCTGAGGGCACTGCTACACCCGGCAGTCTCCCCGAGATGAGGGAAAGAAGTTTCCATAATCAGGTCCTGCTTGCATAAGCGGATCCTACAAAGGAAAAACGTGTGCCCGCTCAAGAGCTGCCGGACGTGACTGTTCCTAAAGCAGGTGTTTTCTTTTACAAACGGGGCCACGGGATGAAAATAAGGATAACATGAGTTAGCAGGGAGGCTTTGTCTACCTGGCCTTTTATTTTCTCTGTCGTGGAGTGGGGATCAGGGTCTGGCCTGACACACACTGGCAGTCAGTCTTAACTGTCAACTTGACACAAGATCTGAGCCTCGGGGCACACCTGTAAGGAATTGTCTAGTTCAGGCAGATCTCTTGCAAGCCTGTAGGAGGCTCATGATTTCACGATGCACGAAGGAAGGCTCAGCTCACAGCGGGCGGATAAGGGGGAGAGAATGGTAGCCAGCTTTTCGGCAAGCAAAGAAGCTAGAAGGCGCTGCACAGCATTGGTCCTTGCTATGCTCTGCTGTTGACTGTGGATATGCTGTGGCCAAACCCCTCGGTTCCTGCTGGCGACTCCCCTGCTGTGACGGACAGTCACCTGGGATTGCGAGTGTGCAGAATCTCTTGGCCAGGTGTTCATTATAACAATAAAGTTGTGAAATAGACAAATGAAACTTTTTCTTTTTGTTCTGTCTGCTTTCCTCGGCTGTGGGAAGGACCTGCCGTGTGGTGACTTGGTTGGGGGGGCGGGTGTTGAGAATCAGAACTGATTCTAGACAATTCCTCCAGATTCCTCTATTGTTTATAGGAGCCGTGGGAAGTTGTCCAGAGGAGAGGGTGTTGCCCAGTATCTGGGAGCTCAGCTGGATGGTGTCAGTTCCCAACTCTACCAAAATGCCTGACTCGGCCTCTGGCATCCAAGCATTTGGGGAACCCCAGCTGCGGCTTGGCCTGTCAGGAGGCACTCCTCACTGTTTAAGTGTGTCGGTGTGTGTGGGTTGCCCTGGAGTTGCCAAGCGGGGCTGGACCCTTGTTCTTTACTCGGCCCAGGGAAAAGCCCATGTAACCTCGTGTCCTTCTTGCAGGAGGGCGGCGTCGTGGCGCTCTTCAAGGTCTGCCGGCAGGATAACTTCCGGTGCTTGTACCCCCAGGCCCTCCGCACCCTGGCCTCCATCTGCTGCGTGGAAGAGGGCGTCCACCAACTGGAGAAGGTAAGGGCAGTTGGCCAGATCTCATGATGACCCTCAGGGTCGCCTCTTGTCACGATCCCCTTCTTCTGGGGTGCTGCTCAATGGGGCTGTGGGGTTATTGACTTTGGGGTCTGAGGCAGAGGTCTGGCTGGGTGTCAGAACTCCTGATAAAGGGGAGGAGGAAAGAAGGGCTGCTCAACAACCAGCGCGTGCTAAGGACATGGGGGGCTCTGGGCTAGCCTGGTGCACATGCACCCCTGCAGTCTGACGGCAGAAACCTGTTGAGTACAGTGAACATCTCCAGCTTAAAGACTTTGTGCCCTGTGTAAAATCACAGTGTTAGAGTCAGAATTGTGGTCGTGTGTGTGTGTGTGTGTGTGTGTGTGTGTGTGTGTGTGTGTGTGTGTGTATGTGTGTGTGTGCATCCGTCTGTCTGTCTGTCCGTCTGTCCGTTGGCCCGTCCACCTGTCTGTCTGTGTGCATTTCTGCCCTGGGGTCACTGGAGCAGTTGGACTATGTAGGCTGGAGAGGATTAACTGAGGGAAGACTCATCTGTTCAGCTATGTGGAAGTCACCGTCCAGGATCGGGTGAGACCTATGGTGTGGTCTTTGGGGTTCCCCTATCTGCTGGGAGTAACCCTCACCCGTGCCCCCCATAAGTCAATAAACTCTCTGGGTCCCCAACTGAACTCTGGTGGGTTTGCATTTTGGTTTGTCTCTGGAGCCCCATGAAGAGGGGCAGACGCCTGGTGGCATCTCCCAGGGGAGGAATTCTCCAACACTGGCTGGAGCTGAGTTCTCGTCGCTCGTCCCCTAGACGAGGAAGCTGCGGCTCCAGCCTCTTCCCTCAGCTTCTCATGCGTGGAGCTTCCGCTCCAACCCCGTCCGGCCCCCTCAGGCGTCTGCTCTTCCCTCTGACCCTGGGAAAAGCTGGTCCTTTGAGCTGCAGGCCCCGGGACAGGAGCAGAGCTGGAGGCGCAAGAAGCGAACCACGCAGAGCTGTCTACGAGTGCCTAAGGTTTGGTTCTCCCCACCGTTGGGGTCCCTGCGATCAGTACTGCTTAGAAGTCAGTTCTGTCTTTCCCGGGTCCTCTGCGGGCGGGCACCCCTCACCCTCCAGCCCTGTGCAGGCTTGTTGGGAGGAGACAAGCAGATCTTACTGCAGGGGACCAGGCAGAGAGAGCCCCAAAGCGCAGACAGTGGGAGGCTGCACTGTGCCCTCGAAAGAGGCCCTACTTCTTTTTTTATTTTTTATTATTTATTCAATTGTGTGTGTATGCGTGTGTGCACGTGTGTATGTAGGTGTCCTAGAGGCCCTACTTCTGCCAGAATTTTGGGTGGACGCTTAGGGGAGGAGCCCAGAGCCCAAAGTGCATGGAGGACCCCAAAATCACACAGCCCCATGGGAACAGATGCACCCAGCTCCGTGGAGGTCCACACGGGCTCCTGGGGGACTGGCTGGCAAGACTAATTGGCACTGCCAAGGACTGCAGGGTTTGGGGAAGCTGAGGGTAGCCCAGGAGCTAACCTTGGCTTCCTCTCCTTGATTGGGTGACACCGCCCTTGTGGGGTTGCCATGGCGATCAGTGCACTCCCCAGTGTGCTTGCTTCTGGCTTGGCCCCGGGTGGAAGGAAGGCTCTTCTGTGTTTGGCTGATTCGGCCCTCCTGGGTCCAGCCTTGTCTGTCTCCCTAGGGTGGTCTGGGGAGACTCTGCCTTACTCCCGAAGGGCCTCGGTCCTGAGGGTCTCTTGGTAGCTCAACAGGGTTCCAGATATTGGGAAGGGGAAGGAAAGTCAGGTGCTACTGGCTCAGAATGGGACTAGACAAGGTCCCAGGCCTGTGCTCAGAGCGGAAGCCCAGCGCTCCGTCCTTCTCCGCCCAGCTCCCCAGACCGTTCGAGAAATTACTTCCAGCCAGAGACCACAGCCAAGTCTCGCTTTCAGAAGAGCACCCTCTTATCCCCTCCCCTCCTTTTTTTATTTTTCAAATAAGGAGTTAGTTCACTTTGTCCTGGAGCCAACGGGAGAGTTTAATGAAGATCGATAAAGAAATTAAAGCCGAGCAGGGGGAGGGCGGGAGGGCTCAATTTCAAGTCCAAGAAGAAAATCCCTGGGGACAGCGAGGGCAGCTGCTTGCCCCCGTGCTCTGGGCTGGGTGGGAGATAGAGACCTGAGCAGAGATCCTTGGCTGGAGGAGTGGGCTTCGGGGGTCCCACAGCTCCCGGTACTGTCTGGCAGGAAGCCATCCTCTCCGCCCGCCCCTTTGCTCTGAGAGCTGGTCAGAAATTGCCCATCTTCGAAAAATAAACTAACCAGTTCCCCGTCACTTTACATGTGGGGCTCTCCTAATCTTCCTTCAAGCACAGTGGACACAGGTCAACTCTACGTCACGTCACAGAAGAGCAGCTTGAGGTGGAGGACAGGCCTTGGGGGACACAGAGCCATGGCTGACTGAGAGTCTCTCCTGTGGGGTGTAAGTGTGAGTGTGCATGGTACGTGCATGTGTGTGTGTGAGTGTGCATGGTGCGTGTGTATGTGCCTGCGTGGTATGTGCCTGTGTATGTGAGTGTGTATGGTATGTGCATGTGTGTGTGTGTGTGTGTGCGAGAAAGAGAGTGTGTGCATGGTATGTGCATATGTGTGTTGTCTATGTTTGTGTATATGTGGTGTGCATGGTATGTGCATATATGTGGTGTGTGTATGTGTATATGTGTGGGTGTGGTATATGCATGTGTATATTTGTGTAGGGTGCGTGGTGCATGGCATGTATGTATGTGTATTTATATAGGGTATGTGATGTTTGTGAGTGGACATGGATATGGTGTGTATGTGTGGTATGTGTGAGTGGGTGTGGTGTGTGTTGTATGTATGTACATGGGCGTGGCATGTGTATATGTGTGTGTGGACATGGGCGTGGTGTGTGTGGGGAGGCATGGTGTGAGTGTGTGTGATATGGGCGTGGTGTGTGTGGTATATGTGTGTGAGTATGTGTGTGTGTTTTCTACTGTTCATGTTTTTCTGTGTGTGTGTGTGTGTGGAGGGCACCAGCCTGCTGTGGTTTGTGGGGCAGTGTGCAGGGAATGAGTCTGCTGGGGTCTGTGAGTGTGCTTACAGCTGTGCTAAGCGAGGCGGTGTGCAGGGAGCATGTAAGGTGTATGTAAAGCAGGCAGAGTCTGCTGTGGTCTGTGAGGTGTGTGTAGAGGACACAGTCTGCTGTGCTATGCCAGGCGGTGGAGGGACGAGGGGCCCATGTGTAAGGTGTGCAGGGAACGCGGAGCCAGCTGTGCTTTGCGAGGCGCGCGTAGGGAAAGCAAGGCTGTGAACATCAGGTGTTAATTTGACTTCCAGCGCCCCCCCCATCTAGCTCCTAACAAGGAGTCGGGGCATTGGGAAGGTGGTCCCACGTGCTCCCCCACCTCTCCTAGGCTTATGAGCTGCTGCCTTCCCCACCTGCACCTGGGACATTGGCCGAGGCTGAGCCCAGATCCCAGGACCCCAGGTCAGCTGGCTGGCGCTGGCTGGCAGACAGGCAGAGCCACAGAGACTGGCAGTGTCACCTTTGCAGCACAGGAGGAGGAGGGGCTCCTCCAGGGGCCGAGGCTCCTTCCCTCCCCTGTGCCCACTCTGTGGGCTGTGGTCCTCGGAAGGAGGAGACCAGGATGAGACCAGCGAGCTCTCAGCTTCCCCTTTGTTGCCCTGTGCGAGCCGGTGCTGTCCAGAGCGCCCGCTCAGGGCTGCACTTCGCCCAGCTGGAGCTGGAGACGGCCTGGGGCAGCCGGGCGGTCTGGGTGCCTAAATGCACACAGCGCAGGGCTTAGAGCAGCCCCTTGGCTCTGGTTGCCCGGCGGGCATGCCTTGCAGGGGCGGGCATGCCTTGCAGGGGCGGGCATGCCTTGCAGGGGCGGGCATGCCTTGCAGGGGCGGGCATGCCTTGCAGGGGTGGGCATGCCTTGCAGGCGACGTCATGCGCTGGACAACAGCGGCCCCTGGTGGGCAGCAGCAGCACCGCAGCCTGGCCCCACCGCCTGGGGCTGTTGCTCAGATGGGCTGAGCGGCGCGCCAGGACCAGAGGGTATCTTTGCATGTGTGTGGGAAGAGAGGCTTCGTACAGAGCTCATGGAGATTCAGGATGTAGACAAATACTGCAACCTAGAAGTCCCTAACTCCAGGGCTTCCCCGAGGGTCAGCTCTAACTATTTGGAGCAGAAACACCACTTTTCTTTCTAGACACCAGCAGACAAAATCCAAACCCTCCTCCGCCTGGCACTCTCTGAGCACCCGCCTCCAGCTCATGGTCCTTAGGCCCGGGGGTCTGGGGACAGCTGTTGGTGACCTCCTACCCCTCTGACCTCATTAACGATGGTTCTCTATCTTTGGGCCTCTCACGTGGCACCTCTAGCTGTGTTGGGGTGTCAGCTGAGGGTTCCCCCTCTGCCGCCTCAGAGCCAGCTCCTACCTCCACAGCGCTCTTGGCTGGGTGCTAGTGGCCAGAGTGCCGTCCCGGCTTCCCCCTCGAAGGACACAGTTGCAATGACTCTTTTGTTCCCATGAGACAATAAATACCCTGGTGCAGCCGGCTGAAGGGAGCACAGGGTATTTATTTGTTTCACAGTGCCAAGGGGGTTACTGTTCATTAAGGCAGAAGCGCAGAGAGGAAGCGCTGGGCTCCAGCAGGGCCGCTCACCGCATGAGGAGGCAGAAAGGGAAAGAGGGAAGGAAGAAGTGGGGTGGGGTTGCCCATCCTCCAGGCCCACCCCAGTGTCCTGCTCCCCCAGCAAGGCTCCAGCTCTTCAATATTCTATTACCCTCCCAAACACTGTCACCCACACATGAGTCTGTGGGGTACGCTTCACATGAGCGGTTAGCACACATCTCTCTGAACGTGTTGGTATCGGCTAAGAAAACACGATTGCAGGTAAGCTAGAATGTGGGTCTGTGTGTCTCTGTATATGTGTGTCTGTACGTATCAAGGACACTGTGTGTGCCTGTGGAGGCCCAAGGGTGACTTCGGGTATCACCCTGGACTGCTTCCACTTATTTGCTTTGTTCCATGGTTTCCCAGACTCCGCCTTCCAGGACCATTAGTACAGGCCACGCTTTCTGCCTGGTGTTTTCCCATGGGATCTGAACTTGGGACCTTCTGCTCGGGAGGCAGAGGCTTAACCCCTGAGCCATCTGTCTGTCCCAGCACCACTTTTGAAAGTGCTCTCTCTCCTCCCTCTGTGTGGTGGTGACCAAGGTGAGCAGCTTAGGCTTGTGGGATTAAACGTTATCCCCTGCGCCCTTCCTACCTGGACCCCAAATAATTGAGTGACCAGAAAAACAAGTCAGGGGTGCCAGAGAGAAGGGACGACTTCAGGGAGCGAGGGCCACACAGGGAGCGCGAGCGGCTGCTGCAGAGGCGGCGCTTCTGGCCACCAACCCTGATCAACGCCCTGGCTTCAGGAGGGGGGCTAGAGCTGCTGGGAAGAGAGGAAGCAAGAGGGAGGAGGGGAGGAGGGAGCAGGGGACAGGGAAGGAGGGGTCTTGGCAGCAGGAGAAACTAGCAGGTTAAAGAAGACGAATGAAGGTCGGGGGAGCATTTGACGAGGGAGGACACTTTCTCTGGGGACAGTGTAGCACTGACTTTGTTTCAGGGACCACAACTGGCTCTCCAAACACGGCAATAGTTCCACACCAGCAAGGGTGGGTTTTCTGTTCACCTGCAGAGAGAAGAATGAGGAGGAGGAGGGAGGGGAGGAAGGAGAGGAAGAGGAAGAGGAGGAAGAGGGAGAGAGGAAGAGGGAGAGGAGAAAGAGAAGGAAGAAAAGGAAGAGGATGAGGATGAAGTAGAAAAAGGAAGAGAAAGAGGAGGAAGAGAATGAAGAGGAAGAAGAGGAAGAGGAGAAGGAGGAAGAAGAAGAAGAGGAAGAAGTAGAGGAAGAGGAAGAGAAGGAAGAGGAAGAAGAGGAGGAGGAAGAGAAGAAGGAGGAAGGAGTAGAGAAAGAGGAAGAGGAGGAAAAGGAGGAGGGAGAGGAAAAAGGAGGAAGAGGAGGAAAGGACAAGGAGGAGGAAGAGGAGAAGGAAGAGGAGGAAGAGGAGAAGGACAAGGAGGATAAGGAAAGGAAAAGCGAGGAGAGGAGGAAGAGGAAGAAGAGGAGGAGGAGGAGGAAACCTACAGAGGAGGAAGCAGGGGAGAGAGGAAGGCAGAGGCAGACACTGGGCGCACATAATGGAGACTTCAGGTCTCTCACTGGGCTGCTTCAAAGACACAGATCAAGTTCTCTGTAGATTTCTGACAGGACATAACCGTCCCTGGCCCGTGACCTACCCAGACACACACTCATCTCATATTACGATCTTCATGTTTATTATTCAATGAGCAATGATTCTGAGTACTTTTTTGTATGTCTATTGTCCATTTAGTTATCTTCGTTTGTGACATGTCCTTCTGAGACATTTTCTCATTTAAAAATATTGGGTCGTTTGTCTTTGTCTTATTGATTTATAATTTTAGAAATGTATTCCAGACGCAAACCCTTTGTCAGATATACATAGTGAGAATATATGTTGTCAGCCTGGAGTTTGTGTTTTCATTCTCTTAATGTCTTTTAATAAATGGAAATTCCTAATTTTGTTAAAGTCCAATTTATTGATCTTTTCTCCTTTTTCAGTTAGTGCTGTTTGTGTCCATTTAAAAAATCATTGTTTTCTCTAAAATCATAATGATATTATCTTGAATTTTATTTAAGGAGCCTCCTGGTTTTACCTTTTACATTTTGACTTCTGATTCATTTGAAATTAATGTTCACTGGTGTTCAAAATTTAATTTTTTCCATAGGGATAACCAGTTAAGCCAGTACAGCACAGTGAAAAGGCCACAGCTTTTACCACTAAGTGGAAGCCAGGTCTTTGCTGTAGGTAATGTGAGACATATGTTGAGTCTCTTAGTCTTTTGTGACTGTATTTTGAATAGGACACCAAGTTCCCATTGTTAATATGGAGTGCTATAAATCCTCCAACTTTGTTCTTTAAGATTATATTGATGATAATTAAATTATTTGATTTCTAAATACATCTTATAATTAGTGTGGTAATAGCCACAAAATGCTTGCTGATATTTTGATTAAGATCTCCTCAAATTGCTTGGTAAGTTTGCTTGACATCTCAGAGAATATGATGTGGCAATTAATAAGCACAGTAGACCTAATTAATATAGTCTGTCCTTGTCTCTCTCAGCCTTGTCTTGAGTTCTCAGGTGTGACTTCTTTTTTGCCTTTTACTTATTCCTAGCTGTGGCTTATAAGTGGTATTTTTAAATGTTTGTTTCCTAATTGTGACTAATAGTCAGAGAAACTGTGATCTTGATCTTGTTTATGATCTTGCTAAATTTAAGCATGTGGACTGTTTCGTGTTTCTATAGACACCACTTATAAATAATGAGTTTGTTTCACTTCCCGTTGGACTTACCTGCTCCTTTTTCTTGAGTGATTGCATTGGCTAGTACCGTGTCAAGTGAATGTGCTGTGATGAACACTTTTGTCTTGTCATTCATTTCAACAGAAAGCGTAATATCTCATCCGCTGTTTCTCTATGGCATGTGAGGCCAGCAAGTGGACATCTGTCATGGTTTGAGATGTATCCCCCACAGTCTTGTGTGTTTGGCAAGGTCATGGCACCTTGAGAGGTGGAGCCTTGCTGGAGGAAGGCAGTCACAAGGGGTGGGCCTTGAGGTGGATGAGTCCCACCCTACCTCCAGGAGAAGTCGGCCTTTGCAGCAAGCAGGTCTGCAGCTCTCAGCTTCCAAGATGTCTGCAGTGACTTAGCCTCTTCCAGCTTTGGCCAGTCAGCCATGCCGCCTCTGCTTTGAGAGACTGTACCTTCCCTCTGGAACTGTAAGCTGGATAAGGCTCCCTTTCTCCCCTAAGTTGCTTGACTTTGGGTGCTCTCTCACAGCAATAGTAAAGAGTAACTGTTATGACGTCTTCTTCATACTTGAAGGTTACGTAACTTCCTTGGAGTAGATACTCATAGAACATGAGGGCCCAACCCAAGGTGTCCATTCAACTTACGTGGAGAATGCTAAACAGGTATTAGAAACAGATTAAATCCAGATTTCTGGTGGCAAAATCCAGTGTTTTAATTAGATATATAGGTGTCAACTTGACAAACAGACGGAGCTCTAGGCACGTTTGTGAAGAACTCGTAGTTAAGGCAAGGCCTGAGCAGGCGTGCAGGAGACTGTGTGATTATTGTGGGAAGACTCGGCTCATACGAGTGGGATAGGGACCATACTCGGGGCAGGTGGGTACGTGCAGGGAGCCAGTTCAGTAGGCTGGCGTTCTTCAGCACGATTTGCAGTGACTCGCTGTCTGCAGGTGAGGTTCGTCCTTCTCTCAGCAGTCTCTGTGGATACGGTGTGGCCAGTACCTTCGCCTCCTGGTGTTGTGTGAGCTCTTCTGTCAAACTGCACTAAGAACTGTAACTGAGAATCATAAGAAAGAATCAAAACCCTTTGTTCCCCTGAGCTCTTCAGTCATGGGTTTATCAGTAAAATGCAGGCAAGCGAACAGCAGCACCCAGCTATGAGAATTGGTAAAGTTTCTGAGGTCCTCACAATCACTTTAGCACTCTGTTCTAAAAGCACTTGGGGCACAGGTCAGACCCCAGTGGGCCTCTACTGAAAACTGGGTTTCATGTCACCACATGCCTAATAACCTTGTCACGAAGGACGACACCCCAAACCAAGTTCCTTTAGAACATCTGTTTGAAAATGTGTTCTAAGGAACCCACGTGCTCGTCAGACTTGCTATTTTCTATTTCTGCTCTTATGATTTCTCTCCCTTGAGAAAAGGCAGCTCTGGCTTCTGCTGGAACCTCTTCCTTCCGCTCCCTTGCTGGTCTGCCCATGAAATGACTGATGAGCCTCTATTCTGTTTCCGGTGGGAAATTCTTGCTTGTATTTGCCCACGCAGCGCTCAGCTTGGACCAAAGATCTTTGTTTGAAGCAGCTGGAGTGTTTGGGTGGAGCCTGGATCTGTGGACTTGGCGGAAGATACTCTCACCTTTTGCAGGCTTGTGTGGTTTCTAAAGCTTCCATCGAGTTCCCTGCTCTCTCACCACGCTGAAAGAGTATCTCATTTTGTATGGGGTGGGACGCATTTCCCCAAAGTTCGGGACCTAGCTAGGTCACATGATACATTTGATTTCTGACCCAGCAGTTCACTTATTCTATCAAATGCTGTACCTCTCCTTGGCTTCCCATTACTCTTTGCTTCTGTCTTGACTATAACCAAATATTCCTTTTGAATAAACTTTGGACAAATTGACTCATCTTTCCTGGAGCTATAAGCAGGATTCTAATCACTTTGCAATCCTTACTTGTTTATCTTGGGTATTTCTTGCAGGTTTTAGGCATGTAAGTGGCTAGAATCATGAGGGAGATAATTGAGCATTTTAGGAGCTGGGTGAGGTGGTGCATGCCTGTAATCTTAGCATTTGGAAACTAAGGCAGGAAGTTCGTGAGTTCAAGACCAGCCTGGGCTACACAGTGTGAGACCCTGTGCAAACAGTCACGTGGGGCGTGGGAGCACACCCCTACAGCTGAGAATCTGAGGCAGGAGGATCATAAGCGTGGGGCCATCCTGGGCTTCGCGGCAAGACCCTGCCTCACTCCAGCAAGGTGGAATTGCGTGTGCCAGCCCTTCCGGGGGGCACGGAAAGCAAAAGGCTACAGAAAAACTGGTTCTTGCTCACAGCAACCTGCCACGACCGGACCGCGCTCTGTCACCTCGACTCCTACTTACAACCTGTGGGCGGAGCTTGTTTCAGGTGCAGCATATCCTGCCTCTGGACTGAGGTGTCAAAACAGGGAGTGGGGAAGTCGTGGGCTGCCTGGCAGGGATGAACATCGTCTAAGGAGACATTGTGTTCCTCACTGGGACTATCTGCAGGAACAAGTCACCCCAGGGAATTGGGATTTCCCCCAGGAGTCTCCTGCTGGGTGCAGGAAAAGCCCTGGTGCCAACCAGAGGAGAAGATTTCATAGAGACAACGACAGGTCAGCGGTGGGCAGGTCCTTGACCAGGGCTGCTTGGGGGAGGGCCCATCTCTTATCTTCCACTAAACCCCACCTCACACGTGGACCCCGAAGATGGACGCGAACACATGCTGTCCCCCTTCCAACATGGCCTCATTGAATAAATAAACTTAACAAAAACAATTGGGGGCATTTACATCATTTTCTACGTGGCTGGTTTTCACTGCATTTGAATAATTCTGCTTGTTACATGCCAGCAACCAGTTCCTCTGCTCTTCAGTCAGAACTGAACGCGCAAAGCAAAATCAAAAGGAACACATCTCAACCGCAACTAAGACGTGCTGGGACCATGACAGATGAGAAGGCTTCAGATACTGGTCTGCGTCCCTTCAGTATTTGAATAAAAGCCAGTTCTCCAATAATCAGGAGGAGCGTGACTCTCCTATACTTTGGGGCAGCCAAGCTCCATGAGTTCTGCACCCCTCTGGCTCCCTGGGGGGACCAGGCATTTGCAGTTTCCTGTGGTCCAGGTTTCAGATGCATGGGCCCTGCCATGGGGGGGTGCCCTGCCAGGCCAGCTCCCCCCTGCTGGCCCACCCACAGGGCCGGCCGGCCCAGCCCAGCCCAGCCCTCTCTGTGTGAAAGCTGATTATCTGTAAGGGCCTCCAGCAGCAGTTTCTCTAAGGACGGGAAAGTGCTTCGTTCCGACGACTCTCTTGGCATCAAGTTTATGACTAGGGATAGGAAGTGAGTACTTGGGTGTTGGAGACTTTCCTGAAATTTTTTTTTGAACAAACTGGCCTTGGGCTGGACTACCCCAGGGGGCTGTCACGGGAGCTGAGTTCAACAGCCTCCCTGGATCTGACCTCACCAGCCCCCCCCCCTTCTTCTTTTTTTAAAAAAATTTTAATTTATTATTTATTTAATTGTGCATGTATGTGTGTGTGCGTGTGTGTGTATGTATGTGTGTGTCTGTAGAACCACGGGCGAATTTGGGAACCACCATAGATGCCTCCACCTCCTCCTTGTTTACTCTGCCCCGGGATTCACAGGCTCTGCCCTATCAGGACCAGAAACGCAGGCCACCCCTGCTTCCGCCCAGCTTCTATATGTGGGGTCTAGGATCTGAACTCGGGACCTTCCGCCTGCAAGGCAGAGGCTTAACCCCTGAGCCATCTCTCCAGCCCCTTGATGCTTCTTAAAAGAAACTTCCATTGTTTAGAGACCCAGTTCTGAGTTGCTTGATCAGACATCTGAGCAAGTGGATCATCTCATGGTCTCTCCACCACCTGTTCAGGGTTGGATATTTATGTCTTCCAGAGGCCTGACATGGAAGGCCTGGTTGTCAGCCTGGGGTGTTGTAGGTGGGAAGTGGTGGAGCTTTAGAGTGATGGGGCTCAGGTTCCTGGGGGGCTCAACAGGAAGAGAACAGAACTCTAGGGCCTCCTCTGTCTGTCTGTCTGTGGTCTGTCATGAGTGGACAGGTCTCCCCACCGTGATGTACTGAGCTGGACTAAGCAACCCTGGACTACAAGACCATAAACTCTTTCTGCATGTAATTTGATTTTCTCTGCCATTTTGCGACACTGAGGAGAGCCGACCCAAAGAGATGAGGTTCTCGGTCACAAAGAGGCTGCAGGAAAGGATTTCGGAGAGAAGCCCAGTCAAGAGTCTGGGGCACCCAGGCTCAGAGCTCAGCAAGGCTGCCAAGCGAAGAGAGGCTATGGGAAGTCACAGGATGGAGTGGGGCGACGGCGCCACCGTGTGGCAGGCATTGCACATGCACTCTCGCCTTGATTCCACTAGTACAGGAAAAACTGAAAGGCAAACGAGACTGGTGGTGGTGTTCCATTTCTTAAGATTAAGGCTCAAATCAGACAAGGAATTGTTCAGTTAGTGAAAGAAAGGTGGGGTTCAGACCTGAGTAAGTCCGATCTGCATGCACATGTTCGTGTCTTGAAGTCCTAGGAATCGGCTGAGTGCTGGAAGCCCAACGCTCCGGGTGGGGCCTTGGGTGACCTCGCCCGCCAGGGGGCTGGTCTGAGCTGGGGTTTCTGGGAAGGTCATGGCGTTCAGAGTTCAACTTGGACTGATCAAGATTGTTGGCAGCAGCTAAGGGGAGACTCAAGGTCATTAGATCCCAAAGCCAGGGAGATCTGCTCCCTGTGAAATGCCAGCGATAGAAAAATAAGCACAACATCCTCACAGGCAACTCCCAGCGGAGGAAATTCAACCGAAGAACACACAGGTGCAAGTAAGTTGAGTCAAAGCAAATTGAAATAAAAAAAAAAGACTGACTTTCATTGCTACATAAAGACACATGAGTTAGAATATAATCTTTATGCTCATTGAACTGTTGTTCAAAATTAAAAAAATGTTACCCAAAGCTGATAAGGTCATGAAGT